>JANEYF010003954.1:0-640602 GCA_029963845.1 Rhamnusium bicolor | reverse complement strand
CTGCCAATGTAATCAGCCTGAACGAACCATCTACGACTGCACGTGTTTTAAAGATAATAAAACGGACGGGCCCACTAGTATAAAAAAACTCATTAAATCGTTTCTCCGCAATTACGGAAACTTGTGAGATGTGCCGGCATTGGCTATATTTTGAGGACGATGGGCGACGCACAGTGTGGCAAGATACCCCGAAAGTTGGCAAAAAATGAAAAAATAAAATGTCGAATCGAACAAAGTATTGTTGCTATTTATTATCAGCATGAATAGGGGCATGTTTTCCCCCACCACTTAATCTTGATGCCTGCTTTTGTTTCTACCAAACCCTCAAGCATAAGGTCTATGTTACTGCGGTTGACGCGTGTATTTTTAAATTAAATATTATCCTAACAAATTACTTTGTGTTTTTTCAAATTCTCTATTATTACTTTGTTTGAAAATGGACCCATCAACACCCTCAGGTATGTATTATGTAAATTTAATGGATTTATTTTTAATTTATGAATGAAATAATTTTAATAATATTTTGAAAATGCCTTTCCGAAGTGCCAAATATTTACGTATTGTTCAAAAATCCTTAATGTAATAGTTAACTTCCTCACGCTTCCCCACGTAAAATTTTATATATTAATATAGTAATACTAGAATAGATTCATAGTAAAGCTAAATCAAATACTCGTGTCTACCCCTTATTATTTTATTTGCCTCTTTCAACAACCCTACAGTATTTATTATACTCTTCGCAACTAAAACGAAGAGTATATTGCATTTAATCGGCACATTTTTAAAATAGTAAATATCGCTCATAGCAAAAAAAAATTCATATCATTGTGTTAGTCGTTGAATTCTGAATGACTTTCAAAATGTTCGTCTGTTTGTCCGTCCGTCCGTCACGTTTTTTGTAAGCACGATAACTTAAGAGTGGAAAGTCTGATCGTATTGGAATTTGGACTGTAAGTTACTGTTAGTTGGAGGAAGAACCCTATTGTTTTTGAAAACAATTGTTCGATAAATGTAAAAGTTATTGAACATTTTAATTAAAAAATGATAACCTGAACAGGGTTACAACACCTGATCAGATGCTACAAAAACATAAGTACTGCATAGTATATTACAAGCGTTTCGCTAACCAAGCTGGAATCATCGGGGGACGACTAATATTAAAATTTATTATACCTAAAAAAATAAGTTATTTTTAAAGAACAGCGAAGAGGATGTGTTTCATTTAATGCTGATTACATCGGATACAGTAATAACCAGTTACAGACAACTTCCTAAAAAAAAATTAAACATTTTCCTAGCGAAGTATTCGACTTATTAATTGCCCCCAATATTTCTGCAGATAATTCAGAGAATGAGAATGACTGTTCCTTATCTGCATCAGACGCAGACGATTAATCACTACGGATAGACATACTCATTTCTATTCACAAATATTAATAAAACTTTAAGTTGTGAATTCTTAATTTAATAAAGGAAATATATTACTAGGTTCTTTAAGTGTTTTGCATACTCCTGGACAAATAATGTATTAAAAAATTAAGTACTATAAATTTTATTTTTATTTTAGATTCTTATTTTTTTAATTACACCCTGTATATCGCAATATACGAGCAAACATCATAAAGTTGATTTATTTATACATTAACAACCATCGTCGGCTATTCTCAATAACAAAAATTTTACCAAACTCGTTCTATGAATTAATGCCAGCTTTTGGGGTATCTTGCCACACTGTGCGACGATTGGCTGGGATCAGAATATTCGTCAATCCGGTTGGTCGGTGGGTGTTTGAGTTTATATCAGTCAGGAGTCAACGTGGACTCGGATGTTAACTATTTATTTATTACATTTGTCCAGTGCAGTGCAGAAATACCTATTATAATATCAAGGTGGTTCAGTTTATACTTAGTGTTCATATTGGTAAATATTTATTACTACATAAAAGGTATTTAAGATATTGTATTAGGTATTTACTAATTTACCATGGCTTTCTGGAGACCATTTGAAACAGAAGATAATATAATAACGCCCGAAAATCCCGAAATAGTTGAGCCTGTTATTGTCGAGGAAGACGAAATAAATTTAGAGTTTCAAAATAAAGATTTACACGTACAAAGTCAACGCATTATTTTAAATATATATGAACGTTTAAAAAGCGAAAATCGTGAAAATGTGAGAAAGAAATAATAGAACGTATTAACGAATTAACTAAAATATCAAAATCAACAATTTACCGTGTAATTAAAAAAGGAGATGTTATAGATCACGGTACAAATAGGAAACGGAAAAATATGAAATTAAAAAATATTGATGATGCTACCAAAGATGTAATACGGCGTATAATTTATAATATGTATGAAAAAAATATAGTTCCTACGTTAAAAATGATTCGAGAAAAATTAAGCGATTATCCTGATTATAATTATAGTTCTTTAGATACACTACGAAATGTTTTATTAGAATGCGGTTTTAAACATAAAAAACTTGACAGTCGTATGGTAATTATGGAATCACGACGTATAGTAGCACTTCGGGTAGATTATTTGGAAAAAATCAGAGAATATCGTAAACTAAACAGGCATATAGTGTATCTAGATGCGCCGATTATAATTCAACCTGGTAATGATTCCTCTTCAGAAAGTGAAGATTCGGACGCCTTTAACTTTTTTTAATATACATATATTTTCAGAACAAAATATTTAGATATTATATTAGGTATGAAGTTTACTTTTTTTATTGTTACATTTCTTGGAATATATTTTATTTAGTTGACAAGAAATTTTAATTTAAGTTACTTTATTCTAGAGACATATTTTAATTTTGTTTTTATTTATGTTTTATCTAAACAAATATTTATTTTTGTGGTAGTAATTCTTTGCTTTGGTTAAGAAACTTACATTTTTATTTTTATTTTAGAAGAAACTTTTATTTTATTTTTTACTATATAACATCCTTTCCCCTCGCTAATCTAACCTGTCCCATTCCCTCATCCTGGCAAGGATATGTTCATACCTTCTCGTTGGTCCTTGCAGAGCAATAACATATTTCAATATAGTATGGGTTAACTTTAAAACTAAACCCAATAAATTTAAATATTTAGACTTTATATCTAAAACTGATATAATATTTCAAAAATATTTTATTGGCGAAATGAACAAAAATAGCCTATCTAATAAACAAAAAATAATAAAAATTAATACAATTTTCAAACAAGTATAACATTTTCTTATGACAAGCATTTCTATTTACCTCCGCCCATGTACAATAAAGAGATGCCGACGGTTTTTGCAGGCTTTTAGTTTTTATACGATTTCAATTGACTTCGTACAAACTATACATACCTTTTTTAATAACAGACAAAATTTAAATATTCATCGATTCTGACTACGCACGAACATAAAGGACGTCTTAAAGCGCCCCCTTGCGAATTGCGCTCGAGGTCGCATCTCCCTTGTGCCTCTTAGTCCGTCTCTGAAGTTATGTATAAATATTATCATATACCATTTATAAATACAATGATATTTATATTATTTACAGTACAACAACCTTGAACATATTCAGAGGGTACTTAGAATGAAATGTGACATTTTATATCAAGCCAATCATAAAATGATCAGAGATAAGGCAGAATTGTGCGCCTACATTAGAACATGGAAAGTAAAAATTTATAATTATAACATTTATTACATTTTCTATAAAACTGTTACATATTTACTTCCAGGTCTTCCTAACGAGTGTGTAACTGCATGGAGTCGCAAAAATAGTAGTTTTGACCGCGATTACGCGGCCTCATAAACACAAACGAGAAGAAAGTGAGATTCAAGATAGGTCTATGAGTTATATTTATTTTCATAAATATATCCCATAATACAAATAATCGACTCTCACTGGACTGAATATTTTTGTACATTTCATAAGACATTTCCACATTTAGTAATACTTGGTTTGATACATTCATACCTTAAAACATATATTTTATAAACCACGTCATAATACGTTTTCTGTTCAAATATTTTCTTAACCGCCTCTCAAGTCTCCGAAGTAACTCCCAGAAAATCCTAGGATTTTGTGTTAAATAAAGAGAGGCGAGGCCCTACAGTTTATCGTGGAGTCCGAACCACATCTACGACATCAACAGTTCTCTCCCATCTTAATCCGAAAAAAATTACAAATAAAATTTCTAACTTGCTCCGGGATGGATTCAATCATCGATATTAGGTATCGAGTAAATAGCTATAAGCGCTTTTACCTACTTGGCTACCATGCCCACATAAAATGTTAAATTAAGAACATTTTGACTATTAGCTAGAAGATAAAATTCTTATTTCACATATAATTATTATAACTGAGAGTATTCACCAGATGTAGTTGTTCCATAAGTTACATTTGAAGTGAGAAAGTTTGGTCCTAAATGATTAAAACTAAACTGTTTACTTTTAATTATCCCCAGATGATGCCAACTTCGTTGACGACATGTACGTCTAATACAGGGTGCTTCAATGATGTCATGACAAACTTCAAGGGCCTGGAGTGGGTTGGAACCTTTGATGTGAAGATAACACTGACATAGTTTTCCACGAAACACCAAAACACTATATACTGCACTTGGCGCGCGTATCGCCAACCAAGTTGGCATCATCTTAAAATGATTAAAACTGTAGTTTTAATCATTTCCAGATGATGTCAACTTGGTTGACGAATCGAGTGTCGAGTGCAGTATATAGTGTTTTGGTGTTTCGTGGAAAACTACATCAGTATTAAACTTTGAGGGGTGATTTCTCTGATCAAAAAAAAAAAACACGCATATAGTACCAACATCCATTGGACGTCCACTTTAGGTTCATAATATGTCCAGGACGTTCATGGATACAGGGTTTTTAAACAATCACTCAGTGATGGTTGAAAATACCGACCTCAAACTTGGCAGAGAAAATTGTCTTCATGGTAGCTATGTATATGAAAAGTTTCATCAAAAACTAACCAGTGGCGTGGGAGTTACGGTAGGTTGGAGTGATGCATTTGGATGCATCATTTTGCAAAAAAATATGGTGAAAATATTTTACAAATTGTCTAAAAATTACCAGGTTTTTTTCGTAAAACCTACATTTAAGTGTTGACAATTATACCTTAAAGTATCGCTTATGTTCCATGCTCTAATATTAAAATATGATTAACCTAAATTTCATCAGCCGCCACTGCTGAAGCTTGATAAAAGAGGAATTCACCAAAAAATTAGTTTCTCTTGTGCCTAAAGTTTATGTTTTAGCAAATCATACATAGTAGATCTAATTTAAACAATTTATTAATGCATGTATATCAACAATTAAAACTAAATAAAAAAAATTAAATATAATCATCTGAAAGACTACTAATACCTAGGAAAACTTGTATCAACAAATTTAGAATAAGCATGAAGACCCCCTTTGACATTATAAAATATAATTGGACTTTCAGAAAATTTCTTTTTCAAACAGGATACTGCCCTTTGGGAATCATTTCCTCTTCTGCACAAAACATAGACTAAAATTAAAATAACATTATTATTAAATTAATATGTTTCAAAAAAAATACAAACCATTTTTTATTCCATCTGCCAGTTTGTTTTTAAACAATTTGTTCAATTTTTCAAATACATCATCTTTTTCTATTTCAGTAAAGGGAATATTTACAGTATTTGGTAAATTGCACATCTGATACTCTATTTTAGGTCGGACATCCAGAACAACATTATCCTTAAGAATTGTTGAAAAATCTATGATGTCAATTTGTTCATTACATTTTAAAATATCTATATTTATCACCTAAAACGTAAAGTAAATAATAACATAACCAAAAGAATGCTAAATTCATCTATATATTTGATTATTCATCATTAGTCATTACAGAATAGTCCAGTTTCACATAACTAAACATAATGAGGTGTAGCAGAATTTGTTGTATATTTGACCCAAAATATTTTTTGTAATATTTAATTAGTACACAACTTTTCATTTCCCATGTGATAAGAACTTTAAACAAGATAATTCATCTTTAAGTAATAAGTTATAGAAAATCAAATTACTTTCAATACAATTAAATGGTAATTCTAACACAATTATTGTTGTTAGAAAATTGATATACAGGGTGTCCCAACCCAAAGTAGGCACCCTGAATAACTTTGGATAAAATTTTTTTGAAAAATTGGTGAAACACGTCGACTTTGTTTCCAAGGGGCATATTTTAATGTAATACTTGTATACCTATCATCATCTCTCTACCCTACACGGCCACCCCCTCAAAAAATTCAAATACATCTTTTGAAAGGTCTTTCAATTCTCTACATAACTGTGTATTTTTTAAAACTTTTATCGATTCGTTCCTGAGAAATAATTGTTTCATTATTTTAAGTTCGGAAAATAAAAATAAAAGAAGCAGTTTAAATTATCGTATGTATTGTTCAAAATGACCCCCACCGACTTCCATACAGTGGTATAATCTGTCTTGAAATTCTGTACGAACATTTCTGAACACATCTGGAGTCAGTAAGTGGCATTCTTGAACAATTCTTGAACAATTCTTTCACGTAATTCTTCCAGAGATGTGGGTTTTGTTGCAAATATCTTCAATTTCAAGTGTCCCCACAGAAAGAAATCCAAGGGAGTTAAATCAGGTGACAGGACCTCTTCTTCCAATCCATCGCTCAGGAAACCGATTATCCAAAAATTGACGGACTGCTATAGCAAAATGTGGGGGTGCCCCATCCTGTTGAAAAAACAGTTCGCCCTCTAAAAGATTATCGTCTTCCTGGAGAATTTGGGTAATCATTGGGTCAATATTATTTTCTAACAGATCGAGGTACCTTTCGCCATTTAAATTGTCACGAATAAAAAACGGCCCGACAATGTGATCCCCTAAGATGCCAGCCCAAACATTTAACTTCTGAGGCTTTTAGGTATGAGTTTCCATGAACAAATGTGGATTGGTTTCACTCCAATACCTACAATTGTGCCTGTTTACCTCCCCATTTAACTGAAATGTCGATTAATCAGAAAAACACGTATTGGACAGTAGATTGGCATTACCGTTTAATTGTTCATTAAAAATATCACAGAATTCAAGCCAACGATCGGAATCATTCGTTTAATTCGTGTACCAATTTAAATTTACATAGATGAAATTTGTGGGCCTTTACAATTCGATGTACACTGCTTCGTGATACACCGGAAGCCTCAGCTACTTTCCTGATCGATTGAGTATTATCCATCTGCAAATGACCCAGAACTGCCACTTCGACTGCTTCATTCCTAATGAGTCGCGAGGTTCATGCTTTTGCATTTGTTTCCTACAGAACCTGTTTCCATATATTTTGTCAATAATTGTAAAACATACTGAGAACCAACCCTTCTATCTGAGTGATTTCTATTGAATATGCGCTCCGTAGCTCTAGCACAATTATCGTTTTTAAAGTAAATGCTGACAACTTCTATTTTCTCCTGAAGGGTATAAACCATTTTGAGAACTCACTCTGGTAAAATGTATCTCGATTTAAAATTGGTTGTGAACAAATTAATGTTCAAGGACTATCAAATACTTATGAGTCTTTTATTATTCTAAAACTAAATGGACAAGGAAAGTGTTTTTTGTCGAAAAAACTCGTGTTGATTTGAAAGCACTAAAAAATGTAGTTTTTTTTAAAAATTCCAATACCTAGTGCCATTTATTTTAAATTTTTTAAACGATTTCGATTGTGTAATCATCAAAAATAAAATTATTTTCCTTAAGAACGAATCGATAAAAGTTAAAAAAAAATACAGTTATGTAGAGAATTGAAAGACCTTTCAAAAGATGTATCACTCGACCCCCTTGCCACTTGAATTTTTTGAGGGGGTGGCCGTGTAGGGTAGAGGGATGATGATAGGTATACAAGTATTACATTAAAATATGTCCCCCTCGGAAACAAGGTCGACATGTTTCACCAATTTTTCAAAAAAAATGTTATCTCCAAAGTTATTCATGGTGCCTACTTTTGGTTGGGACACCCTGTATAAAAAGTATGAAGTGACAGTGAGGTAACTGCTCGAGTGAACATTGTTATTATGCTATAAAATTGGGAGCAAATATGTACCTTATCATGTGAGCTGGATCCACAGAATAGTTCATAGTCTATCAAAGTTTTTACGGTTGGATTTTCACCACATACATCACATTTCAAATTTCTTTCTCTTAGTTTTACATTTCGAAACGTTGTATTTGTTCCATCAAACAGAAGTAAACGGCCAGATAAAACACCTGATGAATTAGTTAGAATTTTTATTGTTTCTAATGCTTGCAATACCCCTATTGTTCCAGGAACTAAAATTGATTATAAAAAATCTATTCACATTAATTTTTCTTAAATATAAAGTCAATCTAGAAAAGGCCATAGTTGTCCATCTTTTCTTGAAATTACCAATGGCATTATGGATTGATTAATTGATATTATAAAATTCCTTTACTATTGGTTAATTTCTATTTCTTTATTATATTTTTTGTCTGCTTGTTTGATGTATATTATATGCAAATTTGAGTGTAATACATTAATGTTATTTAATTCTAAAACTATTTGAGGTCTCTCTACATGTTTTCTATGAATACCAGTTTTTAAATAACTTACCTGCACCTAAAACACCCCCATCCCCACAACTTGTAACAGCATGAGGCGGTGGAGGTACTGGAAACAAACAACGATAACAAGGACCCCCTTGGTAATGGTACACTGTAAGCTGCCCTTCCATCTGTAAGGCACTACCAGATACAAGAGGTATATCATTCATAACACATACATCATTGAGGAGATATCTGGTTGCCACATTGTCACTTCCATCCACAATTACATGATATTTATTTTTTGTTATAATATCCTTTATAGTCAGGCTGTTTGCATGAAGACGAAGAGGGATTACTTTTATATGACTGTTTATTCTAAAAACGTATATTACTTGACTGACTCTAACAAAACGATGGCTCTCAATTTATCAACAAGATATTAAATTTAAACATGTATGAATTATATAAATTGTTATATACTAATATAATTGGAATTGTTATACTTTACACACACACATTCTAAAAAAAATATACTTAAGACGATACCTTTTTAAAGAATTATATGCAGACTCTACCTTTGGAATATCTATATCAGATTCTGAATGCAGAATTTGCCTATGTAAATTGGTTAATTCAACTTCATCATAATCGATTAATGTTATTTCCCCTAAAAGTTACTGAATTCTTAGTATTTTCCTCGATATAGGTATCCTCTATCCTTACCTACTCCTGCACTTGCTAAGTATAATGCAGCTGGACATCCCAAGCCTCCAACTCCTACTATAAGTATTTTGCTATTTTTGAGTGCAATTTGTCCATGTGGATTTATGTTTGGCATTATCATTTGACGGCTATAACGTACAATTTCCTCAGTCGTAAATTGATCATTATAAACATTTTTTCCCTGCAACTATACATATACGATATCATCAATTAAAATTCAAAAACACAATTTTTTTTAAAGAACATTAATTGTCAAAATATTAGTAACTGAAATAAAAAATACAAAAAAGTATCATTCATTCAGTGGCAACTGGTGAAATTTAGTCTATGTCATATCTTAGTATTGGAGCATGGGACCCAAGCGATACTTTAAGGAGTAACTATCAAGACTAAATGAAGCAGTTTTGCAGAAAAAAAAACTGCGATTGAAATTTGCTAAAAAAATTGTGAACCTCCAAGGTTATTTCTTAAACGATTTGTAAAATATTTGCGAAACTTTATTTTTTCCAGAATCAGGTAGAAAATATAACGATAGATTTCAAATTTCATCAAAAAATATTGGTGGAATGTCACTAATATTTTTTTCAGACATTGGGGCCGATTTTGCTCATCAACGAACTCAATCTCTTCCTTGACCTCTAGAATGTGTTATCAAATTTGAAAGCTTTATCTCAAAAACTGTAGCTGTTATCGCGATCCACACACACAGACAGAAAATTTTTTCTGTCTGAAATTTTGTGTATTGTTATAATTCGTCGAGATTCGTCCAGAAATGCAATAAAAATTTTCAAAATTTTTTTCACTTTAATACATAACTTCCTCACTGAGGGATGAGGAAATAAAACACAGTAAGTACTTCTAACAGTAAAAACTATGGTTGTAATGTTTCATAAAAAACTTCTGTCTCCCAATCTATTAATGAATTCAAGTGTTATTATTACTTACTATATTGAGATAAAACATGTCATATTGAGTATACTAGAGTACCATACTTGTGAAATAGAAATGCAATAGAAATTGATATGACATCAATACATGGATGGACTTACAATTTTTTGAATTAATACAATATACATACTTTTTTATACTGACGTTCACGTAAAAATTCTTCTTTTTGATGCAATTCTTCTCTAAGCCTCTTAATTTCTAATTTTAGATCCTCAAAATCTTGTTTTGGCATTTTATTTAATAAGAAATTTTAAGATCTTAAAGAATATAAAAGCTGTACTTTTAATTTTTATTACAAATCCTCAAAGTTTAATAACATCACGATCTTTTATTGACCTAATGCAATCTTTGACAACATAACCTAGAGATGTGTCATTCGTGAATGATTCGATCTTCACGATTCGATCATCTGAAAGCAACCTACCAAACAATCAGCTCGACACTTCAGGTACAAAGGAGGACTCGAATGAAATCTACGTCATCAACCCTAGGGTTAAAATAAGGCCGAATAAAAAATATAGAATAGAAGAAGGATGACTTTCTTAATTCACTAAATTTATTATTTTTATTAAAAATTATCTACATGATTATCAAAAAAAAAAACTTATTTACAAAAAATTACAAAAACATTTCAAAAATAAAAAATACAAAAAGCACATTCTAGAGGATCCCAAAAAAATATTTTTACTATAACCTGAGAAATCACCATTATTTACTCCATTCCTCTAATGAGAAAATATTTCTCTAGGAGAAAATATAAAAAAAACCACCTAGGAAAAAATGAAAAAATTGAATTTTAATGAAAGGATAGAAACCTTGTTAACTAAATTCTAACAAAAAACAAATAAACTCGAAATTCAACACTGGTATGAGAAAATTATAATATATTTTCTGGAAAAGACATTTAAAAATATTCCAAGTTTCATTTTTCATTTACAACTAAACTCCCAAACTACTTATTTCGAAAATGAAAAAAGGGAAAACTAATATCAAAATCTAATCAAACAAATGGTAATATATCAATTATAGTAAAAAAAAAATATCAGAACATTAACCTCAATATATATAGAAGTGCTCTAAATAATACTCCTCTCAACTAGGTATATAATATACTATTATTATACTTATTTAGGCACAACAAAAGGGTTGCATAGCCAAAAAATATACATATTTTCATTTATGACAAAAAATTTAATATCAGTAAAAAAATTAACCTAAACAACTAACCTAACTAATTTTCCCAGCTTCTATGGATTAAAAAATTTTAGAAATAAAATAAAAATTAACAATTAACCTAAACAGATCAAAAAAAATAAATTATTATAGGAAAAAACAAAAAATATTTTACCGTGAAAAAAAATTAGGGTACAAATAAAAAAAAAAACTTTAATTAGGATGTACCAGAAAATCCAACAATCCCTACCACCAAAAATAAAAAAAAAAAGGAATTAACTAAAAAAAAAAAAAAAAATTATTGATCCCTCCTTTATTTACAGTAAAAATAAATATAAAATAATTAAATAATAATAATAATAATAATAATACATAATAAACAAAAATTACACTCCACATCCAACACTGAATCAAAAAAAAAATTAATTATGTTAAGGTGTATGGGTTAAGCTGCAGGGTGTTGGAGGTGTGTGTATTGAATGATAGAATCTTTTTGCGGCGAACGATTCGGTCAATCGCGGATTTTAACATCGTTCGCTTTCGTCTCACCTAGGTGAATGCTAGGTTCTTGGTTCATTTGCGTATTGAGTGAATGAGAATAGTGAATATGAACGACGACCGAAGATCGAACCAACTCGACTAACAAATGAATGGTACAGGCACAGCCTACCAAACAATGTTTGGTAGGCTGTGGTACAGGGCTTTCATAAATGACTATGTCGTTTGAGTGCGAAAACATATGCAACCAACTATACACGATGGTATTATAGTAAACAGAAATTCCCTAAACCCATTGGTGTCCCAGGTAAAACAAACGAATCATTCAATATGGTATTCCATCATTGTTTATGTCTTGTATAAATGCTTAATTAATTTACTTGAAAATATTTATGCCATATTTATTATTTCGCTTAGTTTAATAGTAATAACAACATAATGAATTTAAAGTTACCAAAATATAAACTTACTTTAGACAGCATAAATCCCTTTTTATAGAAGTACATATGTTTTAAAAGACGTGAATTATTGCAAAATGTGAGGGTGTTCTATTATTTTTTATTTAATTATTGCAGGAATTTTTGGAATCAAATTATTTTTTATATCATATTTAAATTTTAATTGGTAACTCGATAATATAATTATTATTTGCCCAGTTCAATCAATGAAAATAATTTGAAATAAACAATTTTTTTCATTGCCACAGCAAGAACCACTGGGAAAGAAAATTAATTGCATTAAGTTATACAGAAGATTTGAACGGAATACGGTCCCAATGATTTCTCTACTAACAAAAAACACGACACTTTTAAGGAACAAACCGCCGAACGCCAGCTCCAACATTTGTGATAATTAAGAAAATAACATAAACAAGTCTATAATATATTATTCTCCGTTGTATATACCAACATAATTGATAGACATAATATTCATAATAAAAAGAATGGTGGATTCAGCATTCGGCGACAACAAAATAAACAATAATTGTACTCGGGCTATCGCCCCTGTCAGACTTGCACGGCCGAGTTGAGCAAATGATTGAATTGTATATTGAATGATGAAAGCTAACCAGTCAGAGAGTGAGTTAAGGCAAAGGCGCACAAAACTGCGCATTCAATCATTTCAATATTGTTCAGTTAACGACTGACTAGAACGATCGAATGATAGATACAAAAGATTCGATCTTTTTGATTATCAATCACTGATCGATCGAATCCTTATAAAATGAACGAATGACACATCACTAACATAACCACAGAATGAACATAACCTAAAACTTAACATCACAGAAAAAAAACTGGTTGTCTGCTAACATCTCTCAAATAACCGTAAGCCACAGAGAACCTCGTCTGTGCCATAAGCAAACAATTAACTTTAACCAATCATGAAACAAAATTTGTATTTTCAACAAAGATAAAATATTTTTCTATGATTCTCAACCAATGAACATAATAAAAGCCCTGGATTAATTTCGAACACACTCATGGAGTTTCTCTGTCCAATGAGGGTTAACCTGAGTTTTTTTACTCTCAGGGGCAACTTTTTCAGGCTCACCAGATGGCGCCACTGTTTGAGTAAGGTCGTGTCATAAGTTATTGTAAGGCGCGGGAAAAGTTTATAGTGATATTATAATTATTTCATAAACCAGCAAATAAAAAAGCTAGTTAATTGTGCCTCAGTGTTGTGCAGTTCCATTTTGTTCGGAAACAAAAGGCGGACATATGCTTCCGAGAGACAAAACTCGCCTAAAACAGTGGTTGACAGAGATAACTCAAAACATTCGTGTGTTTGTAAAAAACATTTTAATCCTGACGATTATGCGTTATCAAAGGAGTCTACCACAGAAAATCGTGAGTAATAATCATGTACATTCGTTGTTTTCATCATACTCATTCCTGATATAGCCTAACTTTAATGACATAAGACACATTCTGATAAGTATAACAATTTCCCTACTGAGCATGTAAATTACTACTTTCCCCTTCTGCCATCATTGTGTTAAACGTTTATCAGCTAATTTTTATAAGAATTACTAAAAACGCATTAAAAAGTCATAGTAAACATTAACGTTCAGTGACATTGACCTCTCCCTACACTAGCACCTCTCGTGGTGAATTCAAACGCGTTAACCCTCATTAGGATTTTCTTGCGACTTCCCATTCATGACCGTTGGCAGGTCAGCGATTTATCCCCACTCATCAAGTTACAATTATTTATCTGATCCCGATGTGTAGTTCGCGAAAATGTAGTGGTTACCGGGTTACGTTTGTCAAAATGTATATTCTCGTTTTCTTTATTATAATTCGTTTAATATGTTACTCAGCCTGTAAAGGATCTACAAAACTTATATTTATAGTTAAATATTATACCAATCAATAACATGTTGGCAGTCTCCAAATCGACGACAACCTCATAATCTTCTGCTCAATTTAAAGTTAGATTTACCAATTCTTGGTCCATTTTATTCATTTCATTCCATCCGATCACAAGAATATTATATATTGACATTTTTACAAGTAGCTAATAATATAACCGCTTGTAACTTGACTCGGTGTGTCGGGAAGTACATCAGATCCCGTTTTATATGAACGACGTCAATACAATACTACCCTTTAACCATTATAGCACCAAAACGGAACGGTTTTAATTTTAGTACCGTTGATCAAACGGGAAGTCGCGAAAAAAATCTTTAATGAAATTCACCTAGATTTGGGGTCTTAAGTTAATAGTCTGAACCTGAACATACTAAACGTAAACACTTTTTTTTTAATATGACCAATTATTCATCTATTCCAAATCAAATACCATATAAAAATTGTTAATAAATTGTTGGCACAGAACTCGCCCTACATCTGTCAAAAACAGCTGTTTCTTAGTAGGTGCGTTCACATATTTTGCATTTTAAATTCCGTTTCCTTGCCCCAGTTTTCTGTTAAAAAAACATCTGTAACCTACAATGTAATACTGACTGATGTGGTTATAAACGTTAAATTCAGCTGGTATTGTAAACACCTGTAGGAGTATTTTGATTTTTTTGACACTATGCATACGTGGAACGTAGCCTCAACCAGAGAAATGTTTTTTTATGAATCATAATTAAAATATAATTCATGCATGATTCAAAATGTGTTTTTGTAAATAATATAAATAATCTTTATCCAGTGAAAGAGAGAGTATAATTTTCATCTTTTTCTTTCCTGTACCTACATATGTACGTGTCGTCTATTGGCTTGATAGTGATTGAATTCAAAGAAAACAATTAATATCCAGGTTTTTGATATGGGAAATATGCTTAAAAACTTACAGCCTCAGTGTGAAACAAGTTCTTCAAAATTCAAAATGAAAGGCGAATTCACTCCGGTATATCAGTTTAAATTTCTTGAGCCCTTTGATGAGGACTCGACTAATGGTTTGTGTTTAAACAATGTTTATCTCCCTGAAGAAATTATTGAAAATATATTAAGTTATGTTCCACCAACAAATTTATTGGGGCTAACATTGGTTTGCAAAAGATGGTGCAATATTATTAAATCTGAGAATTTTTGGATGAGCATCTATAATAGACGTCATCCTGACAAAGCAAAAAAATTGCCCTGGTACGTTTTCTATTCATATTTTACAACAGACAATTTTCATAATATATTAAGAAATGGAAATGGGCAAGAACAGTATAAATATTGGACAATTGTAAAAAATTATGGAGACGAATTTAAAATAGAAAATCCACCAATTGGAAGTGAGCCATTACCTCCAGATGTACCAGATTTTAATGGACGTACCAGCTGTTTTGCAACTTCGTATCAAGATTGCAGTAAAATACAGGTAAATTTAGTGACTACTGAAAAGAACACTATTTAAATATTTCTTATTCAATATAGCTGTGACTCTGACCCCACTACAAAGTTACCTCAATTTTACTTTCATACTTGATGAGTTTTTGATATGGTAATAGTTACTTATGCAATTTTATTTGTGAGGCACACAGTAAGCTGCCTACACACACTGAAACATGTTGCGATGCACACATTGACTTCTAGGTTGCATCAGTGTCAGTTCGCCCCATATTACTGCCATATGCCGATGCCAGTCTATACACACTTCAACTTGCATCATGAAACCTAGGAGTCGATGTGTGCATCCCAACATGTTTCAGTGTCTGTTGGCCGTTAGAGCGTGTTTTAATTTCATAATTATAATAATTGTCATATTGATGCAAAAAAAAATTGTACTTGCAATTTTGTTCAATTTTGTTGCTTGAAATAGCATCACATTAGAACTTATTAAATTTTAATCTAACTTATGAAACTTTAATCCTACAAAAGATTTGCATATAATATGTTAAAAATGATGTTAGACTAGATTTTGTAGCCTTCAGCGAGTCCATTTATTCTTTATTCTACTCAACTGCTGAGTTTGTGCTAAATTTGATTGGTGTTAGTTTTGAAAAAAAAAACAATAAGAGGCCATTGCTCCTCAACAGTTACACAATTGTGACTAAAGTTTTTGTTGAGTTTGCAGATATTGAAAATCTTACTTCCAATGTGTATTGGATGATCACGAGACTAGGTCCATCCCAGTTATGCCTTTATTTTGTTAAGTTTAAAATTTGACACCATAATAAAATAAATTTTGCCCTCTTCTTATTTTTTTAATATTCTTCTTATTTATTTATTTTAATAGTCATAACTAAGACCAAATAATTTCTAACCAAACTAATCTTTTTCTATCTTAAAAAACAAATTCCATTGAGAAATATATCATTAGAAACGGAATATAATACAGAATTTAAAAAAGTGTGTATAAACTGTGAGGATTCGAGAGTAACTATTTAAATTGTATCTAAAATTCATTTGTCACAATATAAAATTACTAGACGCTTTAAGATTGATTTTTAATTTTTAGGAAATTTCACTCAGGAATAAAAGGCTTCTACGTTATATTTTAAACAAATTCATGCCTCATATTTATGTGAGTGAATGGGTTGCAGGAAGGTTTGACTGTGGATGTATGTATAAACTGGGTATTAGAGGATATAGTGAGGAATACAGTGAGGACATGAGTTTAGACTCTATTGCCGACAGTCCAGAAGGTTCCTCACTAATGCCCCTTTTTTATATGACCAAAAAAATTGTTATCGAACAATGGGAAGGAAAAAATGGGAAAAGGTAAGTTATCATTAAATAAACATATAATAACGAGTGGAGTGGGGCATGAGTCACACTACCATTTTGTTTTGTGTCAGTTTGGTTTTGAGAGTTGTGTAGTGTAGACATGCAAAGTTTGTAATAGAAAAACACATGCCAAGAGAACACACTGAAATTGTTACAATTTGCATGAATAATAATAAGTAGAGGGTGGGAAATTAGACAGCTCTCAGTACTGTCAGTTATGAATACCCATGTTCTCGAAAATTATGGCAGATGATGAAATAAGGTGGAACTTGTGTCAGGACAAGCTGACTCAAGCATATAACATATTTCTTTGGTATTTGCAATTAATGTGTCAACATGGAATAATTTTGTCGAATTTCTTTGACTACCAAATGAAGTATATGAACAAGGCAATTTTGGTATATATTTTTTAAAAATTATTCAGCTTTAACCATATTATATCGTGCTGCATCAGTGACTACCATCCCATAACTGGCCGCAGTGGAAAACTGAACTATCTATACCCATTATATCAAGCGTTTGTGTAACAAGTTCTTGTACAGTTTCGGCATTGTCACTGTAATCTTTTACAAGCAAGTAAATATAGTGACGAGGGCGTACTAGGGTCTAAAACATGGCTAAAACATTTGTCACATGATTTTCAATTGGGTCTGTCGTCTCCAATTTTTTATATTTTTTAAAGCACTTTGTTTTTTATTAAACTTTTTATGTGGTTCAGTTTACGATTAGCTTTTCTTGACAGTAAATCCCAGTTCGGCATATATTTTTTCCAAAATGCTCTAAACCAGCAATTCTTAATCGGGAGGCCGTTGCCCCCCTGGATGGCCGTGAAAGATTTTTAGGTGGGCCGCGAACTACTAATATAACTACTGTCCAAGTTATGCACGTTTGCTACTGGGGAGAATAGGTAGAATGAGATCTTGTAAAAATAACTGAATAACTGAGTAAGCAAGAGATTGTTAATTAATAATATACCTATTATTAGTTTTAAAAGTAAACAAAGGAAAGAAATGAAATGATTAAATAAAAGAAACATAAGACACAGTTGAAAATACGGTGTAAAATTTCACACCAAATTGACACCACACCAGTTAGGTGTATACTAGGCACCAATGATACGGTGTAAAATTTTACCATTATTTATGTGTAAAATGTTTACACCTATAAATTGTAAAATTATATGTTATTTTTGATTAATTTATACATCTTATAATTATTGTTGAAAATGAAAACGCAATTTCCGAAAGGTAATATTCTTAAGGGATGGAAAACACATTTATTTTAAATAAACTACAAAAATGTGAAAATATCATGTATTTTATTAAATGTAAATGCTACATTTCAGATAACTCAATTAATTGTACACTGTACACTATATGAAATGCATTGCCATTTGAACTAAAAAAGCTTTAGAATGACATAACTAGGTATATTAAACCATTATTTTTCTGTGATAGATTTTAATCCAATCGCAGTTTTCATTTTTCTGTTTTTCTTTGTGTTCTACAGCTCACGGCACATAAACCGCCACTGAAGATAATATATAAAATATCTACCAAGGCACGATTTCGTGTATTGCATGATCATCAACTGTTACTGACGGCTGATTATCATGCTTCAGATATTTGACGCATTTACAGAAATGTAAAATCACAATAGGCATGGTGTATACTATACGAAAATGTAGTATTTAAGTTCATTTCTAATCCAAAAAATGGTAAGATTTAACTTTAAACACTATTTTACACAACGTTAAAAAACTTTTTTCTTCACTAATTTATCTAATCAAGGTGATAATGTTGATATTCTTCGTTTATTAGTTCTCTGCATAGGATTCAACATAGTCTAAATATATAAGAAATTTAAATTATTACTTGAAGGGTACACCAAAATACTAGCATTTTTTTTAAATCATACGACCTAACTTGTTTTTTATTTTGTACATCATATTAAAAAAATGTTGTATCATGTATCAAATAAAACACTACCAACCTACCATTTTTTAGTTTTCTATTAATGTATTGCATATCTTAATAAAAATTGCGTGCTTGCAGATTTTATGTCTTTTCTAGTTAGAAGGGTCTGTCGATACCAGCGTTACATTGCATACCAGACCCAAGAAGAGATCGGTGTATCTACATTATACCTTTATACTTATCTATGCTTGAAACTGTAAGACACAAATCTTAAACTGGCACGTCATGACATTGTTGTTTTTATCTGTGTATACGGTGGCGTCGCGACAAAATACTTGCTTACTGCAGACTGAAATACGGCTCACAGAGATATCAGTTATACATGGATATAGTGTTGCCTATGTACATACGTCTATGACCAGCGTTAAGTTTGTCACGCTCTACTCATAAGTGATGATTTATGTGGAAAGCTGGGGGATGTTACATACACATCATATGTACATACCGAATCATAAAAACAGACTGTCTACATTCTTGATGTGTTGCGTTCATAAATGCATTGTTGCTGCTATAGCATGTGCGACGTTGCTGTAAGAGCAACATTATGCCCAGCTCTACTCCTCGTATTATCCTACCTTTATTGTTCTTTGACTTTTTTTAGGTTGACATTTTAGTAGAAGAATACCCACATAACGTAACCACGTTAATTTTTGAGCATGAAGGCCATGATACCCAATTTTGGCAAGGTCATTATGGAAGCAAAATGGCTGGAGGTGTAGTAAGAATAGTGTTCGATAGTATTCAACCATTGGGAGATAGGGATGAAACAAAAACAAGGCATTTGTATCAAAATATTGATATTGATATGTGACTGTTGTATAATGTTCATCAACAGTTAGAGAGAGATTATCCTTACGCAATTAATAGATTTTGTTGTAAAATTATATACAACCCATAACGGTGCTAATAGTATCACCCACCTGCAGTTCGAGCTTATATTTGGCCTTTCTAAAATTAAGATGACTGCAGCATCTAAAATGATATAACTATTTTTATAATAACATTTATTAACCAATATTATTAGTAATATGCAATTCCTAAATGTTCTGGCTTTAGTTTTGTTGAACTAACTTGAACAAACTTGAAGCTTCATTCACATTATTATTATGTTTGAAAGTGTAAAAACTTCTTATAACGGAATCTCCTAGTTTCCAAAAAAAAAAAAACAAAAAATCTTTAAATTTTCAAAACAAATCTTTGCTAAAGGATGTGTTTGTTGAACCTTTTTCTCGCCATCACTTTTCTATTGTGCGTTCATTTCAAAACACTACATAGGGAAGCGTTTGGTTAAGCTTGTGCAGGCCCTTAGATACAAAATAAGACCATGAGTTGCCACAGTGCAGCGGCTAGCTATGTAGTCCACAGAACTGATCTGTCAGGAACACATGCAATCCAGAGTCTTCTCTAGTTCGGAGTACGAGTTCGAACGAACTTGCTTCCCTATAGTGTGCAAATATGAAAACACCATAATATGGTGTTTTCATATATGGTGGTAGGCCTATCAGAAATATTTAAAAATTAATATCAGTTAGTTAAAAAATATGTACCTACTTTTAATTTATTTATCCTCAGAGATAGATATTTTTGAGCATCTGGCACAGTATGTAGGTGACGGGCTTATTCTTATTTTTTATTAATTTTACACAAGGTATAGATAAATGTAACACCTGGAGCATCTTTAAAGAAGAGACAAGAATAAAACTCATAATAATTGTATGAAGTTTCTAAAAATTAGTAGGAATAAATCATAATTTATTCTAACTAAAATTGTATATTATCGGTTTTAAATACTCAGATAATTAATAGGTTTGTTCATAGAGCAGTCAGAAACAGTTTGAAACTTCACTGATTATGTGCAGTAGCTTTCAACAAAAGTATCACAATTTATTTCAAATTTATTTGCAGCATAAAAAACGTCGGCTTCTTTGATCCCTTTATTGTAATAAAAAAAGCCGACATTTTTTATGTTGCAAATAAGTTTGATATAAACTATATGCATAGTCGGTACGTTTTGATAGTTTCAAGCGGGTTTTGAATGCTCTATGAATAATCCTAAAATCAATTCATAGAGAGTATGAGTCAATCTTAGGAACTGGTGCCATATCTTTATTAAAAAAATGTATTTTGATTGATACAAGATTAACTAATATGTTGTTCAAGTATTAAATATCATTTATGTAAAATTGGTAATTTTCAACTGCTCTTATAGAATCAAATTTTCAAAAGTGTCACTGTGTCCGTATGATTTATAGTAATTAATAATTGATTAACTATTTGTTTTTATATATACAGGGTGGATCAAATTTTAATCGGGAAATTTAAAGAATCGATAGAACACGCCAAAGTAATGTGGATTTGTCATATAAACTTATGATTAAAAATGCTTAATTTTTGAGACAGAGTTTGTTGAAATTTTAATTTATTTTCAATTTTTCCCATATTTCTCCGGAAATAATTGAGATATTATTATGAAACTCGACGTTGCATACTTCAGTACACTTCTCACTATAGTTTTTATCTCCCCATTCCAACCAGAGGCGTGACAGTGGGAGGTGTCGAAGATATTCTTCCAAAAAAACGGAACACCACTTATGTTGTGAGTAAGGAAACGTTTCATGTAAATGAAATGAGACGAAACGGAAATTTCGAAATGTTTCATAGGCAAAGTTTCCAGTAGGATATATTGAAAAGATTTCGAAAAATTCATATTTTTCCAAAATTTCTGAAAATTTCGTGAGGATTTCATAACATTACGTGAAAATTTCTGGTGTTTATTATGTGATTTTCATAAATTTTGTGTATGTTTGTTATTTATTTATTATTACAGGCAAAATTGTATAATCTTCGAATGATTTGCTGTGATTCGTGCTTAATATTGTTGATTTTGGTTGGTCAGTTCTTTTTCTTAATTAATTCTCTGATAATATGGATCTATAAATGACAACAATGACATTTTCATTTTATGAGAACAGTAAGATTTATAAGTCAATAAATAATTGTATGCATTCTTATATTTTATTCCACAGTATTTGCAGATTACATTTTTCTTTGTTAAGGTGAAATATCTCCAGATACAGTTTTTTGCCTCCTTGATCCACCAGAGTATCCACAGAATCACAGTAGTTTAATCACTACAGAACATATTACAATCATTTTAGGTTAGGTTGACAGTTTTACAGGTTTTATACGTTATATAATAATAATAATAATAATAATAATAATACATTATTTTCATAACGACCTAATACAGGTATTGAAATATCGTCACAAAATACAAAATAATAATAATTACAACGATTACTAATTAAAAGATAGTAAGTAATACGCTATGTATGTGTACACAAAATCATATGACACAAGTTTAAAATAAATTAGTAAAAACAAATACACATTAGATACAAAATTGTGTTGACTTTGTTGCGAATACTTCTAATGTTTAGGTGACATACTGTTACAGTGTCGTTTACTGTTGTTAATGTAGTCTCTTTCTCATTGATATCGACTATTAAGTTATCTTGGTTTATCATAAAAAATTACCTTGATTATACTGTTTATATTTTCCGTCAAACAAGTCAAACCTCTTAAAACCAACAGATTTTGGCCAGAATTCTGGTTTGTACATCTCATCCTTCATATGATATGGCGCACTTACAACAAAACATTTATTATTTTTATCATCAGTGGTTAGTTCATGGACATTAATTTGAAGATCATTAAAACTGGGTTTCTGCAGTATAAATTCCTTTACATCACTAGCTTCACAAACTCTTTTACATCTATACACATAGACCCACACTTTTTTTTCTACACCAAAAAATTTATTTTTACCATCAAGTATATTTCGAGTTCCTAAAGTTTTAGTTGGAATTTTCCTATTACTATTTTTAATGAAGTTGTTTGTTCTTCTATTTCCTTTTCTTTGATACTTTAAAAATTGGCATCAATTTCGAAAGTTTAGGAAATTTCCCACAACCCATGAAATCTATGAAGTTTGCGATAAACCATTTTTTCAAAGTTTGACAACACTAGATGCCACTGACCTAAGCTATTTTTTATTTCTTTTTCAACATTTAGTAGTAATGCACAAAAAAAGTTTTCTTATAATTTCTTAATAGGATGCAACATCTTTGAATTAAACTCATATTAAAGTCATTCCTCCACTACTTATCAATTAGATATCAATTGGAGATCGTTTAAAATAATTACATGGTTTTGCATTTTTTCGTCAATATAATTTCAAATGAAGAGACAAAAACTATAGTTCGAGTTGTATGCATCTTGCACCTTCTGATTTTCATAACAATGTCTCAATTATTTCTGGAAGAAATGAGCCCTCTGCCTTGAAAACTAAGCATTTTTAACTGTGAGTTTATACCACAAATCCACATTATTTTCAAGTATTTTATGTGCTCTAAGTTTCCTAATTAAATTCTGGCCCATAGTCCATACAGGGTTAGGACAATTTTTTTGCACTTCCTGTTTAGCGGGAAATGATCCCAATTTAATTTTTTTAAACAGGACACAAAGTATATTTTTACATTTTCGAATGCGGAATAGAAAATTACATCCAGAAACGTCAACATAAAGATTTATTTAAAAAAAAACGGTAATAAAAATCGTGAATCAATTTTTTTTCCAATGTAAAAAATTAGAATTAGCTGGACCGTTTACTTGGTAATGTCTTTTTTATAACTTAAAATTATTATCTACTTTCAAAGGTATCTTGATTGTGTATTTATGGTTTTTTAAATTTTTTTGTGTAACCTTTTTTTTTTTTGATAAAAACTGAATGTAGTTTTCTATAATGCATTCGAAAATGTAACATTTAAAAGAATTTAGTTGGAATCATTTCCCACTAAACTGGAAGTGCACAAAAATTTAAAATGTCATAAATGAATTCCTTATTTTTAACCATATGTTCATGCCAAATTTTAAAAAAATCCTTTTGCAAATTACAAAGATAATCGACTGTTCCAAGACTTTGTCCTAACCCTGTATATATATATATATATATATATATATATATATATATATATATGAACCAACGCCTAAATGTTTTGATGTGATTTTTAAAAGTATCCCCAATCAGTATGCTTTACAGTAATATCAAAATAATTGCATGTCCAGGAACATAGTGTAACCATTTTTAAAGAACATTTGTTGTTTATAATTTATTTATTATTTTTTAATTTAAATGTTAGTTTTAGAAAATTATAAACACTTTTTATTACTTGTCTAATTTTCACTTTATTTGTTGTTTTACAACTAGTTTCATCCTATTCGGACATTTTCAAGTAAACTAAATTATACACAGATTTTACTTTCCTTTAAATATAAACTGAACTGAATAGAAGGATGGGTCACTTTATGGTTGATAATATAATTCAAATTTGTACATTTGTACATCATTTTCCTATAATATTTACCGCAAACCAACTTTTACAGACGCCACTATCCCCTTTAATTCCTATAACCCTCTCTCCCACAAATTAGCCGCATATCAATCTATGATACCGAGCCTTCAGCTTACCTCTATCTGAGATAGATTTAAAAGAAGAATTAGACACAATAAGACTTATAGCACATAATAACGGGTACCCTCAAAATATAATCAACAATCTAATCTATAAAAAACAAAATAAGTCCCTCTTGACAGAACTTTATCCCACTATTAACGAAAAACAAGTTCAAACATACATTTCTTTACCATATTCAGGTCAACTCTCCTATTCAATTAGCAATACATTTTCCAAATTTAATATTAAAACATCTTTCAGTTCTAACAAAAATATAGGCAGATATCTTTTCAATGCAAAACAAAAAACTGATATCTCTAAAATAGATTGCCCAGAATGTAACGCCTCACATGTAGGTCAAATAGGTAGATCGTTCGGAGTAAGATATAGAGAACATATTCACACACAAAAACAACATTCCAACTTTTATAAACATCTAACAGATTCTGGTCATACAATAACTGACGACCATCAACCTAAAATATTACATATTTGTGGGAAAAGTAAAAAACTTAATTTATTAGAAGTGTTAGAAATTAACAAATTAAATAGGAATAAAAATTACAACATATTAAATGACCAAATAGATTTAAATAATTCTCCGTTATTAAACTTATTCAGATAAACTGCTGCTAATAAAAATCACACCATAATATAATTTACTATCTTGAAATAACCCCTACATTTAAAAACATAACATCTTGTACAAATTTCAATTATATTATCAACCATAAAGTGACTCATCCTTCTATTCAGTTCAGTTTATATTTAAAGGAAAGTAAAATCTGTGTATAATTTAGTTTACTTGAAAATGTCCGAATAGGATGAAACTAGTTTAACAAATAAAGTGAAAATTAGACAAGTAATAAAAAGTGTTTATAATTTTTTTAAATCAAAATGGATTTTCACAAAGTAACTTCATCTTCAATTAACTTTTTCAAATCTTAGTTTTGAAAACTTGTTATACAAGTTTTCATGACCAAACAAACTTTGTCACAGTTTTCTCTATCACAAAAAAAAAAAATTAGAAAAATCAACCAACTGCCTATCCGTCGATGATTAAACTTCACTTGAACTGTTCAAAGATGTGGCGCATAAAGAAAATTTAACATGTTCAAAGAAATATACTTGTAGATTCGTATACATTTTATGGTAATTTAAATATGTAATTAACAGGGAGCGGAACAAATGCCAATTGCGTATAATATTACATACATATATCCCGGCTTCTTGCCACAATACTGGTTGCCAAGTTGATGCATATATTACAGGTATATAAATAAATGCAGCCTAGTGGAGGGCCCACAGGGACCCACTCACAAGAAACGCACCTACCTACCTACCTAAATAAATGCATATATATATATCAATGAATTCAATTATATGAATGCTTTTTTGTAACTGCCAGTTCTGAAAAATTGCATATATTTCTGGTTCCTGGTAATTAAATTAACATTAAACACCACAGGTAATACAACTTCCTGTATTCTTAAAAATATCTTATATAGAACAGACACATCCAATATCCAAGTATGTTGTGATTATTCTCTGCTTCTGAAAAAATTGCAGTTCCACGGCTCAGTATTGAATTTTGGAATGAGGAGGTTTCTGAATGAGATAATGTTTTCATGTTTAACTGGATTATAGGGTTACTAACTTAGGTCACACAGAATAGAGTACAAATAAAAAACGATACATGTATATTATATAAATTATGATAAATACATTTTTTTTATATTATTAACAAGATGCCTACTAAGTGTAAATAAACTCAAATAAAAAGCCCAGCAACTGAAAAGAAAAAATATCAATGGGCCGAAGAGGATGACACTTTTATGTTGCAGAAGTCACAGCGCTTCATGCTTTTTTTTTTTTTTTTTGAAAATAGGTCATCTTTTGGAAAATTTGCATTTGCGACAAAACATGTCTTCACTCTACTCTGTGTGTTGTGTATGATTTATTTCAAACTTATTTGCAACATAAAAAAAGTCAGGTTCTTTAACGGGGGTAAAAAGATTAAAGAAGCCGACGTTCTTTATGTCGCAAATAAGTTTGAAATAAACAGTACTTTGTTTCTGCCGTATGTAAAATGGTTAATGTGGCCAAATGTTAACAGTGACCAATTAAACAAATGAGATGGACATAACAATGGGAGCATTGTGTATTGTAGGTGGCTGGTGGGGCACAGACTGAGCCTGTCATTACGTTCGTTATGTGTGTCTTATTCTCATTTCATTCTAGTTCACAGCTATTACTCGTATTCTTTTTCTAACTGGCAACACTTGGCAATAGATTAGGTAAATTATTAAATGTTAGACAATTCTACACTAACACATGAATTTACATCATATACTTATACCTCATCTGTGAAATACCGAATGTGAATTTACAGAATAATAATAGAATAATTTACAGAATAGAATAATGTCCAGAATAATTTTACAGAATAATTACACAATAAATAATAAATAACAATAACAGGATTACTATTTTAATAAAATGGTATTTATATACAGTAAACTTTCTATGAAATAATAAATCCTAAATTTAATTAAATAAATTTCTCAGACCTGCACCTAAGTGATAACACTTGATTTGTGCAGTAATATCGTGAGCATACTAGTAAATATCTTTATTCATTTTACATTGCCTATTCCTAAAACACATCACTAATGACGGTTAACGTTTTCAGGCTCACCAGTTGGCACCACTGGTCAAGTAAGGTCTTGTTAAAAGTTATTGTTAGGCGCGGGAAAAGTTTATAGTGTTTTATTATTTTGTACGCCAGCAAATAAAAAACCTTGTTAATTGTGCCTCAGTGTTGTGCAGTTCCATTTTGTTCGGAAACAAAAGGCAGACATATGCTTCCAAGAGACAAAGCTCTCCTAAAACAGTGGTTGATAGAGATACTCCTTCAAAACATTCGTGTGTGTAAGAAACATTTTAATCCTGACGATTATGCGTTACCAAAGGAGTCTACTACAGAAAATCGTGAGTAATAATCATGTACATTCGTTGTTTTCATTATACTCGTTCTTTATATAACCTAATTTTAAAGACACTTCTGATACGTACAATAATTTCCCTACTGAGCAAGTAAATTACTACTTTCCCCTTCTGCCATCAGTGTTAAATGTTTTTCAGTTAATTTTTATAAAAATTGCTAAAAACTAGCGTTAAAAAGTCGTAGTAAACATTAACTTTCAGTGATATCGACCTTTCCTACACTAGCACCTCTCGTAGTGAAATCAAGCGCGTTAACCCTCATTAGATATTACTTACTCCAAAAGCTTAATAAATGAAGAATAGCTGTCATTTATATATATATATATATATATTTTACATCTATGGGAAAAAATTTATAGTTATTATTTCTAATATATAATGGTAACAAATTATAAGCTTTTGAAGCTAAATGGTATGCAAATCTTGAATTTATGTTTTTATGACTGGTAGGCACTTCCAGAAGTTTGTGGGTTATACTACGGGTTATTATCTAGTGAGTTATTTTTAAGATGTTTTTTTTATAAGTGGATAATATGTGAAAATATAATGATTTACAGTACATATATCTTTTCCATAAAGTAGTCTAGTCGAGTATTGTTTGTTTTTTTTTTAAAACAATTTTTAATATATAATTCTGTATTGTAGACAGAGTTTTTAATGCGATATTGTACAGAGCTTTCTAGACCAGTATTCCATATCTTAAAAAAAGATTCAACTAAAATTAGTATACTTTTGCTTAAAATATCCCTTAGCTGATAAAATTTGTGAATTAATTTTCTAACTCTCTTTGTTAGATGTGTTACATGCTCATTCCATTTTACATTTTTGTCTATAATAACACCTAAATATTTAGTATATTCGACCCCTTTTATTTCTATTTCAAATTCATCAATATCAATTTTTTTAAAGTTGGGTCTATTTATATCGGTGATTGAAAAAGCTATATAATTTGTTTTATCTACATTTAGAGACAACTAATAGCCATATAACCACATTTTTATAGCATATATTCCATTCTGTACTTTTTCTTTAACCGCTTCTCAGTCAACTCCATTAAATATTACTACAGTATCATCAGCATATGATATTAATTTACTATCTATATCGAGAATTAATAGAGAATTGATATAAATAGTGAAAAGATTAGGACCAAGGAATGTTCCTTGTGGCACTCCCACTTTCACCATTTGTGGTTCACTTAAACATCCATTAGCCTTGACATATTGCATGCGATTACTTAAATAACTCTTGAAGAGATTCATCATGACACCACGAATTCCATAACGTTTCAATACTTGGAGTAGTTTTTCATGGTGAACCGTGTCAAATGCCTTTGCTAAATCAAGAAATACTCCAATACATTTTTTTACTGTTGTCGAGATTGAGTGAGATTTCTTTACAGGAAATTATAAGCACATGTCTAAACTTGTGATGTAACTTACTATCTCACAGATAGTGTTGAATTCTTCGTTTCTTGAGAAAACATTTTTGAGTAAGTTTATCTTATGCTGATCTGAGTTTGTTGTTAATCAAAAGTGTACATTTGGGCTCAAAAGAGAAAAATAAGAGTACTTAATATTTGCAGCTCCAAAAGACTACAAGTATTCTTTAAAGAGTACAGTTCGTAACCCTAGATAGGAACCCTGTTTAGACTTCTCTGAGTAAACACACAACATAAATTAGACGATTCCCAAATTGAAAAGCGGAGCTGTATAGGCGGGGGTTATACTGTTGAAAAAATATGGACATAAAACTACTCACTTCAACTTTGTCAGGGTCGAAGCCGGGATTTGAACCCGGGAGTCGTCAGGCAGTACAACCAGCTACGTTCGTCACTCAATACTCTAGCCCGCTGTGCTATTGAGCTCCATAGAGCAATTGCTTAACCTGAATTTTAGAAGAGAAAAATATAAAAGCTTTCTTTTTTCGCAGATGTAAGTTAATAGGATGATAAAACTAAAATAGTCAGCACATCATTCCTTAATTTTATTGTGCAAATTTTATAATTGGCAGTAAGCGTGATATTCCAACTGTGATAGACTCGGTGATAGGGGTCTGTTGTAATTTTAAAAATTTTCTAGTTATGTTTTATATTATTAAGGTACCTTTTAGGTATATGATTTATTTTTATTTATATGTTGGACAGTTGGACTATTTAAATTAAAGTATATAAAGTAGTTTTCAACTGTATTAATTTTAATATGAACATGTCAACTCTTTTGTTACATTATATCTTCTATGGCATTTAAAAGGCCCATGTATGACAACAAAACATGCATGTGTACACATATATAATGTATGTTGTATAAGAGTGTTACGATGGTTACATCTGACAATATTATGGCATTATGGCTTTCCATAATAGTGAAGTTCGAGACCAATGTTGTAATGTTCATTATAGTCTAAGAATTAACAGTATTCTCTGTCTCTTATAACAGTTGCGCTATTCTTTTCCTCTTGGTATAGCTATCACATTTTATTTTCTGTTTCTAAGAATACCCGCTATTATTCCCTATTTCATTACTAAAATTTTTATGAAATGTAAATCTATGCATGCAAGAATATTCCTTTCGTTTTTATTTGTGCTTCTCGATCTGAGTTTTACTGTAATCTTTTACGTTTTTAATATAAAATATTCGCCTGTCTATTATATCCACCCAGTTAGGTTCTACGCTGTATGTGGAAAATCTGAAGATCCTAATCTTCAATGTCAAAATGTGTAGATGTGGGATATGATCATGTTTTAAAAAATTGCGTATGTTCAATTCTTATTTGAACTATTGTAGTTTTAATAATAATAAAAGTAAAGGAATTTTGGTTAAAAGTGTTTTTTGGATTAAAACATTTATAGGAAAATTTCCAGCAGTAGAAATTACTAGATGCAGATGAAAGAGGCAGCTTGGATACAGTAATAAAAAAAAAAAATAATTCCATTTTTAATTTCAGAAAATTTTAGGAAATTTTCCTAAAAAAAAAAAGTAATACATTTATAATATTAAGGCCAAGAAAATAACTAAAATTGGTCCTGCAGTAGTGCCTCGGTTTTCCTTTTTGGTTTTTTTTTTTTCACAATTAACATTCGTATGGTACAAGGCGCACAGCAGTCACAGTGTTACATTATGTACTAGAATTGCTGATTTTGTTTATTTAAATAAATAATGTAATTAGGGAAATTTTAAATTTATTTCTAATATATTTTAACATTCAGTCATCAATAATAAAATAAACTGACATTCTAAAACAAAAAATCAGAGCTTAAATGAAATTGCAAATTAACATAAATTCTACCGACAGACTAAATCAGAATTATGTAGGTAATAATTGTAATGATCGATATTTGATATTCCTATGTTTAATTTATTTTTTATTAAAGCAAAAAAAACAATTATCTTTATTTTTTTCACTATTAATAAATAAATAATGTCCGGTTTTGGTACTTTTTATAATAACCCCATCTTCAGAAGCTAAAAATATAGTACAGCTAGAGTTTATTAAACTCAAACAGGCATTAAAGAAAAGCAAATGATGTACGTGTAGACTTCTTATTTATTTATTTCATATCTTTATTTTCATATACATATCCTACAGGTAAAACCCAATTACAGGATACAAAACACTTAAATAAATTAAAGTAAAAAAAAGTAAAAAATTGAAAGTCTGCCAACAATTAGAGTAAAAAAAATATAAATATTACAACGGAAATGAAGAAATAAACATTAATATAATACATAGTAATAAATTAACACTAACAATACATTATACTTTAATTAAAATATTACTATTCGACAATAATATTACAACAAGCACAATAGCAATAAAAATAAATTGTACAAAACTATACAGATTAAAATATTGTCATTCACTCATTTAGTACAACTTTTTTAATTTTGTCAATGGTACAAGAAAAAAATATCAATATTGTCCTCCACGTTGCAATAGTTTGCGATCATTTGATATAAAGGGGATGCTATCATAATATTAGTATTAGCTGTAGGTAATTTAAAAGTGCGGTTATGACGTGATGATATTCTTGGGACATGAAAATTAATTTGGTTTAATATCCATATACAGTCAACTAAATTATTAACCACCTTATACAAAAAAATTATAAATTGTGCCGCCCCTACGTTTTGCAAGCTCGAATAGATTGAGACGTGCAAGTAAAATATTGTTTTGAATGCCTCTTTCCGGATATTCACCATCAAGTACGTATACTGCTGATTTTACAAATCGTCGTTGTATTTTTTCCAAAGACCAAATATGTGTATTATAAATGGGACTCCACACTATTGATGCATATTCCAACCGCGATCTAACAAATGAAACATAGAGCATTCTAAGCGTATGCAAGCTACCAAACCCCTTTGAATTGCGTATGACAAGTCCAAGGCTTTTATAAGCAGACGAAGTAGTCGTTTCGATATGCCGTATGAAAGATAATTTTGGATCAAAAACAACTCCAAGATCTTTTATGTAATCTGGCCTTTGTAATATTAAATCATCCAGTTTATAATTATATTTGATTGAGGTTACCTTCCTCGTGAATGTCAGAACATTACATTTTGATCCATTTAACGGTAATATATTATTCGCACACCAGAGATTTATGTTGTCTAATGCTGTTTGAAGATATTCGCAATCTGTTTCAGACTTAATTTCGCAAAATAGTTTTAAGTCGTTATGTGGAGTACTGATGACGATTGTCACTAAGGTGGAGCGGACATAATCCATACATGTCATTATTTGCTTTCCTTTTGACGCGCTCTACTTGAAACAGCACTGTATATTAAAATATAAAGTAATATAGGACATAGGTTGTATCATTGGTTTGTTTTTGTTTTAGTACATTTCTTGAAATCTGAATCTAATCCACACTTTACTATTCAAATACCACACATCGGATTTTAAAAGTCACCTAATATGTCCTATTTATATATATAATTTATATTGTATGTTATGTAGTATTTATTCTTAAGCAAATAATATTTAAATACATTCTAATTGTATTGCTATTAATGTTATCAATTACAAGGTGTTAAATGTAAATGAGTATATACTGAGTATTGACAGTAAATACCAAATCAACTAAATATAAATATATTATACAAGGCCACAAAAGCTGATCATGTTTTGAGAATAATTTTTCGTTCCCACATGGAAAATTGTTGTCAATTTTTCAAAAACAATATACAGGGCAGGATTGTAGATTATGTATTTATATTTTTTATATGAATCAAAGGCATTTTCTTTTTAAAAATTATTAGCTCAAGTGGTATTTAGAAACTAGAGATGTAGATTTCGTGGAAAAGTAAAATTGGATCACGCTTCCATGGACATGTCCGGAAAAGTTATACCTAACGTCAAAATTAAAAATATATTGGAGACAACAATTACTACAACCAGTAGATAGATTTGGAAATTTTAAAATTAAATAAATTTAAAATAAAATGACAAATTGATGATAAACACCATTTTAATTCCAATAATGTATTATTTCTTTCCAGGCAAAAATATTTCCACACTGTCGTCCTTTGTCGTGATTTTGACTTTTACTTTATTACAGTATTCAAAAAAATATATTATTGCTCTTAGTAGTCTTCAGTTTGAAATGTAAACTAGTGTTGCCAGATTGTCATAAGAAGCTAACCTCTTTCGGGATTTTATTTTTATTAATAAATGGTATTTTGTATTAAACAATTTATATCTTTATGTATGACCGGTCTTAATAAGTCACTTTATATACTTGGTATGAGGGCTTCAAGCCCGCCGGGCCGTAAATACTTTTTCTTTTTTTTTTTTTTCATACATTTTATATTTCTGAGGCACGTGTCCAATGTTGCAGCCTCTGCTGCTTCGGTAATTTCTGGTGGGGTACAGGAAAAATTAATTTTCAACCTCTTCCATTTCCAGTTCAATTGAAAAACACAAAACACTTTGACAAAAGGATTGTAAAACGATTCTTGCCATAAAATTACAATATGACCACCTTTATTTATGTTGTTGCTTTGTTACTTGACATTATCTGTGATACAAATTCTTACTGGTCAATGTGAACATACGATTGTTATTTTTATGGAATGTCAAAATTTAACAGATTGACAATTCTTATGTAGAATTTGCAAGATAGCCAACATAATATATAAATTATGTATTAATTAAGACTGGTCGTATATAAAATTTTGTGTACACTTCCATGCCCTTATCATGTTAGAGCCTTCGGGCTAATGCCTCAGGCCATAAACGCTGCTTTATGCCCTTAGTACGTAAATAACTATTCTTATTTATTATAATTATTGCTAGTTATTATATATTTATCCAATAATTCTTTTAGTTTTATTGTCAAAAAAGATAGACATTTCGCCGAACGACTATAAAATACACATTTTGTCAACCCTGTTCAAACTTTACAATCTATTTACCAGATTTGCTGCACATGCACATCCTACTTTTCCATGTTGAAAAGTGCCTCGGATTAGTCAACTTTTCCTGACATGTCTGATGGACATTTCCACATCTCTATTAGAAACATTACTTGCAATACATTATTAAAGAATTACAAAAAATGTCTTACTCAGTATTCAGTACAATATTAGATATAATTAACAAATTTGTATCCACGTTATTTACAATTTTGACAAAAAGGATTTGATTTATTATAGAAAAGAAGTGAAAATAATGTTAGTAGCAAAATTCTCTTGCAGTTGAATTAGGCAAAAATTTGTAAAAATCGGTTTTATTGGTTTTGATTAATGTCATAAAATTTCCTACTCTCATGTGAAAACTGGAAATTTTATGCTAGTTTTGATAAATAGTAAAATAATCAATGAAGCATTTATTTTGCAGTAATTTGTCTTGCAAGTTAATTGTGTTATAGATTTAAAAGAAATTGCATAATTTTTTGGAAATGCATGTAATTATAACAATAAGAGGTTCCATAAAATTAGTTTCTTTAATGTAAAAATATTTTTAAATAAATGTTATTATTTATTGTTGCTAGTTTTTTTTAATTAGTAGTAGTAGTAGTAGAATTAATAAGAAATCATAATTTTCTAAAAAATATTTTAATGATTAACAATAATTAATGTATAATTCGTATAAAATAAACATAAAAATAATAAAGACAATGTATAATTATATAAGTTACCGTTTATAAGATACAGTTTATAAAACTAAAAAAGTTTACTAACTTACAAATATACAGGATCAAATTGTATATGTTGAAACTTAATATTCAAGGAAACAGTGTTATTATGATTCCGTGGATATTAACTTCTATTTAAGTTAACTAAGCATTTATAAACTCCCCCTAATTGTAGTATTTTATTTGCACCGATGATCAGTTCACTTGATCACAGATCACATTTGATCTAGTTAGAAGTGACCCGCACGAGTAGCAATTAAAACGTAGCAGCCTAAGATGTCGGGCGCGCATGCGTATTTGAGAGGCACACGTTTATTTTATATGTTTATGCTACATCGGATTTACGTAGGTCTTAAAAAAAATCCTGAAAAAAATGAAAACATGATCCAGAAACCAACTTGACATTTTCCTTTCCCATTATTTTTATGCCATCATCAGAGAACTACAATTAATATAATATTTTAAATACATAGTTATGGTTATTATACATTAAAATTTACTTACACTATTATTTATTAGGAATTTGCTTTAAAATTTTTTTCTATTACATGCTATTTGGTTGTCTGTTTTAACGCAACTGAGATATTTTAACCTAGTTTGTGTGCTCTTAAAGTTTTGCTTTGCTTTAAGAGCACACAAACTAGGTTAAAATATCTCAGTTGCGTTAAAAACAGACAACCAAATAGCATGTAATAGAAAAAATTTTAAAGCAAATTCCTAATAAATAATAGTGTAAGTAAATTTTAATGTATAATAACCATAACTATGTGTTTAAAATATTATATTAATTGTAGTTCTCTGATGATGGTGTAATAAACCGAAACGTTAGAAAAAAAATTTAATTAGTTGTACCTGACCGAAATCCCCACAAAAAAAAAAACTATCAATATTAATTGATAATAACGGTCAAGAAAGGAAAAAAATATATATATTATTTTTATGTTATGAAATACAGTAATTGCAAAAAACGATATTTTTTTTATGAAAAATATGCAAATTTATTGTTGCGACATGCAAAGCCTGATTGTGCGGTCAAACATTTGCTGCTTTTTTACCCCCACTACATTACTGATTTAAAGATTACATGTGATTCTTTCATCCGGGGTGGAGCCCAGGTCCGTAAAGGAGTAGATTACCTCTCAATTTTTGACCAATAGAATTAATGGCGGGAATATGTCATCTGTATGCCTGATTTGAAATAGCGTACATTGGTATGCTTTCGTTTAGAACTTTAAAGTTTATAAATTATGTTAATTTTATATTCTTATGTTTATTATTTAATTTAACATGTGTTTTAATAATCAAGAACACTATAAATGACTCATAATGAAAATAACTGTGGAATAGAAATACCAATTATTGTATAAACTTGCGTACATTTATTTTCTTGGCGTTACATGTTTTGTGTATGATCAAAATAAAACTACTATTCTCATTAAATTTTATGTTTTCAATTACAAATTATCACCAAATTTAACCATTTTCACCGATAAATTTATTCACTTTATCAGCATACGGTCGTTTTCTACTCTTTACGCTCAACATTATTTATTAGTACTCTATGCATCGACCGACAGATAACAACTGAAGTGTGTCGTGTCATCGTCATCGTAAACAAGCGCGCGATGGCATTGGTATTGCGCCCGACCCTGAATCTATCATCGCTTGGCCAGGCTTAATCATCACTTTTAACAAGAATATGCATTGAGTACAACCACAGAACAGCACAACAATATATGCAACAATAACAATATGATTGATATTAATTTTAACAGTATTGGGAATTTTAAAAAAGAATGTAACTGATGCAATAAACTGATGTGATTATTATCATAAGTAGTATTAATAATTTTAATTTATAGATTTAACTGACATTATTTACCATTTTATTGTCCATAAAAATATATTTTAACATTGTCCTAATTATTGTCTGTGGATTTTAGTATGCCTAGTGTGTGCTTAATTATAAGTTGCCTATACCTAAGTTTAGGCACACTCTGCTAGGCCTAGTGCTGTTGTAGTGTTTGAACAAATAAATAAATAAATAAATTTAAATTTTTGTAATTTAAAGGCTGAGCACCAGCGAGTCCTAGAAGCTAACGAGTCCAGTAAAGACACTTTTCAGGAGTATTGCATACAATATTTTTTCTGCAACCATTCTTGCTACTCTCAAGAAACTTTTTAAAACATTTTGCAAACAAAATTCATAAAATTCAACTGACAGATGTCAAATGCTGTTGTCTGGAGTGCTTAAATTATGTACCTACTCTACTGTCGTCAACCAAAAGTGGTATAAGGGACTGGTAAAGACTTTACCAATCTCTTATGTCACTTTACACTTGGCTATACCTGTATATACATATTTTTATTTTCTACTCAAAAAAATTGACCAAAAACACAACTTTCTGCGTTTGCAGAAAAAAATATCTTTCATGCCTATTTACATGATATTTTTCATATATTCCAAATATCTGTGTGACAAAATTGCTGAATGGCGTATAAATGACGAGTAAACATAACCTCAATTTTTTTTATTTGAGGAGCAGACTCTATATGCATTTTGTCCATTATTTGTAATTTTCAGAAATAAAGAAAATCTATGACAGGTTTGTGGATTAATTTATCCAGAAAGTAAATTTCGGAAAAAATGCAACAAAAATCACATAGTCATTACACCTAGATGTAAAAAATCTTTTTTTGATCATTTTCCAAAAATGTGATGGGCAAATTGCATTTAGTTTGTCAATTTGCATTTTTTGGCTGCACAAAATTATTTTACTGACTTGGTAATGGGGCTGTAAAAAACATAATAAGAAAGAAAAGTATTATTTATTTATTGTAAAAAACAGCGTATTATTACAATCGCATAATATGTGATCTTCAATATCCATTATCTTTTCAATATTATTTTGGTCATTTTAGACTTTTCGTCATTTCTGGGCAGACGACGACATTTAAAGGACAAACTGCTGCTAGTTTGTCTTTCAACGTTGGACATGCTACACATAGAATGTCCATAGCATTTTCATGAATTACTTTACATGGGAAAAGTGCATTTTTTGTGTCCTTTTCTACGTAAGATTGTCGCCTGCAATTGATAATTTGTCTCTCCACTTTTGGTAGAAAACTTAAAATAATGGACAAAATGCATATAGAAAGTCTGCTCCTCATTTAATATAATATGCGTTCATCGGCTTTATGCGAAGTGACACAATTTTTTTTAAATATCTCCAAAACCACCAACCTGAGACAGGTAACATATGGTATCTTTGAAAAGACTTTCAAACTCTATCTGAATATGTAAAAATACATAGATGCTTCCATTAAAAAAATTGAGGATATGTTTAAATGGGTAGCCATTTATGTGTCATACAATTTTTTCATACTGATATCTGCTATCTACGGAAAAAGTCACAAAGCAGGCACGTTCAAAAAACTTAATATTTAATTTTAAACAGCTGAAAATAACATTCAAACAGGCCCCCAGTCTTAAATAAACATCGGTTACAACAATAAATGAATGGAATGTATTTTAATCACAGAAAACTATTTATATAAAATTAAAAATTAATACTTCTGGTATATTTTAAAATGTGACCATAAGATCCATTTTTTTATTGCGAGTCATGGTGCCAGAAATTTGTACATTTTGTCCATCATTTGAGGTGTACGATAATCATTTCACACTTAAAATTCTTATCGAGTTTAACTCGTATAGCCAATGTTCATCTTAAATGCTATTTCTATCAGATTTTGTGGAATACTATCTTGATAACAGATATAAACCTCTCTGGGGTGAGGCATGTAAAATAATCTCCTGAAAAAGTAAAATATACAGAACTTATCAAAGATTAATATTATGCTTTTCCTATATACAGGGTGTCTCAAAGGCGCGCACCACCTTGAAGGTACATTTTCTAGGGATGTAATGGAGTGCTGGAAAAATGTTTAAAAAACTCTTTGTCCCTCACTTAAGGAAGTCTAAGCAATTTAAAAGTAGAAAAAATGGCAACACTATTTAATAAATACTCGACACACTTTAACAATAATACACAATACTTTATTATAACAAATGTTCAAAATTCTGCCCATTTGCACCTCGAGATGCGTTGGCTCTTCTCACAATGATTTCGTGCATACACTGAAGCATTCCAGGTCTCACTGTAGCAGCAGCGGTAATGATTTTATTCCACAGCTCCTCTTCCGTCTAAAGTGTTGGTCGATAAATAATATTTTTCAAATGCCCCCATAGAAGTGGAGACCAATGAATAAAATTTCCAATTAGATACACTGAACACAAACACTCGAATAAAATAATGGGTAAAACAAAACTTGATAACTGCTACTACACTGAGTCCTGATGTGCACGAAAATATCATAAGAAGAGTCAATACATGTCTAGGTGCAAATGGGCAGAATTTTGAACATTTAAATAAAGTATTGCATAATGAATTTTAATTAAACAATGTTGCATTTTTCTACTTTTAAATTGCTGTTTCTTAAGTGAGGGACAAAAAATTTTTTAAACACCTTTCCAGTACTCTACTACTTCCCTAGGAAACATAACTTCAAGGTGGTGTACGATTTTTGGGACATCCTGTATAGTATGTATGTATATATAAATAAAAAATATTTTAAAAATATATGGCAGTTCAAACAAATCAGATTGGCCCACTGAAAATGTTGGTGCTGTCCTAATCCACTCCTGCCTGTTGTTGATAGTGTTGTAACATTTCCGGATAGTTTCCACAACTTAACGAAAGTTTAGAAAATTTTACAACACTAGCTGATAATTCAAATGAAAGTGAAAATTTCAAAAACATAGGCTTAATTTTCACCTTCAATGTGGCCAATCCACATCTGTAGAAGAACTATAGAGATTATATTTTTCTTTGTTTGTTGCCTACTCTAACAATAAACATAGTTTTTATCACAGTATAACCAGTAGGTTAGTTCTCCTTATTGCAAGGCCTTGCCGCCGGGAACCTTCAAGAGGGGTTAAATTGACCTGTTATATAATGAAAAGCATCATGTAGTAGTGGCCGTTAGAGCGGCGTGTATATTCTCAGTGAAATAAATAACCCGTGGTGTAAGTGTTTTACGCATAATTAGTTTACTGTGACAACTGTATGCATTTTATTTTATTTTAAAACGGGGAACGATAAGAAAAGAAGGGGGAGTGGTTTGTTCATGTAAAGGGTGTACAAATAAAAGTTATTCTAATAATGAAAAGTTTTATTCATTTCCTCGTGATGTCGAAAGCTAAGTGAAAAACTGTTAATTTATTGCAAGCATAAAACAGATTAAATTTAGTATAGGAGTTAGGTATTGTTTTGCAAAAACAAGAACCATTATTGAAGTAATTTTAAGAATATAAATTGAAAGTATAAATAAAATACGAAATAGAACAAAAAATAAAATCTTTAGTTTTGTATTTACAATTAGATGAATGCTCTTCTGCATCTATTTTGAATAATTTTAAACGATATTATAGAATAAATTTTAAAATGTGTATATGTTGTAGACAAACTACAAATTAGTCATATTTATAAAAAGTTTAGTCAGTTTTAAATGATTATCGGTGCCTTCATTTTGTAAATCCATATTTTTTTAATTCAATACTGATAATATCAGCCAGGCGGCGACGGGTTATTAGATTTATGTAAGGCAATTATTTTTAACACATCTTGGGGTTCTAGTATTTGCGGGCCATTTACAGGGTGAAAGAGTTAAATAAAGTTGGCATATACAGGGTGTCCCATAATTAAATACCTTCTTTCAAGGGGGTAATAGGACTATAAAAAATAAGTTGTTTTGTATATATGCCTTAAGTCAGTTCATAAGGGAGCTACAATCCCTTAAAGGGGGTAAGTACAACATAGTTATTTGCCAAATTCGAAACGTCAAGTTGCAAACATTAAATTTGGACCATGATTAATTTTATGTTACATATTTTGTTAAATTTTTATCTACATATCATGATTTGTTGGAGTAATTACAAAGGGGGTGGAGGTGAATTTTCGCCATAACTTTTTTTATTTTATTTTTTTACACATTTATAGCGGAAAGAAATGCTAGTGTTAAAAATCGAATAAAAAAGGTCCTCTTACTAAATGTCGATATAAATAACTTTAAAACAATCGTTTTAAAGTTATTTTTACTTAAATATTGCAAGGCAGGATGGGTATACAATAATCGATAGGTAACTACATACCTCTACAAAAATAATTCCGCACTTTTATTTACAAACTGATTTAAGGCAAATGTTTATATACAAAACTCAACTTATTTTTTATAGTTCTATTATCCTCTTGAATAGAGGCACTTAATTATGGGACACCCTGTATATAAATTGTTTGGAATCCTTAAATTTATGTTGACCATCCGTTAAGTGGTTTGAATTTTTAATAAGTGCTGTTCTCTTCCATTACGATTTTTTTTTCTTCGATAGTAAAATACCTATGGTAGAACACCCTGAATACATCCTATAACACGTATAGAATGTTAAACTAAACTACACAAACAATGATTTCTTTTATGTCCTCACAAGAAAAGTCTAGGGACATTTTTATAAATATACGTATTTATTTTAACTGATTTAGAAAAAGAAAACAAGAAAATGTGTTTTTTATGTCTTGTATAATTTTGTAAAAATATTCTTAGAATTTTCTTGTGTGTATATTAGCGAAATAATAAATAAATGTAAAATTAACACTTATTGCAGTAGTTATGGCACACCAATCCCTTAGAAAAAATGGGGGGAGGTAAATAGGTCACATGACCTCCACTTCTCGTCTTTTGATTCGAGATAAACTGATCATAATTACTTAAAATATTGAACTACTACTAGTGCTATATTGTATCAAATTTAAAGAAGATATCTTACAAGGACTCCATAGTTAGAGCAAATTTTTCATTTTTTATTTTCGACTTTAAAGGCCCATAAAAATTTTTGAAAGCATTTTCGCATAGAGGTAAGTTAAGTCATATCGTCACTATTTGTTGCCTAGAATCTGCCATTGAGATTATGACATGCTTTTTTGTTACACCCTGTATATACCTGGCTGCACAAACATTAAAAACCCATGGTCTCTTTCCTAACTAATAATTATTTATTTTATTAATTAATCAACAACGCTAAATTTGCTTCATACACCCATGGTATCCTTGTAAAATATTAGGACTGTGACCCAGCCACCTGCATTTGAGGTCCCAGAGCGCTCAGTGCATGTATGAATGAAATGTAGCTGAAATAATCTATTAGTTATACTGTGGTTTTTATTTTTATTAAAAAAATATATTTTTACTTACCCAACCACCCAGTAACTTATTTTGCTTTTCTTACTTTCTTTATCATCCAAATACGGACACTCAAAAATTATGCCATGCTCTTTTATAGCAATAAGACTTTTATTCATTACAGATCTGGCCAGGTCTTGAGCAGACATATTCTAAAAGAAACAATAAGTAGGAACATCGACATGCACTCGGAAGTTGATAAATTATACCTGTTAACAATCTGTAAAGTAGAAAGTAGGTAGTTTACAGAAAAAAAAAATTATTTTGTTTGATTAATATCCTAATTTTTTTAATCATTTACTTATACTCAATGTGGACAATGATGATATAGGTAAATATTTTGTAACAATTAATTTCTCAGTAAAATGAATGAACACCAGATAATGAGTAGTTATCAGGTACCAGGCATAGAACAGGTAACAGGTAAATTCTACACTTAGTTTTTAAGGGAAATTGCAGTTATAAGATATATGATTTATTTAATCTGTATAATATAATTACCTTGAATCTTAAAGTGTTCTGAAATAAGTTATGTATTCTCTGACAGCATCTTCTAAAATTGTTTAGAACCAAGTCATAAGTCTGAGATTGTATTTTTGATTCAGGTGGGCACAGTAAAATACCTTCAGTCATATCAAGTTGGACAAAGTGATACAAGACATTTTCATTTCCAACTGTCAACTGCATCGGCCTGTAATCTTCCGTTTCAGATAGAAGGGTTTGGCGGATTTCTGACACATCAAAACTACTGACGCTCATTTGACTCCCTTCCTAATGCAAAAAATAAATTTATCAGTGGATATCTCTCACTTACATTGCCATAATTGACCAATATTATTTTAAAAAATGAAGTAATTAATTTCAAACTTTTTTTTAAATTAGACAAAATGGACCTCATATTTGGTATTTTAATTCAATTTTTTTATTGTTAATGCTATTTTTGATATTTTTCAGATTTCATTCAACTCCAATAATTTTTTATTAATAAGGGTCTCAATATTTTTCATATTTTTTTGTGAACACTTACGCTTACTCCATATTCATCCGTTTCAGAATCATCATTCGAATCGTATTTAACTCCTTTCTTGAAATTCCTCTTGGAATCGTCACTTATTTCACTTCTTTCACTATAACCTCCCTGACTTCCAGATTCTTCGGAAAGTCCATCATATGATTCATCCTGTAGTGAAGTCATAGAATTGTACTGCATCACAAAATTTTGATCAGAACTCCGCCTTTTCAGAATGGAAGTGACCTCATTTTTTTTAGGTGAACCGGCAGTATCCTTAAACAAAAATAAAGTTATACCTGACGTGTTTTTTGATGTTAAAAAAACATTAGAGATGCATACATATTTTCTTTTGAACGTGAATTGTACTTATTGACCCAGGAAGAGAAATTTACCTTGACTATACTGGAATTTGCTTTTGAGAAGTTCAAGTTTATAAAATCACTTCTCTTTTTATTAGATGGAGGAGCTGGCATAGTAATTTGAGGACCGGGATTCATAGATAAAAAACGGTCAGCCAGTTCACTCAGCCCCAGTTCTTGGATGTGTGCTAATGTTGCTTGAGCCTCTTCTACATAAAATGCATCTGGACCCATATTGTCCTCTGGTAGTTCTGTACAACCCCTGCTTCCATTATAACCGTTAATAAATCCTGAAATATTAAAGTAGAGAAATTTAATTTTATTTTAAATATATTGGTGGATTTGAACGATGAAAAGATCATAAAACAAAATTAAACTTAACTGTAATTAGTAATTATAATTTTACTGTAATCAAAATAATCTTACCTTCACAATTTAATTAAAATATTAAAAAAAAACATGATTTTTAAAAATAAAATGATTGGCATTGGCATCACCTCCTGATGATGCCAACTTGGTTGAAAAAAATGTTTCGACTATAGTGTGCAGTGTTTTGGTCTTTGTGAAAATCATTTCAGTGTTACTGTCGTATAAAAATTTCCAACCCTCTTCAGAAACATATTACAAGTCCCCATTCTTTAAAATTTTGGATTGGAAACTAAACCTCAAAACTATTTTAGACACAGTTATGCATATTTTGCAAATGAGGTACTCATTATATTTAGTTTTTCCATTATATTTAGTCTATTTGGTTTTACCTAACAACTAACATTGCATATAAATTACCTTGGCGCTACCCACTACAAGCAAATATCTCTTTCCTTCAGGAAATTTCACATTAGAATTCTGCAATCTGCATGAATGTGGGAATACCTCTTTCCACAATACGAGAGATTTTACAGGTTCGGTTCTGGAAAGGTGGAACAGACCCTGCTGTTTACAAAAGCAGTGAACATCCATCAAGTCTTCATGAATTAAATGGGTTGCGAGTAAATAGCCAGAATGGTACAGGGCACTTCCTAAAATTGTGAACAAACGTTGACAGTCCAAAGGCTCCTCATTCTAGAAAGAATAAAAACAATATTATTTTGTTGTTGGTGTCCTAAGACCAAATACAAGATTAAAAATTAGTAGATGTTTTAACTATAATAACTATTTGAAAAACTGAACATTATGCAAAAGTTATATCATTTTTAGCTGTGTTAAAAATAATTGTTATAAATATCATCTTACCCATTCACGATAATCACTTGCTTCTAATTCTGTGAGAGCATCATCAATTTGCATTTGTGCTTCACCGGGAAGACTTAAAGTCGTGGCAATTGGCAATACATATTCAAATTGGCAAGGGCTAACTTCTAAAGATTTTGTAGATAAGTCTTGTAACTCGACAAATTGCTGAGCTGTTGCCCACAATCCACTGCTTAACACTCTTGCAAAAAATCGAGAAAAAAAATGGTCCACTTGAGTTAAGTATTTTTCAGAGGTGAAACATTTATTAATACTTCCATAAGAGAACTGTAGTAGTCTTATAAGTTCATTATTGATAAAAATTATTTCCTGTATTGATGCTCTGTTATCAGGCAACATAAATAAAAGTAAATTATTTTCAAATGATGTATATACTACATGTGCCAAACGATCTTTATACTTAATCGATGTGGAATTAGGTTTGGTTTTTGTTATTTCATTGAGTAAGTGATTCAAAGTAATATACATACCACGTGAGCTGCACAAAATATTTTTTGGCATAGGTCTTGGAAAGCAATAAGTAACATCTTCATTTTCTTGATTACTCTCATTTAAGTTCTCAGTATTTATATAGACAATTCCTACAGGATGTTTGCATATAGTTTGTAGTAGAAGTTGTTCATCTTCTGATTTAGAATTTAATAATTCTCTAACAAAGTTTGATTCATTATTTAGTTCATTTATTGGAGGTTCTTTCGTAACTTCTATCCCAGCAACCCTTTGCAATTTCAATAATACATCATCTCGATTAATAAATTTCTGGAGAATATCATCTAAATTTTGAACATTTACTTCAATATTATTTATGCTTTTCAACCAGTCACCTATTTTTATATTTCTTTCATGTTTTGCCTTACTATCATATGAAAAACCTGCAATCATAACTCTATTTCCATCAGATAGAGTGCTTACATTAAGACCTAATAAAGATTCAGCCAGGGATTTATCACTGCTCAAATTATGACGGTTCTCAGCATCTACATCAAGCATAACTTCCTTTTCTTCTCCTTCTTGAAAGTCCTAAAATTTTAATATGTCTATATTTCTTTAAATATAAACATTTTAGACATATTACTTGAAATTTTACTTTGGATGTACTAGTTTCATTTAAATCCAAAGGTTTTTGACCTTTTTTACTTTTCCTCTTACTTTCTCTTCTTCTGATAAGTCGCAAAAATTTTCCCCTAGTGCTCCGTCTCATTTGGTTTTTGGAAAATGGCTCAACACGTTCTTTTATTTTCCTTTCTTTATTATGTTGTGTTACAAACGGGTGGCATTCAATATAAAGCAACTCTCCAGAAAAGTCATCAACATAGGGTTCCCAATCAGGTATAGTACTAAAATTATAAAAAGAAAATCATGTAAAATTTTTAAGAATTAATTTGGGAACTTTTAGGTATTGTATACTTACCTGTCTGAATCAGAATAATAGGAACTATTATAACTTGATCCATCACTGCATTCTTCTTCATCAGAGCTTCCATTTTCACTGTTAGTACCTGCTCTAGGAGTTATAAGTCTTTGTGATTCCATAGAAAATTTCCACAAAAATAAATAATAACAGAGGTGGTTGTCTCTGATAATAATGATCATAAATGTTACAAGAGAATGACCAGTTTATCTCTTTCTCAGTTAAGTCAGAGACAACCACTGTCTTTGGTTAAGTGTAACGTTTGTGTTTTTTAATTTTTAGTTCAAATAAAATAACCACAGACAAATTACCCACAAAAAATTAATAATAACCTGAAAAGCACAGCATTAGGGGCATACACAAATTTTTCAATATAATCATTAAGAAATTCGTAGGGGCATAGAAAAGACATAAATTAGGGGCATTCAATGTATGAATCAATCACGAATTTCTTGATTATATTGAGAAATTCGTGGAATCGATCTAAGTGCGATCCGATGTGAATCGATAGCACTAAAATTAATTATAAAATTTTAATGATTTATAATATAATTTGCTGAATCGATAGCACTAAAATTAATTATAAAATTTTAATGATTTATAATATTACAAGATCATCACACTATTTGACATAGGGCCGGTATATCCATTCCTTGGTAAAGTCAGAGGGGTTGTCTCTGGTAAAGTTACCGAACAGATGAATTTAAGAATAAAATTGTTAACCAGTAAAATAATAGTTACTAACTGACAGTGTTGCCGATTGGCTGATAATTGTGAGATTTTCGGATAATTTGAGATGATAACGAATAATTTTCTCACCTTACTAAAAATCGGATAAAAAACGAACAATTTGAATCCGCTTGTCTTGAACTTGCTCCTAATAAACCGACTTCTTTTTTAAGAAATTTTTGTGTCTAACCCTTTCTTTATAGGCAATTCTATATGCAATTCGCATTCGAAACGTGCGTCGTGCGTGACTTCTCTGCCCTCTAAAGGTTATAATTAGACTCTACTCTAGTCTGGCTGTGGATTCTGTCCCCTGTAGAATTCTACGTAGGTACATCACTTGAAAATGAGTCTTAGTTATATATAATACAACTAGAGCAAAGAATCGGATTCTACAGTACAGCTGTTTTTTTTTTATTAAGCGTATTAAACGTGCGCTTGCAAGCGTATTGTATTGTAACTGAGAGCAGAGACGTGGTTGTCTCTGCTGAGAGGTAACGAAGATGTTAGGATGACGTCACATAAATGTATTCTCTGTATTATTAGGACCAATAAGAACGCCTGAATGCTTCGTATATGACGTCACTGCTTAACCAAGAAAAACAATACGCTGAATCAAAAAAAAAAACCAGCTCTCATAAGCCATCCTTGTTAATTTATCCTACTTGAGTTACACGTAACGCGCAATTTCTCTTTTTTTCACCCACACAAAGGCTAAAGTTTAGAATTAAAATGCCTTACCATCTTATTACTATAAGACCAGAAAGCATAAAAATTTTTTATACTCTCTGCTATAGACTAAAAGACTATAAAAGGCTGGTTTTTTATCTGGATATAGTATTTATACCACGTCAATATAGAAAAAAAAAAACGGATAATATTGAACAAAATCGGATAATTTTAAGTGGGGCGATGGATCTTTTTATCTTCAGCCATTGGCAACACTGCTAACTGTTCTACAAAAATAGATAAATCTATTTGTGTTGTGCAGAACAGTTATTCTATATCAGAGTCTGTCCATATATGAATATACTTCGCTGTGATCAGCTTATTGCAAAACTACAGATAGATGTAATAATAATTAATATAAATCTGTTTGGTAACCAACAGCCACTCTACCAGAAGATGGATATACCGGGTCATAAAACGACTATAAAAGTGTGGTTAATGGTTAATGCTATCAGACAACAGACACGGAGACAAGTCATGATCCAAATCTTTGAAAGTGAACTTATGATTGTTGTAGACAATTTTTGAATTCCAATTCAAAATTAAAATGACAAGATTTAACAAAACATGCACACAACTTACAATTTTAGGTTAGGATTTTGATAAGCGTAAATCGTATTTGCCCGTTCAACTTCAAAAAGATTAAACTAACTCTTCTTGGTTCAACATTACGCGATATACATCACAGAATAGAAAAAAAGAATATATATCATAATCGAAATCCTTAATCCATTCTACATTTATCCATTAGTTGAATGCCACCATTGTCAAGATCAGGGTTGTTCCTAGACGATATGGTAAAAACAGCACTGAATTCCATAAAGGGCGCATATGCCGCTCACAGTGTCATGGCCGCCGTTTCCGCACTTTTTAAATTCAAAATAGTGTATCATGTCTTTCCAACCTTTTATCTTTTGTGAATACTGATTTATTTATTCTTGTTGAAACGCCCATATTTTGGTACAAATATAATGAGTGCGATGTGTAAAATTTGCGAGAAGGAGTTCTCCTCTCAATTCAATTTAAATAAGCATTTGAAAAATGTACATAAAACTAAACCTGTTGCTGTATCTTACAAGAAGTCAGTTTGGAGTTACAAATGTGAAGAACCTTCGTGCAATTCGTCTTTTTATCGTAATCAAGGGCTTATTGATCATTTACTCATGTGTCATAACATTGAAGTTGAAAGTGAGACTAGACAATTTAAGACGTTACAAGGTATGTAGGTAGATATACTGATATAATTAGGAATAGAAATCTATATTTTACATTGCATTTAAATTTAGATGACAAGAATAAAACTTTCTGTTATTTAGTTTACCGCCTGTTTTTAAAACAAAATTAATTTGATGTAAAATGAATCATTTTTTTTAAGATTTCCAAGAATGGAAAGGAGACATAGAGAAAGCAACCATCTGTAATTATGTGCGTTTGCGAGGCAAAAAAACGTCTGCTTCATCTGGTAGACAAACCTTTTATTACAATTGCAATAGAACAGGTATAATTTAATCATAGAACCATTAGTCATATAAAGAACTAATTACAAAATCGTAATTTATAGGAAAACTTCCATGTAGTAAAAAGGGAGAAAATAAAGTTGCCAATAAAAAACTGCCTAAGTTTCAAGGTTCATGCAAATTGAATAAGTCCTGTATAAGTTACATAAAATTGGTCAAGGAGAATGGAAAGGAAATCGTTGCGGTATGGCAGAAGACGCACTATGGCCATGAAAATGAGATTCAGCATATTCGCCTTAGTCGAGCCGATCGTAATGCCGTCGCCTCAAAATTAGCTGCAGGTGTACCTAAAGCGAGGTGAAATATAAGATTAATTTTATATTATAATTCTATATTTTACATAGATCAAATAAATACCTAAGTACTCATATTAATAATTTTCAGAATTCTAGGAGAAATTCGTGACAGCATTGGAAATCAATTAAAAAGAGTCGACCTCATAACAAAACAAGACTTAGAAAATGTTAAAAGAAGTTTTAAAATTGATATGCAAGAAGGTGTTCGAAATAAGGATGATGCCACACGAGTCCACTTGTGCATTGAAGAATTACAAAGGTCTGAATTTAACTCAGTTCTACTTTATAAAAGAGAAGGAGACATTTTAGAAAGTTTTCCTCTTGAAGAAAATGACTTTTGCCTGATCATCATGAGTCAATATCAACAGCATATGTTAGTGAAATATGGAAATAATATTATAGCTGTTGATGGAACACATGGTCTCAACAATTATGACTTTGAACTTACAACTTTAATGGTTGTTGATAATTTTAATGAAGGGTTTCCTGGTGCATTTATGTTCACCAACAGAAAAGACACGTTGATCCACCAAATTTTCTTTGAAGTTATTGAGTCCAAAGTCGGTAATAAAATATCCCCAAACACTTTCATGTCAGATATAACTGGAGTCTTTTATCAAGCTTGGTCATCTGTGATGGGTGTGGTTCCATACCAGCTGTATTGTACTTGGCACATAGATCGTGCATGGAGAAACAACTTGAATAAGATTTCAAATATTGAAAAAAGGAAAGAGGTTTACAAAACTTTAAAAGTATTACATCAAAATGTCGACGAAACTTCTTTTAGAAAGCAATTGGATAATATGATAAATTTTTTATTTGAAGATGCAGATACAGAAAAATTTGGAAGTTATTTTAAAAAAATATTATTATGAAAATTGCAAATTGTGGGCTTATTGTTACCGTAAACATTGCGGCATTAACACAAATGTGTATTTAGAAAGTATACATAAACAAATAAAATATTTCTATTTACATGGAACGACAGTTAAACGTTTGGACAAAGGATTGCATGCTGTTTTACAATATTCTAGGGATAAAATGGTGGAACATCTTATTAAAGAGACAAAAGGGAAAAGCTCAATTCATAAAAGAAATATTCTTCAGCGACATACGACAGCCATATCAAGTCAGTTTAATGCCGAGTATTGAAAACAGTGAAGGTTATAATATAAAAAAAATGGAAACTGGAAAGTGATAATAATATTTATTATTTGGAACAAAAATCGTCTGATATTTGCTGTAATAACCTAATATGTGATTTATGTGCCATATGTATCCATTGTTATACATGCACCTGCACTGATTATTACATAAAAGCCACAATATGCAAACATATTCATTTTCTTGCAATGAAAAATTTATCAAAAGGCATTCAACAAAATTTATCAAATGACAATGTTCAACCATGTACTTCACAATCAACGTCTGAAGAAATAAGAACAAACATGATGTGCTTAACTAAACAAAACCATAATGCCTTATTGAATAAAAGCAATTTAAAAGAAAAAATTCTTGAGAAAATGTCTTCAATAAACACAAAACTACAAAGTAGTGATTTGAACTTCGATGAAACGGATTTTGGTTCCCAAATATTAAACCATTTAAAAACAGTCGATAGTTTATTGACAATGAAAAAAATCTGCATCTGAACGTTCTTTTAACAGTAAAAATGACACAAACAAAAGAAAAATTGAACCACAAGTAAGAGGATTTCATGTCAAAAAGAAAAAAGGAATAAAGAGCAAGAAAAACCAAATAAAGAAGAAATAACAGAATTGAACCGTCTCCTTGTTGGTGATAAAGTAATGGTTGTGTCAAGTGAAAGTGCTAATGATCATTCATATATATAATTATTATATCAATAGAATTCATATTATATTTATTTTTATTATCGATTTTAATATAGTTAGTTGCCTAATAAGAAAATTCAAATGTTATTAGTGTTTAAGTATATCGGTTTACAAAAAAGTGAGTAATATATGAGAAACTTTATAATTTTTTTACATTACATTTTTTGTGATCTAGATGGTAATAAGTAAACAACATGATTTAATTTAAAGATTGTAAGACAGGTGTAAGGTTCAACATAAAATTATAGTATATTGAGTTTCAAGAACGGCAAGGGGGACGTTTACCGGTTGACGGCAATTTTGCCGGACACCGGAACAACCCTTAACGTTCGTGATGCTCATACTGTTTTTTGCACGATCGTATCGAATTACACTTCAATTAAAATTATTTAATTTCTAAGAAGTAAACATAACCTACCGTCTTGGAAACAGATCTTGTAAATAAACAAAAAAAGCTCGATCGTGCAAAAAAAAATTATGATATATTTATATTAAAATTGGTGAATTTTTTATCACTTTAATTTTCTTTTATGATTGCGATCTGTAAAAAAATCAAAAATTTTTTTCAGTTAATCCTCATGCAAAGTAGGTATTGCCTTAGTCTTAAAAGTGTAAGAATAGATAATATATCTATCTATTACTTCACCCTATAGTGTATATATTGTGTGTTCTCCATAATAAAATCCTTTATTATTATTACTGTGTTTATTTTCCTGATATTCAATGGATTTCAGACTCTTGGGTTATATCAGTCAGTGTTAAAAAAAATATTTCTTAAGTTCCAGTTTATTTCTAACCAATGATTTAGAAGACTACAATATTTTATGCCAAAAAAGTAATAAAACACTGTGATTTTCTCTGACAATGGTTAGCTAATAAACCGAAACATAAGTAAAACAACTCTTATTAGAAATGGCTGATACAAACCAAGAGTCTACACGCCATAATAATATAATAAAACAAAGGTATTTATAAAATTGTAAATATCGTTTATTACATTGACCTATATTGATAAAGAGAACAACAATCGTCTAAATTTGTTGTTTTAAGTGAATTTTGTTTATCTAGTGTTTCAAAGCACCAATGGATTATTTAAAATCTAAAATCATTTTCATTGTTCGAGTTTGTATTTTACAGATTTATCATATTAAGTATGTACAGAGTATAAAATAATGAGGGTATTTTATACAACTTTGTTGCCTGAAGTGTTGCTACACTTCCACAGTTAACAAACATAGTAAAAACTTAGCATGTTGTTTATTTAACTTTGTTGCCCGAAGTGTTGCTACACTTCCACAATGAACAACATAGTAAAAACTTAACATGTTGTTTATTTAATTTACTAACATAATACGGACGTTACGGTGCCTAAATGTATTCTAGTATTAAAACAGAATCACAGATCATCATATAACCAAACCGATTGTACGAGCTGCATTCAAATTTGAAAAACGTGGCGCGCGACGACATGCATGCGCACTTTATGGAATCCAGAGCTGTTTTTACCGTATCGTTTGTTCCTAGCCATAAAAAATATGTACTAAAAACTGAGAGTTTCTCAGACTAAAAAGGTCTGTCAAATTGTAATAGATTGTAACAAAGGGCGCGAAATTTCAAATTTCCCTGTTCTTTATATAAAACTGAAAATACACAAAAGTCAACAAAACAACAAAATTCTTATAATTGTAAAGAAAAGTAAACTCTTCATAAAATAAACATAAAAATATAAAAAATAATTAAAAAGGTGACTTCGACATCCTCAACCTCATCAGATTCACCTAATGGTTCTAAAATTCTCAACTAAGTCTCTATCCTAGTCCTTAACCTTAAATTTCCTCGCATTAGCACGTTGTGTCCTCCAAAAGAGACTTAGTGTGTAACAATGCGCTACAAGTTTTTGTGCTAAGTCTATTTCGGTTTTTAGTTTTAATCAATGCTAATTGTGAAAAAATTCTCTCCGCTGTCGCTGACGAATGGGGCAGACAAAAAATGTCTTTTTAAGAAATATGTTAAGTTGGGGAACATATATTCATCCATGCCGTTTTTCATGTTAAACACAAATGCCCAAAACTTTTCAAACTGGCATACTTTTCCGGTCGAGTCCTTTAGATGTTTGATTATTTCTTCATTTGTAGATAAATCTCGCCATTCTGTATTTAAATTTTCGAGATCTTTTACCAGTTGTGGAAATATAGAAGCAAGTGGTACTACGGATTCACATGTTCCAGATGTTGCCACAACGGGGTCGAAATTGTTTAAAAATTTTAAAACGGGATCTTTAAAATTAAATCTGTTTAAAATTTGCTTACTTAACTCTATATAAAAATCTAAACATTTTATTTTAAATCTATCTAAGTCAGTTTGTTGAATTCTATTTGTATGACTATTGACAATTAAATCACAATTTGCACCACAATAAATTCGACAAATCTTTATAATTTTCAGGAAGAAACTGTATATTGTTATATCCTGCTTTTACTAGTTTTTCTAAATATTTAGGTTTAATAAAATAGAGTGAAACAGTGACGTTACTCTGACATGCAGTAAATATAATTTTGGATGTTGACTTTGAAACTCAATATTAATTTTGTTCACAATATCTAAAATATAGGATAAAAAACTGAAATATAGTTTGAATACATCATTATTTACAGCATCTAGAATTGGTTGTGGATTCATAATGTTGTCTTTATTTTTGTTATACGACTCATTTGTAAAAAAAAGAATAAGGGCACTCCACTGTTCTAAAATTCTATTAACAACAGCCTGCAACGAAAACCAACGGGTTTGACTTAGTTTTAAGAGTTTATGTGGTTTTATTTCTGCAAACACTGGACATTCTTTTAGTTCCTCTAATCTTTTAGAACTGTGAGAAAAATAAGATATTATATCTTTCGCCAAAGATTCGACAGATTGGGGTAGCTTCTTACATGCCGCTGAAGAACATAATGCTAAAGAATGGCACACACATCCTAGTATAAAAAGTCTTGGAATTTCTTGTTGGAACCTAGCTTGAACTCCCTTTTTGTTACCTTGCATCACAGATGCATTGTCAGCCACAAGACCAATCATGTTTGAAAGTGGAATTTCATTCTCTTGCAGCAACTGCTTTATAGCATTAAATAGTGATTCAGCTGTAGCTTCTTTCACTTCCACTAACCCTAAATATTTATCGTCTACTGGATCATTCCTATAATAGCGGGCAATAACTGCTAAACACTTCGTCGAGCTTACATCTGTTGTCTCATCTATAATCAGGGAATACCAACTGCTTTTCAAGTCATTTGAAATCCGTTGTAAGTTTTCTGGTCCAATAATTTGAGTACATAAAATAGTTCCTTTTTTTACGAGCACAACATAAAGATTTTGCTACTTCGGAGTCATAACACACTGATGAAATAAATTGTGGTAAATGATCAAGTAGTTTCAATGGTAAATTGTGTTCAGCAATAAACATGAGCATTTTCAGTTCACCTGTTTTAACACCAGTCCTTAATCTTTGTTTTTCAGTCAGTTCGTTTCTTATAGTATCATCAATTTTTGGCATCGATTTTAAAGTTCTCATTTTTTTTTTGGTGTGACTTACTTATCCAACGTCTGTTAATGTGAGTGATTCCACCAGCTAAAGCTTTAGTTTTACATATTCGACATATTGGTTCATTGTTTTCATTTTTAGTGAGTCATTGCTTGTTATCTACAGTAACCCATTCGGTTTTAAATTTTTGTTTGTAAGTTTTATTGTGATTGAGTTTCCTACGTTTTATTTGGACAGCTTCATTACTATCACTATCATTAGCATCTTCATCCTCACTATTATCAGTTGAACAATAAGAGCTGATATCATAGTTCTTATCATTATTATTGCCACAGTTTGCCCTGTTTCGTACCCCGCTGGTACTTGCATATTATGTATTTTTCATCATTATTATGGTGCCTTTTTATTATAAACAATTTAAGTTTATAAACTCTTTTTATTACCCACGCACAAATATTAATTTTTGATATTTACAGTGGTGTATTTATGTTTATAATAAACAGTTATAAATGTATTGTATTTTTTTTTATTAAAATAAACGTTATTATAATGTAACATGTAACGCGCCCCTTCCCTGGTTCTCCATTTTTTTGATAATTTTTTTCATATCTTAAACCATGGGAGATACCATAAAAGTTTATACGAATAATTTTGTAGGGAATTAAATTCCTATAGTAATCAAATGCCAAAACTTTGCGCCTCAGAAACTGCAATTATCCTTATTGGAATCTGATATTAAATTTATAAAAAACAAAAGTAAAAAAAAGAAGTGGCTGGGTGGAGGAACTGAACCCGGGACTTTCAATTCAAAAACAAAACCCTAACATATGATCCATCAGTTCCTACTTGTTATTGGAACTAAACTTATTACATATACCAAAATACTATTTCTTCCAGTGCATTGACCGAGAATTGAGACAGAGATAAAGCTAACCCTGAAATCATACAACAGAAAGAGATCAGCAAAATAAATGTGTCGTGGATATGTCTCAGACACTATTAATCCATTGTCACTTGGTCTATATATCCGAGGTCTGTGATCAAATTGAAAATTGACGATTGGTTTGACATTTTGACAGGCAAAATAAAAATATAATCGCGATGGTTGCCAACCTATAAAACAAAACAAATCACTAAGAGAAAAAGAACAAAGAACTAGCGCAGAAGTCGCTGCCAACATGATAAAACTAGCGACATCAACAAAATTGTAATAGAATTCTTGATTTTTATAAATGCAGTAATGACGTAACAAAAGCATGTAAATTGAAATAGGTCTATTACAATTGTAATGACAGGAACATCACTGGTCAAGATGTCAAGAGCCACAGAACAGAAAAAGATCAAGAGCTTTCTGCTCATTCTGTGCCTTCTGCCACAGAACAGAGAAAAAACTTTCTGCTCAACATTTCTGCTTCAACATGTTTCTGCCTTTCTGCTTCAATTGAGTATACGATTGAGATACCAGTCACAGAACAGAAAGAATATACCAGTACTACCTATCACTATCAGTACAGCTGGTACTTAATCAGCTTCACTTATTACAAGAAAATCACTGTCTTCTATCGACTTTCTTTAATACGTAGTTACCTTATGGCCGATTACATTAACAAATAACATACTCTCCGATTCATATCGAGTGTTATTTGATAAACTTCTAGTGAGTAGGTAATACTACAGTGATTATATTAAAGACAAATGGCGACAATGGTAGCCATTATATAATTCACTGGCCCTGGAATTAAAAAAAAAACAATTATTACAAAAATTATAATTCGAAAAGGCACATAATAATACCAATTATAAAAGCCATGGTATTACCAGCAAATCTATAAGTACATTATTTCTACTTATGGGTTATTTTATTTCTATTCAGAACCACTTATTAAATGTGAAGCTTTTATAATAGCCGATGGTCAGCCATTCAGTAATTTTCGCCACAGTTGCCTAATAATTACAAATTCCTCTCAATAAATGTAACTAAACATTTATAAAAATATTATACGAAAATTTGAAAAACACTATCATCAAGCCATATAAATGTTTGTAGTACCTCACTTCACCGTGAAGTCTTCACGTCAATCCACAGAACAGAAAAAAGAGTGACACAATATCAGAGTTGTCTCTGCACAATATACAAAACGGTCCTATACTGTGTCCCATAGAGAAACAGATTTGGTTAGTCTATTCTGTGTCCATGGTTCATAAACAATATAGTTGTCACAATTAGTAAAACTATGGTGGGGGGAAACATCTATGACGTTACAAAGGGCATTTTCGCTTTTCGTTCGAAGTGTCTATTTCTCCATTTGTGTTATTTTAAGTTTTTAACCTTGTTTATAAAGTATTCAGATATCGAAAAAAACTAATATTAAAAACTTAAAATAACACAAATGCAAAAATAAATACTTCGAACGAAAAGTGATAAAGACCTTTGTGACGTCATGACGTGTCCTCCCCACCATAATTTTATTAAATGCAACAACCGTTTTGTTTATGAACCGTGTACTGTATCCATTATTCCACAGAGAACCTAGTAGTCTGTGCATTATTCATTATTGTTTATGAACCGTGTACTTTCAGTGACTTGACTAAACATGGTGCCGATTAATCAGAATTGAAACATCGCTTGTCGCCCTTCGATCAGTGTTTATGATCGAAGTTGTCGCCACTGTTATTTAATATAGTTAATTCTTGTAGTATACACTGGATTTAGCTGACTGTTGTTAAAAAGGGTTGTAACAAATTAGTTTCAAGTAAATTACCTACTGAACTATACGTGGAAAACTCAGTTTTTTGTTTTCTGCATTTTACTAAATAACCTAAAAATAAACAAAAATATTTTATGAGGTTTTAATAAGTGTTTTGTGTTTTAAACGTTTAAGTTTTTACTTAACTAATAAAAAAAAACAAGATAAATATTTTATTGCCATATTACATAGAAAAGTAATTCCATTATATGTATTATAAACATTTCAAATTAGTCCTGGCCAAAAATCGTATGACGTGTTCAATTTAAATTTATTAATTTCTTTGAGAAAGCACTGAAGTGCAAAAATAAACCTTGCATATTATATTCATGGATTTTATGGGAAATGTAACTTCACATTAACGCCAAAAACTTTATTTTTTATTATATTTTTGAGGTAAAGGCAAAGATTAAATATTATTCCTTACATGCTAACTGAACCACAGAATAAGTTATTCTGTATTTTTTCTGTTCTGTGTTATTCTGTGCCTGAACCTGAAATATGTTCGATTTTGGGGTGTTGTGTTTTGTCTCGTTTTGAGCTTTCTTGGAAAATTTATATCGAAAGAACAGCTTTGAAAACAAATTGAGTGGTGACTGGTGAAGTGATATAAAATTTGAAATGGAACCTCTTGAAATATTTGATTCCATTAATAACAAACATATAAATATATATGTAACATCGGAGGTCGCCGAAAAATGTCGCACAGGTAACAAATTTATACATTTCTTTTTTCTTGGGTGTTAAATTTATATTTTTGCAGATAACGCATTTGCCCAAGATTTGTTTAATAAACTACAGGATCAGAATATTGAGGATGGAAGTGCTGTAGAAATAGAAACGATAAAGACTGAGGCTGTCGATGATTTAATATACGAAGAGAAAATTGATAAGGAAACATGGTCTAGACGTGATACTTTAAAACTTATTAAAGTGTATCAGAGAAATAAGGGTAAATTTGAAGAGTATAAACAGAGGAAAGTTGTTTGGACCATGATTGCCAATGAATTAGCCCAACTTAACGTTTACAAATCGGCAGATAAATGTGCTGAGAAATGGAAAAATCTCTTAAGAACATATAAAAATGCTAATGAAAAACCGTCTGTACCCACTAGGTTTCAATATTACCAGGAAATGAGAGATATATTTAGTAACACTCAAGTGACAGTCTCCGATAGTGATTTGGATGATATGGAAATAGAATACAAATCTACAGTACCAGTAAATCCTTTAAGCATAGATTCAAAAGAAGAACCTATTGAAAAAGAATCCTGGTCAAGATATGAAACTCTCAAGTTATTAAAAGCCTATCAAAAGCATAGAGATGTAAAAAAGAATTTTGTGAAAGAAAAACAGTTTTGGGCTGTAATTTCTGGTGAATTAGCCAAAGATAATATTCAGAAACCATTGGATAAGTGTGCAACTAAATGGAAGAATCTTTTCCGAAGTTACAAGAAAAATGTAGAGAAACCTTCGTTACCTTCAAGATTTCAATATTTTCAAGAAGTTAGTGATGTAATAAATAATGTTGAATTATTTGTACCTGACAACTTGATGGATGTTTCAGGTAAAAAAAATCTTTTTATTGTAATATACACTCGTATGGTGACTAACAGTAAATTATGCCGAGAGTTCTTTAATTAATTGTTTAACTTAATTCAAGTTTTAATGTTTTAATAGGTTTGTTCCAGCAGCAATCAGAAACGTTTCAAACTATCACAGACATGTGCTCACCGGATTGTAGCATTATTATTCCAGTAAATTATTTGATCATGCACATTTTAACATAAAAGCTATGTTATGTTTTTATACGTTTTGTAGAACTGTTTATTAGTTATTAGTACTTTATTTGCTGATTGGTAAAAACAATATTGAATATGTCTGACATTAAATCTAGGATTTCAGCGATCAAGAAACATCAACTTCATCACATTACAAAGAATATTGAGATCCGCTTCAGGAAAGGCTAATTGCAAAAAATGAAAATTATGAGGAAAATTATTTACAAGACAGTGTCAATAATTCGTTCCAGCAGAACTGATTTTCAATTAGTCAGAGTTCACACATGTGCATTCAAAAACTTCAGCAAACCATTTGTGATTTTCTGTTGGAGCAAACGTAATTTAATCTTGCAACAAATTACCATAACATTTTATTAATTGGCTCATTAGTTAAGCTTCTTTTACTCGTTTTCGGCCGATATCTGAAAATGCTTAAAATGGGTTTATAATTTACAACATTTTTGATTAGTCCTGGAGTGGGTTGAAACCCTTGATGTGAAGATAACACTGACATAGTTTTCCACAAAACACCAAAACACTATACACTGCACTCGCGCGTTTCGCCAACCAAGTTGGCATCATCTGGAGATGATTAAAACTAAACTTATGGTAACAATCTACCCTATTTATAACTAAACTATTATCACGGTTCACCGAACCATCACAGTTTGGTGAACTGTGACCCACTAATGAATAAAACAGGCTATTTGGAATAGGCCCTCTGTCACTATTCATACTATTTTTACACTTTATGATTTCCAAGCTTTCAAATGCATCCAGCTGTCTAGTATTTCTTGCATTCCTAATTAATCTTAAATTGCTAATATCTATTTTATAGTTGTTCTCAAATGCATGTTGGGCTACACTAGACTTATCTGTTCTACCATATTTGAGATGGGCCAAGTACTTTTTGATTCTAGTTTGAATTGATCGTCTAGTCTGTCCAACATACTTTTGATTACAGTCCTTACAGCTAATTTCGTAAAACCCAGACTTTTCGTTTGTTTCAATTTTGTCTTTTGGATTGCCTAATAGTTGTTGTAGTTTGTTTCCCGATGAATGAACCACTGTCATACCTACATCTTTAAAAATCTTACCAATACCACGAGTGAATCGAAGATCGAATGGAATCGATACAGTTTCGGATTTTCTTTTTCATTTTGAAAGGTCGAGGAATTTCGGGCGACTCTTTAAACTTTTGTTTCCTAATTATTTTATCAATTAAACTTACAGAATATCCATTACTCGCAGCTATATCCTTATCAATGGCTTTTTTTTTTCAAACCTCTCCTTATTGAGGGGGAAACTTAATAGACGACAAAGAGTTACCCATTGCTGTTCCTTCATGCTGTTCGAAGAAATTATCGTTGAATCAAAAACAATTTTGTTTCATGCAAAGTTTAGCGAGTTTAAGATATTCTTTTACTACATCTTGACATATTGTTTAATTCGAGTAGATCCTTAAGGTAGTCCAAGGTCTGTGGTATCGGAACATTTGAAAACAATGAACAAACATCAAAGGAGATCAAAATTTCACCTTGCAACTAAATATTTTTCACCTTATTAATGAAATCATTGGAATTAATCACAGAGAAACTAGGTGGTGCAATAGATAAATTTTTGAACTCCTCTGTTAACCATTTTGATAGGTGGTAAGTCAACGATCCGATTGCTGAAAGAAACAATAAGACGTACCAACTTTCCTGGTTTATGTATCTTAGACAAGCAATACAATCTAGGTACACTTGGATTAGATACATGTAACTTCCTATTTAAAGCTGGAGTAATAAGGTTGTTGCAGGATTTAAGTACATTTCTTACTTCAGTAACCATTTTTGATAATGGATTTCTAGAAAGTTTTTTATAAGGACCATTACTAATCAGATTGTCTACTCTTTCATAATAGTCCTCTTTATCTAAAATAACAACCTTATTGCCCTTATCAGCTTTTATTAAAAACAATCTTTCTCACGCAACCGTTTGATAATTTTTCTGTCTTTTGTAGATTTTGACATTTTATTTACTTTAGTGACAATATTTGTCGAGATTTGATATCTGCAAGCTTCTCTGACAAATCCTTTACAGGAATCAGGAAGGTATTGAATTGAACTTTCAACACTTGCAACAATCTCATCTAAAATGCCTTCAAAGGAAGGTAAAGCAAAATTTAATCCCTTGTTAAGGAGATTAATTTCTTCTTTATCAAATGACTGTGAGGAATGATTTTCTACAATGCTGAGAAATTTTTGAGGAACACTCTCAAAATTCAAGTATTTTAAAATTTGAGTAATTCCCCAGGGTTTGGCTTAGGTATGTGGATGATATTTTTTGCAGTGTTCGATACGAAAAGTCACTGATATTGATAACTTTATATCTAAATTAAACAGTCGTTTCGCGTCAGTTAAATTCACAATGAAACTGAAAACTCTGGACAATTACCATTTTTAGATATATTAATAATTAGGAATAGTGACAATAAGTTAGAATTTGACATATACAGGAAAAATACCAGTAAGATATATCCCTAAGAACTCTCACCATTGTGCTTAACACAAAATGGCGAGTTTTAATTTTCTAGTCCATCGTCTATTAAGTTTCTCCCTCAATAAGGAGAGGTTTGAAAAAGAAAAGGCATTGATTAAGGATATAGCTGCCAATAATGGATATTCTGTAAGTTTAATTGATAAAATAATTAGGAAACGAAAGTTTAAAGAGTCGCTTCGAAATTCCTCGACCTTTCAAAATGAAAGAGATTATCCGAAATGTGTATTGATTCCATTTGATCTTCGATTCACCCGTGGTATTGGCAAGATTTTTAAAGATGTAGGTATGACAGTGGTTCATTCATCGGAAAACAAACTACAACAACTTTTAGGCAATCCAAAAGACAAAATTGAAACAAACGAAAAGTCGGGAATTTACGAAATTAGCTGTAAAAGGACTGTAATTAAAAGTATGTTGGACAGACTAGACAATTAATTCAAACTAGATTCAAAGAGCATTTGACTCATCTCAAATATGGTAGAACAGATAATTCTAGTGTAGCCCAACATGCGTTTGAGAACAACCATAAAATAAATATTAGCAATTTAAGATTAATTAGGAATGTAACAAATACTAGACAGCTGGATGCATTTGAAAGCTTGGAAATCATAAAGTGTAAAAATAGTGTGAATAGTGACAGACTGCCTATCCCAAATAGCCTGCTCTATTGGTTAGTGGGTCACGGTTGACCATATCGTGACGATTCGGTGAATCGTGACAATAGTTTAGGTATAAATAGGGTAGATTGTTAGCATAAATTTAGTTTTAATCATTTCCAAATGATGTCGACTTGGTTGGCGAAATGCTCGTCGAGTGCAGTGTATAGTGTTTTGTGGAAAACTACGTCAGTGTTATTCTTGATTAGAAAATAATATTATAGGCAAAAGTCGTTGTAAATTTTATTTACAACAATTTTGCTCTTCATATTTTCTTTGAAACTAATTTTCGAAATATTAAAAAAAAAAATTAAAAATGTATGAGTCCAAAAGTACATTATAAAGCGTGTTATCTTCAACTCCGGTTGGTATTGTTAAAAAAAGAGGTGTATGTCAAAAAGTATAGCATATACAGAAAGACAGGTGAAACAAAACTAATATAAACATCTGTCCCTGAACTTCATGCAAAGTATATTTTGGCGACAAGGTTGAAACTTTTTAAGTATGTACCTAATTTTAAACTGCCATTTATTGAGAAATGAGTGATTAACAATTAATTTATATCGAGTAATAGCAGGGAAATACTCATCTCATACAAATAATATACATATTCATAAAATTTTCTTACAAATTTTACTAGTCATTAAAACTGGCAAGTGATATATATACTAACTAAAATGGGATCAAGTTACGAATTTATTTATTTTTCAGATGATGTGGATTTTGATAAGGTTCTAGATCCAGACCAATTCAAATGTTTCCTGGACGAAACTGATTGTGAAAATAATCCCCGAGATATCTGTTCTTGGACAGGTGATGAAACATTAAAGCTCATAATGGCTTATAAAAAACATAAACACAGATTTAAGACATGCCCCACAAAAAAATATGTTTGGACAATTATAGCTGCAGAGCTTACCCAACAAGGCATCCTAAGAGATTCAGGCAAATGTGAGAACAAGTGGAAAAGTCTTATGCGCTCTTACAGGAAAAGCATAAAAACTGGGGAAACTCCGAGATTTTATTTTTTTGATAAAATGTCTGAAGTACTGAATGATGAAGGTAACTCGGTAACTAGTGATGAGGTGATCACAACTCAAAAGGACATATCTTTAGTTTACGACAATATGGACTCCTTAAATAATGCGGATTCCTTAGATAACACTGACATATTAGAAAACGAAGATAAGGGTGATACTGAAAATATCAAATATGAAGAAATAATAATAGAAACTGAACCTGTTAAACAGGATGAGACTGATGATAACAGGTATTGGTCGTTTAATGAATCCTCAGCTCTGCTTAAAGCTTATGCAAGTCATAGAAATAAATTCAAAGAAGTAAAGAGAAAAATGCAAATATGGGAGGAAATTTCTCAGGAACTTGAATCACTTAATATCTACAAATCCCCAGAGAGTTGTGAAAATAAATGGAAAGGTATGTTTAATGTGTACAAGACACACAAATTAAACAAAACAGGACCTGGAAAGTTTAGTTTTTATAAAGAAATAGACGATATGCTTAAGGAGAAAACTATTGTAGATGATGTTGATGATAATGTTGTACATAACAAAAAGTGCAAGTGTATGGAAAAAAGAATGTTGGAAAAACAAAAAAAGACATATTGAGCGCATGCAGCTGTTAAAACGGAAACTTGATTTAGAAGAAAGAAAAGTTGAGGCCTTTGAGTTTTATGTGAAGCATTTGAAGAATAACAGTTAGTAGTAACCAATATGTATATGAAAGTGTATATACACATAGAAATATTTCATCTTAGAAAATTTAGGGCAAGAAAACTTTGGTATGTTAAAGTTGATTATAGTTGTCATGCATAAGTTATATGTAAAATAATACTAGTGTTACAAAATGTCAACATTTATTTTTCTCAAAATTGCAAATCACATTAGATATGTACGATTGACTAAGCAAGTGCATAAGAACTACTATGCGATTCAAAAGTATTGAGCCCTCACTTTGAATGTGAATTACAAAAAAACTGAGGGGTTAACAATTTTGGAAAAATTAAGTTTTCCTGATTAGACATATGTTAATATCCTGTAAAAGTTTTAACATTATATTTTTTAAACTTGCCAAGTTCCACATTATTATATGTAAACGTGTAGTTTTTTTACTCGATCTCTGGACGCGATAATGTTTAATTACGTATAAATTCATGAATTATTAAGATATTCAAACAAAATTTGTGATGTAGATAGAAACATATCTATTTTCACACTGTATAAAAAAGTTAAAAAAACGTAGAAAAAGAAAAATTAAAAAAAATATTTTGTGGCATCACTGTATATTTTAAATCTTAAATTTTTTTACAACAAATAGGTTTTGATATTTGGGTAATAAAAATAAAAAATCTCAACGAAAAGCCCAAGAATTTGAAAAAATATATAAACAAGCGGAAATGGTCCAGATTTTCCTACTTAGATTAAGTATTTCTTGTAGTATTTCGTTAATTCTTGAGAAAATTATAATTTATTTATAGAATCACTATGTTTTGTGCAAGTGTTAACTGAACAACTAAAAGTCATTTCTTTTAGCAAAGAATCACAAGTGTTCAGAAAGGTCCATTTCATAACTAATGAAAATTTCAAGTAGTTTTGTCAGTTCATTTTTGAGAAATTATATCTACAGAGTGGGGCAATAGTGCGTCGGACTTTGATATCTGGAGTTCTACGCTAGTTAGAAATTTAAAACAAATACAAGTAAACTACATACTATATGTGAAGAGATGGTCTAATTCGGCTGTCTTTTTTTTTTAGGCGTTCAAAGTTCAGGGCTGATACTTTTGATTCACATAGTATTATGCATTTTTGCCTGATATCAGAATAATCGAATCTTTCACAAATTTTCTGTACCAATTATAACCAAAATTAAAACAAACGGTTCATTTTAACTCATTCAAATTTACAGGCAAATCTGATGTCTTTTTTTCATAACACGAATTTAGTAATCTTATTTATTGCCATTTTATTGAAGTTATTTTTGTATAATAAAAATATGTAGATATTAATTTTGTCTTTAAATTTACCTTCACTTATTTAAAATAAATCGTTTCAATTTTTGGTTATCAGCAGAATTTTATAACTTAATGTGGGACGCCTGAGGAACATATGTATCTTTAAAATATAATAAATATACAGTTGTATGAGCAATTTTATCTAGTTTAATAGACTTTAAAAGTAAATGTAAATGTCTAATATGTGCCTTACACAAATTTGCTGCCTGCAAATTGATTAACAGTTGATCTCTAGGCATAGGTATCATAATATTGCATTTATTTATTTATTTATTTTTGGTGTATATCTGAAATAGTAGCTACTAACTAATTTATGGTTAGTAAACGCAGTAGGTGCAAAAACCTCTCTAATGTTTATCAATTTTAACAACAAAAACAGGTAATACATTTTTCCATGTATAATGTTAAAAATTAATTTATAGTTGATATATTTCTTTAGTGTTGTTTTGTAATATTTCTAGTTATAATGGGATTTATAATAAATATAGTAACACTGAAATAGGGTTCACCAACTGAATACTGCTCATTTCATATTTGACCGACCAGGTTGGCATCACCTGGAGAAACAGTTTTAATCACCTCCAGTTGATACAAACTTGGCTGCTGAACGTAGAGCATGGGCAGAGCAGTGTTTATTGGAAACTATTTTGATATAAATCTATTTTAATATAAATTTCACATAAAAGGTTCCAAACCACTTTAGGAGCAAAATAAGAGCTAGACAACAAAAGAGTAATTACATATTATTTATGTTTTGTACAAGACATTTGTTGCTGACTTAGGCTCATTCTCTATCTTGGACAATCCGAGCAGGTGCAGAGGAGACCAACACAGTTTATAGTCATTAGTGTTGTGTCTAAGGAAAAGCTCGGTCGGAAAGTTGGAAAAGTTCGTTAGTATCATGGAAATGTTGGAAAAGTTATCTGTAGGGGATTCTTGAACATAATTTTAGTCATTTTTCACTTAGCGTTGAGTATGTAATTTATCATTTATTAACAACACTCGTGCTCCAAATATTATTCCTTGTGCATTGTACACATAATAAATATCATTACTGTTACGTAACACATACGACGGTATGCGGGCGAGCATGTATGCTCTATCATTCTTACACAATGTGACTTCACACCGAAGCAAAGCCCCGAGTTTGCAATGAATGCATAATAGAACCAAGGAAAAAATTCAATCTTAGAATGATTAATGATTTTAATGCAACAAAATATTTATTGTGGAAGAGTGTTTTAATAAATTCATAACTACATACATACTATACAAATTTAATTACAAATCTAACACTTAAATTAATACATTTTGAGAATTTCTTTTTGACTTTTCTCTGGCAGTTTTCTAATTTAATTCATTGATTAAGGTGCCATAGTCTAATGTAAATGCACGTTAGGCTCAAACAAAGAATGGCGTGTTATTGTTAACCAACTTTGTGATGGTCCTATTAAATTTAATATATTTTTTAAATTACGTACAACCAGATACTTACCATTTCACAATTTAATTTATCTTCCCGTTTACAAGCAACAATCCACTATTTTGATATGATTTACATGTTAACTATAAAACACAACTTTTCAATTATTCGAATTTTTCTGGAAAAGATAACTGAACTTTTCAACAATTCCAACTTTTCCGGAAAACTTGCAATGCTAATCACATAATCTATGGTATCTGTACTCTCTAATTAGAGACAGTGTAAAACATTAGCATGGTCTGCAACCATAAAACTTAATGATTACATTACATACTTGCCCAATGTGATTACTTGTAATATATTGATTTTTTTACACCAATTGAAGCGTTTATTACAAAAACAGCCCTTGTGAAAATTTCAGAATTTAGGGAAAATTAAAAAATGTGAATATGTTCGTAATCAAGCCAAAAATTTCAAATCTGATTATGTGAAAAAAATCGGCAATAATGTGACATTAATTAGGGCAGATTATGACATATGTGGCTATTTTTCAGTGTTAGAGAGAAAAAAAGTTTGATTGAAATAGGTTTTTTTTGCAAGAAAAAAACTGATATATTTCAAAATAATCTTTATTGTAATAAGTTTCTAATCATATTGAAAGGTATTGCAGGTATAGTTATTCACTCTCGCGTCCACTGCTGTTATCTTCAGAATCAATTTCTGTATTTTGGCTGGGTTGCTCTTCCCTATTTTGCTTGAATGATTTATAAAATGCTCTGTTTTCGACTTTACTTAGGGTAGGACATAAATCTATTAAACTTTTAATCTTTAACGGGTTTATATTAATAGGTCTTGCATAAGACGGTGTCAGGGCAAACTCTGTTGGAATTTGAGTTTTGTTCCGTATCCAACATCTGCCTCATGGCCTAGAGTGATCACGTCAAAAGGTGAAGGCTTCAACCGACAGGTTACCATGATGGCATCCCACTCCTGAGGTGTCTCAACTGTCACTTTTTCTTTCCTTTTACTGATTATTGAGAAATCCTGATCATTAGGCAGAAAAGAGTGGCTTCTTATAGGGAAAATATGAATAACATTTTTAAAAAGTTTTAGCACATGGACGACGAAATATAAGAAACGTACCATCGTGTAATTTTTGTACTGGCCAGCGCATCCGTCGCTAAAAATAACCAAAGTTTCTGCTGAAGTAATCTAAAGTAATTAAAAAGTGAAATAAGTGTGAAGTCACATCGTTCTGACCTTTTCTTCCTATGCTTTCGTTCAAATTTTGCATAAAATCGAAGCTTATAACAGTTGCTTTATTTGTGTGAGCTTCTTGTTTCCACTTCCGCTTCAAAGAATAGAAGGCCTCTGCTTTCCACAAATGGAGCTCCTTTTCAGCCGCTAGCTTCTTTCCTTCTTGCTCATTTTTATTAGCTTCAATTTTTTGGCGTAGCATATCATACATCGTACATGTAAGTTCTTGGTAAGCCGAACCTAATATTGAATTGAGTGGTGAATACTAACCAGTACACTTTGTACGAAACTCTAATCCTATATTTTTCTAGGAAAGAACGATACGTTTCTTTTACGGTTAAAGTTTCATGCAAATAAAACCTCTGAGGATTCTTTCGTATGGAATAATGTGATTGCCTAGCCGGAAATGACTTGATATGCTGCTGAATGAGAAAGTCTAATTCAGGAGAAGTTTTATTTGGTCTGTTTTGATGTTGCCCTCTTTTATCTAATGGTGATCCGTTTGTGTGAGCAAGAGAGTTTTGAATACATCGTAATCTAGCCCTGGTAATCCCATGTAAACTTAGGAAAGCATCTGAATATTTTAACACCAACATATTTGGAAGAAGGTTCGGTTTTAACACGTACTATATACGAGAAAGCCACGGTATGAAGAAATTTGGGGTGCAGTTCATCATCACCGGATTCACTATCGCTGTGATTTATTTCAGCTTTTCTGGACCTTCTTTGCTTCACAGGTGAAGTTCTTAATAAACCTGCTAAGTGACTGTCCTGGAGGTTTTTTGTTGGAATTGCATAAAACTCCTTCAATATCTGTTTCCTTTATCTTATCTGTAATTACACTAAAGCACTTGTACCTTTTACATCTAAAAAAATAAATATTTTATAGAACATTAGTTCTGTAATCTGTTATAAGATTCACTTACTTGCAGTCTGGTCCCACTTTCTTAGCTTCGATAACTCTACCTTTATGGTTTATATGTGCTTCTCCTTTCACTTTCTTCTGCCTGATCAGTATTTCTTTTTTAATTTTCCTTGCTTTTTTTACCGGTACAACTGGTTCTTCATTGTTAATCATGATTAGAATACACAATAGCAATGACAACTACTGTCAAGAACAAAACAACTGACAAGATAGGTTATGTTGCACCTTACGTATGATATTTCTGGCAAGAACAACCTATGTTATATTTTTCTACGATAAACGCGCAGCAAGTGGGGCCATCTATCAATAACAAAATAAATAATTCTGTTATTTTTGACATGGGCTGTTTTTGTAATAAACGCTTCAATTTCTTTTATACCATACTAAACTAATAGTGTTTTAATAATCTTTGGTTGCATGGCAATTTACTTGCAATTCTTCTAGTAGTAATAATAGTAGATATAATTATGGAAATAAAGAACTATAATAATTATGCTTCAAATTGCTATCCACTGAAGCGTTAGTGTATATATTTCTTTTGTTTAATTTGCAAGATATAGTGTAGGTATGTAAATTAACATTTTTTTGTTGTTATATTTGCATGATTGATTATAATAATATACAAAAAAAATTACCATTTTTCAATTTATATAAAACTTTTTGGTTTTTAATGCATTTTACTCTTTTTTTTAACAGATTTTTCTTTTTTTTTGTATATAAAATATTTTCGATTAATTTCAAAATTGTAAATAGGAATGTGAGTATATGTTAATTAATAATATGAAAATTTTTATAATTATGTATTTGTTAATTTTTAATCATATTTGTTATTGAAATATTATATTCATCTTCCATGTCTATTTTTGAGGAATCTAGCAGACGTAACGTGCCAAAGTTTTATTGTTCTAATTTTTCAGATAGTTGCAATATTTAATTGTTGTTTTAGCTGCCTCTCCCATATGTATATAAAAAATCATTTCTTTTAGGTTATATGTCAAAAAAATGATCAGTTTTCCAATATTTTTTATTTCAAAATTTATGTATTGTGTACAAACTTTGTATATACTTGTTTTTCTTTTTTTTTTTATTTGCCATCCAGTTAAAAAAAAACATTTTGAGAACTGCAAAATTTTGAAATAATGTTTGCATGCGACACTAATGTTTTTTTGCATACTTAATATTTAAAACATTTTCATATAATGTAAATAAAAATATAAAAATATTCTGTTTAACTATTTTCAAGTTAAGCTAGGTTATACGGTTTTGTATAATATCAGCTGTAGTGAAAAAAATCCAGGTTGATTTTATGAACACATCAGATTGAATAAGAATAAGTTTGATTTATTTGTGTTACTGCAAAGCACTTATTGCTGTTTTTTATCAGTTTGTAACTTGGAGAGCTATATAGGAAAATTTTCTAATTTTACAAAAAAAAAAATTTTAATGTCGATATGTTTTCTTTTTCGGTATGTCATAAAAAGTTGTGACTTCTGAGTAAATTGTATGAATTGTGGTGATCATACAGTATTACTGGTACGTTCTGGGTCTAATGTTATAATTTTAACAGGCAAATTCAAAACAGTTGCCTCTGGCTTGGTTATAGCAGGCAAAATCCAGTTATCTTGGTAACACTAATCTGTTGAATCGCTGTGGTTCAGTGTTTTCCTGCACTGGAAATACAAGGGCATTTTTGTAACTGTGTTATTTTTTTCTTTAACTTGAGTTGTGTTAGAACTGTCAGGCTGATGTAGTTTTCCATGAATTTATGAGACAGTTGATGTCTTCTGCCAATTTTGCCAACATGGTGACGTTTACATTGAGAACTCACCATGGGAACCTAATAGAAATTGCAGAATCCTGTAACACATTTTCTTGATTTGACACATTATACTAGTACCCAATGAATCAGCTATAGCTGAGGGTATTTGATGAGCTGTAATTTGAAATAAATATTTATCTAAATATACATAAAAAATGAACCTCAGTGCTTGTTAGTGATTCATTGCACTCCAGCTTTACTGTGTCATTTATTCATTTTTGTAATTGAATATACACTTGTTATTGAAGAAAGCGTAAGAAGCTGTGAAATCCTTTATTAATAAGAAAATATTAATTGTACTACTTCTGAGTAAAATGCTGTGTGATGATTTAGCCATGAAATTCAATTGCTAAGAAACAATTGCTATTCGTGTCCATTTTTTTTCACAATTATGTTTTCTGCAATGATTGCTTTTTTATGATCAGTTGAAAAACGGTCATCTGTCAGGTCTATATTTTAAAAATGATATGGGTTCAAACAATGCTGTCTCCTTATATAAACAAGAATTGTCAGAAACAAAGAATAATAAATGAAAAATTAGTTTTTGTATAAAGTATGGTCAAAATGTTACTATTCTGTTTTGCGAATATTAAACTAGAAATCTGAGTTTATTTTTATTTTTGCCTTTAAAATTATATACAAAGGCGGATTTATGAACAGTAGGCACATTCATTTACGGCGCACCATTATTAATTTTTTTTTTTCGGTCAGTTATGCGATGTAAACATGTTTATTGCGTGTTTGTTTTGATACTCTTTAATTATGATATATTAGTACAAACTCATTAACAAGCATCATAGACAATCATTTAAAAAAAAAAACTAAAATGAATGAAATGCTTCTTTCTTGCCTTTGGCATGTGCTAATGATAGTTTCTATAAACATTTCCCTTCCTCCGTATATTTCTTATTCGACATTGTAAACTTGAAAAAGTTACGAATTTGCAATCATCATTGCTAAAGAGAATAAATTGAAATTGAAACAGCGGTACTCTAATATTATTAAAGCGTGACAATTTTATTTTCTGGAAAAACGAAATTTTCCGTATTTGTTAAATCATTTATTCTACATTATTGTGTATGCAGAGGCGCTCCTAGATCTCAGCCTAACGGGCATATACGTAAATCCACCATATGTGATGCATATGAAAAATGATATTGCCACATTAATGTGTCATAGTATCCAATGCATAAATAATAGTTTTCAACAAACACTGCGAATTCTGCACTTAACATACATTTCGGCAACCAAGTTGATATCCTAAATCTAAAATGCATAACCTATTTATACATAAGTTGTTCATGGTTAGATGAACCATAGAATGTATCCTTAAACTTACGTCCCAACTAAATAGTTGTTAATTAAACCTTATTTTAGAGATCTTATAATATAAATTCCTCATGTCTGTGCAGCAATCTTTGGAAAATTCGTTTTTTTCTATAGTATTTCCAAAGTCAGTTGAAACACTATAAAAACGCCGACAAAGGATTTTATTCATTAAATGAGTAAATCCCTTTGTCGGGCTTTTAAATTCCTTTGTCGGTGTTTTTATAGCATTTCAACTGACTGGATATACTATACCATTATTAGATTCTCGTTATTAGTACAGTAAAAAAGAAAAGCATAATTCGGTTGCATACAAATCCTAGATATTTTTATAGGATACACGGTTTTCACGCCATACCATGAGATATGAATATCTTTAAATATCCAACAAATTTTCAGAATTGAATATTTATGATTATGAACTCATCTGATTTGACTGATATAACAACACAAATGTATTCTTTTCGTGCATAGAGAAATGTACAGTAAAAATTTGGTGAACTATACACAAAATTGTTGCAAACCCACTTTGTTTCAAATGATAAGAATTTTTATACAGGATAATATAAATATTTTAAATTCTGTCAAGAGTGTACAGTTGTAAAGAAGTAAAATAATGGATAATAAAATTACTTGCTCATTTATATTGGCAAATTAAAATAATCTTATCTTCACTTATATTTTTAATAATTTTTAAAATAAAAACATGTATTTTATATGAGATGTAAATGTCTAAATAATTTGAGTATGGTAAATTTTTAGGAAGATACAATTCCCTAAATTTAGTTTACTTTTTTTTGTCAAAACAAAATAATAGCAAGTTATTTAATAATTAGTAGTTTTGAAGAGTCACCCAATTCCTTGCGGTACTTATGTCTCTTAATAAATTAACAAGGAGTATTTTATCAAATGTTATGGTGTCTAAAATTCATTGTTTTTCCGGTTACATATATTTTATCCATAAGTAGTTATTCCCACGTAACCTGTAAAATAAAGGCTGTCCATTCACTATCAAGAGGATTAAAAATAGATTAGAAATAGAGGACGTTTCTGTAAAATAATTGTATAAAACTCATTATTTTGCTACATATTCAAGAAAAAGCAACGTATTAGGAGCAATAACAAAACAAGAAAAGGCAGGACATGTTTCCAAATGTATAATTAATATACAAGAGCAGGATTATACTTAGTTTAGAGCAATGTTCTAATTCAATGATATAAATTTTATGCATCGTGAATTTTCAAGATAAAGCGATTTTCTGTGGTATAGAAGCAGAACGAACAAAAACAATGGGTATGCCGACCCCATTAAAATATCTATACACTGTTTAGACAAATTTTGGTAACATATATACACATGTAGGTACTAATATAATATTTATTTAATGACAAACGGAATACAAACAAATTATTTGTTCATTTAGTATAACACCACGCATTCTAAAGATGACTGATATAAATAAGATGTTTTATTTTACTTATTGGAATTATAAAGAAATGATAAATGATCGATAATGAAATGGTAACATGAACCAAAAGCCTGTCCCACTTTTTGCTCATAGTGTAATATGCCATTGATGCTTTATTATATATACACCTTTAATCAAAGACTCTAATTTCAATTCATATAGGTTGCTTTCATCACATACCCAACACCAAACTATGAAAGGCTCCCAAGCGTTTTCCAGTAATATCTTTGTCATTTTTGTAATTATCTGCAATAAACGGCTAAAATGTTTTCATCCCATAGTAAAAAGTGAATCCTTAAGTTCTACACATGTAACTGTTAACTAACCGGAGTAAAATTTTGTATACCATGTACTTATAGCTAAATTAATTTGCTTTAAATATAGTTTACCTCTAATTTCTAATACTGATTTTTTTTTGACAAAACTTTATTTTTATGCCAAGAAATATCACAATTCCAGTGTATTGATAAGTTTCAACTATATTTTTTTATATGGGTGCATTCAGCTAACCCAGCTGTTGAGTAGCAGTTATTTTCAAATCATGAACCATTCAAGCTTAGCACCACCTCAACACTCGAGTCGTCTGAATGCAGCCAATGTGTTTTATAAATTCCAAATACCATTATATTTTTTTAAGGTCAACTATATTATTATAGTAATTATATATATTAAATAAATATCTTTTACTGGTCGTTTTTTCTGTTGTCCATGACCCTAAAACAGATAAATTGAGTTTTCCAGCAAAACCGAGTAAATCCATTTTTTTACGAAAATTAAGTTTGCAGTTAAAATTAAATCACTTTGTTAAGACATAATTTATACCCAGTATTGAGCAAAACCGAATAAATCCTATTAGATATTAAAGGAGTGATAACGGTTTCTTACAAAACTGAATAAATCCAAAATTGCTTAATAAGTTTATTGAAACCAAGTGTTTATCATGTTATCTGGACTTGTTTTGTAAAGTAAGCTCTTTTTGTATTTTTGTGAGATTACTTTTGTTAGTAGAGTTTTTACTTCTGTAATTACATAGTTTTTACTTCTGTAAATGCATAGTTTTTACTTTTCTTCTCAACTTTTTAACTTTAAAACACTTTTATTTCTTTTAATATTCTTTCGATATTTTTAATAAATCTCTATTTAATATTATGCATTTAAAAAATTACTATTTGTGTTTTATTAATTTACATCATGGCATTTCCTGGAAAATTGAATAAATCGAGCTGTTTCGATTAAAACCAAATTAATCTATTTTTCAGATGTCTTATTAGAGAAAATGCCTTATGATGGATTTATTCGCTTTTGCTGGAAATCTCAATTTTTGATGCTGTTCTGTAAATTCAAGGAAAAAATTAAACTCAGTTATTATAAATTATTATATTATCATATTTACGTAACATACAGACAAACATACATTTAAATTGTTGTGTCAATTTAATCATTCCCATAAACAAAGTGCCACCCAAGAGCAGCTGATCACTAGTAGTTATTAGTTTACAGATTGCAGTCATTATTAAACTATGTAGAAGTGTATTAAGCGTTTCAAATCTTAAATCTACAAAAAATAAAGCGTGTTGGGGGTGACTTAAACACTAAAGAAGTTATAATAGAATTTGTACTTAGATTGTATAAAAATATATTTTCTTCTAATCCTAGATACAAAGAGAGGTTTTAGGCAAATACTATCTTTTATTAAATTTAATTTCAAACCAAAATAAACTTGACTAGAACTAGAAAATGAAATGAATAGAAACAAAGAATTATGAAATTTATGATAGGAACGCTCGAACAGTTGCTTGCAAAGGTTTCCTGCAAACAGCACAAGTTTTTAAAGCAGCAGCACAATCCACACATGCAACAATGTGTCCACAAGGCAAGAATACTACACCTAATTCATTTTTATAGCAGATTTTACACAGAGTTTTTTCTGCTGCTTCTGTTTCTTTACTATTAAATTTTTCACACTTCTCACTTAAAGCCTCAGCAGTAGCTGGTTCCTCTTTGGTTTTTACCCCGCTAGTAGAAGATACTGATAGTTGACGTTCTTTTCCCTCTTTCACTTTTTCAATGTACTCCGAACCTTTCTTTAGGTTCAAATATACACATTTACTAAACCAAAGGGCGTGTTGTTCCCAGGGTTCGTCGTTTTCCTCCCAATCCTTAAGACCACCTCCACAGTAAAAGCACAGTGTCTGATCTCCTACACCGGTGTAGTAGAAACCAGCTTCGGCGAGATCCACGGGTCTTTGCTTGATTGATTTTGGCCAATTTTCAAAAGTAGCTAACCGACTCTCCAATGAAATTTTATCTTCATAAAGTGCTCCTTTAATTTTGTGAATCCCTAGTGTTTTGAAATCTAATGTTCTATTGTCTTCGGGAACTGAATTTGGTAAAATTTCAACACCATACAATCCACAAGTATCTATATTTCTAGTACTAGTACCTTCGGAATGATCATGTGCTATATTACTTCTTATAAAGGGGCAATTTGGGCTCCAAACTCTATGATCATCCATTGGATTATCTCCAGACACCCACCGGTATCCTTCTATTTTACAAAAAGGACATAAAACAATGTCATTTTCGCCAGTATAAATAAATCCTGCATTGGCTAAACTTATCTTTGACACTTGGGTATTGGGCCAATTTTCATATGTATTTAATCTGTCATTAAAATTTGTATAATCTATTTCTGAAGTAGCCCCCTCTAATGTAATTCTTGTTTTAGGGCCGTTATCTGGTTCTTCAAAATAAATATCTGATATTTTTGTAGGTAATTGAGTGTGACGGTGACAAACAACTGCATGAGACATTTTACCACTTCAGTACCAATAAATCTGCAACAAAGAATAACCTCGGTAAATAATGACAAAAAGATGTTTTATACAATTTTTAAAATATGTATTGTTTGTAAAATACAAGGGGGTCTAGTGCAAATAAAATATACTGTATTTAGGCCGACTTTCTTTTCCGCCTTGTAACACTTATCCAAAGTCTTGGTTACAATAAATAAATAAGTACTCAAATAAGCACACGGGAGGCATAAAAGACGGCAACGTTGCTGGAATTCAGAACCATTCACGATTCCCAGCATTCTTTCGTACCGCACCCCGACCCGTTGGTATCCAGCCCTACCACATTCCAGAGAGATCACATCAATGACCGAGCGCCGGAAACACAAAAAAAGCATGAACCAAAGGACAGAGATAGACCTACACTGGCTTTATCCCAGACGGATTCTTAGAAAAACACCGGTACGCGCTATTATAGGTAGGATTCGAAAAAATCGCTTAGAATCGAACACAAAAATTGTTTATTTAGTACATTTCGGTTAAACTAGTTGTAAATGTGAAAATAGAAATCGTTAAGTCTAAGTGGAACACAAGGCTATGACAGGCATATGGCTGCTTTGTACTGCTATTTTTGCAATTATTATCAAAAACCAAACTATTTAGAACCTTAAAAATGAATCTACTTGTAATACTAACCTTACAGAAAGAAGCACTTTAGCATTTTCTTAAAAATTTTGTCATTTTTTAAAAATATTTATTAAAATAAGCACGAACATAAACACGTATGCACGAACCGCTCACTTCTCGACCACAACAGCGCCAACTAGTACGGCTACGGCTAGGTTGAATATGTAGTTGCCAGCGTTCAACTAAAAGCGCAAACTCCTACTCTTCGCCTGACGTTCAGTCGAAAATCAAAACGAAAGGCGAAAGGATACTGCAGAAAAGAAATAGAAAGAGTTGAAGTAAGAGGCGCAGTGGCAAGAACTATATTTGCAGACAGCATTTATATTTACAAATATAGACATTTTATATCTTTAATCTCATAGTTGGTCTTATACAGGGTGCTTATATGTATATGGTTGTCGAAAAATCTGATGGTCAAAAAAAAATCATGACATGCTCGGAAAATGCATTACAGCCATTCGAAGAGGCTGTAAAAAAATTGATTATTCATTTATTATTGCACTATTAATTATTTCACAGTATCTAGGTATTGGTATTTTAACCCTCGAATTCATAGGCGTAGGAAAGTGGAGGGAGTCTTATTTGCATTATACTAGGTATAATATTAATATTGTACACTATAGTTATTTTTTGAATGTGATTTTTCTAATGGTCGGTTGTCCTATAACATTCTAGTTTTTTTCATAGAATTATGTTTAACTAGGACCTATAATTAGAGTTGAAAAATGTAAAAAAAAGAAAATATGCAGATGCACTTTTTTCAGTTTTATGCACCTATTTGGTGAATGGATATTGTGAAATAATAGAGCTTGATTTAATGATAGTAAATCGCATATTAAGTCTTTTAACAACCGTACCTATCTTAACGAGTATAAGAAAATAAATAAAAACAAATATACTTTTTAGATAGGTATTCTCTTTTAGAAGCTGCGTTTCTATTGATAATCAATTCCAATATTTCAAAACTTTATATTAAATGTTTCCATCTAATGCACATTATTATAATCGGAAGATTAAATATAATTTCCATTTTCTATTACTATCATTAAAATTGTACCGTCAAAATTCATTTCGTTAACTCCTATAACCATTTATTCTACCTTTGCATCTAATGTCGCTGCCTCTGCTAAGAATTTTAGTAAAATTGCTAAAAATTTTAGTAAAATTTGCAATTTAATGAAAATGCAACAAAGCCGCGTTATTCGTTTAGTCATACTTGGAATTCTAATATAAATATCTAAATGATTTTTTTTTTTGATTAATTAAATCTGTAAATTGCCTCAACGCATAAAAAAGGTACCTATACTTATTAACATTTCGTTGTCACAGATAAATAAGTAAAATCAATTAAAAGCACCACAATATAGGTATATGCAATGTTTTAGCCTAAACTTACCGGTATATGTTCCTCAAACTACATCATCAATTATTAAACAGTAGTAGGTCAATGTAAACACACTGCATATGTATTAAAATACAAAGTTTATCTGTACACACTTTACAAAATATTTTCCGACCCAGACATATGTATAAGCGGACCGTGAGAAACTAAATTTAAAATTGAAACTAAAATGCATCGGGCAGCGATGCAATTCAAGTACACGTTACTGAAACCCGCACAGCGCAAGAGGTGTAATGAATGGTACTGGTGGGAAGTTGGGACAAAATACAGTGTACGTAGGCACAGTAGACTGTGATATACCTAGGTATTGTGAGTGGGAATTTTAATCACATTTCAATATTTATATGCTTTATGCTTTGCTTATTGGCTGTCGTTTTTAATATCTACGATAAGACAGAAATCATTTTTATAGGATTCGAAATTATAAGAAAATGCGAATTTTATATTAGTTGTTCAGTTTGTAATAAGCCAGCCATATCAGTGACTACTTTAGTTCCCAAGGGCAGAAAAGCTACCTATCCAAATATGGGAAGTAATAATAATAAAGTTGTTTTTAGGGTAATATTTTGTTGCTTAATATTTTGTTTCTGTAATTTAATCACATCTTTAGAGTTAATGTAGATATTTAGATTATATAAAATCTAAAGGCCTAGAGATAAGGCATAAATTCTATGCACCTATCTACAGGGGCGGCTCTTGACCTCAAAAGATTAAGGGGTCCCAAAAATAAAACCAAATTTTAAATAGTTTCGTTCGTAAAGTTAAGATTTCAGTAGTTAATTTAATTTTTATTTATTTTCTTTTCATAACAATTTTGTTATTCTGTGGGCAGAACTCAAACTCGCGACAAGCCACAGCTTTCATGTGAATTAAATTTTTTGGTTCAAAGATTTGCAATAATTATTTTCTCAACATGTTTCTTATGCAATCCTATATTTATAAATCTTATAACACATTTTTCTAATCAGAAAAATACTCTTTCAGAAAATACCAAAAACTGCCGCCCCTATTGCCATTAAAAAATAATGACCTTGGCCCCATATCATTCGAAATTAACAGTGATGCAAATTTCAAAATGACGTCATAATATGCACAAATGTACCTAATTTATATCCACAATTTTTTTTTAATCGTCGCATTCGTATATCCTAGCTCCTGGTTAAATCTAATTGCTAACGCATTATTTTTTATTTAATTTACAACTTCAGCTTAACACGTTGGGGGGACCTGGGCCCTTCCAGACTCCTCTATAGAAACGCCCACGCGTGGGTGTTTGCTGAAACAAACAGACGCGTCTGTTTGTTTCAGCAAAGATTATCTTTACGGTTTCAGTTTGGATTATTTTAAATATGGCCACAAATTTAATGAGGGTGTATCACTCATATATACAGGGTGTTTCAGGATTGTCGGGAAAAATTTGAAATCTGAATTCAGGACCTAATAAGAAAAAACTTGTGGAGGTATCTCTCAAATTTGGGAAAAGATAAAAAAAATGAATTTTGGTAGAGATTTTCTACTAACAGGAACACTTTTAATAAAGGATATTTTTTCAATCCTAATCGATAAAGTGGGTGAATTTAGCAACCCCCGTTTTATTTTTTCACGGACTCAAATTTTATTATATACAAATATGCATCGGATAGCTTTATTCACTTAGAAACTCTTTTTTTCTCTTTTATTTTTTATCGAACTGATAGTTTTTAAATAAAAAAATAAAATACTCTCAATCCACACAGTTATTTGACAAATTCCAATTATTTAATAAAAGGGAAAATGCCTAGTTCAAATAAAAAATAAACGGGGGTGGCTGATTTCATCCATTTTATTTCTTTAAGCGGCCTACACATACTGAAACATGTTGCGATGCATGTATCGACTCCTCTTGTATCAGTCTCAGCCACAGAGAACCTCAGTCTGTGGTCTCAGCAGAGACAACCTCTGGTCTCAGTTCGTCCCACATCGATGCCGGTCTACACACGCACTGCAACTTGCATAATGAAACATCCCAGTTAGCATGTTACTTATACAAGTATTCTTAAAGAAGTTCTTTTGAGAGTTAAAATTCTTTTGTGACTTCTTGTGTGCGGATTATTAACTTCCGTTAGATTTATGAATGTCAGCTATAAAATAACTCTTAGATATGACTTTCAGAACTCTTCATTTCTAAAATAATGGTGTTATATCACAACACTTAAGCACTTTTATAATTTTGAATATTACCTCTTATAGATTTCGCAATGAATACTTTTTTTATACACTTTTTTATACATAAATTGTTACTTTCATGTGTAACGGGGAATTATTATTTTGAAACCGTGTCCAAGCTCTGCTAATTATTGATTGGGTAACATTACAGTGTTGATTAACTTGTCTCCAAATTCTTCTAAAATGATGCTTTGATGGCTTTGCAAAAAAAATTTAATTAACAGGGGCATGTGGCACCATTTGTACATGTTTCGTTTTAGGGCTCCAAAATCGCAATAGCCTAAATGAGACCATCTTGCGTAAGGAGGATCAATTCGTAAATTTTTTTAACAACTACTGTGACAGAAACTGTTATTTAGTTATTGTTATGATTTTTTACGTTTGGGTTTTCAAATGTAACATGCGTAAACCAGATTTTGTTTCAGTTAGTTATTGTTTTGGTATAATTAGAAATTTGACTCTTTATTACCTTTGCATATTAAGCTCCTAACCCAAACAAATTCTTAGTAAAACAATAATTTGACACGTATTGTTTTTCAAAACATAATTTATTGGCGCCTGGGAAACATAACCATGCATTTATTAAGAATCCAGCTCTGCTAGCGCCATTTCATATCAAGCACATAAAAAATAAAATTAAAATGGATATTTCGAAATTCCCAAGATTTATGTTAAGAAAGTTGACGTGTGTAAACAAGAGGGGAAATATGCACTTATTTTTGAATTTTTATATAATTTGAAAAATCAAACAGCAAAATATTTAAAATAGTTTTAGAACTACTATAATTTTTTTTATTGTTAATTTTGTTTTTTTTTTTTTTTGGAATTAAAATTAGTAACCTGACATTCTGACAGTAAAAATACCTACCTACTTCATTACTAGATCGCAAATTTTAAATTATAACAAAAATTAAGAACTGAGTAAATATACTTAATCGTTAGAATAGTAGAAAAGTCCTAAAAACTTGTCTGTAAACTTGGCACCAAAAGATCGGCGCTAATTGCGAAACATTTAGCACCCATTTAGCACATATTCTAAATATGTAAAAACCAGAAGTGCAAATTATTTTAATAAAGTTATTAACAATTTTATAATTTGGGTGCCAACTTAACACCAGCACAATAACCATCGTTGCTAATGGCGAAGCCTAATACCATTATTTAGCATCCATTTAGCACCATCTGAGTATATAAAAAACAGATGTCCTAATTGTTTAAAGAAAGTTATATAACTTAACCGTTTTACAATTTTAGTGGAAACTTCACACCAGCACCACAGTCATTGGTGCTATTGTGAAATTTATGTCATCATTTAGCACTCTCTCTGAACATGAAAAAAACCAGTCGTGCTAATTGTATTAACTAAATTATTAACAATTTTTTATTTTAGTGTCTACTTCACGTCAGTAATCTGGTGGTAATTTTTGATTCCTGAAATTCTACTTACGTGTAGAAAATTAATAAAAATTTAATAATTCTAGTTTGACGTAATAAAACTGGATTTTTTTATATGTATACGAGTACTCACACGACTTCACCGACTGGACTAGTTGGTTTTGAATGGTCGTTGCTTTCCCATTTTATTTTTTTTAAAGATAAGTAATTTTAAGTTTGCACTTTTTTTATTTTATTCTGATTAAGAAATATTGTAATTTTTCTTTTAAATCAATTTTACTATACAAACTTTTTTTTATTATCTAAACATTCTTTTTTTATTATCTAAATATTTCTTCTTACAATAAGGTGCTGAATAATATCTGACATTTCAATATTAGCACACATCTTCACAGTTCACTAAAAGTGATAAACTATTTTAACCCCTGGTATTATCAACATGTTAAAGGAACCTTTAACTTAAAGGGAGTTTTAGTGACCAGAAAACAAACAAAATATAAGTAACATATAGCAATCTTATAATTTAAATGAAAAATTAGGTTTAATGGCATTCGTATATCTCGATTTATATTTTGCTGGAATTGCTGATAATACATTTTCTTGTCACCAAAATTCCCTTTAAGCTAAAGGTTCCTTTAAAATGTTGATAATATCGGACAATATTAATAATCATCACCGCAATTTCTATTACATACATACATACATACTATTATGTAAGGATACAGAGCTATCAGGCTATTAAGTGATGGTATAAGTTTCTCAATTAACACCGATGGTTGTAGTGCTGGTGTAAAAACATAAAATAATTACTGAGTATTACAAAAGCATTTTTTAAACCCAATATGGTAATAATAATAAATACCTACATATTTTTATATTTTATACTGACATTCTTATCTGATGTGCTAGTATAAAAGTTTTAGGCATATAAACAACAACAAAAACAACACTTCTAATACATTTTATCATAGAAACTATTAAAACAACTAAGTCTAGAAAGAAGAACTGGGTTGAATTAAATAACAGTGTCCTCAGAATTGGAGGCAAAGAAATGTTGAGATTGAAAAAATATTAACTAGCCAAAAAAAGGAAAATATTCACACTCAAGAAATGATTTCCTCCAGTTACAATACAAAAAGCGAAACCCCTAGCCCGATATATATTTACTTTCACTCTTCTGACCTCTTCAGGGGGCTAGATTGCGTTCAAATTATTTATAAAAATGTTTAAATTAGATAAATCAAAATATGAACATTTGTCATATTTATTTTGATATTTTAAATTGAAAGACAATATCTAGATTAATTAGAGTAACTTCGGAAATCATAAAACTCTTTTCGGGTGCAGAAAAGTTTTAACCAGTGATTATAACCTCTGGATTATTGGTTGAGTTCAAAATCAAAATTAATTTCAACCAATGATGATAGAGAGGTTATAACCACTGGTTAATACCCCCTGCACCAGAAAAACATTATAGACATTAATGAGTCATGACATAATAATAGTCAATAGTTTCTATGATAAAATGTATTGGAAGTGTTGTTTTTGATTCATTATATGCAAACTTTTAAACTAGCACATTCAAATAACAATGTCAGTATAAAATATAAAAATATATAGGTATCATTATCATATTGGGTTTGAAAGAATGCTTTTGTAAACTCAATAATTATTTTATTATTTTTTTCTAGAAATGCATAAATACGAAGCAATAATATGTAAAATTTTTTGAAAAGCTGGTGTAAAGTTGACACCAAAATTATAAAATTGTTAATAACTTTGTTAAAATAATTAGCACCTTTGTTTTTTTACAAACTCAGAGAGTGCTAAAAATGATGGTTTCGCAATTAGCACCAATGATTGTGGTGCGCTATAAAATAGTTATAACTGTGTTTAAATGATTAGCACCACTGTTTTTTTTACACATTCAGAGGGTGCTAAATAGGTGACGTTATAGGTTTCTTAATTAGCACCGATGGTTGTGGTGCTGATGTAAAGTTGGCACCAAAAATAAATGCCTACTTTTCACCAATCTGCTGAATCCCAATCATGAAATAGTTTAAGAGGGCTAATCTAACCAGTGTTTGTAAGGTAATTTTTCAAAATTTATTTCTTCCATACGGTTTGGTCAAATTACACCAAATTTGGAGGATCAGTAGATGAAAGTGTACTAGAGGGTACATGTATATCTATTTTAATTAATTTTCACTTTATGTAGGGAAAATTTATACTGTAAATATAAGTGAAATTTGAACGTGATTAGCTCCTGAATTATGATATCAATCGGTAAAATTCGAGGTAAAATCATACATGTCTTCTAGAATGAATCTTCATAATTATGCTCAGCAAGTTTCAAACTTTTATTCCGTACGATTTGGTTAAAATGAATTTTCTAAATAAGTATCTTTATCACTACAAATGGAACAAGGAAGTGTTACCTCTATCGGGAATCGCACCTCAATGAAGTCGGTGATAAAATGTCCAGTGAAGGTATAGTCAAGAGCAAAATTATTCAGCGGCGCATGTATAAAGACTTTCTAGAGAGTGACACAGTTATCCAAAGCTTTTTCCCGACTAGGACCCTTAAACGGGAATTGTAGATCCACGGTAGTTTCAAGGGTGGGTCATTTTTCCTCTATCTTTTATTTACCGTTCGAATAGGGCTTCCATCTATTAACTATAAAAAAATATCAAGTTTTCGAGATGTCTTCAAGCGAAAAGGATATTTGCTATTGAGAGATTTTGCCGAACTATTAAAAGTCAGCTGTGGCTGCCCAGCCTAAGTAGCACAAATTGATTTTTAAAAGCACTAAAAATATCTACTCCACCTTTTTATAAAGCTTAATGCTGTATAATTAAAAGTTGACAACAATATTTCAGTATTAAAGAAGTACCCCAAATAGGCACAGTTTAATCTTATACAGGCTCGGTAGGCGTAAATAGTACATAAATGCTTAAGTAGCAATATAGCAACATCTCTGTTTCATTTTACCAGCTTTTATAAACCATATTATAGAGCTATTAAGAAGTTGCTGTATAAGGACTGCAAGTAAGTTTTTATGCAGTAAAAGATTACTATAAATATGAGGTACGGTTTGCAATTATAAAACAACCATATTATAGTGTCTGTAGCAACTCCAATGTAGTAACTTTGTAGTTGTATTGCAGAGATATAACTGAAATGAAAAAAGTATATAAATGCTTAAAAAGCAAGAACTTTTTTTTGTAAAAAGAAAATTACTGAGTTATGGTTTCCAATATATCTTTAAAAAAATACTTTTTACGATATTACGGCTGTGTTATAGTTGCCTGTTTTCATTTTATACACGCACACATTAGTGACAATATGTTTTTTTGTTGGGATAGCGATATAAAAATTGTTATGGCGAATTATTAAGAAAATAAACGAAGATTTTTGCTTACAAATTAGTAGATACTGTCGTCCGTAAAAAACTAAACCTCTCATGCGAAGAAAACTTTTCTTGTTGAAACTATAAGAACTAAAACTAAATTTCAGTTGTATAAATACTTTATAGAATACTTCTTCTACTACACGTAAAAGCCTGTATAAATACTCTATATTACGGTTGACATAGGTGGAATTTAGCTTAAATAACTATATTGGTTGGAGACTACATTGCTATAAAAGTTCAGTGTTATATAACCACTATTGAGAAACAGCTAATCTGTAAAACAGTTGCATACATGTTATATAAAGGTTAATACACCTGTTATAAATTCTCGTGGTTTATATCTGTACAAAAGATCTTACTAAGCCTCTTATGAAGTAAAAAAAAACTGTATAAGACGCTTTAATAAAGTAGCTTTATATTTATGTTGTGAGATCGTTTTACAAGTAATCTTATTCCACCCAATTGCTTTATAAGCATTTTAGTGCTGAACAAATCCTCAATATAACCAATTAGTTCTATAAGTTGCCATAATATATTACTTATAAAGTTTTAAGCGCAATAAGAGGACCACATGTGTTACTTGAGAGGTGTCCCCACAAGGTGCCATAGATAGAAATAAATAACAAGTAACACAAATGTATACAATTAATGCTAAAATTGGGGTAGAATCCATTTTTATATATGTTCTTTAGGTCGGAACCCCAATAAAAAAATCCAAGTTTTCTACCTTTTGGTGGGCGAGGCGCCATTTTGAATGAAAGGTGCAAAAAAATATTTTTTCAAAATAACTCCACAACGGTTGATCCAACGACAAAAATGTCAAGGACAAAGTTAAAGAAGACAAAAACTCTTACATTTTTTGTAAGTCTAATATGTAATGAGTTACAGCGGCGGAAAGATGAACATTTTCCAAAAAAATCTCGTTAGATATTAGACTTATAAAAAATGTATATACAAGAAATGTAGGGAATCTTGTCTTCTTAACTTTTTCCTTGACATTCTTGTCGTTGGATCAATTGCTGCAGAGTTATTTTGAAAAAAACAATTTTTGCATCTTCCATTCAAAATGGCGGCTCTCCCCACACCAAGGTAGGAATCTTGGATTTATTTATCCGGGTCCCGACCTAAACAACATATATCAGAATGATTTCTACCCCAATTTTAGCATCATTCATTTTATACGTTTGTTTCTTGTTTCTATTTAGATGTAATGCAGCTCTATAGCACATATTGGCTAGCCACCGCTGAAAGTACCTACACTACAAGGGCCAATCACATTCATAACCAAATTAATATAGTATATAAAACTGGTCAAAATTAAGAGTACGAATTTTTAATGTGGATTTATTTCATGGAGCCATACTTTTCTCATGCAATTGCTACTAATTAGCAGTGGCGTATATGGAGAGGCTCTAGGAGCACTGGATTTCCCCAAAGCCAGTCATCTGCAAGTTCAATAATTTCCTTAAAAAAAACTAAGTTTTTGTTCGGATAGCTATTGAATGTAAATATTATACAAAGAATACTACTTTGGCAGCCGAACATATGCCATATTTTGCTAAATATCCCTTGATGATTCTTGAAATTTCATCAAAGGGAACAAACGTATTATTCGCTTCCAATTTATGGGTTTGAAGATATCCTTTTAAAACGATTTTCGTTCCTATATTGGACCCCTAGAACTAATTTGTAAATACTGCAGACTTAATATCTACATACATTGTACATATTTTGTAAAATTATGTAACATCAGTCTGATACACCAACAACTTAGTAGCTCCATCAAATCTGTTTCAGTACTTCTGATGTAGATTTTAGACCATAGAAGATTTAGCCTTTTCTTTATGGAATTTGCAAAGGTCTAAGATAATTTTTATATTGGCTTAAGACAACCCGGTTTTGAAATATTTTACTTAATAATAATAGTAATAATAATAGTAATAATAATAATGATATAGGACGTTGATTTAATGGGAATAGGCTAGAAGTTTTTTTTATTTAACGAACCCATAGGGGTTTAAGTTTTATCGTGAATCATAAATATTACAGTTAATTGTTTTAATAAATGTTTCTATGGTATTTGATCCATGATCAAAGTTAAACTTTCCCATCTAGCTTCAAATGGTATAATTGGGTAATTATTAATTGACAAAAAACCACTAACGTGAATTATTTTTTCTAGGGTGTACCAAATTGGTGGAGATTGAGGGGTTACACCCATTGTGCAACTGTGTAACTCCTATGATTCATTATAAAATTAAAAAAATTGAGAAGCAGATTTTTCGAAAATTTCGAAAATAAAATTTTGGTTCGTATCTCGAAAACTGCAGGATTAGACGAACTTTTGTCGCAGATGGGTGTAACTTCTTAGTTCCTGCCAATTTTCGACACCCTGTATATTTGAATGCGTTCTAAAACTACCCGTGTGATAGTGAATAAAAATGTTTGCCTATGAGGATAAATCATAAAATATAAATAAACAAATTACACATGCTTTACACAGAAATCCATTACTGAAAAAAATTATAAATATTTATTTTCTACTGTTTGTGGTAACCATTTGAATTTCAAAAGCAATTCGAGGCACGCAATAAGTTACATAGTTATTAAGTTTCATGAGGTGACGTAATCTAATAAATTGACCTTGGTTTTTTTTTGCTCCACGAATTGACCCTGGTGGGGCCCCGAAATTCTGTTTTTATTATTTTTATTGTGTTCGAATATTTACCTTTCATTTATATTTCGCAACTAAATACATATTTGAGAAGCTGTAAATATGTAAATGTGTTTATTTGGTTTATGTTTGTAAATTTATTCCAAGACTGATTATAATATTTTATAATCGACCAAAGATTATCATCGTTTTCCATATCATAATTTCGTGGATACATAATATATACATACATATGTATGTAGTGCAAATTATACATACATACATATGTACAGGGTCATCACGCGAAAATGTCCTTAGCTATTTTTGAGGTTATCAAAAATGTGTGAAAACTTTCATTAACTAATTTTTTTTCGCAGAATCCAAACTTGGATTCCAAAATCAATTAACCATCGCGTTTAAGAAATATGACATTTTACTTGGTTTTTTTTTTAAAAATTGTATGTTTTAAAATATTTTGATTTTCCGCACTTTTCTGAATTCAAAAATATTAACATGTGTCATATTATCTAAAATAATTTTTGAGATATTTGGATTTTGGTATTAAAATATCGTTAATGATTCTGTTAGTTTCCTTTGAAAAAAAGAGGAAGAATTAACCATGACAGGTACTAATTTTTGAAAAACATTACTTTGACGAGTAAACTGCATCTTTATTTCAGAAATGAAGCCATTTTGTTTTCAAAGACAACTACGTTTAACAAAATCAATAACATGTTATAGTACCAAAATCCAAATATCTCATAATATACTAATATTTAAATATAAAATATATTTTAAAATGTTGCATTTAAAAACAAAGTAAAATATCATATTTCTTAAATGCGATGCGCAATTGTCTTTTTTTATTCAAAATTTGGTTTCTGCGAAAAAAAAATTTAATTATAGTCTTTACACCTTTTTGATAACTTCATGTTATTTCAAAATAGGACATTTTCGCGTGATGACCCTGTACATATGTATGTATATATGTATATAACCTATCATATACATATATGGAAAAATACTCTGTAATAGATAATTACAGAGTATTTTTCCATATATGTACATACATATAAATTTATAAAGCTTGGTTAACGTTATAATAACATAACTGTTATGACTGATCGAGTTATAATAAATTAATAGGTACAATAGGTATGTGATTTTTTGGTTTTCTAAGCAAAATGTCCACCTCAATACACTCAACACTCAATAGTCTTACTAAAAATTTTATTATTTTCAACTCTACTAGGTATCTCGTTATTTAAGTCGTAGTAATATATAGAGTACCTATATAATTAATTCTGTAATTAACATATAATTATTTCATTTTAATTAAACTAAATTGTTGTTGCGAAAACAGATAATTAAAAGCATGACTATGTCAATTTCCGGTTGGCAGATGATGAAAATAAAATAAATATCGATGTCATATTCGAAGTTGTCTAATTCATTATACTCGAAATAGGATATGTTTTTTTTTTGTATAAAATCAAAATATTACAACTCATCTTTGTTAATAGGAATATGACTGTTGCTACAAAATATATGTATTTGTCAATCTCGATACTTTTGAAACTTTAGAGTCCTCCAAGGTGCCTGTCCACGAGATAAGAGGTCATTTTAAAATGAATTGTTTGAACAGGATTTTTTGCATATTCAATTTCACCTCATGTAAAACGGGTATTAATCGATTTTAGTTTTAACTACTTATATTAGGAATTTAAGATGCTGAACTTTTGTGTGGTGAAATAGATGTTTTCACTGAAGGTAGTGCAAAATTTACATCTTAATTATAAACTGAATAGATTGTTTGAGGCTGGAAACCGACAAACAAGTAGTAATGATCAAGCACGTGCAGCTGGCTATTTTACTAGATTTAAAGGTGATACTTCGAACCATAAAGCACAATGTGTGAAGGTAAAGAAGATATCCCTCTAAACAAATTTTAGTTCCATATACGTTTCAGAAACATTAATTTTTACCTTGAAACGTACCGCGTATGTGTACGTGTACGTTTATGAAACATTTATGTAACCCAAGATGTCCTACCTCAGAAACGTTTCATACAATGTTCCAATTAAAGCATTTCAAAACATTAACAACTTTATGTTACGAAACGTATCAACAGGAATGTTCTGGTACGTTTCAGCGATGTGGTTTCATTATGATTCAATTCACCTTAAAACAAAATATGAAGTTGTATTAAAATGTTTGAAATACATTGCAGTTAAATAGACTGAATTATTTACACCGATTCTTATACAAGAAAATGCTTATATCAAATTATTAAACTGCAGTTTGTTTAGAAACATTTTAATTATTTTTCAGAGGAACTAATGAAAAGACAAATTATATGAAATAACAAATGTATTTTTGAATACATATTTGTGTAAATATAACGTAAAATAAAAATATTCTGTATATAAAAATAATTAAGAAAACTATTCAAATTATGAATGATTTGGTCATAAAACCTGCTCCTTATTTCCAACTAATGTTCGTTATTAATATTATTCAGTCCTGGAATTTAATTTTCGCTTTACTTAAATAGTTACAATTGGGGGTGGTGTTATAACTTCTCGAAGGTCACCTTCTTCATCATCCTCTTCATCCCAAACATTATTCATATGTGATGGGGGTTTACGTCGTCTAAGCCCTCGTCCTAAATTGTGATTAACATCTACATCATCTTCGGCTTGAGATATCAATTTTACGTATTCACTGGCATAGATACGCCTCATAGCCCATTACATTACACTATCACAGATTTATACACTTAAAACCACAATTAAAAACAGTAAAAAAGGAAGCAAAATCTATCTAAAAAGATGTTGCATTATAGTCATCGGCTGACCGCGCATTTGTAACGTGAAATCTGTAGTAGTTAAGTTAACTTATATGCACAATTGATAACAAAAACAACTAGTAACCGATACATTTTCAGTGGTAATAATGGACTGAGACGTCATGGTGCTAATCGAATAAATATTACACAAAAAACTGTAAAATAATTGCCGCTGTCATTCACCTGTTGAAACGTTACATACATGTTTCATGTTTAGCGGGACACTTCATGCAGTTGCAACTAAGTACTTAAGTGACAAGATTACATCATTGCTAATGCTCCTCAAGATCAACAAATCATAGCGAAAATGAATGCAGGAGTCTTAATTGCAATTGAAGCACAAAACCATAAGGAATGTTTAAATAGGTTCTATGGCAGCAGGCGCTCTTTAGAAAGAACAAGCTAATCAATGTAAAAATGACAAAGAAATGTTTGCTATTACATTGCATTAGTTGAACTGACATCATATGTTCAGGATATAGTTATTGAGAGTAAGGTGATTCCAGTATTTAAATTAAGAAGCTTGATCGAACTATTTAAAAATCGCTTGGAACGACTTACTGGAAAAAATGCAAAAGCACACTCGATTTGTATCAATGACATACTACTTGAGGACATTCCAGAGCTTTTAACAAAGGCTGAGATGTTCTTCTGACCATTTTGAAAGAGGTTAAGGGTGAAGTAGTGCATAAAGATTCCGGTCTTTGATACAGAAGTTGCTATCAGGAATACTGCAAAATTGATCAGAAAAATACTATGGATGCACAATTAAACAAAGTCCGTCCGTTATTAGATGAAACAACCCAAGTAACAAGTGTATCTTCAATATTATTGGCATTGGTAAAAAGTGTTTACAAAATAAAAGCGTTTCCAGTGAATTTAGTTTATTATTTGTCATATTCCTTATTCTTGCACTATTTTAAAGAAAATCGCAGTCATTTTGAAAATGGCTGTCGTGATCTTTGGATCCCACCTAAAAAAATAGTTATATTCATAGATCCAGCATAAAAAAATTGTGAAAATTAAACACAAATTATTTTTGTGTTCAGTGCTCATCTTTAATTAATCGTAACTAGTTTGTTGCTGTCAGCAATAGAACGTGATATATGATTTTTTTCTGAGATGTCATAAAATGTCCAACGCCGCTATATTTTCGTTTTAATCCATATAATACTAACTTTAGATGTAATACGAAAAACAGGGTCTGGATCTAAATAGATTTTGAATTAATGTTTTTAATATGCATTAGAATTAGAATTATCTCTAAAGGTTAATAAAACACCGAAGCTGCCGAAACTATTTAATTTTATGATGGTACCTCTATATATTAGTCTATACCAACAACATGAAGATAACTTTATTATAATGCAGTAGAAGTAGGTATTCGAAATAAAATTGTGAATGAAACCCATTCTTTGTTGATGATAAGAACTGACGGAAGTGTAAACTTTATTTTTACAGTCGAATTAACTCAACACATCCGGTACTTTATAGTGGCTAAACAAAATAAACGTCCTTTCTATCTACATCTACTTTAAAATGTTGAAGGGTTAAAGTATGGCCAGTTGTGAAATTTTATACGTCTAAATTTAGTTACTCGATTACAAGTCAACAAAGTAGGGAATCGTAGGTTTTGTTCTGTAAGCAAACAAAAGGTAAATAACTGAAATAGCATTTATACTTTTGTTGAACTACTATTTACTCAAAGGCAATTTAAATCATATCAGATCTAAAATTGTTAATTAAGAACGCGTCAAAATTACAGAACGTCGAAAACTCGAATTTTGATAATTGGGAATGAACTAAAAAAAAGTTATATTAATTTTATTTATCTACTGAAACAATAAAAACACCCAATTTGGTTAATATGGATTAATTAATAGCCAAAATCCGATTCCCATTAGGGTGTAGTGATAAAAGTGGGACCACACTAAATATAATTTTTGGTATCTATTTTAGAATAGCCACATATAGAATTCCACGAAGTACAAAACACAATTATATCTTTTCCGGGCACAGTGATTTGTCCAAATTACTATTGTTTTTATGGGCCGCTGCGCATGAGATCATTTGCATCTTGGCAAAACAAAAGAATAGCGTGTGAATATATATATTTATATATGGAAAAAAGGTCTAAGACTGTACAAATAAACTGCTTATTGATATTTTTGTTTGTCTTTTGAAGTTACGACCCAAATGAAACTGATAGCATCAGTCATCGTCTATAAGTCATAAGGTCCAGTCAGTATATAATATGTAAATATTTGTATAAATTCAAAATAAACAGACCAAATCTCCTCCTTATCAATAAACAGGGTTAGTATTTATAGTTGGTATAAATAACATCATTACATTAATGTAGGTTTAGGTTACGGCTTTCTTTGAATTGATACTACTAGAGACGTAAGAAGAGAATTTTCTCTCTTCAAGAGAAAAGAATATATTGGAAATTCATATTTTGAATTACGCTTCAAATGAATGATTTTATTTATGTTATGGTTATAGAACTTTTCTTATATTTTTCTAGTAATTATTTCTGAATTTAAATATATCTATACTGATCCTCTAAATTTGACTGCACGTTTCAAATACATTTTATTTTTTTTAAGGCTGCATTAATTAGCACGTCCTCGTTGCCAGGATTACATAAAATTAAATCTCTGTTAAAATTTTAGTTTTAAACAAAACGAATATATAGTAGACTTTTTTCTAAATACATTACTAGTTCAACCTGAATAATAATTTCATTGATTCACAGTAGAAACATTTTTGTGTCATTTGAAAATAATTATTTCTGCGATGAAAGTTTATTTATTAATAATTAATATCCCTAAACGTAAGCTACAAGTAAGTTTGATAGGTAAATATATATTTTTCGTATACAGAGAATATATTTATTTACATGTAACTGAAATAAAGATATATTTAAATTTAACATATTTCATTTAATTTTACTTTTTATTGTTGGCATAAATTATGTCACTTTTTGTACTGTCGTATACATAAATAATAATTCATTTGACAACTAGGAATTCTTGAATATTACTAGGAAAGTTATTCAATAAAACAATAGTCCTGATGGACCAATGTCTTTTTTCTTTAAAGACTTTACAAATTACAGTGGCATAATAAATGACCAGAATCTGAATGTTTTCTCTTCATATGTTTATTACAGAATTGTGCCTCTCTCTCTCATTGTGGTAAAATATGTAACATTCTTTATTTTTTTTTCACTTAATCTAAAGAATTCTTCGGTTTTTGCTTTTAATCATGCTGCAAAACCCTCAAAATGCTTTAACCCAGACAGACAATTTGTTACAATTAGTGTAACGCTCTAATATCCTGGAATCTACAATTGTGTTCTGTCGCATGTCGATGTGATTAAATTATAAAAGCCATTACCATTTTGCAGTAAATCGCACAAACATTGTTATTCTGACGGTAGGTACGCCACGAAATATTATACTGATTTGATTACTATTATTTCAATTTCAAATAATGTAGGTATTGTTTTATATTGACTTAATGAAGTGTTGTAATCGATAAAACTTTTATTAGATAAGCGTGAAAATAACAAAAAAAATGCGTGAACTCAAATATGAATATAAACAAGGAACCGATTGCTTTACATTTGCGAAAAGTAATCACTTACATGTTCACAGGTAAATCACCCAAATTTGAGTACCAAGAAAAAGTTTGAATTTTTTTTTCTAAAAACTCATCATTTTGGACACGCGCTTGTTTTTTCGGCTTTTAATGTCCATGTTTTACTAAGAACTGGTCTGCGCTGACAAATTTTGGTACCAAAATGCTTTTAAAATCTATTGAAAATATCACAATTTTAAAAGAAGTTAAGTGTGAAAGCCTCACTCTTACACTTTGTACAAATATTGTATCACGTTGCAAAGTGTATGAGAATTAAAAATCATAATAATAAATACATATTGCATATATTGTACACCACTATAAAAAATGTGTAAAAAAAGCATTGCTGAAGTCTATAACAGGTAATATTACAACCTTTTAAAAAGTGTTCAAGTGTTAGTGATACAACATCATTATTTTAGAAATGAACAGTTACTTCTGGAGGTCATATCTAAGGGTTATTATGTGGCTGACATTCATGAATCTAACGGAAGTTAATAATTCCCACATAAGAAGTTGCAAAAGAAGTTTTAACTCTCAAAAAAAACTTCTTAAACAATACTTACAGAAGTAATATGATAACTGGGTAAAAATATACATTATACAGAATGTTGACTAGAGCTAGAGCTATACAAAGTATTAGGTAAACTATATACAAGAACAAGTTTGGTAAGCAAAAATTTAACAGTGTTGGAATCTCTGGGACGATCAACCTTGAGGGTCATACCAGAACAAATAATAAGTAAAATAGGCACTTCTAATAAGAAATCTCTTAGTGGAGTTATTATTATAATTACTTGATTGTAGTACTTATCTTATATTCTAGGTATTGTAATAAAATTGATGCCCTAGAATTGTGAACAATTGAAATTGTCGTAAAAACATACTTGAAAAGCAAATATTATTGCTCTTGTTTCGTAAAAAGTATACAAAAGATAATCTCCGCATTGTTTCATAAACTGTGTAGCTACGACGATTATGAAATATTATAGTGTGTAAAATATTAATGCAATTGTGTTTACAAGGAGAAAATAGCATGGTATTTTTCTGAGGACGTGTTTTTAGAAACTCAGTTTTTACTAAATTATGTGGAACAAAAATTAATACTTTGTATCCAGTTTTATGCATAAATTTAATTTAAGTAGTTAATCTTTTTTCTCGCGAATTATTTTTAATATTGCTCACAACGAAGAGAAATTATTTTGCTCAATAAAATATATTGTATATGCATATTTTGGGTAAATTTCGAAAATAAAATTCACGACGTGTAATGAAATAATATTAAACAAATTCTTTTTTTCTTTTATTATATCTTTGTAACGTAAGCTTGTTGCACCCAGGCACAACAGTTTTGTATTGAAGGAGTGAAGACGTGACCTATAAATTCTAATTTTAGGGGCTTTAGGAGAATAGAAAATACACAAATATAACAAACTCCTGGAGTGAGTTGGAGCCTTTCATGTGAAGATAACATTGACGTAGTTTTCCATGAAACACCAAAACACTATATATATTGCAATCGACGCGCGTTTCGCCAACGAAGTTGGCGTCATCTGGAGACGATTAAAACAGTTTTAATCATCTCCAAATGACGCCAACTTCTTTGGAGAAACGCGCGTCGAGTGTAGTATAAGATGTTTTGGTGTTTCGTGTTAAATATAACAAAAAAAAAATTAAATAAGGGTTGCTGATCTTGAAAGAAAAAAAGATTTATGAAGTACCGTATAGTACCCATATTTATGAAATTGTATAGCAGTTACATTCAAAGATAAACAACAATTAGTTTAACCTGGCCCTGGTACTATCACGGATGCAATAAAATACTAATTTATCAATGGGGATGACAAGACAAGATTTCAATCAGGTTCAGAGCATTACGTTAATTTGAACGTGTGGTGCCATCAAAAGTTTATACGGATAAAATTTGCTTCGAGTCAACAATACCCATTTTTATATGAGATTCCATATATGCACAAAAATAGTGTTAAATCCAAGTGATGTATGGATTTGGTACAACGGATCCTGTAGAGTAATAGTTTTTGCTTGGCGTATTAAAGTATTTGGCAGTTGTCTTAACTATTAGGTTGGCGAAAAAGGTCTTAGACACTGACCACTTATTTTCATTGATGCCCTTGTTACAGAACCCTGCAAGCTGCAACTTCAAGAAGTGTAATTTTGAGGTTATCCACTCTGTCAAACTGCTTTTTTTCGCAGATTTGCTTGGGGGCACGGAACAAATTGTAATCAGATAATGCAACATCCGAGGAGCACGGCGGAAGAGGCACATCTTCTAGCCCAGTTCCTTCAGCGTTTGGCACGTCTTTTTTGCTATATGAAGTTGTCGTGCAAACGGTGCACTTTAACTCTTCTTGGATGTTGTCAGTGGCTGCTTTGGCTAGTTTCCGAAGCCGATTTTTACATCAGTAGTCATGACAGTCTCCTTATTCATCAACAGGTTTAGGTTGAAGAGTAGGCTCTCGGAATTTGACCAACAAGAAAGGCACAAGTTTTGGCACTGCTGGCAAAAGTTTTCAAGGGGATCAAATTCTGTTCGTGTGACGTTGTCTTACAGAATTCAGGTTTCGTCTTCATCCACTAGTTCCCCTAGAAACTGCTTCCAAAGACGAAGGGGGATATACTAATACCTAGATGATGAGACAAGCTCCCTTGTCAGCCTCGGTCAGATGATGAGGTGTTCATTGAGTGAAGAGTTTTTCAGTAGCCAAGAGCATGGAGGAGATGTATGATGACATCCATAGTATGAGGAGAATAGTACGTCCGCGCGCAGCAGTCCGTGCCGATGTCATATGTATTAATTTTAGTTATCTGATGATGGTTTAATAAAACGAAACATTAAAAAATTACGTATATATCTGACCGAAAATCTCCTAAAAACGATATCAAATGTTACTGCCTAATGTAGTCATAAAAAACACTGGCGTCTACGGCTTGCTAGGACACTTTCAATCCTGCGCCATAATTAATGCACGAGAGTGTGATATCATACATTACCATGATTATTATGTGTATGACAAAGATAATGTTTTTTACTCTTTGATGGAAATGTATTTAACAGTAGCAAACCAAATCTATTAAACCTCCTTTTTAAATAAAATGATATGCATTTTGATTTAGAGCTGATATGTATAAAATATAAATAATTTTCTTTCCTGAAAATAATCATCTGATTATCTAATGTACTACCTATTAAAAAATGGCTGTAACAAATGGGATGACTACCTGCCTAAAAGGCAGATGGAAAACAAATAAAAATTAACTACTGTACGGTAACAATTAATTTGTTGATTTAAGTAATATTATTTTGTTTTTTTTTGTTACTTCAAACAAATTATCTTTCATTTAAAATATAACTAATATACTTTTCTAAATTAAAAATTACCAAAAAATAGATTAAAGTTGGCTCTTTCTCAGAAGTTATTGGACTCATATTTGGTCATGGGCATTGAGAAATAGCTGATGGAATCAATCGATTTTGATTGCATTTTAGATAAACCGAAAAAATCATAGAATTTGTTTTCAAAAATATTGTCTTATAAAAAATTTCTTTGATGTGTTTATATTTCTTTTATTTTTGTGACATAACAACTTATGTAAAGGAATTTGCGGGCCTCTACCAGCCAAGTCCCACCGGGTCTTTTCCTTCCCGGTCCGTCCCTGTATTTAAGTAACTTATGCCATTAAACAAATTATTTTCGTAAAGTAATGTAAATCTTTACCAGATTATAGGTGTCAAAGTGTGATTTGTATTAGGTGATTTCCAATTGTGTAATTTTCAGTTATTTAGCGGCTACTAATCGATTTTTAAAAAGTTACATTTTTGTTTAAATCAAAATAATCGTAGATTTTTGATAATTTTGTACGCTTTTGAAACCCTGGTTGGTGACGCTTTTTTTAATTTGTATTTTAGGCAACAAAATCTGTCCTCATGGTTTGACTAGACCTTTCACGTACATACTTAATAATTGAAGTAAATTATGTTTACTGACTGGGCTAGTTTAAAAATAACAATTAATATTAACAAAAATACATAAACAATGTTTTGATGCCACTGCCATTGGCAGAGTTTATTGACCTAGGAGTAATCAGCCTGGATAACTTAGTTATAAATAATATTTTCCACTTCTCCATGCATAAACAAACATTAGAAACTATAAGCTATAGTCGGGTACGCCAATAAGCACGTCACGTAGAAGCTGAGAGACGCTTGTTTCCGTAAACAAATTATTGCTTACAAACAGTTAAATTAATTTACATAAAACTTACAACTTTTTAAATAGGCAAAAAAAAGAATTTCCAAATTGTCTTTAATACAGCTAAGCTGATTTCTAAATTTTACTAAATGAAAATAGGGAAGAATGAAGTCTCCTTAGATCATTTCACTGTCGACCCGGCTAGTCATTTATCATTATACTATGTGAGAAAAAATGTAGCACCTAGCAATCGTTAAAACATTTTAATAATTTTTTGCTAAACAATTGCAAAGCCCAATCAAATCATAAAAATTTCGTTGTCTTCTTGAGGAATTCTGTTCCAAGCTATCTGAACCTCTTGACGTAAGTGGTAAGTGGTGAAACCGCTATCAGACCTAGCCGGCTGTCTACCATATCCCATAAATATGTAATTGATTGACGAAAGGTCATCTTACGAGTCATGGAAGAACGTCATATCAACATCTTGCATAAACGTCCCAGTCATGACAGCAGTATGGAGTCTGGCATTATTCTGCTGGAAAATAACATTTGTTAACCTCAGAAGATCCAGTAACCTAACCAATTTCAAGATCCTGTGAATCTACTTTTGTGCAATCATGACCCTTTTTTGGAAGACTAGAAGAAACCTGCTTTTACATGCTATTGCATTAATAACCCTCAGGTTAAATGCTGTCTCCTGTTCCACACAAAAATGAATATCTTACCTTTCTCCACATCGTCGACGGCAAACTCTTCTGCGTCTATCGTGAGTCCACAGGCTGAACACTATTCGATTACATTCTTCATCCTACATGTGCTTGTCCAACTCAAGTTTCTATCACTCGGTATCTCCGAGTCATTGGCAAGATGAGGCGAAGTCAGTACGATCGAAGACCAAAGGAACTTATTCTTTGATAATATATATGGTGGATAGTCGTTGACTTGTAGCAACTATTTGTTAATTTTTCACAGACCTGGTTGTACTGAAACAGTTCACTTACGGCCGCAATTCTTAAGAAGTGTTCTCCACGGTCAATGATTCTTTGAACACCTCCGTTAATCTACGACGCTGACGTCTCCATTCTTCATTTCACTTGTTCCAACATCGCATCACTGTTGATGCATTTTAGACAATTTTCCGAAAAGAAATACCATCTTCATGTAACCCTACTATTCTAACCTTTCATAAAAACACAACGCATAAATTAGACAATCCCCAAATCCAAAGCCGCAACTAACGGGCGAGGGTTACAATGTTAAAAAACTGCACACAATTACTCCCCTTGAAGTTATCAGGGTGTAAGCCGGGATTTGAACCTGGGAGTCGACAAACAGTAAAACCAGCTATATTCGTCACTCAACACTCTAGCCTACTGCGCTTCCAAGCTCGGTAAAAATCACTTATTTGTTGAAAATGTGCACGTTCTCGAATGATAATAATGCATTTAGATTGTTGCAGATGATAAACAAATAAAATAACTACATATTACCTACAAATATTGTACAAGCCACGTACCGAGAACAATAGCTCAGATCGTACATCAGCGAACATTTGCATGAGTAACATATGTTTTCCTCTGAAAAATATCTCCTTCGTGGAACACACTTGTGTAAAGTGAAAATGATCTTTCAACATCTAACGAAGTAATATTTGCAAACTTGAAACTTTTCAAATCACTTGCAGGATGTTCCTCATTGAGACTCCGATTAATAATATATAAATTTTCGTATCCCGTACTTGTTTTTAAAATGTCATTATTTACTTCTCACTCGCATACCGGAGGCATCTTTTAGAGTTTTTAATTCATTTTGTACATTATGAATGAAATTTAAACGTTTCTCTAATGACAATAAAGACTTTTCCAATCGTCGAATACTGTCCAGTACCACGGTATAATTCTTATGATTATAAATCACATGTATCACCGTTTCTACCTCAGAATTGTTGCTATGTTTCTGAACCTCGAGATAACTTTTGCTTCATTCAGATCTAACTGTAGATTCTAATACATATTTAAAAATCTAATATTTTATTTACTATTGTGTATAAGTTATTCAGCAAAAAACTTCTATATCTACTTGTAATATTTAATATAAGAAATTACTTAGTTTTCTATATGTATATAAATGTTCCTTTCAAATCATGTTAATATACAACAGCTTCTGTGCACCAAATAAGGAACAGTGATTTTTTTCTGTACTCCGTACTAGGTGTCACATTTTTGATCTAAGCATAGCCGAGAAGAACTGACTTTTCTTCAGCCTGAGAACATTAAAGACAGGGGATAATTTCTATTGATTTGAGACTCAACACAAAAACCGAATTTTTTGAAATTAATAGTTATGATGTATTTAGATGCGATCGTAATTTTAATGCCACTAATTCTGCTATGGGAGATGGTGTATTACTTGCAATTTGTAAAAATTATAGGCCAATAAAAGTTAATATTAGTGTTGGTGATAATAAATCTTGCGATATTAGTTTTATTGATATTTTAGTAATACAAATTAAATTCAATTTTCGCTCTCTATATGTGATTGGTATATATATTCCCCTCACGCGAAAACTGAGGATTATGAAAAACCAGTTGACATCCTAGTCTCTCTATAGTATTTATGGTTCTGACCTGCTGGTAATAGGAGACTTTAATCTTCCCGAGTATGCGCACTATGAAAATGGTAATGTAACTACTACTTCCATCCGCGCTATTAACAATTTTTTAAATTTTTTTGGGCTAGACCAGTATAATCATATTTTAAATACAGACGGAAGACTTCTAGATATTGTTTTTTGTAATAGGCGCTGCTCTGTAAGTAAAGCTTCTGAAATTCTCCTTAAAGAGGATAGGTATCACCCTGCATTACTAATTAAGGCTGATATTCAAAATCCCAGACACGATAATTTTCCGCATAAAAATAACTTTGTGTTTAATTTCAAAAAAGGCTAATTTTGTAGAACTGTATAACCGACTTGGGCTCATAGATTGGACTTTCCTATGGAACATTTTAATAATGTAGATACAGCTGTGGATGCACTTTATTTAAAGTTATATGATATTTTTGATACATATGTACCTAATATGTGGATCTTATCCCACATGGTTTAATAGACAGATAATCCATGATATAAAGCAGAAGGAAGAAATATTAAACAAATATAAAAAATCTGGTAACACTGAATATTACAATACATTTAAAACATTGAGAGCAAAAATTAAATCTGACATCGTGCTTACAAGTTACATTTAGACAATATAGAAAATAACATGCAAACCAATCCTAAAAATGTTTGGAGTTCAAAAAACAATACTTCATCCATTTCGTCATCGCTAATTTACGAGAATCAAATGATTGAAGACCCCCAAGTAATAGTTGATAGTTTTGCGGACTTTTTCTCTAAATTCTTTACGTCCCCTACACTCCGTAAATTTGACGATGTAAGTAGTTTGAAGTTAAATAACTTAAACTTATCTGTCATCACTGAGGAGGAAATATATGCCAATCTATAAAGAAAATTAAAGCCACAATGACCATGGGCCCTGATATAATTCCGGCATTTCTAATTAAAGATTGTTCAACTGTATTCGCTAAAACCCTTCTAATAATTTTCAATTTAATTCTCAGTACTTCGAGATTTCGTCAAAAATGGAAAAATTCACGCGTGTGTCCAGTGTACAAAAAGGGGAAAAAGAGTGACATAAACATAGGCTCATCACTATTATTTGCAACTTCGGGAAAATTTTTGAAATTCTATGTATACTCACGTATCTGGCTTAATATCTATTGATCAGCATGACTTTATGAAGGGTCGATCTACAGTAACAAACCTTGTGTGCAAAACGCAATTTCTTTGCGAAGATCTTGATCATGGAGGTCAGGTAGATACTATCTATATAGACTTTTCTAAGGCTTTTGACAGGATTGACCACGGTGCGTTGATTTCTAAACTTGACAAATTTGGTCTCTCAAAATCGTTACTTCTCTTAATACAGTCATATCTAGAGAATCGACATCAATTTGTTCAGTACCGTGGTCATAAATCGAATAGCTTCTTGCAATGATCTGGCGTGCGACAGGGTTCGATACCCGGACCGCTCTTCTTTGTAATGTACATTAATGATATTTTTGAAAGCTTGGATACTAATGTTCACTTCCTCTTGTATGCAGACGACGTAAATATGTACCGATTTATTGATAATGTTCATGATTGTCAAATTCTGCAAAAAACCTTGGATACCATCAATTCCTGGTGTATCAACAACTATCTACCCCTCAATGCTAGCAGGTGTAATGTCATGTCATTTGGCCGGAAGCATAATCTGTACATGTACAATTATAATATCGATAATGTTGTTTTACAAAGACCTGATATTATTAAAGACCTTGGCGTGTATTTTGATCCTAAATTGTCATTCAATAAGCACGTCGAAATGGTAACTATTTCTGCTTTTAAGAGTCTTGGCTTTGTAATCAGGAACCGCAAAGATTTTAAAAATGTCAACACTCATCGTTTACTCTATGTAACATTTGTTAGATCTCGCCTTGAATATGCTTCAGTTGTGTGGAACCCAATTTATAATGTCAGTATACTACAATTAGAGAATATTCAGCGTAAGTTTTTCAAATCTGCAGTGTACACTCTTGAGGGCACTTATCCACCTATTGGATTTCCACAAAATATATTGTTAGAAAATTTAACTTACCAAGTCTTGCCAAACGAAGAATATCTCAATCAATAATTTTTATATATAAAATTGTTAATAATCCTCTGGATTGTATTAACCTATTAAATCAAATAAATTATAAAGTACCTAGAATTTCTGCTCGCCACAACAACTTATTTATTTCACACATACTTACCAAGAACTAATATTCTCTTGGCCTCTCCGATACACCAAATGTATGTCAGCTATGCTAAAATCGAAGATTGAGTTGATATATTTTTCTGCAATGAAAGTGTAATTAAAAACTCTGTTTTGCCTCTTGATGTTTTGTAATATACTGTATTCTTTATTTATCTGTATATGTATGTGTATGTATATGTACAAGTGTATATTTATATGTGTATATAAAATTCTATATGTTTTGTTCGTATATATTATATATTTAATTAAGACATTTTTTGTAACACTCAAAATTGTTTATTGTGTATTTATCTGTACATAATTTCAATGCACCTGATCCTGTAATTGGGCTCCTGCCTCTTGTATTTTTTATTTAAATAAATAAATAAATAAAAACCAATGTAAATTTGAATCTAGTTGAAATATTTAGAAAGTATTCCTCTCATCGTTCATCACCAATAATAGAATACAAGAATACAAGATTTTTTTGGGTGTCGAAGCGATAAGTGTACAAAATAATCTGAGAGTTTAAATAGTAAAGATTGCCGAATCCTTCGAGATGCACTAGGCATACTGCAAGATGAGATCATCTGCATCATCTGACGCAAGAAGACTCTCAAAAAAGCACGGTGGATGGAAATCATCTAATATCACAGAGGCATATATTGAGAGTTCTGTAGAAAACAAAGTGGCGTCCAAATACTTGATCAAAAAGGATTGGTCAATACAAATATCTATATTTCTCAAATAAATTTTCCGAAGTTATTGTTCATCAACAATAAAAATGCACTGTTCATATTTATAATAAACCTTTTTGTTACAATAATATTTGGTTTACTTTTCCACACAAATACGGGAAAGGTCAGCTTTTCCTAACTCATATGCCGATGTGGTTAGTTGTGCCGTATTGTTATTGCTATTTTCAACAAAGGACTGTTCGTATAACAACTACTTGTCGAGGTTTTTATCTTCCCCAAAAATCTTCATTGCTACTTTCTTTTTACTTTCTTTCGATGTATCATTGTATTCCTCGGCAACCGTGTTAGATTTACAACCTCCATGGCGCTCCACAGTTAAAATGTCTGCTTCTGAGTCTGCAACCATTGAAGTAGAAGAACGTCTGAAGCAGTATTCCATGTACTCTTCAGGATGTGATAAATTTAAATATTTAGCCATGGTTTTTGTTATCAATTGCCGACCCTGCATCCTTAACATTTTCTAAAAGCAATTTAGTGAGCTCTTCTTTTCTGCATGCTCCAGCAATTTCAATTATCAATACAATCTGGAAAGAATGGTACTGTTAAAATTATATGAAGATCCTACGATTTAGTTTTTATGTCATACCATGTCACTTTTATTTAGTTTATCAGCTTTTTATTATGTAGTTTTTTGCCAGAGTAAAAAAAATCAGGTTAGATCAACATTTTACACCCTTTTCTTCTCAATTAGCATAAATTTACGGTTGATTAGAGAAATATTTTAAGCATATATTAACTCAGTAAGAAACAATTTTTCATCGTCAGGACCTCAAAATCTCATCTTTCGTACATATTTTTACTTCTTAGGTCTGTACCCTTCCGACTGCCATTTTAAAAATGCAATCAATTGACTGTATTTGTTTATATCCACTTTTTTTTTCATAGAAATTTTTGCTGAATAGAAAGCCCAAAGGTTGGAAGATCTATAGTTTTTCGACAAATTATAGAAGTATACTTGCAAAACTTTCTCATTCGTTTCTGTTTTCACTTTTTTCTCTCCACATCATTTAATGAGCGGTTCGCTCGCCAGCTTTTTCATACTTTAGTCTTGATATTCCTGGTAATAACAAAGAATCGACACTGATCTCAGCTTCTTCTATGGTTGAGGGATGACTTTCTGAATCATGGCGCTTTCTGCTATTTTAGTTGGATTTTAGTGATTTTCGACATAACGCACAAAGTAAAATTCGCGACGAGAAAAACAAAACTACTGACCGGATGCATAGTCGTTCTTCCACGACTCGCCAGCCACCACTCAGCAGTGAATATGTCTTATGTATTTCATACATAGGGCTCATTCACTGCTGAGTGGTGGCTGGCGAGTCGCCGGAGAACAACTATGCATACGGCCGTAAGCGTCATATACATGGTACCTACAAGTTTATTTATGCATCTTGTTACTTTGATTTTGCATCAAAATATTTAAGAGACTTTTAACAGTTGCCATGATTATTTAAATGTCAACTCTGAATTTTCATTAGTTTTCTCTTATCCAAGCGGGCGTAGATAAAATGTTGTATATTGCACGAGGGCTAAAGCATATTACAACACATGTGGTTACCACAATACTCCCACTCGTGATTGTATAATTATTCTCTTATCTCACTAATAACGTAAATAACTATTACCTAACATTTGTATATTAACCTGATCAAAGATCAATGTGCATACCGTGTGTCCCAAATTCGATGCTCAACATTGGGATCTCAGAAACGGTTAGAGCTACAAGGTCGGTTAAATAGTATAAGTTTTGGCAAATTTTATGCTGATTCCAAATCCGTTAAGAAATCACGTTTTCGAGATTAAAAAAAAGAAAACTTTATGATCTCGCTTTTTGGCTGTAGCCAATTAATCCTTGGTTAGACAGGTTTTAGATTTTTATATTATTATGACACTTTTTGGAGACTAATATTTTGGTCTAGAAACGAATACTCGATATTCTTTTGTTTTCGAGATGTCCGAGGTAACTCTTATTTTTCTTATGGCAGCCATATTGGATTTTTCGTTTTTCAGATTGCGATTAAGAAGAGCTCTTAGATGCTGTATCAAATGTTGAGGAAAAATTTTTCAAGGGACTAATTTAAGAGTTATATATTACTTAACAAAACAAAATTATAGGCCATGGAAAATCAAAAGGTTTTTGTAGAGCCACAGACAAGGAAGTTGCTTATTTAGACGGTGACTAATTATTACCTATGTACATAAAATCTACTGTAAATTGCTTTACTTGTACAATTTTCTAAAAATATCAATTTTTAGACGATCATTAAGGTTTTATTTGTCATAAAATTGTCAATAGTGTTCAAAATTGGAACAAAGAAATCCTTTTCATCAAGGGCATTCTTGCATGCAAAGTAGTTAGTAATTAGTAACATTTGAAAAATGCTTTTCTAAAAACGGCCAAATTCATACATAACTTTTAGTAAAATTTAGTAGGATGTGGTTTAAAACAAATAATAAGCATTACTGTTAGTTGACAGTTGTTCACTAAATAGTAGCGGCATTATTGTAAATTGTTCAAGAATACTTATTATTACTGTTCAAGAGTGTGATTTTTGCAAAATGGTGCATAATTTCTCAAATGAGGGAAAATTTGATATGTTAGAATGTTATTTAAAATTAAATAGAAATTCGCGAAGCACATCGGCTTCGTATCTAGAAACATTTTCGGAGAGAATGCGACCACATAGAACAGTTTTTGGAAAAATTGTAAGCAATTTATTAAATTACGGGAGTTTTGATAATAAAAGTGACCGGTATGACATTGATAATGTTGACCGCACAAATAATATTCTTGAAGCTGTTAACAATAATCCCCACATATCTGTGCGACAAATTGCAAGCGAAACAAATATCCCTAAGACAACTGTACACAAAACATTAAAACAAAGGAAATATCATCCGTACAAAACTACGATTGTCCAAGCTTTAAACAATAATGATTTTGGTAGAAGACTTGAATTGTGTCGTTGGTTTAATCAGAAATGCGAAGAACAACCTGATTCTCAATTATCACCACAGAAAATCTACATGTAACTACGAAAAGAAAACTCCAAACTAGGTTTGGATTCAATGTTTTGTACGGCGTGATAGGTATTACTCTTTCTCTTCCTATTCTACTTTTATGATCTACCTATAACCCTTTCCATAATTATTATTTTTAGATCGCCATTTAATTGGTCCATTCATTTTTCGCAACAATTTAACTGGAGCAGCCTATTATGAACTTCTAGAAAATTACCCGAGATAAGACAGCTTTTTACAGATCAAGAAATAAACGAATTGTGCTTCCAACAAGATGGCTGCCCTGCAAATAATACTAATATTGTCCGACGGATATTGCAGGAACATTTTTGTAACCGCATATTTTCAAGTAGAAGACCAGTATTGTGGCCTCACCGCACGCCTGATAAAACCTTCCTGATTTTTATTGGGGTACGGTGAAAATCGAAGTGTATGATTTTGAAAGCCCGAAAACTATTGATATTTTTGAAGACAGAGTTAGGGACGTTGTCGGCACAATAAATGCCTATATTCTCAGAAGAATAATCATCTCAGTTAGGCGTAGATGCTAAAAATATATTCAGCTAAATGGAGGTCACATTGAGCAGTTTTATTAAATCTTCTGATTTCTTTACTATCATTTCTTCTATTATGTTAATTTGCTGTTATTAAAAACATTTCTCCATATCGATTATGTTCAGTATTTTAACAGAAATTCAAATTATTTAAACATGTCAAACCGGTAACCTTAATAATATTAGGTATATCCATGAAATCAAAATAACTTTCTGATTTTCCATGGCCTACTATTCTGTTTTGTTACGCAATGGATAACTTATCTTAAATTAGTCCCTTGAAAAACAATTTTTCCTCGGCATGTGATACATCATCTAAAAGCTCTTTTTAAGCGCAATCTGAAAAACGAAAAATCCAATATGGCTGCCATAAACAAAGGTAACCTCGGATATTTCAAAAACAAAAGACTATCGAGCATTCATTTCTAGACCAAAATATTAGTCTCCAAAAAGTGTCCCAATAATATAAAAGTCTAAAACCTGTCTGACCAAGGATTTCTTGGCTACAGCCAAAAAGAGAATCACAAAATTTTCGTTTTCTTTGGAAAATCCCAAAAGCGGTTTTAGTTAACCGTGATTTCTTAATGGATTTGGAATCAGCATAAAATTTGCTAAAATTTATCCAATTTAACCGACGTTGTAGCTCTATGGTTTCCGAGGTTGGCGAGCATTGAATTTAGGACCACGATATATAAAAAAACTGGATAATTTCTTATATTAATTAATGATGGCATGGACTTTTTTTGCCAAATACCTAACTATTTAAAAAATATTGCTTGGAACAACATTTAATTAACAAATATTATTAATTTTTAATTAAGCTTCCAACCCACTGTATTTCATTATATGTTATAATTATTATCACGATTTTATTAGCTGAACGATATTAGGGAAGATAGTCTCAATATTTTCAGATCATGGACTAATCCATTTCTGTAAAAAAAAAGAACATCTGTCTGTATCCGCCTATGCATTTACGTGTTTTTAGTGATAAGTTCTTATTACAATAGGCAGTAAAATCTAAAACAAACATTATATGGCACACGCGTTGATAACATGTTAATTTTCCGCTAAATTAATTTAAATAAATAGGCGTAGGCGCCCTTATTATCGATATTACCTACTCGAAAACAATATGCTATTACGTTACGCCTACTTTTACCCTGAATTGTTCACGACGCAAGTATTTTACCAGTCTCTGCATATTACGTTTTAAAATGCAACGTGACCATAATTGGATGTGGATGCGAACCATTATTAGCAATTATACTTCATTTAAATTAAATAAACCATGATAATTTCTTTGATATAAACTTGACAAGAGACAATGACGAAGATTATACAGGGTCTTATACTGCCTCTGGCGTGTACAGTCTCAAAACCATAGTATTTTTATACGAAAATATTTTGCCAATAGTTTGTTCAATTGATATTTTAATAAGTTGTAAATCGCGTGGGGAAAAAAGGTATGGTTTTGCTGCCTTCAAAACAAATTCAGTACCCTATGCTCTAGTTCATTGGCTTAATTTTGTTTATTATAAACAAAATGCATCTAGTTCATTGACAATTTTGTTTATTGTAAACAAAATGCAGTGAATGAATGAATTTGAATTTTCTGTTAAAATACTGAACATAATCGATATGGAGAAATGTTTTTAATAACAGCAAATTAACATAATAGAAGAAATGATAGTAAACAAGTCAAGAGATTTAATAAAACTGTTCAATGTAACCTCCAGTTAGCTGAATATATTTTTAGCATCTACGCCTAACTGAGATGATTATTCTGCTGAGAATATAGGCATCTATTGTGCCGACAACGTCCCTAACTCTGTCTTCAAAAATATCAATAGTTTTCGGGCTTTCAAAATCATACACTTCATTTTTCACCGTACCCCAATAAAAATCAGGAAGGTTTCATCAGGCATGCGGTGAGGTCACAATACTGGTCTTCTACTTGAAAATATGCGGTTACTAAAATGTTCCTGCAATATCCGTCGGACAATATTAGTATTATTTGCAGGGCAGCCATCTTGTTGGAAGCACAATTCGTTTATTTCTTGTTCTGTAAAAAGCTGTCTTATCTCGGGTAATTTTCTAGAAGTTCATAATAGGCTGCTCCAGTTAAATTGTGAAAAATGAATGGACCAATTAAATGGCGATTGAAAAATAATAATTATGGAAAGGGTTATAGGTAGATCATAGAAGTAGAATAGGAAGAGAATGAGTAATACCTATCACGCCGTACAAAACATTGAATCCAAACCTAGTTTGGAGTTTTCTTTGCGTAGTTACATGTGGATTTTCTGTGGCCCAGTAGTCATAATTGAAAATCAGGTTGTTCTTGTTTATTATAAACAAAATGCATCTAGTTCATTGACAATTTTGTTTATTATAATGAACTACAGGATACTAAATTTGTTTTTAAGGTAGCAACAACATGTTTGCTAGATACCTTAATCGTCATTTTCTTCGTCGCTTAAAATTATCATCCTCTTCATTACTTAAGATAATATCTTCATCTTCTTCGTCACTTAAAACAATGTCCTCATTTTCTTCAAAATTATTACTAAGATCGGAATCACCACTACGGTTGCACATTTCGATGCATCTCATTTTATTTACTTGACAGGAGCATGGCGGCACACATATCCTTAGCACACATGTAAATCGACACAGTTCCAAAATATCTGCAGATACATAAAATAATGTGCAAAATGCCAACTGTCTTTCTCCAACCAAGATCTGCAGGTGGTGGAATTTCAGGATACTGCTATAAATCTTGCTGCCACTGAATTGTCTGTAAATTTGGTCTTTGTATAGTGGGATTCAAGGAATCTCTTATTGGAGGAAAGCTTTTATTCTAAACTTGTTTTTTGTAAATGGCCACCACCTCACCAATATTTGTCATTTTGATCTTTGTGACACATACTTAACAAACAAACTTTTCTAATGTGGCCCAACTTTCATTATAAAGAGACGGTAAAGTACCTAATTCACTTGGTGCTCTTAGAAAATCCTCACTTGCCGAACTAAATAAATGTTTTTCACCACGATAGCTTGCCCCTATGGGCAAAGCATACTGTTATATCTGCCTCTGATAACACGTAAAGTTCTAGCAAGGCAGAAACTTTCGGGGCACCCGTGCCTCGTATATTGGTGTAAAATGTACGTATCGTTTCATACCACGTCTAACACATTCCTGAATTTAACGCAAGCATTTAGTATCTTCTCAGAGTTCCAAAATCATGACGTCTGTATAAAGCTAATAAATGTGCAACGTTTTCTCACCAGAACGTGCCACATAGACTGCATGCAGAATGATCGTGTCGGCTTCCTCCTGGATATTTTCAGTTTTATTTTATTTTTTTCACGTTGCAAGTCCTTACTAAACTAATGAATGAAAAACGTCAAAGCCAAAATTAACAGTAAAAGATATTCTACTTACTTTGTTGTTAGTTGTAGAATTCATTAAATTATCAGATGTTAACAAAACAAATAACTATTTTGAACTCCTGTTTATTCTATTTAGTGCACGAGAGAACTCGTAATGAATTGTAGGGATACAACATATGAAAGGACGGTGGTAGGTTGAGAATGTGTTGGGGTTATTTTTCAATCTATGTTTAACACAGCAGAAAACAAAAAAAATGTAAGAAACAAATGTATTTAATATATGTTGAAAATTTTTTTTCTAGTGTAATCTATTGCACCTACATTCAATATACATATCATCTTAATTAAAACTGAGTAAGAATAATAATTATCAATTTATTAAAGTAAATAAATAATGCAAAACATACTAGAGACTCGGATTTCTGTAGGAAATCTGGTAGAGAACTCTCACTGAGCACAAAAATTGATATCCTTTTTTGATTTCTATAGGACATTTTTAAGATGTCATTTGCGGATATATTTTTCCCAAAGATATCTTGCTTGGATTTGATCCGTCACACAACGAAATGCAATAAATAATGCAATGAAAAGAAGATTATTTGCATTATATTTGATTTATCTCAAAAATTATAAATCTTTTTAACACGCTTTTATTAGCTTCACTTGTATGTTTGTTTGTTTGTTTGTTTGTAACCGACTCTTTGGACTCGATTTTGACCCACTTTAAACGGACAGATTTAATTGAAACTTTGTACACTTACGAAGAACCGGTAACAATACAATAATTTGATAAGTTTATATCATTATCCTGATCAGGATCGCCAATCCTTTCCTCACGTATCCTCTGCGTGAGAGCAAGAGGCTTAATATTGTAAGTATATTCCGTGATTCTCAGTTCGGTCGTTGGCCGAGCGGGCAAGTCTTAGTCGACGCGAGACGACGGACTCCTCGGGCGTGAGTTCAAATCCCATGGCTGAAATAAAAAAATATTTTTTTTTTCAGAAATATCTGTTGGATCGTAATATGTTATAATATCAGCATCAATAAGCAATATAAATATAGTTTAAAAAAAACTACAAAACATGCTTTCATAGCACATCAAACTAAAAAGTGAAAAATAATTATTAATATAAACTGAAAAACAATAATGAACGAAAAATACTAGTATTATTGTGAAAAAAGCGTGGGGCGCTTTGTGCCATATTTTTCGTATATCGAGCAACCCACGCTTTTTTCACAATAATAATAGTATTTTTCGTTCATTATTGTTTTCAGTTTATATTAATAATTATTTTTCACTTTTTTAGTTTGATGTGCTTTAAAAGCGTGTTTTTTAGTTTTTTTTGAACTATATTTATTTTTAATGTCTGTTTTCTTTAGGATTTAAAAAGGTGCACATATTGTTAAATGTAAATAGTAGGTTTGTATACCAATATTTAACATGTTCTCATATTATTGTTTGTAATAATTTTAATCAGTTTCAATTTTTAATATGAATACGTGGCTCATTCATTATAGACGTTTGTGTCTGTATTATATTTGTGCAAGTTATGAACGGAAAAAGTTAATAACTGTCAGTATTAAAATATTCTGTTAAAATTAGTAGACACTTTAGAGTTATAGTTGCGAAACTCAAACGTAATTACGGAGAAATATTTTGGTTTTCCATCTGTTGTCTCTACAAGTCAATGCTACATTTATCATGTTATTTTGAGTAGCTTTGTTTCAAATTTGTTATAATTTCATTTTTATAATTTTTTATGCACTAATTACATATATGAAAAAGGCTTAGACAAAAGTATAATTCATAATTTTTAACTTGAAAGTATCATCAAGTAGGATGGGGGCAAGGCTCACTCTTCTCTAGAGCAGGCAGACACATCTGCCGTCTATTATGAGCACCTGCAGTCTCGCGATTAGAAAAATGAAGAAGACTCAAACGGAGAACGATAGATTGGTCTGACGTATAAAGAAATATAAGAGGAATTCAGCATATATCTCAATAGTGCCGTCGAAGAGGTATGAGATATTCATGTTAAGAAAGAGCTGGACCAGATAACACATAGGATGCCACTATATTAAAATTAATTGCAAACTGTCTTATTATTAGAAAGTTTCGAGTCCAAATAAACAACTCATACTCGACAAGGTGAAATATTGATGTTGGCTTCCTCACAGGCCATCCTGGCGGCTGTATTATTCAATCTGCAATTTGCTCAGTGAGCTGACGATCTAGCAAAATACACAGCGGCAAACACAAATGGAAATGAACTGAACCTTGAAAAAATTCTTTTTACGTAAGAAGGCTGTGGCTCTACCCAACCCAGACTAGGGTGACCGTAGCGGACAGTCTTTAACCAAGGCATGGGCGCCAGGTGGAAGAAATTAAACACCTCGGTCTCTCAAATGTTTCTATATTAAATCTGTATTACCATGTCCACTTCATGTATTGTTTTTGTTTATGTGTGTACATATTTATTTATGTACGTTATATGAATGAAGCATTTAAGTAGCCTTAATTAGATATTATAATAATAGGAAATAAAGAATTTAAATTGAAAAAGAAATTGGTCTCTCAAACAAGCAAAAACAGAAGTGTAGAAGTGTTACGGAGATGTTTCGTAGGTTACGTGAGCATTTCAGTAGACATAATGGTCCGTCACGTGCAATGGTGCAAACTCTTTTTTCTAGCACGAATTGAAAGATTTTGCAGTACGTTTTGGCATTACTGAGGCTCTATTTCAGCAATATGTGGTCGAATTTCGTCCTTCAAGTCTTGAATCGTCTGAGGATCGTTGGCGTAGACTTTGCTAAAAGAACGAGGTCTAAGGGTGTTAGGTTACAATGCTCACGTAACCTACGAAAAATTTCCGTAACACTTTCCCCATTTTGACAATTGGTTTTTACAATAAGCGAAAGTTCTTCGAGCGAATAGCGATGTATTATTAAAATTGCAATGCTTCATAATGACAGCTTTCAAATATGACAACTGCGCACTTGATGTAACACAAATGGCGGGCATTTCAAAATGCAACCTCTTATTGAAACATTTTACTATACGCCTGAACCATTTCACTCCCTCATTTCTATATTATTTAGTGCAGAATTTCTATGTGAAGAAGAAAATGATGTCTTTATATAATTTTATACGTATGTATTAGTTACGATGATGACATTTGTTTTATTCATTTTTAGAAGTTAGAAATCTAAAGTATGTCGCCAGTTATAATTTTTTTTTGTCATTCCCTTTTGCGTCTGTTTGTCCTTTTGGCTGTGAATAAATATACTTGTCAATAGAAAAAAGATATCCTATCTTTTGGACCGGCCTAATTAAAAGGTTTTAAAGATTACAATAATTAATAATCATAAACAATAACTACTCAGAAATTCTCAATTTCTTGGAAAATCTCTATCGTGCGCAAACTTGTTCTGTAGAAACACGTTTTAATAATTGTATTTGAGAGTGACGTAAGAGTTAAATATTCAAAAGCTATTCTTAAAGTATATATATTTTGTTGAATTGAAATAATTGTTTAACGGATATTAATATTCTTTTTGGTAATAAATTTTTAACGTTGCCAATATTAAGAAATTTATATGAATTTATTTCGTAGAGTTTTAAAATTGTCTGCACTCTTGTACCCTCGGTTGTACCAATACAATAATTATTGTATATTAACATTTTAAATTGAAGATTGACATTGATAATGAAAACAGGTCTCTGTCTGTTAAATAAATTATTGTTATTCATAATATATCAAAAGTCCAGCTACTTGCTTCGGATTCTCTAAAACAAAAACTCTTTTACCAGATACTACAAGTTTGTCAAAGGAGTGTCCAAAATTCATTTCGACAGTTTGACATATATACGGACACTGGTAATTTATTATCAGATTTACATCATTCACAATAGAATTCTCATTGAAAATTATAGTTTGCAAAATAGCACTGAGGGAAGACACCCTATATGTTCCAAAATCAATTTTAAATAGATAAATCTAGTAGTTAGATTAGAGATTACCAGTAACATAACCCGATACCAAAGACAATATATTTTTTATTTGTAACCTGATAAGAAAGGTACTTTGTGCGGAGAGGCTACACATTTAGAGACAGGCACAAACCCAATATCTGAGTAGGCTAGGATTAATATCTGCTTTAGAAAATATCCCAGCTCCTCGGCCACTGGTGGAACCCGGGACTTCGGGGGAGAGGTAAGTGTACGTATCGCTCAACCACAAGCTTGAACACTTCAAAAAGTTAACACTGTTGGTCAAACTAAATTTTTTTATGACAACTCTCTATCTTTCAGATGCATACTTTTCAATGTCTATGAAACAAACTTAGTCAAGCCAGTTTTGGTTTATTTAAGATGACATAAAGGATGACATTTCAACCTTATAATTGATTATTATCTTTTTTTCTCACTTATGATCACTTCACTGCCACGCAGGAAACGAGACAATACTTTAGACGAAGCTCTTGAAGTTTCCCGCTCCAAGAAAAGTAGGAATTTTGATGCCACAATGGCAATTTTATTTACGTTGCTGGAGATTTTTGAATGGAGATGTCTAAATTATCTACAATAATAAAGGTGTAATTGTTTTTTCAGATACTTCGACAAATGGTTGGGTATTTACCGACAAGGGCCTACAATTCATGGCTTCTGGTATAACAGAGAAAAATAATGCCATATTAATAACTTAAAGCAATTGATTGCTTGTTTCAGACAACTGTTTCGCACGCAAAATATTAAAATTGTTGTAGGTACATTATACTGAATTGAAAATGCTATTCTTTCAGCAAACATTAATAAAAGTGAATAAAATGTTTATTTACGAATTTTACAAGAAGATTACCAAATTCTAAGCAATTTGCTGCTGACAGAGAATTGAACGATTTTACATTCAACAAAATTGGCACCATAAAATTTGGATTTCAGAAATTCTTCTTTTTTATAAGAGAAATAATAGAAAATATATCATAATAACTTTCTTCATGGAGAGATACAATTTAAGTATATATGATTTTTTACAAAATAACGTACTTACTAAGAGGTAAAAAATGTACGTGATGATAAATCAGAATAAATTAGTTTATACTTTACTATTTACAACGAAACCCATTAGTTCGACATGTTTACATGTCAGAAAAACCTTGATGAAAATAATTGGATTCATAAAATTGATTCCAGAAAAAAAAACCTAAGTTGAAAAATGAGTCTGTATATATAATTTTCAAATGAATAAATCCATACAAAGTATATGTTTTACAAAGTCTTTCGATATTTACCATTTAAGTCGGTGCGGGGTGTTTTTATCAGGTGGCCTGGGTGGTCAACATAAAAGCTCTAAATTGCTTTCTATTGATGACAATTGACGACGAAAAACAAAAACGATATTATGTTTTTATAGATAAAATGCATATTTACAGTGCCGGTTTTAGCACTACCAGCGCCCTGGGGCGAGATTTCTACGGCGCCCCTTATTTGCTATTCAAACCCACGTGAAAAAAAGGAAAGAATAAAACAAGGGAAAGACTGAAATAATAACCATTTATTTATTAAAAAAAAAACTAATAGAATTTTACTTTTTGGCCTTTCTATCGGCAAACTCTCTTATTAAGACACCAAAGTCTATGTTTTCCGCAATTTCATTTTCGATTGACAAAGTTGCCAAGTTTGTCAATCTAGATTGAGATATTGTCGATCGCAGATAGGTTTTTATCAGCTTAAGCTTTGAAAAACTCCTTTCCCCACTAGCAACCGTTACAGGTATAGTGATCAATATTCGCAATGCTATCCATACATTTGGATATAGTTCTTGTATGTTGTGATCTTTAATGAAATTTAAAATATAGATAGGAGTAACATCATCTTGATCAGGCAAAAACGATTTCAGGCTTATGAGTTCATCACACAACATACAACCATCTATATCTGATTCCGAGCCTACAGTTAATGTTAATTGGAGATCACCACAGAGTTTGAGAAGGTCTGGTTTTTCTGGAATCTTTTTTATATTATACAAAAAAGACCAAGATTCGGAGTACTCATGTAACTTTCATTGAGTGAAATTAAGGTAGTGTCCATTGAAAAATTCAAATTCAAATTTCTTTTCTGGAGAAGTTATAGGCTCATCGTGAGCAGTTTCACCAGCTTCGCGTTTAACACATCGAATTCTTGTCGTGGCTTTAAATACAGGTTCAATTTCAAGTTCTTCAGCCAACTCCTTCGCTGTTAAAATGGCGCTTTTAAAGTCCGTCTTTCTATACTCTTCCAAGAAAGCGCAGCATTTTTTCAACATTTCTGTGCATTTACCGAGATCCATGTCTATTGATTGCAGAGATTTACTAACTACATTAATCTGGAAAAGTATCTCATACCAAACAACTAATGAAACTATGAAGTTGAAATCTTTTAACTGTTCGGCTAGAGTAGTAGCCTCATGAGAGACTTGAACATCAGTTTTCTCAGTTCCAATAGCCAAAGTAATTAAAGTGTCATGAATGGCACTAATTTGATAATGGACTGCTTTAACAGTGCTTATTCTTGCTTTCCAGCGTGTTTCACTGAGTTTTTTTATAGTATAATCCTAAGTGATCGGTTAGAATTTTCCATCGATGAACAGAAACTGAAAACAATGTGAACAACCTCTGAAGTACCCCAAACAAAGTGACGGATTTTACGGATGTCTTAGCGGTATCGCATAGTACGAGATTGTAGCTATGACAGCCACACGGTACATAAATAGCTAAGGGGTTTAAATCTAGAATTCTTCTTTGGACCCCAACATTTTTTCCTTTCATGTTTGCCACGTTGTCATAACCCTGACCCCTACAATTCTTCAATTCCAGTTCGTGTTTATTTAAAATATTAATGATAACTTCAGGTAGTCCTGCACCAGTCGACTCATTGACTGATATAAATTCTATGAAATGCTCTTTTATTGTTATTTTATTGTCATCTGATGATAAGTCAACAAATCGTTTTGTCAATGAAATTTGTTCTACGTGACAATGTCCGGGGTGCAGTTAGCTATATCAGCATAATATTTGGATTTTTTTGGCGCGATATGATTTCAGACTTCACTTTTTCACCCATCAGCTGTATTAATTCGTTTTGAATGTCTTTTCCACAATAGTGATCTGAAATATCACCTTTCATAGCTAATCGCAAGTGCTCCTGCATAACTGGATCAAATTTAGCTAGTAGTTGTACTAAACCTAAGAACTTTTCATTATGCGGCATATATAGTTTGTCTGAAGTGCCTCTAAACGCCATATTATTTTCAGTTAAATAAAGTGTAATATGCATCAATCTAGACAAAACATTATTCCATCTTGTAGTTTCTTTTGTAATCAAATGTTGTTCTTGGCAATCTATTGTTTTTCCTGTTTTTAATCGTATTTCAGCATCAATCCATGTACGGCAAAATTTCTTATGAGAGGTGCTATACTCATGAATTTTTAATATTTCAGTCAAGCGTTTCCAGTTGTTATATCCTTCAGATACTAAACTTGACACTGAGCTACTATCAAATAGTCGGCAACAAAAACAATAAACCCGATCTTTAGAAATGGAGTACATTAACCAGCGACGCTGAATTATTTCATTGTTTGCAAGTTTTTTCGGATAGTGAGAATTAGAGAAATGTCGCCCGGTGTCGTTCTTCGGATAATTATCAATGTGAGTTTGCGCTGGGCCAGTAGTTATTATATGATCAATCGTTTTGCTATTTCGAATGGGGGGCCAAGTGGCTGGATCCGATATATTCGTGACAACAGCATTAACGTCAAAACTTTTTTCATTGCTATCTAGAACTTGTAATTGTACATCACCAGTGGCGTCATCTTGAGCAAAATTTGATATTGTAACACAACCTATCTCCTCACATTTTTGGGAAACTTCACGCACTATCTCTTCAACAGTTACCTGACTTGTCAGAGACTCACGACCGATACACCTGTTTGTATTTGAGATGTAGAAGCCACGTTCAGATCTTGATTTTTTTGTAATATATTAATCTATATTCATGAACTTTTTTGTTTTTTGAAATTCCTTTTCTTTTTCGGCCTTCTGTTTTCTATATTTTGACCCAGATGGCTTTTTTTTTTGACAGGATCTACGTATTCAGACATTTTATTAATTTTAATGCCATTCAAATAATTAGTATAATTTCAATGAAATCTGCAACAAAATAAAATATCTGTATCTGTATGGGTACAAACATTTCTTAAAAGAAACTAATTAATTCGTATCTTTTTGTTTATTAAGATGCAAAACGGGATGTATGAAACGCACGATGTAAGAAATGAAATGTTAAATTATACGTTCATTCATATCATCCTTAGCCCTACCCTACATACCACATTACCTATATACAATGCACACTATGCACAGTCAATAAAAAGAGAGAAAATGCGAAAATCCGAAAATGGAATGGTATTAATAGGTTATTATGTTAAGTAAGTAGTTTTTTAAGATAAATTGTACTCACCTGATTATATCATCCAGTAAAACGTAAAACAAATACTTTTTACACCATATTATATTTCAACTTTTTAGATAAACTGATAAATGTCACTCGATAGTCGATTCGGAACGAAGAATAGAGAACATTATAATTATATTATATCATTATTTTATAGCATCGCAACGATGCGTGGTGCGTGGAGGCATGCGCAGTAGAATCGTAGGACTGAAATAGATAAATATTCCGCATTCTGTGTAATCTAGAGGCGCCGGATGCAGAAATCGCGGTGGGCACGAGATTCACAACATATATCTCGTAATTAATTGAAGATAGAAAAAAATTATATTCATCTTTTTTTGTAGTGAAGGCACCAATGCACATTTTGATCGTGAAAAAAAACATTTTTTTCGCCGCATTAAAACGTACTCTTAAAGGTGACCTGGCCGCTGCAGAGAATGCAACAAGTCACTATCTGCAACTGGATGAGTGGACAGAAATGAAGCGGCGCCTTCGGCGCACCTTCATGTTTGGCGCCCTGGACGGTCGCCCAACCGCGCCCTACCCTAACGCCGCTACTGCATATTTATTAAGTGGAACTACAGGCAAAACTAACGAACTTTTTAATTTGCCACGAAAACAACTTCATCAAAAAATTCTAATACTGACGTAGTTTTCTACAAAACACCAAAACACTATATACTGCATTCGACGTGCGTTTCGCTAACCAAGCTGGCATCATCTAGAGATGGTTAAAACAGTTTTAATCATCTCCAGATCAACATTTATGTCCTCGATGACAACAGTCAATATAGATGTATGTGAACTACATGTAAAGACAAACAAGTTGTTCCAATAACACAAGTTGCCTTGTTTCCACCTGGTAAAGACAAACAAGTTGTTCCAATAAGATAAGTTGATAGATGTGAAGGTTACAGATTATATGCGAATAGATGAACATTCTATAATAATCTTTAATTACTTATTTTTAACTTAACATAATTAATTAATTATGTTTACAGTTTTAGTTAAATTCAGGCCATTTATTACTTTATTACATGCGTGGAAGGTTAAATGATTAGCGTAGACGTAAAATATTAACAATATTCCCACTTAAACTGATAAAAATTCCATCTTAATGCTGATGCATATATAACACTCTCACAAAAGATCTCTCCAAGTAGGAAAGAATCTAGGTACTTAAAAGATAAGATATTGCTAGAATCTAGGTACTTAAAAGATAAATAAGATATTGCTGAGTATTTAGAAGATTGATGTTGAACATATATAGCAATGCTTACTAGCATGGCTCTCTGTGAGCATGACTATAATATTTTAGACTTATTTATCCTGTCATTGCCTTTGGCAATATTAATATAATAATATTCTTTTTACCAAATGATATAACAGAGAAGTTATGATGGATTTTCTGAAATATTTTCTTCTCTCTGGTGTTAGTTATTATTACAATTTGTTATCAATAAAGAATATCTAAGGAATGATTATCGTTTTGCCACCAAAAGAAGTTTAGAGTTCATTGACGTATTTACTGTTTGGTGTTGGGAAGGTTCAGAATGTGTACAAGGTCAGAAATTCGTTGCTTTTTCTCTTTAACAGGGCCATTTAATCATTAGCATGGAAGTATTTTGAGGATACTAAAGTCAAATTATAGTACCCATTTATGTTAATAATGTATTTAAAACTTTAACAAAAAAAATTAAAATTCGAACAACAGTAATATGTGACGTTAACATTTAGCCTATTGTGCCAAATTAACTACTGTATTGCTCAATATGATTGTAAAGCTTTTCATTCTATATGCAGTACATTCTCTGTAAAATTATTGTATTAAAAGAAATGGCTATTTGTATATTAAGAGCGCAAAGTGATATATTGTCCCTCTGAGCGAGAAGTTTGACGCGCGATGCGTAGCGGAGCAATGTCACTTTGCGCTCGAATTACACACAGGATTTGTTCTACAATCGGTGTTTTTATAAAAATGCGTAAAAATTAATAATTTGACAATTCAGATTTCAAAATGTGAGCATCAATTTGCGCTACACATGTTTTTGTAGAAATGTTTCCGCAGGAGTGCACGAAATTTCACTAATATCATCGATTTCCATTGAATTTTCACGTAAAGACATTTTTATTGTACGAGAATGATCTTAAAATCACGCGCTGGTCACAAAATTGTCGACATCTGTCAAATACCCTCAATGCTTACTTTTGTGTCAAAAGTCGTAGATACACTAGACGTTTCTTTATTATGGTTTCCATGGTAACTAAGCGTTTACTTTGTCGTTCGGCGAGCGGCAAATTAAAAAAACGCTCGCTCCTAGGAAAAGTGCAACTTTGCGCTTTCTTTTGGAACTCTTCGCCCGGTTGTAGAAAAAAAATATTGTTACGTGTTTGCCATGATATTACAACATGTGCTGTTGTAGTATCATGCGTGTTTGCTATCCCCACAAACATTTATACTCGTAGATTCGTTGATTGAAAGTCCAGGTACAGTACAACAAGACCAGCTTGGCCCCTGAACATCAGATGCGCAGTAAACTCATCGTTTTCCGGTTGGGAGAGCTCAGTTTACCTAGCGCTTTCATCTAGTTAATTTCGGTATAGTCTGCGAAAAAGTAGTTTTGTCTGGCGTTGCCGGTATTGTGAATTTTAGATTATTTATTTAGATTATTTAGTTATTATATAGGTGCTGTTTTTTCATACAGAATTAAAATGTTAGTTGTTTACATTATTAATTTGATTATATTCGTTTTAGATTTAATGTGGCCATTTAATCAGAAAGCAGCAATCTTTTTTTTTCTGTAAATAATTGTAAATTGTAATAACTGTAAATAATCATTAAAGTATTTATTGACATTTGCATAAAAAATCTTGCATTTTATTAATCCCTTTCTAGTATCCGATATTCAGGTATAAAAACTTGTGTCTCAGATTGAACATTCGAATAAATCAGTAGCTTGCATCTTTGTCGAACACTGACTCTTTCTGTCCCTCTTGTGCGCATTTCGCGGGCTAAACTAGTCTTGTTGTACTGTAACACTATACACTATTTTATTGACTAATTAATAATTAACAACAATAGATTAATGACTGTCAGCTATAATCACAATTAAACACTTATATAAGTCTCTATCTTATTTCGTCTTTACTTGTTCATTTTCAGCTAACGATTGCGCTGTCGGCCCACCGTTCGCTTTATTTATACATCCATTCACGCGGTCTAGAACATTACGGAACATTCCCAGCCGTTCTCGTACAATGCTTTTTCCATCTATTCAGTCTACACAGTCCAGTGACGTAACAATATATTGCATTTTTAACTAATTTAAGATTTTACTTGCAGTTGACTGGACTCTGCATTGCACTACAACGGTTAGCAAAAGTGAAGGAAATGTAAAAAAAGATTGACCATTTGTATAAACGACAGAGTTATCTAAAGATTCGTTAAATAATGAAAATAAATATTTTGTGACATCTATAAGACTACAAATGTTTTTTAATATACCATAGCCATATTTACGACTAAAGCTTTAAGAAAAGGGTTTGGTTTATACATTTTTTAACTTTATTCCTTGGACACTGTCTTGTACCAAGAATCAAACAGATACAACTCGTTTAATTTCTATTCATAAAAGTAGGATGATTCAGTTAGGCTAGTTACACCGTTTCATCCAATCTGATGAGAACTAACAGGAGACCGTCATTTGATCAATCTAAAAAGACGACTCTGTTATTATTTAAGCATAAATTTTTATCTTATATTCATACAATAAATCAACTAAGTATATATAATATTTTAAAAAAAAGAATTGTAAAAATAAGTTTTTGTTTCATTGTCTCAATTTTATTTAATTACGACAATTTAAAATCTAATCAATAATCCCCAAGAATCTTATCTCATAAGTACATACTTAATGTAATGCATGTTTCCTAGAAATTACCAATTTAATAATAAAATAAAAATAAAAGGCGCCACATTTATTGAACTGTCATCTAAAGCATATTATATACAGGTCAGGTTCCAGACAGTTTTGTTAAAAAAAGAAAAGAATATTCCTAGTTGATAGTATAGGCTGTAATATTCATTTTGTTAATTGTTGATTATTCGTCAATAGTTTTTTATTTAAAATGGTGGTTACCTAGTTATAGGGCAAGTGAATCATATATAAGTTGATGATAGGCTATGTTAAATCTGGATTAAATACTAAGTGGTTTGGTTTATCACAGACCGAGAACAATGGAGTTTTCAATCCAGTAAACTTCAGTATCTGGGACCACATGAAACAGGTGATCTAAATGGCTGAGGTACAGGGTTATTCATTATAAGTTACCCACCCCCTATCATCGTTATTATTGCCTGTATAAAAAAAGTTTTAAATAAAAGTTGTGTGGTTATAACTGAATTTTGTTAAAATGCTATCAAAATTACAGTAGCGTGCAGATTTCAGGGGATACAAAAAAGTAATATATTTTTTAATGAGATACCCTGTATATCATTAAATTTTTGGAATGATCCTTTATTTCTGATTTCAAAAATGTACCATATATTACCCTTACCATATACCGTTTTTGAGTTATTAAACGTCGAATATCTTAGTTAAACTAGTAACTGTAAATATGGAAAAGTTAAGATTATTAAAGTGAACTATGAAACTGATAACTGTTATGCTTGTTAAGTGACATTTCTTTAATGAAATAATCAAAATGGTTTATAGTGAGGAAGAAAAAGTCCAAATATTTTCTTGTTATATAAAAATAACAAATAAACGTGCAGAAAAAAGAGCATATAGGGTGTTGTATCCAAATCGTCCAATACCATCAGAAAATACGTTCAAAAATATTTACCGAAAGGTGAATAATACCTCCAGTTTTAGTAGAAAAAAGCGTGTAGTTCAAGCAAACCAGGAAGAACAGCTAGATATACTGCTTCGTTTCGAAAGTAAACTCATCCATATTTATTCGCGAATAGACTTTTTTGAAACTGTATTATTTTGTAGAAAATTCTGAATGTAGTATAAATAATCCAGTCGATCAATTAAGTAAAAGTTATTCCAAAATCCAACGTACGTTAAAAAATAACAGCTACAGACCATATAAAATTTGACCCGTAAAAGTTTTAAGAGAGGCTCATAAAAGGAAAAGGCTAGACTTTTGCCGCCTAATGATTCAAAGGTTGGATAAAGATCCCGATTTTTTTACTAAAATATTATGGACTGATGAATCCTCCTTTTCTTCGGCAGGAGTCTTTAATAGAAAAAATCGAAGTTCGTGGGAAAACAAGCACAACAGAAAAATATTGGTAAAACAAATAAAAAAATCAGGAAGAAAAGCTGTTAGCGTTTGGTGTGGAATTTTCAGAAAAGAAATGTTGGGCCTATATTTTATGATTATACTTTAACTGGAGTTACCTATCTGGAAATAATTATCCCAGAAGCAGAAAATATTCTTTGGCAGAATTTTCCGGAAGCCGAACTTGATGATATGATTTGGATGCATAGTGTCCTACCCGTTCGAGATCATTTGAATAATGTATTCCCAATATGGATAGGGAATAATGGACCTATTAAATGGCCACCTAACAGTCCGGATTTGACCCCTATGGATTAATATTTTTGGGGATTTCTAAAAGACATTGTCAATAATAATAATAGTATTCAAGTCATTAAAGACAGGATTCGACTTGAAATAAACAATCTGGATATAAATAATGAAGCCATTTCCGGTGCAATTATAAATATAAGAAGACGTTATCAATTATGCATTGACAATAATGGTGGACACATCGAACATCTTTTATGAGTTATTATTTATTTATATTTAAATTTACTAAATAAATCTTTGTTTTCTATTTTGTATAAATATTTGGTTTTTTCTTCCTCACTGTAAATCATTTTGATTATTTCATTAAAGAAATGTTATTTATCACACATAATAGTTGTCATTTTCATAGCTCACTTTAACATATTTACAGTAACTAGTTTAACTAAGATATTCGATATTTAATAACTCAAAAACGGTATATGGTAGGGGTAATATATGGTATATTTTTGTAATCAGGAATAAAGGATCATTCCAAAAATGTAATAATATACAGGGTATCCCATTTAAAAAAATATATTATACTTTTGTATCCCCTAAAATCTGCACGCTGCTGTACTTTTGATAGCATTTTAACAAAATTCAGTCATAACCACATAACTTTTATTTAAAACTTTTTTTTCTATAGGCAATAATAACGATGATAAGGGGTGGATAATATATAATGAATAACCCTGTACAAATACTAAGAAAAACTGTAAATTGAACATATCATTCTGCAGGTAGAATCAGAAATTTTCTAGTATTGTTTATCAACTATAGGTACCGAACATAATAAAGAAAATTGAAAAATTTCGTGTAAATAAAAATTCAAAATCTATTTCATTTAAATGCTGGTCCTCAAAACTATAAAAAACGATAATGGTAACTACTAAGAAGAATAATAGGTAACAAGAATTTTGATTCTAAAGTACGTTACTTACGTTTTCAGACATCATGTAAGTATTTCAACTCCAAAATAATTATTATAACCGACATTTCCATATTGTTGAAAAAAAAGATTAAATATCGGCAAAAACTAACTGCTCTCAAATGTTTTTAAGTTTCTCCATGATAATAAAATACAGAACTATGAATAATATAATAAATCATACATGGTATCATCATTAAATTTCTGAATTCGCAATATTAACAAAATGAGGCTGTTGATTCATATATGATTATAAACTAAGTCATTTTCATTTAATAATTATGAATATGATATCATATCACCATTCACAGAGGAAATGCTTTCATTAGATGTCTTAATCCAGTCATGGGAATTTCATTTCCTGTTTTAATAAATTTATAAAATAAAACATGATTTTTATTAATTATTATAAAACATAGTTAATTATTAAGGGTTAAGTGTTAGAGTACCATATCTGCAAAGTTAACTTCACCCTTAACAGAGACATTATAATTATTATTACTATTATTATTTTTCAGAATATCCGATGCCGGGCAGTCCTCCCGTGGCCTCCAACGCCTCACGGTAGTTTATTATTATTATTATTATTATTATTATTATTATTAACTGCAAAATTTAATATCTTAAGAAATTACTGATAGTCCAGTGCTTTCAGTATCCGTTAACGAAAAAAAATCTAAGAAAGCTGTATTTTTTTTCACTTTAATTTCGTCGTTCAAAACAACGTCTCAAAAGTCCTCGGTGATCCGTTGTAGACACAATTTTTTTCGGTGCGTAAAAGTGTTAAAAAGATGTTTTTTCGCGAATACCTTCGTCCCTTTAAATTTTACGAATATGGACGAACTATTAGAAAATTATCTACAAAAAAAGATCCTTACTCGTTTTGCCATACGAGTGTAAAAGTTATGACTCAAGCAAATAATTTGATTTTACTACCCATTGATACTTTAAAATTATATTTTGAAAATAAGTAATTATGTTTAACATCATTTTGGTTCAAACGCAGTTACAGTTTTTGATGGTTATAATTACAGCATCGACTGATGTTCTCTTTCACGAGACGATGAATGTAACAATGACCCAAGAAAAAATCCTTTCCAACAGCATCAACAAAAGCAGATTGATTTCAATGTAATCAGAAAAGTTCCAAGCCAAAAATTATCTTGTTGAATAGGCTGAAAGTGATGCTGACGTCCTAATTATTGACATCGCATTCAAACATTCTAGTAGAAATACAACCACTATCATTATTGGAGAAGATGTTAATCTTTTGATAATTCTAATAGCTCGAACGCCTGTTATTGAAGAAACATTTTTTTAAACCAAGCCAAGGAACAGTGTAATAAAAAATTTTCTTTTCTCGAAGTTTTGACAAACATACAGACAGCAATGATCATATCTTATTTCTACATGAATATAATATTAGCAACCGAATTACATCGCATGAGTCAACCTATATGAAAGTTTAATAATTTTGTAGATCCTTTCGAGGATTTGAGTACCACCAATTCATAAAAATATATCGACTTCTAATCTTTATTAACTCCAGGCGTTGCATTTAGTAATATGTTATCTCCATCCACAGAGCTTGCGCATCCTTAAATGTGAAATTATTGCTAAATTTTCCACTCTTAAAATATGTATTTTTTATAAATTTCACTAACTCTCTCTTTTACTTAGAGTATAAGTTTCCGATACGTTTATGGATTGATTTAGATTTTACTGTTGTTATTTATCAAATTAACTTACTATTACACGGGCACAAAAAAAATAATAAAAAATAAATAAAATTTCTCTACTTTAAATCAAAACCATGCTTCCTTATGTATTTTGATGCGCTGAAACCGAATGTGGTCATAAAAATTACGGCTATTGTGTCCATTTTTAACTACTGGACATTTTTAGTTACAGATAAATCACCTTTTTTAAAACAAAAAAATTACAATTTTGTTAGAATTTTTTTTTTGCCTAAATCAACCTGGCGGGGATACCTGTACCCCAACCGGGCGCGTCCCCAGGTGGCGGATAGGGGAATGCCCTAAGTGACACTGGTGTCATCGGGTAGGTGTGAAATAAAACAACACCCGTGGACCAACAGGCTTGCACAGAGGGAAACAACCTCTTCAACAAAAAAAGTTCCCTGGTGCCCAGTGGCGCGGGCCCAGGACCTTAGCCAAACCAATTTATGACTGATGGCAACGAATAAGGTAAAAGTTACGGAGCAGGGGAGGGATACCCCAGTTCCGGTCGGGGAAGAGAGTAGGAGAGTAGGCTCCACCCGACCGTCAGCCAGCGACTACTCAGTACCCACAGTGGGATGTCAGGCTGTGGAGGGTACTAATACTACTGACACCCTTAACGAGAGAAGGCAAGCTCTCGATCTCCAGGAAACTGGAGAACATATGGAGATTGGGATCAATCCTACTCCATCAGAAATCTCGATTTCATCGGACCAGGAGCGGGAGCTGTTAAAGTCCCCGTCTCTAAGGGCCGGACAATTGAGAACCACAGAGGATGAGGTATCCAAGAAATTGGATGGACTCAACCTTAAAAGAAAACGACTGGGAGGTGCTGCAAGAAGACGCCTTGGTCGTTTACTTAAGAGCGGAATACCTTACGAAACCGCCTTAAGTAAAGTGTTGGAGCAACAGCCAACCGAACAGCAGCCAGAGCGGGGGCAACAAACCTCCTCTGAGCAAGCTGTAACCGGTAAGCGTCTGCGCTCCGACGACAGCACACCACACCAGCGGGCAAAAAAGCCCCGGGAAGGTGGAGCTGCAAAACTGCTTTTTAGGGAAGCCGTGGAAGGGCTCAGAGTGGGCATAATCCATTCCAACTACCCAACGGAGACTCTAACGAGTACACAGATGGGAGCAATACAGCAGGCAATAATGCAAGCTGTAGAGGCAATCCCAGACGAAGGTCCTCAGGTGAGGTTCCTAGGCTGCACACAACGGCCTGGGTGGCTTCTCATTACCTGTGCGGATGGGACGAGCACCTCGTGGAAGGAAAGAACGCCTCCATCCATGGGAAGGAGCGCGTCTTAAATTCGTGCAGGGACAGGACCTTCCCAAACCTCATGTCTGTTCGGCATATATCCCGGATGACGTCGGTAACCGGCTGTCTTCTGAGGTGGTGCTGAACAGGCTGAGGAAAATGAACCACGGTCTGAACACCCGGGAGTGGAACGTACTACACCGGGAGGATTCGGGCTCTGGTCAAACATGGACGTTCTCAGTAGATGAAGCGTCCATGATTACACTGGAGGGACTGAATTTCAGGCCCTTCTCCGGATTTGGACAAGTCCAATTCCGCCCAAAAGTCAGAGGAGGTAAAGACCCCTCTGATAAGAAATCGGTGGCAGGAGCGCCCTCAAGGAAAGCGAACTACAATCGCTTCCCAAGAGGAGCGAACAGCCCCGACAAGGAACCTCTGGGAAAGGAAAATCCCTCCCGAATAAATCCCATCTTAAGAAGTGGAATTAAACCACCTTCGAAGAAGGGAACGGCGGGGGAACCTAACCCAGACAAAACCATCTCCAGGAAGAGTGAGAAACATTCACCTTCCGGGAGGAGGAGAAAAAATCCCACCCCCCCTTAACTTACCTTTAAACCCACAAACCTAACCTTACCTAACCCAACCGTATCTCAACACTCCACAACTAGTACCCTTATCCTTAATCCTTATCCTCAAATCAACTACCCAATGACATCTTATATTAGGTGTCTGCAGGCGAATCTACAAAAAGTCAGGACGGCCACATACGTCCTCGGCAAAAGATTCAAGGAAGAGCAAATCGACATCGCTCTCCTCCAGGAACCCTGGACAAGTAACACAGGCCGAGTAAGCGGCCTGGGAAATACTTCTGGCAAGGTAATAGAAATCGGCTCTGATGAAAGACCCAGGGCATGTATCTTGATCAGAAATAACATTAACCACTTTGTTCTTACAGGTTACTGCACCCAGGACGTTGTAACCGTCCAGGTATCGATCTCGGAGGGAGGAAGCAAGATGGATATAATCGTCTGCTCAGCCTACTTCCCGGGTGATCGAAATGCAGACCAACCTCCTCCAGCTGTAGTGCGGGATTCAATCGCCTACAGCAAGAGGAACAATATCCACCTGGTTATTGGTGTGACGCGAATTCCCACCATACAGCGTGGGGAAGCACGAACATTAACCAAAGAGGTGAGTCACTTTTTGGATATTTATTAGGTGAAGGACTAACTGTGAATAACATTGGTTCCGAACCAACCTATGTCACCAGAAATAGGAAGGAGGTATTAGATATTACAATCAGCTCAAACTACTTGAGCAACAAGATATCCGATTGGAAAGTATCTTCTGAACCCTCGTGTTCAAATCATAAACATATTCTATTCAATATAGAAGCTGGTCCAAGACCTGTGGTGACATATCGGGATCCGAAGTGCACGGACTGGGAAGGGTATAAATATTCCCTCCAGTCTCACCTTCAATCCGCTATCACCACAATCAGGAATCGTGATGAGACTGAAATTGCGGCGGAAGAGATCCGCAACGCGATGGTCTCAGCATATAACGAAAACTGTCCACTGAAGACAAAAAGGGATAATAGAGGCACGTCTTGGTGGAACAAAAATTTGGATAAAATGAGAAAGGAAGTTCGACGCCTCTTTAATCGAGCTAAAGCTTCGGGCGACTGGGACCAATATAGATCCGCTCTAACGGACTATAACAAAGAAATAAGGAAAGCAAAAAGGGGATCTTGGAGGAAATTCTGTGAGAGTATAACTGACGTACCTCACAGTACTAGAATCCACAAGATTCTTTCCAGAGAGCCGACAAGGGAATTCGGATCGTTAAGGCGGCCGGATGGCTCATATACGGACTCTGGAAAGGAAACCTTACAGCTCCTAGCACAAAACCACTTCCCAGGGTGCTTGAATGCGGATGACCAACAGCCGTCACCATCAGAAGGCCGATTAAAACGACCTGATAAAAATGATTGGCTGACGGCTAAAAAGGTGATCACAATACCGGCAATTGAGTGGGCCATCGGATCATTCCAACCATTCAAATCGCCAGGAGAGGATGGAGTTTTTCCAGCTCTACTACAAAATGGACTGGAAATATTGCTCCCACTCCTCATTAAACTATTCAGAGCTAGTCTGGTATGGAACTATATCCCATCCAGTTGGTCGGCGGTTAAGGTAGTATATATACCAAAAATGGGTAGGAAAGAACCAAGCCCTAAATCGCTTAGACCAATTAGCCTGACATCTTTTCTGTTGAAAGGCCTGGAGAAGGTGCTGGACGGATATATCAGGGGGGAACATCCTGAATCATCACCCCCCTCAATATCCATCAGTACGCCTATCAGACAGGAAAATCAACAGAACTAGCACTCAATAACCTAGTCGAGAAGATTACCCAATCCCTTCAAATGAAGGAAATTGCGGTGGGAGCCTTTCTCGACATTGAGAGAGCATTTAATAATGCACTGCCCGACTCCTTATATGCAGCAGTGGCTGCCAGAGGAATTGAGCCTACTATAGGCGACTGGATTCGTGCTATGCTATCAAACAGAACCATAACAACGTCTCTACAGGGAGAAACAGTTAGGTTTAGAGCCACGAGAGGGTGCCCGCAGGGTGGGGCTCTTCCCCCCTTTTGTGGTCACTTCTTGTGTACGACCTACTGGCTATTCTCACACTGTGGGAGGTTGAGGTTCTAGCATATGCAGATGATCTAGTCATACTAGTCAGAGGAAACTCTGAAGCAGTAATATCAAATACCCTTCAAGAGACTCTGGATGCAGTGAGTAACTGGTGCGACGGGGAACAGATGTCTGTAAACCCTCAAAAAACAGTAATAGTACCATTCACCCGGAAAAGGAAGCTGGAGGACTTAAGACCTCCCACTTTAATGGGTGAAACTGTTCCATTTGCGGAGGAGGTGAAATATCTAGGAATCACTCTGGATAAATCACTTAATTGGAACTCCCATCTGGAAAAGGTAATCCACAAAGCAAAGCTGTCCCTATGGACATGCCGTCGTATTTGTGGCAAATCCTGGGGCATGGGTCCCCAACAAATTTACTGGATCTATATCACGGTCATCAGACCAATGATAACATACGGATCCATTGTTTGGTGGCCGAAAGGATTACAACGGACGGCCAAATCCAAACTCTCTGGACTGCAGAGATTAGCATGCATGACCGTAACGGGAGCAATTAGCACCACACCGTCAGCTGCAATGGAAATCCTCCTGGATTTACCCCCTCTTCATATATATCTGGAGAGAGAGGCCAGGTGGGCAACCTACAGACTGCAACAAGCGGCCATTAATATGCCGCAGACTAGTATCATGGAGCGGAACAGGTTGTTGGATGACATAGAGAATCACAGCATCCTGGGAATGCCCTCGGATACTATGCCTACTATGACCAACTACGAGCTGACCTTCAACATCCTTTCTCCAGAAAGAGATGAGTGGGATCGGAATAAAGCCGACCTACTGAAGGCAGACAGTTGTTGGTTTACAGACGGCTCCAAAACTCCCGAGGGAACAGGAGCCGGAGTACACAGCTACAGACCAAGGGTGAGGATAGTCTCAAACCTAGGTACTCATGCAACTGTTTTTCAGGCTGAGGTTCATGCCATTGAACTGTGTGTACGAAGGCTGGAATATATGCATCTTACACGCAGATCAATAAAAATTTTCTCAGATAGCCAAGCAGCTATAAAAGCTCTTGGCTCCTACCGGTGTAACTCCAAAACGGTATGGAACTGTCAGAAAGCTCTAAATCATTTGGGCAAGAACAACAAAGTGACTCTGGTCTGGATACCCGGCCACTCTGGTATGGAAGGTAACAAAATAGCGGACTCCTTAGCCAGAGAAGGAGCGGGATCACGATTCATCGGACCAGAACCAATACTTGGCATATCTTCAAGTACGGCCAAGATGGCTATCTCAACCTGGGCTGAAAGGCAAACTCTCCAGTATTGGCAAGAGTTACCAGGATTAGTTCATTCGAAGGCGTTCATAAAATACCCTTTGAAATCGAGAACTAAGAAACTTTTAGAGTTAAACAGGATAAACCTGAAAACTCTAACAGGCCTATATACCGGGCACTGCCGACTAAACTATCATCTGCATAAACTCGGCCTAGCGGAAAACGCCGAGTGCCGTCTATGCCTGGAGGATGATGAGAAGGCAGACCACATCTTATGCACCTGTCCCGCTGTGGAGAGGATCTGATTCTCAATATTTGGCAAAGGGCAACTGCTGCCAGAGGATCTGGACACATTCTCACCCAATAAAGTTATCAGTTTCATTAAGAGACTGAACTTATTGGGTGAAATATAATTAGGCGTGAGCCACAATAGGCCTGCTGATGGCCGCAGTGGAGGGTCTACTGAGACCCACTCACAACAAACCTAATCTAACCTAACCTAAATCATCTTAATCTACGTCTCCATGGGTACTAAATATGATTTTGCCATCAAAATAGCCTTTTCGGCAGGTGCCAATTGTCAAATTGCAAATTGTAAAATTCCGAAATTTGTAGGAAAAGCTTCTTCCATGTGTAAAAATATAACACTACCTATCTTTTTGAAGGTGCTAAATATGATTTTGACATCAAAATTGTCTTTTGGCAGCTGCCAACTGTCAAACTGCCAATTGCAACCAATTGCTAAATTGCAAAATTAAAAAAAAATATTTGTAAAACTTCATCACTACCTACGTTTTTGAGGGTGCTCAACGTGACTTTGACGATTATTATCAAAGTACTATTGAAATCTACAGATATATAATTACGATAACTAAATCATATTTACTGATTTCGAAAAAGAAATTAATGAAAGTCTTTTTGCATGCCACTCAAACTATTTATCTAGAATTTCGAATGTGACAATTGGCAGTTTCACAGTTAGCAGCTGCCAAAAAAGGCAATTTTGATTTTTAAATCATATTTAGCACCCTCGAAAACGTTGGTAGTGATATAGTTTTATACATAGTAGAAGCTTTTCTTACAAATTTTGGAATTTTGCAATTTGCAGTTTGACAGTTGGCAGTTGCCAAAAAATGCTATTTTGATGTCAAAATCATATTTAGTACCTTCGAAAATGTTGGTAGTGACATAGTTTTATACATAGAAGAAGCTTTTCTTACAAATTTTGGAATTTTGCAATTTGCGGTTTGACAGTTGGCAGCTGCCAAAAAAAAGCTATTTTGATGTCAAAATCATGTTTAGTACTCATGAAAACGTAGATTACGATGATTTAGACAAAAAAATTATCCAAAATTGTAATTTATTTTGTTTAAAAAAAGGAGACCTTTTTACGTTATCTGTAGCTAAAAATGTCTCGTATCTAAAATTGACGCAATGGCCGTAATTTTTATAGCCAGACTGGGTTTCAGCACATCAAAATGCCTTAGGAAACATGGTTTTGATTTAAAGTACAGAATTTTTTTTGTGTGTGCCTGTGTTATTTAAGTCATCTCGTCGTAATAATAACACAACAAATAATATAAATATAAGCTAGATGTCAAAAATTTTAGTTAGATTAATATGGTTACACTGTCATTGTATGATGTTGTCACTTTCATCATGCGAATATTCACATCACACGAAATGTTTAATTCGCAAGGGGTTTGAAAATAACAACTATTTCCTTTACTCGAAATAATTTCGTATGCCGTTGATCGTACACGAATATGTTCGATTATATTTGAAAATATGGGTTCAGGTAGCGATATGCTCGGATGAATGCAACCAATATTCAACTGATTGCCTCAAAATGTACATGTTATTGCAAAAGTTTGAAAATGGGCTAATCCTAGAATTAACGCGTTAAACCAAGGATTTATTAACTGAATGTAGTAAAAACAGATACTTTCAGTCTTGGTTAATAATAATCGAATGATACTGTCTCTCTCTCTGTCTCTCATTGTTACAACAATGGCTTCTATGCATATTATCATCCGATTAATGTTAACCGAGACTGAAGGTACCGGCCCTAAATGTACGAAAAAATTGTGAACTAATCTTCTTCTTTTGAAATTCTGATTGTTATGAAAATTACAATAAAAGGATATTTTAGGGCAAGAAAAATATTTTAAGGAGAATGACATATTTGAATGGTTATTGTAGGGCAAGTAACAGAGTGAAATCAGTGAAATACATATTAGAAACTTAACATGAGCAGGACTCAAAGTGACCGGTCTGGCTAGACGCCATTACAATTACCAACACGAACTGGAAATTTGTAAAATTGACTGTTATGACGTAGTAAAAATCTAAAATTATATTGAAAACACCAATTTTCGTAGATTTACCACGTCAAATTGATAAATCCTCGGTTTAGCGCGTAAATTTTAGTATTTACTGGATTTCGGGCTTTTACGTAACATATTATATACTTGGTAAATCTTGGCAGTGGTTAAGAGAACACCCAAATTTTAGAATAATAATAATTCTGTGAACAGTGTCGGAATTACGTATAGAGATTTAAAATATAATCTATTACATCATCACTCCGACAAATCCTTTCCCAAATTTTTCATGTTTTATCAGTACATATGTGGTTTTTCCTTGTACATGTAAAATCTACAGTTATCATTGATAACAAATTCGTGTAAAATTATAAGGGTTCACAATTTTAGCTCATCATAAATAATGAGGATAGACAGTTTTAAGCAATTCAAATTAAAAAAAAAAGTTCTAAGAGGTGGTACAAACTATTTGTTATTTACTTATTTCAGTGAGAGAATTTATCTAAGGAGTAAAGGTATTGTTTGTATTTTACAAGAAAGGTTTCAGCTGAACACCACCATAAATCGAATTAAAACAACAAAATAAAATAATTAAAGCTACTCCATGGATTTACCCCCTCTTCATATATATCTTGAGAGAGAGGCCAGGTGGGCAACCACCAGACTGCAACAAGCGGCCATTAATATGCCGCAGACTAGTATCATGGAGCGGAACAGGTTGTTGGATGACATAGAGAATCACAGCATCCTGGGAATGTCCTCGGATACTATGCCTACTATGACCAACTACGAGCTGACCTTCAACATCCTTTCTCCAGAAAGAGATGAGTGGGATCGGAATAAAGCCGACCTACTGAAGGCAGACAGTTGTTGGTTTACAGACGGCTCCAAAACTCCCGAGGGAACAGGATCCGGAGTACACAGCTACAGACCAAGGGTGAGGATAGTCTCAAACCTAGGTACTCATGCAACTGTTTTTCAGGCTGAGGTTCATGCCATTGAACTGTGTGTACGAAGGCTGGAATATATGCATCTTACACGCAGATCAATAAAAATTTTCTCAGATAGCCAAGCAGCTATAAAAGCTCTTGGCTCCTACCGGTGTAACTCCAAAACGGTATGGAACTGTCAGAAAGCTCTAAATCATTTGGGCAAGAACAACAAAGTGACTGTGGTCTGGATACCCGGCCACTCTGGTATGGAAGGTAACGAAATAGCGGACTCCTTAGCCAGAGAAGGAGCGGGATCACGATTCATCGGACCAGAACCAATACTTGGCATATCTTCAAGTACGGCCAAGATGGCTATCTCAACCTGGGCTGAAAGGCAAACTCTCCAGTATTGGCAAGAGTTACCAGGATTAGTTCATTCGAAGGCGTTTATAAAGTACCTTTTGAAATCGAGAGCTAAGAAACTTTTAGAGTTAAACAGGATAAACCTGAAAACTCTAACAGGCCTATATACCGGGCACTGCCAACTAAACTATCATCTGCATAAACTCGGCCTAGCGGAAAACGCCGAGTGCCGTCTATGCCTGGAGGATGATGAGAAGGCAGATCACATCTTATGCACCTGTCCCGCTGTGGAGAGGATCCGATTCTCAATATTTAGCAAAGGGCAACTGCTGCCAGAGGATCTGGACACATTCTCACCCAATAAAGTTATCGGTTTCATTAAGAGACTGAACTTATTGGGTGAAATATAATTAGGCGTGAGCCACAATAGGCCTGCTGATGGCCGCAGTGGAGGGTCTACTGAGACCCACTCACAACAAACCTAACCTAACCTAACTCCTTGCAACACTGCTTACAAGTAGTGGTGGACAGAAATGCATACTTACATACACATACAGACTGAGCAAAATTGGGATTTTACATTTAACGATGAGCACGAGGAAGACAATTCATTATTAATAATTACTATAAGAAGTAAAAAATAAGGATGAAAAGGGTCAAGGAAACAATTTACATTGGTAAGATGTGAGCACGACTCCAGACACTTTCCAATTGGAGGAGGGCGTGGACAGCAAGTGAATAAACAATGATCGGTGAGTAAAGCGGTCTACACATTCTGAAATATGTTGCGATGCACGCATCGACTCCAAGGTTTTATGATGCACGATGCATTGTATGTAGACTGGCATTGGCGTATGGGAGTAGTGTGGCGGCGAACTGAAACTGATGCAAGTTTCATGAAATCTAGGAGTCGATGCGTGCATTGCAACATGTTTCAGTGCATGTAAGCCGCTTAAGCAATGTAGTGATGTAAATAGTTGCCATGGTAATTGATTAATTCCATTTCCTGTTTACATGTCATAGCAGATTCTAAATTTTTGGCCACGGTCTCCGCCAATTGAGAAGTGCATGGAGTCGTACTCATATCCCACCCATGTAATTTTATTTCTTGATCGTTTCTATCCTTATTTTATACTTATAATTATTATAAACATTGTAGCATCTTCCTCGCGCTAATTGTTAGATACATATATTACCAAAATGAAAATATGCTCAATCTGTATACAATCGATTGATTTCAAATTCGATCGCTCATAGGACTATTAAAACAACTAGCACTATTGGCAAAGATGACAATTTTTATAGAAACTTAGGTAGGGATAAAGTAGGTTGAACAAAGATACATTGAAGGAAAAAAATCTTTTAAGCTTAAATTAAACAAATTAAATTTCATAACTGTGGGAACGTAATTAAATAAAAACACTTTTTTATGCAACATACATATTTTTTTAGTTTCAATTAAAGGTATTTAAAATTATATTAAATGTTAGAAATGTGTAAAAAATTTCCATTCTTACATTAACATGTAATATGAATCATAAATAAAACAAACTGTACACGTCAAATGTACTTGCTTAATGGTAAATACATCTAAAAGCAAAATTGCTAATTATTCTCGCCCTATTTTTTCTATCTGATTAGATACAGTATATAAATATTACATATGCGTACATTGTTACAAAATAAGGTCAGGGCCAATCTAATCTATACCATTATTAGGTACTAAATTATTCTCTCCAATGCGCATATATGTGTTTAATATTCTATATTCTTCATTTATAAGAGTTAAAAATGAATTGACACTTCAGGTGTCTGTGTTTCAGCAGTCCATGTATTTCAAAATCTACGTTTGAACGGGTAGTGCTTACAAATTTATTGTACGAACGCACATTAATATTTCAATAGTTGGCAATTATTAAAATAAAGACCTGAGCACTTAGCGAAAGCTGAAAGTCAACTAATTGTGTACAAACAATTTTTTCTATTTAAGGACTCGTTTTCACATCTAAATCCTTTTAGAAATTCTCGCTTTCTATTATTAATTCTTCCTAAAAAACAACTAGGCAAAATTGAAATTGTCCATAATATCTATATTATCTATTATTCCAAAGTTTATCTGCATGTACGGTTATATATTGTTTTCGTATGAACACTATTTTCCAGAATTAACCTCCTGAATAGCTACTCACACCATACCATCACAAAATACCACTAAAGACTGCAGATAAACAGTAGGTTCTAAAAACTAATAGCAAAACAAAAATTAAAAAAAAATCCACGTAAATATTTCCATTCACGTTTTAAATGGTCTCGTAAATAAGGTCTCGGATTTAGGCCATACTTCTGTCTGATAAATAGAGCCTGAAACATGCTATTCAATTTAGTTCTGTTCATGAAATCGGTATGAATACATTTGCTTCTAAAGAATTTGTCAGTTTTTCATACCCACATTACGGATGCAATATTACTAGCAAATTTCATTGTTTAGACAAAAATATGTGCTGGAAAACATATCTTTCATATCATCATTTACTTGAGTGTGTATGACATGACATGTTTAACACAATGTAAATTTTTGTCATAACGTTGTACAGTAATAATGAGAATGCATTCCTCAATCAGTGATTTAAGGTCAACGTTGTCAAGTTCATGAACAATTGATATACTACTTTCAGCTGAAAACAGTTTATTACAACATTGTTTAATGGTCTTTTATTAGAAAAAGTACATATGGTTAAATAATTTAAATCCGAGAAGTAGCTACGAATTCTAAGATGGACTCGTATCGTTTGAGAGAATTGAAAAGATTTTGCAACTATTTTCCTATCGTAATTTAGATGTTTACGTAACGAATTGTACTCGAGACCTACAAAGCTGTCGTTTAGTCTATTCGATATATATTTATCTTTTTAATTTATCCGTCTTTAAATTTTCAGAGAAGTCCTCGGTGAAATAAAAAACCATGGCAATAACTACAGTTTATGCTAATTCTGCTATTGCTACTTCTGGTGCTAAATTGGAAAACCAATTGTCTAACGTTCCTGATTTAGACAACAGTAGTGGTCTCATAATTTGAGGGATGTAACATCAACATTAAAAATCTCAAAAATGTAAATCGCACGATTTTATCACGGGTTAACATATAAATATATCTAATACAACAACTTACTCATATGGCGCTCTAAATAAAATGCTTAATTTGAGGCGTTTATACTACCTCCAATTTTTCCCATCCTTCTATGTCCACAGTAGAACCACGAACAAAATCTAGACCCATCGTTGGGGAATTACTGCAATAGTTTACTTGCATTGTGATGTATTTCTATGCTGTTGATAAAACTCGATATTAGTAATATTAATATTATTATTATGAAATGAAATATCTATCATGTATCCGCACTTAAAGATGTCGAATTGAAAACAAAAACGCTCAGGAATTGGAAGGAAGTCAGAATGCGAGTAGACAGACATTTGGGATAAAACAAATATAACAAAACTGATTTATTTTTGTTAAAGAATATGTACAGGAATATATATTTCTTTAATTTAATATTTATTATTTTAAACTTATTGTTCCATGAAGAGCATTTTTCATAATAAAAAACGATTGGAGAGGCAATAATATTTTGTAACATGTATACTTTTAAATGGGAAACCACATACAAATTTGAGAGGAATATCAAAAAGGAGACGTTTTTGTTCCTTCCTGGTAGAGTAGCAGTTTCTGACCAAATAAACAATCTGTTTGCCAAAGTATTCATAACAGAATATCAAACTAATTTGCGATTTATGTAAGTAAAGGTACAGCCTTGTAACATTGTATGTTATCTCATTATCTAATAATACAAAACAAGAATTTAAAAAATAGTTCCAAATAAATGCATATATTTTTTTATTATTTCACCTTGTTATTGTAAACAAATAATTTTATGTGTTACTTGCAGTGGCGGAGTGAAACTTAAAACTTGACGTGTTTTATTTTTATTAATTATTATACCACCATCCGCATAAGACTATTTATTTAATATACCAAGTACACAAGAAATACGAATTGGTATTAAAAACAATGTGTTTGTTTCTCTTTTGGAACCATTTTATTTACAACTTGATTTTGTTGTAAATGTATTATTTACAAAATTTATTTTGACCGACGTATATTAGATATAATAGGAACAACCATGATGTATATTTTACTTACTTTGCTAATAATAAAATTTCCACAACCTACTTAGAAATAACAAATTGCTAATCTTCGAAAACATATTTTTTATATTTTATTCGTAACAGAAGTTTCCACAGTGGAGGTTTTTAACTATGCATTTCAAAATAAAATAGCGGATTTTGATTTTAATAAATATATGTCAAAACAAACAAAAATTTCTTTTATGATTTTAATTTATTTGTTTGTTTAATAATTTAGAGTTAATTTGGGATAAGCAGTTTGTCAAAAGAAATTGTTTTTTTTACTATTAACCTGAGAAATCACCATTATTTATTCCATTCCTTTAATGAGAAGTAGTATTTCTCACCCTAGGTAAAAATTTTTAATAAAAAACCACCTAGGTAAATAATGAAAAATTTTCTATATTTTTAATGAACTGAATAGAAACTTGTTAACTTAATTCTGAGCAAAAAACAAATAAACTCGGAAATTCAACACCGGTAAGTGGTATGATGAAAATTATAAAAAATTATTTAAAATTATAGTTAATAGTATTATACAGTTATGGCAAATCATGTGTATTCCTGCATTTCCTGTACTAATAGATCAAACATTTGTAACAGGTATATTTACTTCTGTATTATGAATAGTTTTCATATTTTGTGAACATTCATTGACACTTGGCACTAAACCATCACTAGCCTGGAAGTTTTCTAATCAGTTTGACAACTAAACTCCCAGACTATTTGATATTTCGAAATATTTGAAAATAAATGGGAAATGACTAATATCAAAATCTAATCAAATTAAATATGGTAATATGTCAATGTTAGTAGTAAAAAAAATTCTATATATACTTCGGTTGAGAAGGCAATTATAGACCTCGCACATTATATTATAAACCTATATTTTCATATGCACTCTATAATAATAATATGCATTTTAGGCAGGGGCGTGCGGTGAGTTTTGATACAGGGGAAGCAGTTTGTGATATAGGGTGATGGGTAGTGCGAAGCCCCGAGCGAAGCGAGGCAAAAATTTTTTTAAGAAAAGGGGCGTGGCTTCCGTATACTCATTTTAAAGCAAATGTCAAAAGCCGCAAAGTTACGATATCTAGAAAAAAAGTGTAGGACCGCCCCCCTCAATAAACATAAAACATAAAAACACCACAAAAATTAGACAAGCCACGATTCCAAAGCCGAAGCTGCACGGGCGAGGGTTACACTTATGAAAAAAACGCAGACACACAACCGTACCCACCGACATCGCCAGTGCCGGCGGCGGGGATCGAACCCGCAGCTAAATAGAGAGTTTGTTCAGTCACACTTGCCATCGTGCACTCTCTAGTCAACTATAAATCGAGCCGGCTAGTTAAGTAGTTAACATACCTACTTATTTATAATGTAGTTTAATCCGCCTCTCCTTTTTTGCGAAGTCGGAAATAACTTCGTCGTAAAAGTTTGATTTTGGGACATCTCTTTCATTAAGTCACTTTCTATTGTCAACAGGGACAATTTTGAAAGCCGCTCTTCACTGGTGGAATTTCTTGAAAAAGTTTTTATTCTTTTTTAAGGTCGAAAAACTGCGTTCAACCGAAGCACTAGTTGCAGGTTTCTTCAACACTAATTCACACAATTTCAACACTTCAGAGTAGGCCTGATCCAAACTATTTTCTTTTATAGAGATAATCAGTTCGTTGGCGTTATGTTTCTGACAAATATCTTCTGTAGCATAAATAACTGAAAATTCTGATCGTAACCCAACTATATCAAAAAAATATCCGTAGTTATCACTCAATGACTGAAGTGCGTTTTGTGGAAACTGTTTATTTTTAAATTCATTAAAATTACACAATTCTAAAAATTGTATATCTCTAAAATTTTAATATTTATTATTTAGTTGCCCAGTGATATTGTTCAAAATTTCGATAAAAAAGTCTTCGATATGAAGTTCTACGATCCACTATAAATTCAGTTCGTATTCTTTCTCTTTGCAGTTCTAAATTGTCATTACTAGTTTTATCCCAGAACTTTTCAAATTCATTTCTTTTGTTACAAATCAAATTTTTGAATTCTTCAATTTTCTGTACACAAAATCCACGTCATTTGATTTAGTTTGCAAAATATTGAATAAATTGTCAGTAAATGGGAATATTTCGGAGAAAATATTTAACAAAAAATTAAAATCAAAGTCTCTTTTCAATGAATCTAAGTAACCTTTGGATCCATTCAAAGTCTCAGTGTCCCAATCAACTTTGCTTTGTAAAATATTTTCAAATAAATCAATTAGAGGCTGTCGATATTCAGATACAATTTGTACTAGCCTCCCATTGTAATTCCATCATGTTGGAGCAACTCTGGGTAGTTTCTTCTGTACTTCCAAATCTAAAGCTCGTGTCCGTTTTGATGATTTTGAAAAAAAGGCAGCCATTCCACTAATACTTGAAAAAAATACTTTGCACTCTTTAAGACACGCTGCAGATTGAGCAAGAACTAAATTTAATCGATGCGCAAAACAATGTACAAATATTGCATTCTGAAAAGCCTCTTTTACTTTGACCTGCAGGCCCCCCAATTCACCAGCCATTACAGCGGTTCCATCATAACTTTGGGCGATAAGTTTAGTACCACACTGTAGATCATCGACTATCTGACAAACTATATCATATAAAGCTGCGGCCGTTCTCTGCGTTGTTACGTCAAAAAATCCTAAAAGGCGCTCTTGGACTTTCCCATTTGGATTTATGTAGCGTACTACGATTGACAACTGACTAATATTCGTAATATTGGTTGTTTCATCTAACATAATTGCAACAAAAGGAGCTTTTTTTATTTCTTGCTTGATCTTTTCTAAAAAAATATTGCTTATCGACTGAATCAAATCATTTTGAATATGATTTGATGTACCGCGAAATACCGTGGAGTGTTCCAGATGGTTACTTAAAATTATATCGTATTTTGCTAATAAATCAACGAAATTGATGAAATTGCCCCTATTAGCAACGCTCCGAGATACAGTATGACCTATAGCATGATTTAACTTTCGTTTTTAAAAGTTTTAAATCAGGTGTTGGTCTCCTGTTTCTAATAATACCTATCCAGTTTGTCTTGAAACGAATATGTTGAAAATTCCTTTTTCAACAAATTGTACACCACACAAACGCAAATAATATTTTCCACAGTGCTAGGACCAGCTTCCATATTGAATAAGCAATTCTAAAATTGCTTATACGCGCACTAATGTTCAACGTTTTAAAAATCATTTGTCGCCGCACCACAGGTTTAGAAACACCAAAAAAGTTTTTACAAATATAGCACTAAAGCTGAGAATAATACTAGGAAGATTAATATTAAGTATAATAATAAAATCGATATTAATATCGAGATTAAAATCTATAAAACAAGACGCATACCATACTATACGGCTCAGATATCAAGATTATGAAGTGGGGATGGGATGCACTTCAAGAAGTTGCTTATATCGAGGTCGCGCGAGTTCGTGTTGGCTCGATTAATCGAGTTCGTCATCGTTACCGTTTTAGCGTGCAACGTTATCTCAGCTGTTGAAATGCAGGGCCGTGTATATTGAAATTGGGTAAAAGTAAATTTTAATGATTAATATTTGTGATAAATAATAATTAGGTTCTAATTATGTGTTTTTTAAAATAATCCCAAGGGAAGCCCTGCTTCCCTTGCTTCCATGGGCCGACCGCCCCTGATTTTAGGTAAATTATAATAGTAATTATTCTCTAATAATAACGGTAATTAGAAAACAATTATAAATTTTATATAAGCCGAAAACATGAAATCACAAGTTAACATTCCATAGTGTTAGGAAAAATAAGAACTGTCGCTTTAACAAAGCAAAATATTGATAAAGCATAAATTTTATGAACAAACTAAGCAGACAAGAAACTACCAAAAAAGGAAACAAGGAAAGTAGAGAGCGTTTAAACTGGAATACTACCTTCTTTAAAGGAAAACGGAAAATAAAACGAGCTGGGCACAATATTAACCATAATAAAATACAGGACTAAAAGAGCTATAATTGCAATAAAGCCAAGTGTTACAAATATTTGCCAAGGTATTGAGTGAACAGGTGGAATTGACAAATGAACAACAATAACTGAGAATCAATACTCAGAAAGCGGATGCTGAGAGCACATCTACGATTCAACAGATCATCAAACATTACTAGCTGGAATGCCTGAGCACTTAGGACTAACATTTCAAGATAGGATACATGGATTATTATTATAGATCACACAATAAAACTTTAGTGTCCATTAATCGTGTAACAAAATTTTTTGTTAGTATAAATATTTCTATGATCATTCTAGCGTTCACCATTACAAAAGCATCCACCACATTCAGCGAGTTTGAAGAAAATCGCAAACTATTCTAATGTTCACATGATTTTGAGATCGCGCCTCAGAGCAAAAGAAACTTCACGACAGGGCAGAACTACATGTTCAACAATTTCGGCAAACCCTGCCACAAGAGATTTTAAATCCATGGATAATGTGCACGTAATTTTTTAAGAAAGTATTTAAAATAATGGAGATCGTTTTGAATAGTTAACTAATAATATCATTCATCATTCATTTTATGGTATGTATAGCATTTCTCAGTTTTAGAGATTTTGTAATCCACGAAACTAGGGGCGTAGGCCTCAGCTGCTCTGATAAAAGCTGCCTTCAGTAGTGAGACCAAGGGTAACTAAAAATATTCGCAATATACGAAACACACTGGGGTAAGCCACCCTTCAATATTTATAATAAACTGGTAGATACGTCACGTAACATATTTACTGCCAAGGTCACCCTTCGAGTTTTTATAAAGCGTGGTTTAGAGTATTTTATATTTTACTGTATCTTTATAAAATTTGAGATAATGCGCTTTGTATATAGCAATTTTCTTTTAAGAATTAACAGCTTTGTAGACTTTAATTATGGTAAAGTTGAAAAGCTGTTAATTTTAAAGTGAATGAATACACCTTGCATATGATACCATATCTCGAAAACGTCTTTATTTCATTTGACCTAGAAACGTAATAAAAATAATAAAAGTACTTACATAACTAATTCGAATTGTTATATCACTGGAGAAACTAATACTCCAAAACCTAGATTTTCTTGATACAACTTGTGGTATGTATTTTCTGTAAGACGTTAACACTTGCTGAAAAGAAAAATGCAATTAGAATAATGAATAGCGTAATTAATATATAATTATTTTTTATTGCTACTGATATCTGAAAAATAATACTTTAATATAATATACATATACAATGCCAATTAGATTAACTTACAATGTTTTTTCCCCTTGTGGTTCTTTATTGATAGGGTTTTCCTTTCTAGATTTATATTCCACATTAACTAACCATAAACAGGTAAATAACAAATTATGTATTATTTATTATCTTAGTAAAATACAATTATCAGACGTAAATAAATTTGTAAATTTGCTTATTTATTTTCTCTGATAATAGCTTACTGAATAACTACTGTGGTTAATTATATTTTTAAATTTAATATGTCAAATATTTATTGAGACGTATCATTTGCAGGGCTGGGAGAGATTTCCAGACATACAATTCACAAGCTAGCGATTTGAAATAATTTATTTTAATATCTTTTTTTTATAAATTTGGTTCAAGCTTCTAATTTCGTGCTCGAATTACAGTAAAAACTTCTATAACTCGAACTTCTATATCTCGAAATTCTCTGTAACCCGAATATGTTGCCCTTCATAACTCGTTATTTTCTTTAACTTAAATTTTCTCTAACTCGAACAGTCTCGAGGAGATTTAGGAGGTTCGAGTTAGAGAAGTTCGATTGTAATTGTATTTGATTTCACGTTTTTTTAAAGCTTAGAATTACAGTTACATTTCAAATAAAAAAAGAATGCTGATTTCAAAACAAACTAGTAGATTTTAAGCCATTAGTAATCGGCACTAAATTACTTTTCTTGCATTTTTTCTTTTGAAATGAATCCGGTATTTAAAAATTTTCTGCCTTTTAAAGCCTTCTTTTGAAAAATCGAATACCTAATCGTCAGACTTGTAGCATTTGGTAGCAATTGCCTTTCATTGGCTCATATAAATTCGAGAACCATTGGTTGATGAAATTTAGAAAAGGTGAGTAATAAAAGTTGTATAATATCAAATTTTTAATCCATGTTTAAAATTTGGCGATAACTACCATATTTTTTTCATGATAGTGTACATTTCAAATTTGTTTTCAATGAGAAATATTCTAATTCTGTGGGCAGTTAGCAATTTTAAGTCTGAATATATATTTTTATTTTTCATTCCTGAAGATGATGATACGAACAGTAAGTATTATGAAAAATTATACGGTGGATTTACAAGAAATATTAAACTGACCCCTATAGTCGATGAGACACCTTATATATTACATACTGCTCAATTGTTAACTATTACAACACTTCATAGTTCAGATTTTTGTTAATTTTACTTCAAATTCATTTTGAAAACAAAATATAGCAAATTTTTTACACTTTAGGCTAAGATTTGATACAAAACATTCTATATTTGCAATTTTTGATAATTAAAGCCGGCCCGTTTTAAAAAATTGACTGCTGGGGGGAATGGTATAACTTACAAAGACTCACCTCTAATATCATGTCCATTAACAGTTGTTTATAGTTATCAGCGTACATTTGCATCATTAATAAACCTTACATTTTTCTGAAAACTTTATAAGGAAGTTTATTGATAATAAAAAATATAAATGCATAAATGCCCACGGTAAGTGCTATCGCTGTTATGGAATTTTATAGAAATCTTCTGCTCCGGCATGTGTTCCTAAAATTTTACATCATGTTGCACTATTATCTGTATCTTATGATGAAGAATTTGTTTTGAAATCATTTTATATTATTATTTGTGTCTCATATATTTAAAAAAATCCTCTTTGATGCATTTTAAATATCTAAAATTATAGTTACAGTTTTTATGCCTCGTTCATGTACCAATCAACGATTCTAACATGGCACTACAGTTTGGATGTGCAGTGGTCTGAACCCCACGCTTTCGCTATAAAAAGGTTTGATTTGTCGCTGTCCCACACTAGCAGTATTTCTTCTCTCTCTGCGCCAAAAACTAAGCTACAATCGTTGAGTAGTAGATTTTCCACCTTATCTTGTTTGAGAATTACAGCAACAATTACCAGTGAAGTGGTTAATTTTCGTTTATTCCATTTAGTGTTCAAATATAAATTTGCTTTGCGATGAGAGTCTCATTCATCATCTCATGAGTAAACATTAATTTTCATACTGTCCACTTTCATTAGTAAGCAACATAATAATCTGGGGTCAGTTTCCTGAAGTAGGTTGGAACCTTTGATGTGAAGATACGCTGACGTAGTTTTATACGAAACACCGAAACACCATATACTGCACTCGACGCGCATTTCGCCAATCAAGTTGGCATCGTCTGAGATTGAAGGAGTCTTAATCATCTCCAGATGATGCCAACTTGGTATGCGAAACGCGCGTCGAGTTCAATATATGTGTTTTGGTGTTTCGTGGAAAACTTCGTTAGTGTTATTGGAAGCAGTTTATTTATATCTTGCAATATAAGTTTTAGTAACGTAGACAAACTTAATATATAGTAAGCAGTATATATATGGAACGATCAAGGCAATAATAAACAATCTGAAGGTGAAAGAAAGACAAGAAAATTACCCGAATCAAATTAAAATTCAAGGAAGCAACACTACATAATATAGTGATCTTAGAAATGACAATGTCTGTTCTAACATGTTTTCAAGAAAATTGAAGAGGATCCAGCATAAATTGGTCAGACTTTAATCTGTGGTAAACAATAAAGAAGGAATAAATACTGATTTTTTTTCAATTTCGACACCTGTTTATTACATTATTGTGAAACTGAAAGGGAGAGGCAGTATTCCCTTTTTTGATTCGTAACTTTCATACTTATTACGTATTATTTAATTTCCCATTAAGATTAAAAAGGCAAAGAGGCACTTACAATTTAATGATTTTATGTACCCATGACATGGTTTATTTGACAAGCTTGAGATTATCTGATTATAAAACATTGCTCATTATATCAACAAACATAATTTTTTAAAAAAGTCTATTGTCTTAAATACTGAAATTTTTTTTCTAAAAGAGCGCTATATGCAAAAACATCATTCATCAACATATAAATGTATTACTTATGGCTATGGAAAAACAGAAAATACATTTTTCTTAATATTGCTTATAAATGAGACTAAAACAACATTTATCAAAAGTAACATTATGTTAATCTATTATGTCAATATCTAACATGGCAGGGCCCCAAGTAAGTAAATTTAGAAAGACTGAAATTTTCGTCTGGAAGGCGGTACACTATAATGACGCATTATATTAAATACTTAAATTCCATCTTACAGTCTTCAACGTTATCTGTATAAAGTTTACGAAATTTATGTCCAGATTACACAGAAACCATATCTCTATTTCACATAGAATTAGAGAATGCTAGGATTGGAAGTTGTAGTCATTTTACTGTATTAAAACGATCGAATAGTCAAATGTTTTGAAGACAATTTACGGAAACTAACTTGATGTACAAACAAAATGTCAGTCTTAATTGGCATCAGGTATGCATGTATTCGTATAATTCAGTTATCGACTATCGACAAACATAATCCTGTTGTGGCTCTTGGCTAAAGGAATTAGTCCTTTAGTGCGAGCTTTATTGGTGTTCTGAGTGAAGCATATCAAAGTGAAGTGTTACTATCATAGGTGCATGATGTTTACGTTCTCCGTACGATCCTGTGTTTACTGGCCAATATTACTTTGAAATTTCATTATAAAGTTCTTCCTTTAATTTAAAAATATGAATTATGCCGTGAATTCTAAAATAAAAACAATGACGCAACTACAAATACCGGTGTTCCGAAATCATCGTTTCATTTAATGTAGGGATGGGAACTACGCCCTACGCCTTTGACGAAACTGTTTTCTTTTGTTTTTATTTTATTAATTTTAACATTGCTGAAACATACACGATTATGACGTTTGATTCTGAATAATATATTATCTCAATGAATTTGCTGAAACATACACGATTATGACGTTTGATTCTGAATAATATATTATCTCAATGAATTTTTCACCCAACTCCCAAGGAAATTCAATTTAAACAAAACGTATGTAGATGGATTTATGCAATTTTACTTCGACGTAACCTTAGATTTTGAACAACTTATTTGTTATATCTTTCACAGAAAAGAGAAGTTGCCGAAAGAAAAATTCGTTTTTGTTTAACATCCATGATCTACCTAATTTTGAAAAAAAAAAAAAGTAATTAAAATAGTTTCAAACCAAGCCAGGACTATACCCAAAACCATCAAATTTGATTAACATTTTTTTGTGGTTTTCACATAACTTTTCCACAATTCGAAAGCATATTGTATATTGTACATGATGACTGATAATCGATCGATCATGATTTTATCTGTCATGATACATGACGCCCACAATCTATTCAAATCCGGTATATTTATTTGGTCTCCTTTCGAATGTATTACCTTTGCATCGTCATTGCAATGATCTTCAAAGTATTACAGTAATCCAGTATAAATTATATCATGTAGCATTTTCCAGTACCAGTCTTTTAATATTATCAGAAATTTAATAGATATTGTTTGATGAGAATTTTTAAACAAGTCATAAGACAAGCATTGAATAACGTATTTGTATTTATTTTATGTGCGGCGATACCGGATGCGAAAGACTTACAGCGGCTCGATACACACAAACCAGAATCTTGACCTGAACGTCGGTAATGGATATTATGATATGTTCATTGCGAAACCGCCACTTTGATGCTCTAGAAAACAAGAAGTAAACACCGCATCTGTGGAGTCAATAGATCAGAAATATTTTAAGGAGGGTACACATTTGACCACGTTTGAGAATGCAGCAGATCGTTTCGTGTGTAAAATTTGAAACCGTGAGCGTCGTATACGCAGAACGCAAATATCCTCTCCATTTTTAAGTCTGTCTAATTTTGTTTGTGGGGCTCATAATGCAAGGCTCTCTCTATGACCTTGGTCGTTACGCTTGCTCGGCCATAAACTGGACTCGACAAAGTCTTATTATGGAGGAGTTCCATAATAAGACTGCTAAAATTGGCTCATTATTAAAAAAAAAAAAAAATCATTTTACAAATGTTATACCTGTTCTATAAGAAACGAGCGAAGTGTACGTGTTTCTGTTGCTTGGTTACCAAGTTGTTTATTGACAGTTTTGCGGTCATAAAATTCCTCTATATAATACTAGTAACATAAAGTTACTTTATATTGCTAGTACTATAAAGTACTTTATAACGCAGTCGCACAAACCATTTTAAGATCTCAATTTTCCTTTCTATTTCATCTATATCCTTGTTTAACCTTTCGGCAATCGTATCTTATTTGTTTGTAATATTAAAGAACATGGCAAAAAATAGAACAGCATAAAATAGAATTTTATTGATTTGTTACACATACATTTGCGTGCCTATATGTTTCGACCATGGGTATCCACCTTTACCAACGCGATTTGCAAGTGAGACGATCATCAATGGGCCGGATCTATTACGGCATTATTATTCTTCTGAATTTCACCTCGGCTCATATGATCTGGACAGTGATGAGTACAGATTTAATTTACAGTCATCATCACATCTTTTAGAACATTGCGTATAAACTAGAGTTAACTAGCATGAAACTTTTCACAGAAGTTTAAGTTTGATATTGCGAACAATTTTCATTATATAGAGAATGGCTCAAGTTATGTAGTAGAGGGCCGTCTAAGAATAAAGTACCATTAAGATGAAATAAATAAAAACGACGCTGGATTTTAATCAAAGAAGGTTCATTAAATTTTTCATAAATAGATGAGCTACTTTGCAAAAATATGAAATCAGTTACCGTTTATAACTGACGTTATGAATATAGTAAATATCCATACCGATCGGTGAGATCCTTCGTCTTCATATTGAAAACATTTCCACTGATTCAGGTGGTTTGATTTTATCCATTAATCTCTGCTTCTTTGGTATTATTTATGAAAATGAATAGTTGGCAGGCCAAATGAAGAAGGCGGTCATTCTAAGTTATTTCCCTCTGCTTAGGGCATATGATTCTGAAGTCTACAGCAACTAACCCACAGGATGTGGGGAGTGGCGGTAGTTAATTTGCTAATGCGACTGTCCAGCATTGCATCAAACAAAAAAAAATAGAGCACTAAATTTTGTATTAAAAGAAAGTGATATATAAGCATAAATACAGCGGTTAGTAAGAAATAACGCATTTGTCCTAACACGAACGTCATTTCCGGTCAAATTTTACCGTTTATATAGTCACTTTATATCTTTAAAATTTCACTGTGGCTTAATATGTCTTAGGCTGAAAACAGACAAAGCGTTTTTTGCCGAGTCGGCCGCCGATTCTGCAGACGAAACGTCAAAACAAACGAGGCGGCTGGACACCGCGACGTTTTCTGTATGATCAAAACACACCGAGCGTTTTATAAGCATTAGTAAATTTCCTCAGTACGTTGTTGTCAGTTCATTCAGACACCCGTTTTGAAATAATGGATTCCGATGAAGAGTTTGTGATACATCTAGGTGTATTATACTGCAGATTAAAAAAGAAAAAAGAATCGTAAAATGTGGACACACCCAATTATTAGTGAAAGAAAAAATAAAGGATACTTTTACACATTGTACAATGAAATCAAACAAGTCGATGAGAAGTTTTTTAATTTCGTTAGAATGTCTATGACATCTTTTAATGAACTATTAAATTTCATGTATTAATTGTTCGATATTTATTTCCATATCTGTCACTAAAATAATTAAAAAATTTTAAAATCACGTCAAATGACAACCATGCAGTATACGTACCGATCAAAAACCGTCGGTGTCTGTGTTGCACAACAGTTAGTACATTTATGAAGGGCCGCTTAAAGTCGTAAAAACGCTTTCGGCACATGGTTGGGAACACCGTACGCTCGTCGCGTAGGCGGTGACATTTTAATATATTCATAATGAGTGAAGCAAATGACGATTCGTCTGCAGAATCGGCGGCCGACTCGGCACAAAATGCCTCGTCTGTTTTCAGCCTTATTAGGAACACGGGTTGAATTTTCTACTTCATTATTAAAAGTCGAAGAATTTCGATATCTAGTTAATTATACCTTTCACAATTATTTTATCAAGTAAAACATCAGAATTAAGATTGTAATTTACGATAAGGTCATTTAGATAAGTATTATTTTTCTATCATAAACGACAATTTATGGTGTTTGGAAAAAACGTGTACTGATTTTCTTGGTATTATTTATTACAAGTCAGTAAAACGCTTTGGTATTATAAATCGTAGAGGTTTGGATGGAGCAGAGTATTCGCTGAAGTATCCAATAATACTACAGGTAATACCATTTTAAGAAAAATTGAATGACCAGAAGTTCACGGTATAATAAGTGTTATTGTTTTTGAGATATGCATTTTATTGCATACTGATAAATAGAGAAAAATCTTTATTCTTCTTTCGTATATGTGCATAATGTGCAAACACGATATGGAAAGTTATCAATACATATACATACATATTGATACGATTTTATTGATTACATATGTAGAAAGTATCATTTTGTAAAAAAGTTAAAGGTATTAGCAAAAAAAAATAGTTTACACGACTGCCAATACTGATATCTGATTCAAAAATCTGTAGATGATTGTAAAATTGGTAAAAATACTAAATTTCCTTGTTTTATTGTAGAGCTTTGCAGTTTCTTTTTGTTATGTCTATTCAAATATCATAGTTTTGAAATATGTAGTTGCAGCCATCATATAATAATTATTATAACAGATAATATCTTGTTGGCGTCAACCTATAGTTATAAACGTGATTCACGAAAATTTACAAATTCATAAACTTAGACAAGTGTTTACTTGCCTAGTAGAAGCTATTTATTTAAAATATGTTTTAGCAAATGATTCTAATATAAAAATAATTAAAATTAGACAATAAAAGAATAGAGTAAGGACTCCAACAAAATATAATATTCTAAAATGTACAAAAAATAAAGAGAAATTACATAATTTAGTTTTTCATGTTTTTATATACATATGAATAGTATTTTCTTCATTAACAAATACGTAAATTGTGCTAACCGTTTTGTATTTTGACATATTTCTTCCTCGTGCAAAAGCAATTGTTTTAAGTAATAAATTTACTTGGAGAAAAAAATTAGTTTACGTTATCATTTTTGGATATTATTATTAAAATTTGACTCCATTTTTTAGATAATCTAACTTGGAAAATTTGTATTGGACATACAATGTGTTTGTTGTACAAAACTTATCGAATACGTCAGCTGTTCCGTAAAGTTTTCGTGAGATTTGCGTGCTCGAATATTAATAGTGTTCATTTTTGCTTGAGATTTACTGGAATCTCACTTATCTTCAACGCTGATTGGTCCATTAGATGAGATTAACTCAGATTTCATTATAATCTTGGATAGAAACAACACAGTTATTAAATATATTATCCATAGACAAATTCTTAATGTGGTTACGTCCAGAGTATTAGCCTGATCCGAAAATCACTATTTAATAATATCATCAGGGATGAAAGTCTCTTCAGGTCGTTTTTTATTATTATTTATTCTATAAGTAAAGTTACCAAGGCATTGATCAAAAATCCTCAAAAAGAAAATACATAGGTATTATGACCGACATTGCTTGCAAAATTTATTGCAACTATAATAATTAATTATTATACTAGAAACCGCAGTGACTAATAAATAGCTGGAATAGTTTATTTCCAGTACTTACATAATATAAATTGATTTCTGTGGATGTATTGCGAATACGATCTGTTATTTTTAACTCTTTGATCATATTTCCCAGTATTTTTCTCTATCAAAATCATTTGATTACTGGCTTATTTCATCATAACATTCATCATAATTTAAATTTAGGTTATAAAGCAATTTTGGTTATTTTAAATTATTGAATAAATCCTTTTCGCACAGCGCTGAATATAGTCTGCAAATGGATTAGTAACGTAACAAGAAAAGATATTATTCTTAATATGGCAAAATATAAAATAAACAAAAAGTAAAGCATTATATGCAAATTAAACAAGAAAATAGAATTGTACAATTTCATGTTAAGTGGACGTGTTTTATTTTTCAACTTCCAATTGTTTTTAAAATACACCTTTGTCCAGAACAATAACAATGACTTATTTACATAATTTTTGGAGTCTATTGTTTGAAGTAACGACCTATAAATTCTAAGCAAAAGCCGATGGAAATAAAAACTTAACAGCCTTTTATGTTCAAAGCTTATTTAATATCAAACAGCATGGTCGGGGATTCGAATAAGACAACAAAAATAACGCCGCCGTAGTATTTTCTTTAAGAACTTGAAAACTAATATTACATTTTGGTCTTTGTAATGATTGCCTCTATAACCGATTATATACATATGTATACTTTTTCTTTTGATTTAGGAAAAGTAATGTAATCAATCATTCAAACATTGAAACTCTAGTTTTACACTCAAGAGATTTATAGGGTTTATAAAAAATGATGCCTTGTCGTTTTTACCATAATCCTCAAGACGGCTATATTGCAACAACAATTACGAGTACATTTATACAAAGTGTTTTAAAAAGGTGACCATTAATATCGAAAAGTTATGGTTTATAGTTATTCTTAACAAATCAGAAAACAAAACTCATTTTGTTTAAGTCTATTAAGATAACTTTGAACATTAGGTTGTAATAATGTTTGTTTTATTTATCACAAATTTGGTTTATGATTAATTTTGAACATAAATCTAATAAAATCAGTTTACAAGTTTAGATAATGTTTTACAAGTGACTCACATTAAAGAAACGAAATATTTTTTTAGTTTAAACAATGATTAAAATTTAAAAAAAGCAGTTACTTTCATTATTCTAGGAGTAGCCGTTTTCGAGATAAAAGTAAAAAATATATAATTACATTTGGATTACTGTCGCTCATTTCTCAATAAATATTATATATTAACTTCCAGGCAGTACGGTTTTCGAAAAGAAAATTCAACGCATTATTTTGATAAAAGCCATTATTAAATAATTTTGATAACAGATTAAAGTCCTGCGGAATCTAATATGACTTCTCCAATGCATTTGACACTATTGATAACAAAACCCTGTTAAATACACTGAATGGTTACATGAGGTGCATTCTTTCTAACTAGGATCTCAGCTAAATCAAGTTGTTTTACAGTTACATGTGATATTCCATTGTTCGGCAAAACCAACACGAAGGTGCAGAGTTACATAAGCTCTTAAATAATATGAAATATACTATTATTGCTTACACTATAATACATATAGTTATTGCATATTCATATTAAATAAACAATAATAATTAATGAATATCTCATACTATTAAATTAGCATGCTTATTTTTGCCGGGATAGGAAAGGTGGAAAGATGAACAGGTGAAGGATAAAAACGATGGATTATAGGGAATGATCCAGAGTAATAATTTAATTTCACAAACATATCCAAATGCTGAACAAATCATGAAAGACAAGATTGTCTTGGCAAACTCCACATTCTCCTTATTGGATGCTGTCTCGATTATACTTTTTGCACGATAATCTAATATGGAATTAATATAAATTTCATCAATTAAAAGTATTCTACTACTATTTTGTTAGTATCTGCAAGTGAGGCAGACATGTTAATCAGATAGTGTTTGTTATTATTTTATTTATTTGGAGAAATATCCATACTAGGTGAAAGATAATGTAGATACCGTTAGTAGGTAAAAGAAAAAAGTCTGTAACACATTGTACGTAGTGGGTGACTGATTATATATTATAAATGACATTATTATAGTAAAAACTGAATACATATTTTTTAATTTAGTCAATTGAATTACTTGATCTACTATAATACATTAGAATATAAATATGTTCCATCACTTTCAGTAAAATCTAAGACTTGTTTTAAATACAAAAAGGTCTGCTGCAATGCATTTTGAATACAATTTGTTTGTGCACTAGCTGGATAATACGTATATTTAAATCTGTCTAATAAATTTTGCACCTGTGACCACTTGTTAATTTTCATATCAAAATCTATAATCCACTTTAACTCGTTAAATATAATTCACTGTCCTTCCTTTACAAGCACTTTTAGGGTGAGGTTGTTATTAATTAATATTTGAATTTCAATTTTAACTGCCTAACTTTTCCAAAAAATTACTTAAAAAGTTTTTGTAATTTCCAATAATGACATCTGACTTCAAAATTTTATATTAAGATTTCATGTTGCTGGATTTGGTTTCGGCGTCTATGAGTATGTACATAAATTCAGGATCTTTTGGAACAATCGGCTTTTCCTTTGACAAATAGATGGAATTGCATTCGCTTTCAAATTTGGTTTACAGGCAATAATTTCAAATGTTCTGTCAGGTAACAAACATTTATTTATCAAGTTTGATAACTTCACCAGTCAAAATGCAACTCACATACTACAGAATGTTTTGATGGTATCCATTCTTTCCTAGGGACAGCTTTTGAGCTATTTTTGTTTTAACACATCATCCTTGGGGAATCAAAAAACACTTTTCACGCCTTTAGTTTTTACAGATAAATCGTAATTTGTCTTACAACCGGAGATACAATACCGTGCCGGCATTATTATTTATTTACCTACTTTAGGTTATACGAGTACGGATGAAATAAAACATATAAAAACTCGCAAAAAATTATATTATATTTTAAATTAAATTAAATTACTACACAAAACTATCTACATTTAATGCACATTAATTTACAAGAGTCTAGAGCAATAATTGCTTGTTAAAAACACTGACTTGAGGTAAATAAAGAGCCGTTTTAATACATAAACATGTACACAAGCGGCCATTATTCGGAAAAAAAGACTTCATGCGACGTTGCACGATTTCTTATTTCGTGGCTGGGACGTAAAGAAGGCTGTGGGCCAACGCGCGGCGGGATATATTACTCAATACAAACTGTTGGCCGTCGCGACCTGGTCGCCGCGACCTGGCCTCTAGTACATTAGGGTTCTAAATCATCTTGCAAGTGAACAAAACACTATATGATGATCCAATGTTTCTGTGCATTATAGACTAATCTCTTAAGGTCATAATATTGGCGATTAGAACGCAATCGACAAGTACCTCATCCTAGTACATTTGCAGCAGTTGATCGACGTTTTTGAGAAAAGGTTATAGTGTAACGAATTTACATAATTTCTACAAATGGAATGATGAAAATCAGTATGCCACAATTGTGATTCACTATCAACGACAGTTCTCTATTAACGTTTAGGCTGATATTGTTGGGGGCCATATTACTAAGCCAGCTAAATTAGTTTCAAACCTTAACGGCAACCACTATCTTTTTTTCTATAAAACACACTACCAGAATAGGAGACGCAGCTCAACACATTAGATGAAGCATGTGGTACATGCACGACGGTGCATCACCTTACTTAGTATGGAACATGAGTATTTTTTAAATGTTCGGTTTCCAGAACGTTGTATGATGACAGTCCCTACGCACCCGTAAAGCGGCCGGTGAAGTAACCTGAGCTTATACCCCATTTTACTTCTGGGGTTCTATTAAAACTAAGCAGTTCTTATAGAAATATGAGAAGAAATATCGGCACGCATTCTTCAAATTTTTGAAATTGTTCGTTAAGATGTGGGAGTGCTGTTTCATGTGAGACAATCTCCCATTTATTGCATCAATTTGTGCATATGAGAAAATGGATTTATATTGCATTAAATTAAACCTAGTAAGTTTAAAAGCTCTAATAGAATACGTCCTGATTTAATGGTGTATTTTTTGTTTCTCTTTTGCCACTTTGAAGAGCTGTAACTCTTCAAGGTAGTTGGAAAGCAAAATATTTGATAAATCATCATGATTTTTACGCAAAATTGCTCATCCCGTTTCTTTTTTGGGAACATTAAACAGACATCCTGTAATAGACAGCCTTACCCTTTTGATTTGTGGTGTCATAGATTAAAATGAGTAATTAAATCAACAAAGTAGTTTTAACAATTATAAACATACACAATGACGCCACATACATAGATAACACTATTATTATAGACAATTTTTTGCCGCAATGTTTCAACGAATTTTATAACAATTATAATATGTGATATATGACGTGTTCAATATTGACCTGTTATATATTAACAGGTAGTGTATTAAAAGTAATTTAAGTATGATCTAATTTTCGTTTAGAAAAATTTAAATGTTATTTTAAATGTATATTTAAATACACTTTATGTCGCCATAAGGCGAATATTAATGAATATATTACTATTTCATTCATAAACGGTATTTGCAAGATGCAGGTGCAGGTCTATAAATGAAACTTTTATTACATATATACATATATCATTACTTCCAAGAAATTTAGTAGTTTGGTTTTAGGAACTTGACTATGTTTTCCTTTGCATGTGTTAAAAAGTCTAACTTACTATCCAAATCAGCTTCCTCCTCCATATAAACCACAAGAAATTTGGAATTTTGAGTTAAATGTCACTCTTAATTGATTTATAAAACCGCCATATATCGTGTGTCACTAAGATATGGTTGACCCCTTTTTTTGTTTGATTGATTTTTACACTTTAATTTCCAAACTCTCAAATGCATCCAGCTGTATAGTATTTGGTACATTGTTGGGCAACACTTGACATCTCTTCTACCATATTTGCGATGAGCCAAATGCTCCTTGAATCTAATTTGAACTGATCGTTTGGTTTGTCCAACATACTTTTGAATAGAGTTCTTACCACTAGCGATTTACGGGCCCAGGGGTTCCCTGCCTCGAAATTTCCCATCAAAATTAACATTAACAAAATGTTCAATATGAAAATTCAGATATATTTCTGTTAGTCTGACAACGTTGCATTACATATTATATTCTATCAGGATGAACATAAACATGAGCCCGTAAAGATATGATTATGACAGACCGTATGTCGGTTTGACAGATAGGAAGCGTCAATAACATTTCAATCATACACTTAATTTACATTTTTTTTTTAATAATAAAAAAACACCACAGAAATTGGACAACCACCGAAATCCAAAGCCGAAGCCATCTAGAAGGGGGTCACACTTAAAACACACTGAAAACGGGCACATACAACTATTTCCATGAATACTACCAGTGCCGGTAGCGGGATTCGAACCCACAGCTACGGTAGAAGAACTTCTAGTCACACTTCTTATCGCGCGATCTAGCTAATTACACCACTCAGCCGGTTTTAGCATTATAGTGAATATTTATTAAAAGTTTAAAGTATGTACCCCGTGGTATTTCTGTACATCAAACCTTTAATTTTATAATTTAAATGAAAAGGTAATAGGAAGATGGAAGGTCAAATATAAGTACTAACCTAAAATAATAATAAAATCAAACAATTTTAAAACATTTTGAATTAACGAGGTAAAAGAGCTTTAGACAATAATTTTACTACTAATTATTTAATAATTAATAGTAAAATATTAACACATTTTTTTTCGTTTTGTAATGGAGAAGGAAAAATTATTGAAAACTAAAGATTTTTCCGTCATCAATTTTTTATGTGTATAGTTTCGCCCCCTCTGCCAAAAATTTCCTTCTATATCCGCTACTGGTCCTTAAAGCTAATTTCGTAAATCCCCGACTTTTCGTTTGTTTCAATTTTGTCTTTTGGATTGCCTTAAAGTTGTAGTTTATTTCCCGAAGAATGAGACACTGTCATACCTATATCTCTAAAAATCTTACCAGTACCACGGGTGAATCGAGAGTCATATGGAACAGATACAAATTTCGGATTTTCTCTTTCATTGAGAAAGGTCGAGGATTTTGGAAGTGTCTCTTTAAATTTACGTTTCCTTTATCAACTTACAGAATATACATTACTCACAGCCATATCCTTAATCAATGCCTTTTCTTTTTCAAACCTCTCCTTATTAAAGGGGAAACGTACTAGGAGATGATCTAGAAAATTAAAACTCACCATTTTGTGTTGAGAACAATGGTGAGAGTCTTTAGGGATATATCTTAAAGTACTGTTATCTTTTCTGTATATGTTATATTCTAATTTATTTTCACTGTTTCTAATTATTAATACATCTAAAAATGCTAGTTGTCCACAGTTCATGTGTGAATTTAACTGACGAAACGACAAAGTTGTTAATATCATGACTTTTGCATCAAACACTGCAAAAATATCATCCACCCCCTGGGGAAATACTCGAATTCTTCTTTTGTTTCTGTTTGGAATCTGTTCATGAAGAGGCTGGTAATGAATGGTGACAAAGAGTTATCCAGACCCATTTTTGTCACTTCATGTTATTCCAAGAAATTATCATTGAATCGGAAGCAATTTTGTTTCATGCAAAGTTTAGTGAGTTGAATATATACTTTTACTACATTTACTTTACTGAGACTATTTTATTCGAGTAAATTCTTAAGGTTACCAAGGTTTATCGGATCACTTTGAAACAATGAACAACTGGATATTTTTCACCTTATTGGAATCATTGGAATTAATCACAGTGAAACTTTCGAACTCCCCTTCATAATAGTCCTATTTATCTAAAATAACAACCTTATTATCCTTATCAGCTTTTAAGTAAAAAAAAAACGTTTTTCACGTAACTTTCTATTTCCTTTAGTGACAATGTTTGTGGAGATTTAATTCTTTCAAGCTTTTCTGACAAATCCTTTAGATGAATCAGGAAGGTTACGCAGGCCTTAAATATGAAAATTATGAGTAAATTCATTCTTAGAGTGGAATGAAAAATAATATTAACTGAACATTTTTTGTTAATTATTATTTACTAACTTTTACAAATCTTATCACAGATAAGTATAACATATATCTTTTTAAACAAATATTTTCCCGGCTATTTGCAAAACGCTGAAACTTAGATTACAAAAAAGATAATATGCACATTATGTTCAGTACAACTGACTCAATAATGTTATTTTTAATTTCAACTATTCTGTCTAGTAAAACTAAAAATAAATAAAACACAAGATACTCACCAGTTGACACTCACTTTAAAAAACTTTAAAATATCTACCGACACGTGTTTCTGCTTGCCATAGCGTCATCAGGGTAGCCAGCATATTTAAAGAATCCAAAGTAAGGAAACTTGTAAACCTTAATGTAATAAACATTAACGGCTTCAGAGAACAGAATAATTGAAATTATATAGTGGAAATGCCCCTTAGGGTCAATGAAATAATTTAAAAACAAGTTTTTTAAAGTGAGTGTCAACTGGTGAGTACCTTGTGTTTTATTTATTTTTGGTTTTACTAGACAGAATAGTTGAAATTAAAAATAACATTATTGAGTCAGTTGTACTGAACATAATGTGCATATTATCTTTTTTGTAATCCAAGTTTCAGCGTTTTGGCAAATAGCAGGGAAAATAATTGTTTAAAAAGATATATGTTATACTTATCTGTGATAAGATTTGTAAAAGTTAGTAAATAATAATTAACAAAAAATTTTCAGTTAATATTATTTTTCATTCCACTCTATATTTTAACTTTTATCAAGAAGGGGAACTTAATTTGTTTTTAAATTAAATTCATTCTTAATATTCTTTAAAACTTTACTGATTTCAAGGTTGGATTTTTTGATTTCAGTTTAAATTGGAATTGTGTCAATCTACCAACCCTCAAAAATTCTCAATTTCTACTTCCATGTGTATCGACTCCCATTTGAATTCTGAAATTATGGGTCCAAATTAACGCTGTTTAATTTATTTTTTATAAATTCCACTTCTCTCATCAGTCGTCTCTTCATGCGAAATATCCAGATTTACGGATTTTTCCATCAAGTTTAAATGAGAATACAATTAATCTGTTAAATTAAAATTTTCCATCTTATTTGGAAGCAGAATGTATAGACACATGCCTAGACATATACAACATATATTGACAAATAATGTTATAGGTTCATCAGTTTAATACTACCACAGATTAAATACTAATCTACAATGATATATTAAAAAATTAAAATTTATATACAAAGACAGTTCATTGTTTCAAAGGTCTTCGCTCAAAGAATAAACAGTAGAAATTTATTATGATTCATGAATATTTACACTACATGCATTGTTTATCAAGTTGAACATTGAAGTTTACTTTACCCCATTCTGCAGACGTTGTTTACGCATGGAAAATCTAAGTATGCATTTTATGCTGTTATCATTTGTCGTAGAAAACTATAACAATACACCAACAGTAATTTTAAATAAAAATTATGTAGTCCCATGTTTTTAGTACATGTTAACATTATTTAAAAATTATTATTTATAATAGGTTTTATTGTAATTTGAAAAACTAGCAAGTTAGCATATTTATCATAAACAGTCAACTCAAAAAATTGTAGTAAACAAATAATGTAATTTTCTTGTGTAACTTTGAGGAATAAAGGTTTTTTTACTCAAATTTGATTCAGCAGAATGCCTTTAATCATCCCGCAAAACTCGCAATATAAATATAATTATCAAAAGTGGAGTCGATCTTTTCACGATGTTATGGAGCTACCCATTTAGTGCTCGGCCAAATGAAAACGATTATGAAAATGACAATTTAGTAAATTTCAAGGATTCTAGAAAAAATTGTCTAAACGTTTATTTTTGGTCTTGCGTTAACTCCATTATTATTGACGATACGATTTTCCTGTGTAACCGTAAATTGAAGGAAAAATAACAGCTTTGAAATTTAGAAAATGTTGAAATTCTAATTTCACTCCTACAGGGTATTTATGGTTGAAACTTTATGAGAATTTATACAGGGTAATTAAAAATATTAATAAAAATTTAATTTTTATTAACACAATTTCTATTATTTTTCTTGTCTTTGCAATTAACAATACGTGCAACGATTTGTAAATGTAAACGTTTGAATTTCTTATGGTAATATAGAGGGAGGGCGATCCAAAAAAAACTAACGAATAAGATAAGGAACATATCTGTTTTTCTGTTACACTTCACTCCTGTTCACACGGTGACACCTACACCACCAAAAGCTTTCTGAGGTGTCACGTTTTTTCTACATAACTGACATTTTATACTTTCGACACCTGTACTCTAACATAGGACTACATTTTTTGGATGCTTCATTTTTAGATTTCCACTACGGCGACAATTCATATTTTTCCTGTTTTTGAGCGTTGCTCAAAGCAATGTTAATGTTCGTGTCAACTGGTTACCGAAAAGTGATAGGTCAACGTGAAAAAGTGTGACTCATTTTCAGATCAACCTAATATGACGCATAAAGACCTACAATTGTATTTTTTTTTACATTTTCGGAACCAACGAAATTATGAAAATTTGTAAGGGTTTCATATGCACTCTGTATACTGTATATAACTTCTCCAATCATAGTTCGATGTCATGGTTAAGGCAGTTTATTTCTGATGAAATTTGCACGAAAAAGACAGCAACTTCGATACCTAATATTGTTTTGAAGATATTCTTCAAAATTGCACAAGAAAATTACAGTACCTATTCATTTAATTTGGTCACAGTTTATTTCAAAGTACCTTAATATGTCTACAAAAATAAAGCAATAATCGATTAGATGGCATGAATAAATTGCATATTTAATTGACTAGAGTTGTTTCAACTATTGTTAAAATGCGGGTGTTAATTATGCAGGGTATTTGAAACTGTAACCAAAGCCAAATCGATAAATTTTAATCAGCTACTTGGAACGTTATTGAATACCTTTGACGTATCCTTCATGAAGAATGTACTTTTCTGTAGATAATTAACTGAGGAAAGTGACGAGACTAATATACACTATTAAGATTACCGAAAACCTTAACAATTCCTTAAATGTTTCCTCCTGATATCGAGAAATAAATTATACGTTTCTTAAAAAATCTAACGAAATACAGTAGGTTGTAATTTTATTTCTAACTATCAGTTAGTAATTATTTTATATTTATATTCTAAAATACCTTGTCTGAAATAATATGATCCCTTTAATATCAAAATTTTTTTCTTATTCACATTCACCAAAAATTTTAATAGTAAACCTACAAAAACTAGTATGTTTACAATTTACGTATTTCACAAGCCGTTTTGAACTATTAAATATCTATTTAAAAATCATTAAACTTGAACTATCTATCTGTAGTTAAAATAAAATTCATTAAGGGGATATAATGGCTGCTGATTTCAATGGCATGCAGTAACAAGGGAAATCATGGAATGAAAATTTGTTTGTATTATTTAATTGTTTTTAAATATAATTGTATTATAAAACAGAATATGGTTAGTTGTGGTAAATACTATGCATACCAATTTGAATTTAGATCATGTACAACAGTGAAGTATGACATTGTTTATAAATATTTATTTGTGGCATCCTACAATGTTTCCTTGCACCTTCTTTGGATATTTAAGTCACTGTCCTATAAATTTTCAAAATACTTATTAAATAAACCTCTGTGGCAAAATGATTAGTTAGAGGTTAGTTTCTTGAAAATATATGTTTGCCTATCAAAAAATTTCTCACGCCTAAAAAAACATTAACCTGAAATTGGAACTTGTAATTGTAAAATATTTTAACCTCGAAAACTTGACGTTTCGGAATACAATCTGATTCCGTCCTCAAAACTAAAATACATTTTTTTGACAAATTTTGACAATCGTTTTTCTGCTAAAGAGGTACTTATTATGAATCATGTGAGAATGCCGGATAGGCAGTACATTAGTATGGAATGTAAAAATTAGTAATATAATATTCTTACGTCAATGCGCTACTGCGCGTGAATAAGGCGATAAGTCCTATGTCTTTACATAAGTCTTTTCCCCTTATTGACGCCCAGTAGCGAATGGATGATATTTGTAAGTTTGTTCTAAAGTCTGTTCACTTAAACTTTGCAGTGGTGGGTTGGACTTAATGAGCCCGATTTACAATGGGCAAAGTAGCGAGTGTATTGTAAATTGCTTATTTCCAGGCGTAATAAATATATCATTGTGGGTTACTTATTTATTACCAGGCGTAAAAAATATTTCAAGGGATTAGAATTAAGATAAATGCCTTTTAAGTTTATTGAATCAGTGAAAAAAATATTTCAACAGAGTACGTACGTAAATTTATTTACAATAACAAGAAATGCTTTTTATTGGTTAGCAATGGAAAGAAACAAAATAACAAAAATAAAATTGACATATTTTCTTTAAAGTTTTGAATACGAAACTAAAATGACTGGTTACGCGGAAATACGAATATCCTAATTTAATAAAAAAATTCGATTTAGCTATAAGAACGCCAAACGTCTTAAAAATTTCCGTTATTTTTTGTTTTGTGTACCCATAAGAAATAATGTCAGAAAATAAAACAATTTTAAATTCTATCTGCTTTAGAGCGGAACAAATATTTTGCTGCACAATTTTCATACTTCTGCTTTAAACAATGTTATGTTTCTCTCTGTCTTATTATAAAGGCAGTATGCTTCAGTTTGAACTGAACTATGTAAAAAAAGTGATTAAAATATACACCATATTATACTGCATTCATTCATATGAGCACATAAAAAACTGTTTACCTGGGCTCGCAGAGCGACCCTTTGTCGACCGTCTATCTTAATTATAACACACTATTATTTTTAGGTAAGTTTAAGGGAATATATTAATCATTAACAATTAGGTTTAATACTTACATATTAATATTAGTCGTAGAAAACACAATTCAATTAATATTAAAACACAATCTACAAACGTCCAACTACTACAGATGCCTATGAAATAAACTAAATAATGAAAATTGATTTAACCGCTATCGGAACATTGCACTTGTGTATATCTGCCTGCCGTCTGCACCAATCATCTGCGCGCATTTTGTTCCCTATCCTGGCTAACGCTGCAAAGCTTATGTGAACAGACTTTAGATGTGCCAAAAAAAGATGTGTAGTGTGTGAAGTCAGAAACGTTTCTGTGTTAGCTATGTTTCTGATCGTAATAGTCTCTGACGAGGCGGCCGATCAAAATGAGGACAGACTGGGAATTGTTCCGTGCAGCACTGCAAAGGAACATTGCACATATTCCCAGGATTGAATCCGAGGAAGATGTGGAGAGGGCCATCACCTCCCTGGAAAACCAGATCCAGGAAGCGATGGAGGAAAGCACCACAGAGACGGAGACCAGAAGGGCACCAGCGCCGATGGCAAACCTCACGGAGGACCTCAGGCAGCTGATTCGGGACAGACGAAGGACGAAGAAAAGGGCCCAAAGGACTAGACTCCCTGAGGACAGGCACGCGTATAACACGGCTGAACAGGAGAGTCAAAGCTGCCCTCCAGGAACACCGTCAAGAAGGATGGCAGCGTCACCTGGAATCGCTGGACCCACAGGACAGGAGCATCTGGAACACCCAGCGTGCTCTGCGGAACAGGCCGAAACCGATGTCCCCAATTAACGGAGAGAATGGGACTGTCTACACTCGCCAGGAAAAAGCCGAAGTATTTGCGGACAGCTTGGCACTGCAGTGTAGGGAAAACCAACTCGATGATGAGGACGAGGACTGGGTTGATGACGTGGAACGCAGAGTGCGTCGGATACTTCGCCTGCCAGACGATGATCACATCCGTCCGACCACTCCAGAGGAGGTCAAGGAGATTCTAAGGAGCTTAAAGCCGAGGAAAGCTCCTGGATGTGACAAGATCGGAAACATCGCCCTCAAGAAGCTACCCAGGAAAGGGGTGGCAGCCCTGGTGAATATCATCAACGGAATCTTGAGGCTCAGATACTTTCCGGACAGGTGGAAGAAGGCCGACGTCATAGTCATCCCGAAGCCAGGTAAGGCACTAATCTCTCCATCCTCTTACAGGCCCATCAGCCTACTCTCAGCTGTGAGCAAGGTAGCCGAGCGCGTCATCTTGAGAAGAATAGAAGAAGATTTGAACATTTCAAAGCAGCACACTTCGTAGTTTTCGAGATTAAATATGACCTATTATTCTAAGTTGCTGCGACCTGTTTGCATTTTTTGCACGACAAGATTCCTATGTTTTTGGAAAGAATCGATAACAGTGCTGGAAACAAAACCTTTTGTTTAGTATATTATTAAAATTTCAGAAAGGTAGGTATACTTTGTAGTTTTCCATAAAAATATTATTATTTTTAAGTTATCAAAAACCTAAATTTATATTTTTTTGTATATAATAAGACTCGTACAGATTTTTGAGAAAAAAACTGGTAGTAGGTCTAGAAAGAATACCTTAATAATAATGAAAATTCCTGGGTTGCACACTTCGTAGTTTTCGAGAAATATTTATTATTCTCAAGTTGTCGCTGATCTAAGTCTGCATTTTTTGCATAAAACATTACACCTACGTGTTTTTGGGAAAACCGATAGCAGGTCTGAAAAGAATAACTTTTTTTCTATTATAAAGTGAAAATTTCAGGGTGGCACACGTTGTAGTTTTCGAGAAAAAAAATTAATATTTTTAAATTGTAGCGGCTCAGTTTTATTTTTTTTTATATGACAAGTTTCCTACGGGCTTTTGGGAAAAACCGATGGTAGAGCTAGAAAGATTACGTTTTGGTTTAGCAAAATGTGAATATTTTAGGTTGGCACACTTCGTAGTTTTCCAGAAAAAAATATTATTCTTAAGTTATCAAGAAACTCAATTTGTATTTTTTGCGTATGAAAAGATTCGTAGGGGTTTCTTGGAAAGCAGATAGCAGAGCTGGAAAGAACACCTCCTTTTTAATGTAATGTGATACTTCCATGGTGGTACACTTCGTAATTTAATTATTCTTTAAATTATTGCCAATTTAACATTTCGTGTTTTACATATGGCGAGATTTCTTACAGATTTTTAGGAAAACCCGATAACAAGGCTGGAAGAACACAAATTTTGTTAAAATTTTCGAGATAATAGCGTTTAGGGAGTTAATATATTTTAATGATTTAATTACAACAACCTTTGGCGGAAAAGCATCAAACATTTTTGAATGAATTGACCGCCTCTTCGGAAGCCATTACTATCTGAAACGGTGCTAACTTCACACACATCCAAAAAAGTGACTTCTGAGTTAAAAATTTGCTGTTTTCCCAGTTTCTACAAATGTATCAGGTTCAGTGAAAGAGCAGTTGTTTTCAACTGAACTGCGTCTTTTAATATAGTTATAGATTGTGTATTATCTATTTTCTATGGAATGTAGAACTATATATTTAAATTTTGTGTTTAGCTCTAATCTTTATTGTATACCCATCCTAAATTAATAAAGATAACATCATTATTATTATTATTATTTATAAACCATTGTCATTGTGGTGAATATTTCTGTAGTATCATTGTATCATAAAGTACATAAAAATGCTTATTTTGACGGTGGTTTATCAATTATCAATTTTAGTTGATCTTGAAGATTTATTTTAATGAAAAATAATTTATTTAAATTTGTTATAATGAGAGATTGATGTAAAAGGAAACGATTAGCTGTATTATCAATTTTTAAATTTTCTTTGTGCTATGCATCCATTGTTAGAATTGTCTGAGACACCTGTTTTAAAATTCAAGTATAGCGACAACTGATTCATAAATATTTCTTTACAACTACTGTTCGCTTATGCAATTTTAAATATGTTCTCACACACCCTTTTCGCAAAACTGGTATTCTATGTAGATTCCTTTTTCCATACTATTGTATATAATATCGAATGTGAGTCCAATATGTCGTTGCAGATAGTCTTGTAATACTTGCCACAAGCTGACTTTTCGTCAAAATGGAACGAACAAAATAATAATTTCAATTCAAACAGTGCTTTTTATATCTTTGATTGTTTCAATTAGTACTAGACATTTTCATTGGCCAATTATTTGATATAGGATTAAGGCATTCCTATTTGTAGAGATTAAATAAAATGGGTGAATATTAATTCTTCAGAGACAAATATTCTAGTAACATTTTAAGTTGAGACAATCTTCCTCCTGATTATCAAACAATAATAATAAATTATTTACTTAAGAGTGACTTTATTTTATTAAAGTACAAAAAAATCACAATATTTAGCCAAATGTAACATGTTTAGCATAGTATCATTATTTAATCATTATTTTGTGAAACGGACCTCACTTTGGTTTCCTTTGGATCTAAATTAATCTTTTTGGGACCAAAAGTGTAGTCCCAAACATGGCACATGTCTTCCCAATTTCGCACAACACCATTTTCTATCGGATAGTTTACTTCTAGTAACATGTCATAAGTATCACTTTTAAGTTTCTGCTTTTGTTTTGCCATTTATCACTAATTCAGTAATCATATCTATTATATATATTACAAAGTTAGTTATCGGATGCATTATTTATATCTTTGTAGAAAGGATAACATTATCTGCTGAACGTGATGAATATTAATTTTGAAGAAACAATAAATATTACGTCAATAGTATCAGGAGGACATCTGCGATGACTTAGCGATAATTCCAAAATTAAAAATCTCAAAATTGGAATCAAGTTACAAGAGGATAATGGAAAATATAATAATAGGAATGTTTTGATACTTAATTAGGTGGATATCTTGTTCTACAATTCTTTTAAATAAAAGATATTTGAGGTTTTATACTTCATAGAAAAAGCATACGCAAGTTAGGATATCTAGCAGGTCAACAACTTACATATGTCATCAATACTTAATATACGATGAGAGGAACTTCTGAACTAATTTTTATAGTATGGTCACTGTTCTATTAACATCATAACTGGTGTTCAATGCACCGAATCTAACAAGTAACAAAATTTGTTTCCTAAATATTGTTACGCCACTGGACTATGCAGACTGGTTAGATTAGGCTGGAATTGTACACGAACGGCCGGGAATATTCTGGAGTGCTCTAGACCGGGAGAATGGATGTATAAATAAGACGCACGGTGGGCCGAGATCTTAGTCTGAAGTCGAACGTGAACGAGTGAAGAAGCAATAAGAAAGAGACTTATAAGTGTTCAGTTGTGATTATAGTTAAGACAGTAATTAATCTGTTGTTGTTAATTGTTAATTAGTAAATAAAGTAGTGAATAAGTGTTACCTGTACTTTCAATCAGCGAATCTACGAGTAGAGGTGTTTGTGTGGATAGCAACCACGTAACAATTTGGTGTCGGAAGTGGATTGGAAGAGAAATTTCTGGAATATTCGAAAAGGTTCTACAGTGTTCTTCTCAGAAATTAGTGGTAACACGGAGAATTAAGCTACTGGACAGTGTTTGGAGGACTATTTCTGGACTGAATAGTGACTTTAAAGTGGATTTTCGAGAAGTTTCTAGAACATTCGATTTAGAAATAGTTGCAAATACGCGAGTGCCGCTAGTAATAACGTGTTGTAGACTGAGAAAAAGGACTACTAGTGCAATTTCAGGAAAATTCTAGAACATTCTATTTGGAAACTACAGGAGATACGTGAATTGTGTCGACGGGAACGTGTTGTAGACTTAAAAACAAGACTATAAGTGACTTTTAGTGACAATTCTAGAACATTCGATTTGGAAACCACAGCAGATACGTAGACTGTGTTAACGGAAACGTGTTATAGACTCAAAATAAGACTTATTAGTGATATTTCGTGAAAATTCTCGAACGTTCCATTGGACAACTAGTGGAGATAAGTGAATTTTGTCAACACAAAAGAAGTATAGACTCTAAATAAGACTTTCTAGTGCTGTTTCGAGATTTTTCTGGAACATTTCATTATTAAAATAGACGTGATATCAACATTTTACGGACTTTATAGTGTAATAAACTTTATTCCGAAATTGATTTACGTGTCGTGAGTTAATGCCAACAACAAGAAGTATGGCGGAGAAGCAAACACAGGACATGCTTGCAGCATTGTTACAACGGATGGACGAACAGAGAAAAATTATGGAAGATCAGGAAAGAAAGCGACAGGAAGAAAAAGAAGATCAAGAGAGAAAACGTCAGGAAGAAAACGAAGACTTGACAAAAATGATCGAAGGCCTGGAGAGAAGACGACAAGAAGAAAAAGAAGAACAAGAGAGAATACGACAAGAAGAGAAAGACGAACAGAGGAAAATTATGGAAGCTCAAGAGAGAAAACGCCAGGAAGAAAAAGATGACTTAAGAAAAATGATGGAGGGCTTGGAAATAAGACGATTGGAGGAAAACCAAGATATAAAAAGAAGCCTAGAGGAACAGCAGGCAGCCATTTTCTCCCTCACTGAAAAATTTAAAGGAGATGTTATCGAAAAAGTCACTGAAGTCGCAGGGAAAGTTTGTGAAGTCGAAGGACAAGTTAATGAATTTAAAGGAGAGGTCAGTGAAGTTAAAGGAGAGGTCAGTGAAGTTAAAGAAAAAGTCGGTCAAGTTGAGGGAAAAGTCAGTATTGTTGAAGGAGAAGTAGCCCGGCTCAAGCAACAATTAAGGGAGAGGAGTGGCCAATTAGTACTGTCGTCTGGTACTAGGTTACAACCACCTTCCTTCGACGGTCAAAGTTCATGGTCAACTTATAAGAGACAATTTGAGGCAGCTGCACGTTCAAATAACTGGAACGATGAGGAAAAAACAACAGCATTGGTATTAGCACTAAGGGGCCAAGCATTAGACCTGCTCCAAACAATTCCTGCCGCACAGCAACAAAACTTTGGCATTTTGGAGGCAGCGTTAGAATTAAGATATGGCGACCAACATCTCGCCCAAGTATATCAGGCTGAGCTCAAATCACGCAGACAACGAGGTGGAGAAAGCCTCCAGGAGTTCGAGGCTGCGGTAGAAAGATTAGCCCATCTAGCCTATCCTGATGCACCAATGGAATTTCAACAACAGTTAGCAGTTGGTACATTTATTGATGGAGTAAGGGACCAGGAAGTTAGGCGAATTCTTAAGTTGGCCAGGCATAAGCTTAGTAGTGAGGCTTTAGTACATGCACTGGAGATTGAGGCTGTCTATAAGGATACCACACAATCAAATCAGAGAGTACGAGCTGTGAGTGTGGAGGAAAACAAGCCAGACAACACAATACAAAACCTGATATCCGATCTACACAAGATGTTGACCCAACTACTGACGAAATCTAACTCCCAGCAGAGACAAGACCAGCAACAAAGTAGTGGGAGGCCGAATGGAGGCATCCGTTGTTATATGTGTGGCAAATTGGGCCATATTAAGAGGAACTGTCATGAGCTCAACATTCAAGATCCGAGACAAACCCAACAGCAAAGTAGTGGGAGACAGAGTGGAGGACGTATGCGTTGTTATAAGTGTGGCAGAGTGGGCCATATTCAGAGTAACTGTCGTCAGCGCATCCCTGAGAGGGTCGCAGTGATGGAGAAGCCGCAGGAAAACTGGCGAGCTGGTACTTCGCGGAATATAGCAGATGGCCTTTCCAAAAGACCGTGTCAGAAAGACTGCAAGCCTTGCCACCGTAAAGAAGAACAACAAAAGGTACAAGTAATGAAGACCGTTAAGATTGATGTTCCGGATTATTGGACAAAAGAGTCGTTAAGGGAAGCGCAGTTAAACGATAAGGAAACTGGTCCTATTTTGCAATGGAAAGAAAGAGGAACTCGGCCCGATTGGAAGGACATTTCAAATAAATCAGTGGGGCTGAAGGCTTTATGGGCACAATGGGACTCCCTTATAGTAGAAGATGGACTACTGAAGAGAGCGTGGGAAAGTCCAGATGGGAGGAAAGTTACTTTGAAATTGTTAATCCCGAGGTGTCATGTAGCAAATGTACTTCAGCAAGTGCATAATGGAACATCTGGTGGACATTTTAGCATCAACAAAACCTTGTCTAAAGTAAGAGAACGTTTCTACTGGGTAAACAGTCGTCAAGATGTGGAGGCTTGGTGCCGCCAATGTGAAGTTTGCGAGGCAAGAATGGGGCCACAAATAAGAAATAAGCAATATAACGCCAGGGCTCCTTTTGAGCGAATTACAATAACAAATGACCGTATGAAGGCTCGTTATGACCTTAAGGCTAATTCAGGAGGGTACCAGGTGGGAGAGTTGGTTTGGCTATATAACCCACAACGAAAGAAAGGCAGGTCCCCGAAGCTTCACCCGCCCTGGGAAGGACCTTACACTGTGGTCACCAGACTAAACGACGTTGTATATAGAATTCAGCAAAGTCCAAAATCCAAGATGAAGGTGGTGCACATAGAGAGACTAGCCAAATATGCAGGGAATAATGAATTGCCTGATCGGGACGTTCAGGCTTAAGGAGGGGGCAGTGTTACGCCACTGGACTATGCAGACTGGTTAGATTAGGCTGGAATTGTACACGAACGGCCGGGAATATTCTGGAGTGCTCTAGACCGGGAGAATGGATGTATAAATAAGACACACGGTGGGCCGAGATCTTAGTCTGAAGTCGAACGTGAACGAGTGAAGAAGCAATAAGAAAGAGACTTATAAGTGTTCAGTTGTGATTATAGTTAAGACAGTAATTAATCTGTTGTTGTTAATTGTTAATTAGTAAATAAAGTAGTGAATAAGTGTTACCTGTACTTTCAATCAGCGAATCTACGAGTAGAGGTGTTTGTGTGGATAGCAAACACGTAACAATATTTATTCTTCAAAAAATTACCGCTCCATTACGAGGAAAGAAGAAATAGCGCATCATTCTATTTCTGCCGTAGGTGGATTTTTTAAAAACTTTTAGGTTGCACAATAATGACAATTTTGTTTATTGACGCATATGCACCATCCTTTATAAAGCGCTATAGTTTACAATGTGTTTTTTTTTTTCAGATTTAACATAAGTTGCACAAGTATATTATGTTTTGTTGCAGAAATGTCTAATTTTGAGACTACTGCATTAAACATAATTGTATGAAGAATTCTTCTTGCATTTCTTTATATTATGATAAATCATCGTGCGTGATGATTAAGTGGTCTAATGGCGGCCGACTTTGTATATCCCGTTATATACTAATCGTTATTTTTGAAGCCAAAATATAATTGTTGGGCACGTGTAGAACGCTTATTTTATAATGCCAAAAGTCCTTGTAAAATTACCATGAACTTGAAGGGCACTATTAATTTTTACACACAATGTTTTAATAGCTACCAAATCCACTTTGATGATGACTGATCGCATCAACGAGACAATTTCAATGCATGCATGTAAAATAATATAAATATATTACACTTACATGATTTACTATTTTTTGTAGGATATAAAATTATGAAATAATTTTTAGTACAGGGATTCCTAGACAGTAAGGAAGTAGGTATAGTTATCATGATTTTTTAGACCTTGAGATTTTGATTGATATATATGTTTTGAACCGTCTTGAATCCATTCTGACTATTTTCTGAATAATTTATGTAATGATTATGATAAAAACATTACTGTGGAAAGAAAGCTATCTGCATACCTTGAGCGATAAAAACCATCACATATTTTCCGTGAAGGTACTTTCCAATTTCTACAAAAACTTAATGCATAGGTAGGTGTAGGAATATTAGAAAATCACATAATAGAACATTGCCAGTTCAAATAGCAGAAAATAACTAGGAATAATTTTGCATTAATATTATATTTCAATATGACATAAATAAGAAACTTTTTAGATGGAAACGATTCTGGATGGTGCGGTGGATTGCTTGTCAATTCTTCTACACTCACACTTCAAATACTTGAGTAGGGCTTAGTTGAAATAAAAGTGATGTAGTTACCAATTCATGTCCACTTCATAGGATAGAGAAATAAATCACGAGCAGTTTGGACAAAAAATTTATTAACAATATATTTTAATTATTGGCTAACGCTTCGGTGGATATATATTAATTTGGCCCTGAAGATAGTGGGAACTATCCACCGAAACGTTGGCCAATAATTAAAATTTATTGTTAATAATAATTTTTTTGTCCAAATGAAGAAATATCTGAGAATATATTATGTAGGTGAAATTATTTACTAATGCCAAAAAAAATCAGTTGGTGCTTGCAACACAAGTTATTAAATAACTGGATACCCAGCACTTTAAAACACAATAATATCTTTTGAATTAGATTATATCTTCTTTCTTTCTTTTGAGCCACAATAGGCCTGGTAATGGCCGCAGTGGAGGGTCCACAGGGAATTCCTTTTCCAAAAAATTGATTACATATTCTTATTCAGCAGCCCTTAAAACGTCTTATCACCAAGTTTCATCAAATTCGGATCATTTTCAGACGAGCACCCCATGATGTTACGCTTAAATGTGATACAAACCTGTAACTCCTCTATTTTGTGACCGATTTAAAAAGATTTTTTTTAGAATGTAGTTTCTAATGCTAATAGCAATTAGCAGTTTTTGACTTTAAAAAACGCATCCCAGTTGGTCGTGTATTGCACTAATAAAAGCAGTACCACACGTAGATAGAGTTTTTGTTACCCTACATTCTAAAAAAAAATAGAGGAGTTGTAACTCCTGTAAAACCTATAGTTTGTATCACATTTAAGCGCGACAGCGACATCATGGGATGCTCACCTGAAGATGTTCAGAATTTGATGAAACTTGGTGAAAAGACGTTCTAAGGGATGCTGAATAAGAATGTGTAATCAATTTTTTAAAAAAAATCGCTAATAGCAATTAGCAGTTATTGACGTTAAAAAACGCATTCCAGTTGGCCGTGTATTGCATTAATAAAAAAAGCAGTACCAAAATATAAAGGAGTTACAGGCCTGTATCATATTTAAGCGAGACACCCTGTATATCTTCTTTACAAAAAATCTCTATTCGCCAGTCTTTATTTTCTTATTATCCTGCGTTTTATATTTTTTTAGTTTATTATTTATTTTCATTTCAAACTTAGTAGTTCCAGTTTTAATTAATTTCATTTTTAAATCATCATGATTTCCCTTATTTTAGCTTAAGCCCCTGTACAAGTAACTTATTTTAATATCACATAATAATATATAGACAATATTACTTATTCTAAGTTTTTCTATATATTATTTTTTCTTTCAATTTTAATTGGGATTCAGTTACATTAATATATACGTGTATTATTTTCACATATTTTAAAGTCACCATGGTGCTTTCATAAAAGTTTTGAGGTATGATAACATAAAATACATTCCCACACGGTTCGTGCAGGCCCCAGTACCCTTGAGGCAAATTCCAAAGGTGGAGATTTCAATTATGAATCAGAACAGCATTTTTTGTTATGGTTCTTGCATAGCGGAAGTCACGGATTATAATAAAACTAGAAATATCCTTTCTTAAAGTAACTATTTTAGTATCAATGTTTCTTGCATTACTTCAGATAATTTCAAGAGACTACTACGGTAGTATAATTTAACTCATTCATAAATCTATCTTTGCATGCTGAGAAAAGACAAAAATAATATCATTTTGCCATTGTGAACTGAAAGGTGTTTTATCTTCGGCTTTACGAGTATAGTTTATAGTTGAATTTTGCTATAAATTGGAAGTGTTAAATGTTAAGTAACTACAAGTTGACTAATTATTAAATCGTATAAGTTTTTTTAACAAAAATGATTAAACTCTGAAAAAAATCGTCTTTGTTTCCACATGGCCACCCATGGCATTATTATATTCATATATGTACGTTTTCTCTCATTTCATACACAACTTAACATTTAACGTATAATTAAACAATTACGAATTGTTTGCGATTTTCTTTTTTAGCTGCGACCTTCCCTACATTTTTAACAATTTATTTTTATAAATGGTTTAGCAATGGCAATAGCATGAAATTGATAAGTACTTAGCTCTGAAATCGTAAATGAAGTTACATTTGCGGAGCAACTGTGCAGTAGTGGATACATTCAAAATATAGTACCTATTTTCTGTAAAAGAGGAAAAACCACTAAAACCATTATCATAATACAAATAGGTATAACAATAACGAAGATAGGAATAATGAGTAAATTATGGTCTAATAAATAGTAGCGAACCCACGAGAGCATAGCTTGTTTGTTGGGCATCTAGTACTAATCAATTTGAACATGAAATGTGCAAAATATTTACAAACATAATTAACAAGTATCAATTATAAAACATAAGGAACAGTAACAAATATTATTAACTAAAAAATAATTAAAACTAACATGGTATCAAACATTAAGTGTAAAGTAAAATATTAGGTAGCAATAAATAAAGAAAATGTATAATCAATAAATAAATCGTTGAAAAGATTTCATGAATTCATTTTATATATTTGGGTTATTTAGAACCTCTTTTTTTTTCCGAGTTTTCATAAACAGCCATCTCCGATTTTTTTTGTATTTAAAAACATACTGAATTTAATTCTTTTATTTCCATAGGTAGGATATCTTGGAATAGCATAGGAAAAACTTTTTTTGGGTTATTATTTTATCGGCTGTTGGTAATACTAAACCCTATATTTCAGTCTGATATGAGTGATGACATATTTCAGTATATTTATTTTTATTCTTACAACAATAATTTAGCAATGTTTTGCAGTAAATTAATTTGATGGCTTCAGAAAATAATAGATTTGTGGAACACTGCATGCTATTGTTTAGCATCAATTTTAATATTTTCTTTGTATCATGGTTAGATGAGTATTCGATACACCTCCCCAACCTATTATGCCGTATTGTAAGTAAAGAATCAATTAATGTATAATATATAATTTTTAACTGATCATATGATAGTATTTGCTTTATTTGCTTGAATTTATAAAGTCCTCTAATTTTTTTTACTAAATGATTAATATATGCATCCCATGGTATGTGATAATCTATATAAACACCCAGATATTTTATGTGTTCTATTGTTTGTATGTTAATATTTTTATTAGTATCATATCTTATATACAAGTTAATATAAGTTGGAAGAGATTTTCTGTAACATGCAAAAGGAATAAATTTAGTTTTTGTATTTACAGTTAGAAGTTTACTGTCAAACCAATTTATAATTCGAGTGAAATCTCTTTCAATTTTTATTTTCAAGTCTGTCCAGTTGTCTTCCACATAAAAGATTGTAGTATCGTCAGCAAAAGAAACAGTCTGTCCAGCTGATTTTATTTCAAATAGACTATATATGGTAAATAATTATGGTCCTAGAACTGTATATTGTGGTATTCCATATTCGACGAGTCTAGGTTCACTTTTAATATCAGCTTGCTTCTTACCTATTAAACAACTTTCCATCAGATTGTACGGTTTTCCACGGACACTTCATTGTTCTTGAGTTTGCAAAAGTTGAGAGTGAGTGAGTTGAGTATGTCGAATGCCTTAGCCAGATCTAAAAAGACACATGCAGATTTTTTATGCCTATTTAAGGATGAACATATGCAGTCAGTAAGGTACGCTGTTGTATCTTGTATGAATTTAATTTTTGAAACCCAAATGGGTTTTCTGACAGTAATTTATGTTTTTTTAGATAGCCAACACAGACGAATTTTAATTATTTTCTCGTATACTTTGGCTAGGTTAGACAATAAAGAAATTGGTCTATAATTTTCTGTATTTTCTTTATCACCTGCCGTAAAAATTGGTTTGATTATGCCTGATTTAAACGCTGCTGGAAAATAACCCATCTCTATTGACATTTATTATTTCAGCCAAGGTAGTCGCAATGTCGCAATTAAGGTCTTTAAAACATAAAACAATAAAAAAAACTATGTTTATTTTTACAGATTGAGTAAAGTAATATTTTTCCTTTAGTAATATTATATTCCAAGTTTAAATATATGATATTTATTTTTGTCAGACCAGAGTGTGGATTTATTTCATTTTGCCCAATCGGTATGGAATTCCTGTTTGTTAAATCGAAAAAAACTCTGAAAAATATTCCTCCTATTGAAAGATTCTCATCTGTTTTCCAGTTGCCTAATAAAATTAAAATAATACAAATATAAAAATTTTCATATTTTAAGGAATAGAAACCTTCTAAACTTATTTATCCCAGTTTGTATATTGATTTAACCCATTTTATTTAACGGAACCATTTTTACATGCGTTATTGTTGGATTTAACGCTCTTTCATCGAACTGGATGTTTTAAATTGTAAATTGGGCCAATAACAGTAAATTTATGCTAATCTGAAAAATAGTAAAAAATGGATTTATCCAATTTTGCTCAGTTGCTCCTCATTTGTATAAGTTGTGGTTTGTTATACTTTGTTATATTTCTAGATATTTCAGTTGGATTTTAAAGAATTTTTTCTTTTGCTGCAAACAACTTATATAACATAACGTAGGTACTTGTTGATAATAAATTGTGTATTTACCACCAGTAATTTATTTTTTAAAATTTTAAGAACAATTGTAACTTTTATGTGAAATTTTAAATTTATGGTTTTTCCAACATTGAAATTGTTTTGTCATAACTGCAGAAAGATTTATTTTCTGTCAGCAATCGGTATTTTACCTGAGATTTTATATTCTTTAATAAGGATCAAAGACAATGATGGGTATAACCATAGTTCTTAGAAGGAGAAACGACCTATTTTCCTAGAAGTGAATGATTAAATATTCTCAAAAAAGAAAACAAAAATGTTCACTTACCTAAATCAAAAGGATAACATTCCTTAAATGTAAAGCATTTTTTTTTATTTTCGATACCTTTTACGAATTGTTACGTGTTTACTATCCATACAAACACCTATAGTCGTAGATTCGTTGATTGAAAGTCCAGGTAACAATTACTCAATACTTTATTTACTGATTAACAATTAACTACAATAGATTAATAACTGCCTTAATCATAATCACAATGGATTACTTATAAGTTTCTTTCTTATTTCTTCTTTACTCGTTCACCTTTAACTTAAGACTGACTTTCGGCCCACCGTGCGTCTTATTTATACATCCATTCACACGGTCTAGAATATTCCAGAATATTTCCGGCCGTTCTCGTACAATTCCAGTCTCATCTAACCAGTCTACATAGTCCAGTGGCGTAACACCCTAAAGCCTGAACGTCCTAATCAGGCAATTCATTATTCCCTGCATATTTGGCTAGTCTCTCTATATTCACCACCTTCATTTTTGATTTTGGACTTTGCTGAATTCGGTATACGACGTCGTTTATTATGGTGACGACAGTGTATGGTCCTTCCCAAAGGTGGTGAAGCTTCTGGGACCTGCCTTCCTTTCGTTCTGGGTTATATAGCCAAACCAACTTTCCCACCTGGTACCATCCTGAATTAGCTTTAGTACGGTCACTTGTTATTGCAATTCGCTCAAAAGGAGACCTGGCGTTATATTGCTTATTTCTTATGTGTTGGCCCCATTCTCGCCGCGCAAACTTCTCATTGGCGGCACCCAAGCCCCCACATTTTGACGACTGTTTACCCAGTACAAACGTTCTCTTATCTTTGTCAGCGTTTTGTTGATGCCAAAATGTCCGCCAGACGTTCCATTATGCACTTACTGAAGTGCATTTGCTACGTGACATCTGGGGATTACCAATTTCATAGTAACTTTCCCCCATCTGGACTTTCCCACGCTCTCTTCAGCAGTCCATCCTCTACTCTAAGGAAGTCCCATTGTGGCCATAAAGCCTCATCCCCACTGATTTATTTGAAATATCTTTCCAATCGGGTCGGGTTCCTCTTTTTTCCATTTGAGAATAGGACCAGTTTTCTTATCGCTTAACTGCGCTTCCCTTAACGACTCTTTTGTCCAATAATCCGGAACATCAATCTTACGGTATTCATTATTTGTACATTTTGCTGTTTTTCTTCACGGTGGCAAGGCTTGCAGTCTTTCTGACACGGCTTTTTGGAAAGGCCATCTGCCATATTCCCCGAGGCACCAGCTCGCCAGTTTTCTTGCGGCTTCTCTATTACTGCGACATTTAACCTCTCAGGGCTGCGCTTACGACAGTTACTCTGAGTATGGCCCACACTGCCCCACTTATAACAGCGCATGCCTCCTGCATTTTGTCTACCATTACTTTGCTGTTGGTCTTGTTTCGGCTGGAGATTCGAGTTTATCAGTAGTTGTATGATCATCTTATGTAGATCAGATATCAGGTTTTCTGTTGTGTTATCTGGCTTGTCTTTCTCCACGCTCACGGCTCATAGTCTCTGCTTTAATTGTGTGGTATCCTTATAGGCAGCCTCAATTTCAAGTGCATGTACTAGAGCCTCACTACTTCACTTTTACGCTAATTTAAGGATTCGTGTAATCTCCTGGTCTCTTACTCCATCAATAAATGCTCCAACTGCCAAGTGTTGCTGAAACTCTGTTGGTGCATCAGGATAGGTTAAATGGGCTAATCTCTCCACGACAGCCTCGAACTCCTGTATGCTTACTCCACCCTGTTGTTTGCGTGATTTTAGCTGGGCCTGATACACTTGGGCGAGATGTTGGTCGCCATATCTTAGTTCTAATGCTGCCTCCAGAATGCTAAAGTTTTGTTGCTGTGCTGCAGGAATTGTTTAGAGCAGGTCTAATGCTTGGCTCCTTAGTGCTAATACCAGTGCTATTGCTTTTTCTTCTTCGTTCCAGTTATTTGAACGTGCAGCTGCCTCGAACTGTCTCTTATAAGTTGATCATGAAATCTGACCGTCGAAGGAAGGTGGTTGTAACCTAGCACCTGACGACAGTACTAACGGGCCACCCTTCTTTCTTAATCGTTGTTTAAGGCGGGCTACTACTTCCTTAATTTCAGTTATTTCTCCTTCACTGACTGCGTTAACTTCCATGACTTCGGCCCGTACATCTTCCTTCAATTGTTTAGTGACCGAGAGCACGACTTGATGCTGTCCCTCCATAATTTGTCTTAATTCTTCCTGGCGTCATATTTCCAAGCTTTCCATCATTTTTCTTAAGTCATCTTTTTCTTCCTGTCTTTTCCTTTTTGTTCTTCTTTTTCTTCCTGTTTTTTCTTTCTTGTTCTTCGTTTTCTTCGTAACGTTTTCTTTCTTGTTCTTCTTTTTCTTCCTGTCGTCTTCTTTCATGCACTTCCATAATTTTTCTTTGTTCGTCTTTCTCATCCTGGCGTTCTCTTTTCTGTTCTTCCATTTGTTGCATCAATAATTGCAAGTAAGTCTTGTGTTTGCTTCTCCGCCATGCCTCTTGTTGTTGGCATTAACTCACGACACGTAACTTAGTTCAGAATAAAGCTTATTACACTATAAAGTACATACAATGTATGTATCATAACTATTCTGTAATGGAATGGTCCACAAAAATCTCGAAACAGCACTAAAATGTCTTATTTAGAGTCTATACTACGTTCCCGTTAACACAGTTCACGTACCTTCTGTGGTTTCTAAATCGAATATTCTAGAATTTTCACGAAAAGTCACTTATAGTCTTGTTTTGAAGTCTATGACACGTTCCCGTCGACAAAATTCACGTATCTTCTATAATTTCCAAATAGAATATTCTAGAAATTTCCCGGAATTGCACTAATAATCCCATTTTTCCAGTCCACAACACATTATTGCTAGCGGTAATCGCGTATCTGCAGCGGTTTATAAATTGAATGTTCTAGAAACTTCTCGAAAATCCACTTTAATGCCACTAGTCGATCCAGAAATAGTCCTCAAACACTGTCCAGTAGTTTAATTCTTCATGTCACCACTAATTCCTGAGAAGAACACTGTAAAACCTTTTCGAATGTTCCAGAAATTTCTCTTCGAACCCAATTCCAACACCAAATTGTTACGTATTTGCTATCCACACAAACACTTATACTCGTAGATTCGTTGATTGAAAGTCCAGGTAACACTTACTCACTACTTTAATTACTAATTAACAATTAACAGTAGATTAATAACTGTCTTAATTATAATCACAATTGAACGCATAAGTCTCTTTCTTATTTCTTCTTTACTCGTTCACCTTTAACTTAAAACTGACTCTGGGCCTACCGTGCATCTTATTTATACATCTATTCACACGGTCTAGAATATTCCAGAACATTCCCGGCCGTTCTTGTACAATTCCAATCTCATCTAACCTACACAGTCCACACAGTCCAGTGGCGTAACAGAATTTTAATATCAATTTTACTCAAAAAACCAATCAGACATTCGATGCAGGTGAAATATTGATTATTCACCAAATTGTATCGCCAGATAAGTTATTTCATAATGTATTTATTTTATTTAGTGATTCATTTAGATTATAAAGAGATCGATTAATAGGAAAATAGGAATAGCGAAAACAATATAGATCAATTGAACAAGAGCAAACAAAAGTTTAAATGTATGTTATACGACATTGCGGAAGCAGAAAGTGAAGACGACAATGAATGAATCAATATAACAAATAAACAATCAAAAGCGGCGTAGCTAACGGCGCCTTTCTCAATACATCCCTGTTTTCCATATCAGTTTACAAGGAAAATGAAAGAATAAATAAATCTACGCATGTGTTTTCACAAACGTAATTGAACTATATTTCTAACTTTGGTATGTACCTACTATTGGGCCGAATTAAAGTAATCGATTTTTTATTAAGTAGTCTGTTTTTTGAAAAATTTTCTTTTGTTAATAGGAGGTTTTACGTCAGTTATCTCAATAGACACTTTTAGTGTGACGTCACATAAGTATGCAACTTATGTACTACTGCCATGACACACTGGTTGCCTACACATCACACTGGAACTTGACCCTTAATGCAAATATCTATAAAGGGGACATTTTCATGGATTGAACGCAGCGTAGAATTTTATTCTATTTCTTCCTTGTACGAAATATTTAAGAACTTGCAGTTACTATGTACCATGTACAAAGATTACTGGGTATTTTTTACTGCTTTCGAATAATCAATCTATACGCCTATGTTAATAAAACTCCGACAATTTTGTCAGAGCGTTAAGATTGATTTTTTTCCACTACCACCCTAATGTGCCTGGGAACAAGTTCGAAAACATAAAATTTTCAATTAACCTATAATAAATCTAACTTTAAAATGAGTTGCGAGCTTCTTTATCAATGCGCCCAATACAGTGTTAGGAAATGAAAAATAAATAGACAGATATCATACTTTTTTCCATACTTTCAGTAGGTATAGATGAAAACTTCAGTACCCACAAATACATACGAAGAAAATAACCTAACTCCTTATACAGCAAATTGCAGCAAGTTCAATTAAATTTTTCCTTATTTCTTCTATAGACCATAATAAGGCTATCTTTGAAAGCTACAAGTTTTGATATTTCGAATTGACATATAGAAGTTTAGGTTAGATTTTGTTATAAAAATATATTCTGAATGTACCTAACGCTCGGAGAAAACTGTTAAGAACCAGGACTGACCTGATAGTTCCCTCGAACTTCCATTTCGTAAACGCCCATTGATACCCTTTATTTATTTATTTATATGTATGTATGTATATTATCTACAGTGTCTTAAACTTTACAATAATCTTTTGAAGCGACGAGCCAATGACCCTAATTTGCATGATTAAGATGTACTAGGTGAAAGAAGGTGCCAACGATCCGACGCCAGTCAATCGAAAACTCTGGACACATCGTTAGCAAAACTTCTAAGAACTTTAGTTTACGACGCGTATCAGAAAAATGAAATCCCAACTATTAACGTGGTAGACAGAAAACTAGAAGAAATGAATTATCATCTAAAATATACCAAAAGAACTTTAGGAACTTGATTGCGAAAAATTGGAGTTAAATATCAAACTATTAATAAACGTATGGCAATTATAGAAAGTAGACGAATAGTGGATTGGCGAGATTCATATCTAGAAGAGATAAAAGAACTCGGAAGGGAAAATAGACCAATTTATTATCTAGATGAAACGTAGTGTGATACTCATGACACCGTAAAAAAAGGACTGATGCATCTAAGAAATATCAACCAATCTCATTGCCTCCAAATAAAAGGACTCGGTTGATTATATTATATTCTGGATCAGTTGATGGATGGGTTGATAATATATTGAAACTGTGCGGAAAAAACATTGAAGACTGTAACGTGGATTACCACAAGAACATGGAGGGAGAAATATTTGAAAAATGGTTTGAAAATACCCTAATTCCGAAATTAAAACCGAATAGCATTATTGTTTTTGTTGTTCTTGACAATACGAAGTATCATTCGAGACAACCGTATAAAATTCCTAATAAGAGTTTTACTAAGCTGGAGTTACAATTTTTTTAATGGAACATGATCTCTATTATGAGGAAATTTATAATATAGCTCAACTCTTGGAAGTCCTGCAAACGAAAAAATATGAGAAGTATATTATAGACACTGTAGTGGAGAGATATGGCTACAAAGTGTTGAGATTATCTCTATATTTCTGTATTTTCAACCTGATTTAATTAATTTGTTGTAAATTGAAGAAAAATGTCAGAAAAGGAAACACTTTTCCAAAATTCGATAAAAAAGTCGTAGAGTTAATTCAAAATGAAGTATCGAAAATTAAGAAGGAAGATTGGGAAAAATAATTAGGAAAGTAATTACAATTGAGGATGATTATTTAAAAATTGCTGAATGTCATATAAATCGTGGAAATAAATTTATTATAAATTTGAGCGAGGCTAGTAGTTCATCTGAAAATGAAGAAGATGATGAGAAGGGTGAGGATTTAGAGGAAGGAGCGATGTGAGGTGAGGTAAAGTAAAGTGATGTGAGGTGAGGTAATATGAAGTGATGTGAAGTGAAGAAGTGAATTTTGTGATATCAACTGTATTGTTTATTTCCGTTTTTGTGCTTTCGTAGTTCAGTGCTTTTTGAGGATATTATTATTTATTAATATTATTTTTTTCATTTTGACAAAAATTCGTTTATCTGTTTTTATTATAGTAATAACTTTACTATTAGAATTTATTTTTAGTTTATTTAATGAGAAAAATATTTGTTTCTGTTACTATTTTGAGAGTATATTTTTTGTTTGTACTTTGTTTTTAAAGGTTTCTTTTTTACTTTTTGAATAATTTCTTTGTTCTATACTAACATTCCATACCCATCCTTTCCTGGCAAGAAATGCTCATACCTCCTCGCGGTTCTTGCTGGGTAGTAAAAATTTATATTAAGCGAACTTGAATAGTTCAACTACTGTAGGTGTAGTCAATACTTTAAATTCAATACTTTTATTTCAAGTTAATACTTTTTTCTACAATTGTTAAATGGTTGCTAGACTGAGCACAAAAATCCTACACTTAAAAAGTAACCGAGCGAATAATACAGACAAATCCAGCTTTGCGCTCTGTAGCGTCTTTTCCCGCACGTCCCGTCACTAAAGCGATTTCTCCTACTATAATAATTCTATTTATAGACAAAAATATTTTAATCTTAATTAAGATGAATAGTTATAGATAACCAGAAGCCAAGCAGAATAAGAGCCATTATAGTTTCACAAATAGTAATAAATAATAAAAATAATACAAATAAGGTATAAACTCGTAAACCAGTCACTCCATTTAATTGAAGATTAAATGAAGTTGCCACATATACTTCCTGGTGATTTATAAATTTGTATCACAAAATGAGAAGTTATTAAGCTTTAATTGCGATTACCCACTAGTAAAAGATTTTTACCATTTATTTGGTAAAAATCTATTAGTAGTGGGAAATCGCAATTATAGCTTAATTACTTTTCTTTGTGCGATACAAATTTATAAATCACGAAGAAGTATGTGTGTACCTTTATAAGTATTATAGTTTTTCTGATACAAATATATTTTAGAATCCAATATGAGAAAGTCCGTGTTATTGGTCGTTGTCTGGATGGAAAATAAGAAATGAACAATTGTTGTGTTGAGTAAGAACTACAGTTTATTCACTTATAGAGAACAATGACATAATAAATACATCACATACTCAATATAATATTTTTAAGAAAGCAAAGGATTACTACGTCCCACCCATTTTTGGGAAAACGTGTATTTAACCATTATGTTATGATCATGGTGAACATCTGTTTCTTCTGGTTGGACAATGGACATGCACAGAGCATTATACAGTATATCGCTTGTGTAAAAATGAGTGACGACCGCGACGTTTAAAATGCGTCTGAAGAAAAATATTGTAATACATTTAAAATTTATCATGCCATGGAAGTTAATCGAAGTTATCAGTTAATTATAAGAGCCTAAAAAACTGTCATATCACAGCTAGTGCTTTCTCTATATTACAATCAGGTGCGGTTCTAGACCAGAAAAAAGGCCGGGGGGGGGGGGGCTGCCAAAAATAAAACTTTTTTTTTCAAATAAAAAACATTTTTATTTTTAAATAATATTTAAAAAATTCTTAATATTACTAAATATCTATGTAAATGGTTTCAAAAATTCGGCAAATCTGCCCTAATAAGTATAATAAAGTAGAACGATATGTAGAATAATAAAAATAAAATAAAACCGGATCTAATAAAATAATATTTTTCTATTTCCATCAGTATAAAGGTATTCAAAAATGTCTCTAGTTCCTGTTCTATGGTCATTAAAGCTATCCCTAGGCGCCCTTGTCTCATAGTACTCTTTAAGGATGGTTTAAAATGTTTTAGTACTGAAAAAAGTCGTTCCGCAGATATGCAGAAGTAACTGGGCAACTAAGTGATATATCAAAAAATTAGACCGAAATTAGCATACATTTAAGCAGTTTAAGAACGCCTCTTAAAACTTCGGCATATGCCTCAATTACTGTTAGCTCCGTTTTTGTTTTTTTATATAATTTCTGTATACATTTAACTGATTCATAAGAATATCGTTGGAGGTAAGCTTATAGAATTTGATTGTAGAAGCTATAGAATGTTTCGATTTATTAAAGCATCATCAGAGAACTACGATTAAAACATGCTTTACAACATAGTTTGATGTGCTTAAGTTTCATTTTGTATTTACACCATTACATATATTTAGGTATTTGTTTTAAATTTTCTTGCATATTTGTAGTTACAATTTTCGATATTTTCCTTTCTCTTTTTTGGGACTTACTACCATATGAATAATTCTTCATTATCTAAAAAATTTAGTTAGGTACCCAGCATGTTACTGCAAAAATAGACCTCTGCACTTGTGACTTTACGTCAAAATGGAAACAAACTTGTTTTCCTAAACGTTAAGGAATTATATTATTATTTTTGTGTCTCATATTAGTTGTAAAAAAACATCTTCTGACTAATTTTTGACGTAAAGTCACAAGCGCAGAGGTTTATTTTTCCAGTAACATACCTACTGAGTAACTAAGTATATTTTTAAGATAAGGAAGAATTATTCATGTAGTAGTAAGTCCCAAAAAAGAGAAAGAAAAATTTAGAGAATAAAACAAGATAGATTTATTGCGGTTCAAAATAAAACAAAGAAGGTTTAGTGCCATATTCCCCAAAAAGAAACAATTATGCAGCTACGGACACGTGTTTCGGAGTTATTGCCCCTCATCAGCGTAGCGTAGCTAAGGAATTGGATCTACGATGGGATAGATCAGGAACAAGAACTAAAATATGACTGGAAAGTACAGTACACAGTACTCAATTAGTGTCTTCATGTTCCCATGGAAACACGTATCCGTGCTGCATAATTGTTTCTTTTTGGGGAATGTGGCACTAAACCTTCTTTGTTTTATTTTGAACCCCAATAAATCTATCTTGTTTTATTTGTATGTGCCAGGTGGAAATGAGCAGTACACATAGAGCTCTGTGTGTTGACTGTGCTCATCGAGGCCCCAAATGTGGCACATGGGAACATGAAGACACTAATTGAGTACTGTGTACTGTACTTTCCAGCCTTATTTTAGTTCTTGTTCCTGATCTATCCCATCGTAGATCCAATTCCTTAGCTACGCTACGCTGATGAGTGGCAATAACTCCGAAACACGTGTCCGTAGCTGCATAATTGTTCCTTTTTGGGGGAATATGGCACTAAACCTTCTTTGTTTTAATTTAGAGAATGCCACAAATAACGTTCAGGCAATATTTCTATATTTTCATTATACATGAAATCGTCGCGTCCGTATATCCTAGCTTCTGGCAATTCTTAATTGCTAATGTAATGTATTTATCTAATTTTTGAGAGCAGTTCAAAAAGTTGGGGGGGGCCTGGGCCTCCCTAGGCTCCCGTAGATCCGCCCCTTGGTATGACTGATGGTCGAGAGGCAAGGACACTTGACTCTCACCCAAAAGTCCCGGGTTCGAATACCGGCCGTGGCACTGGGATTTTTCTATGAGAGAGATTAATCGTAGTATACTGGGATATTAAATGTGTGTCCGTTGTCACTAAATGTGTAGCCCCCTCTCGCACAACGTCAGTTTAGAGATACAGGGGGTTGTATTATCTGTGGTGTGGTGTTTATTACAATAGATTACTAGAATGAAAAATGGGGTAGTTCTCATAACTATTTGTTTATATAGTGTCAATAATTATTATTATGTCACTAGTGATTTTCTGAACTTTTAGTTAGTTAAGTTAGCCATAATATCATGGGGATTTTCAATTCTTCGGCAGTACTGCTGAAGTGCCTGAGAGAACAAAATGGGCACAATATTATAGTGACTGATAAATTTCATATTTCAACATACGAGTCGCTATTTTGACGGACCTGCATCACAAGTATTGTAAGAATTTGCGAATACTACATGTGAATAAAGGAGCTGCAAAAAATTTTAGATGGTATTGTTGACACGATGTTCTATATTATAATGCGGAGCATAAGAGACGCTGTAATCACTAATCAGTAAAGCTGGCCGAGTTCACCTGGCTGACAGAGCCGTCATATGACTCATATGTTTACCTCATATCATACTTGATTAAGTACAATAAATGGAAATAAATTTTAACAATAATGTTATATTTTATAAAAATTTGTATAAAACTCACCCTTTTAAACAGATTTATGAAGTAGTTGGTTGTCGTCATCACAAAGTGGGGAAGATCTATAGTATAACAGCATCAGGTATGTTTCTACAGCTGTCTCCGTCAGCGATGTTCGCTTTGGTGAAAAAATATGTTTGTATTTTGAAAATGACCGTTCGACATTTACGGATGTAATGCAGGCATAAGTAAAACAATCTGTGAACTCACTTACCGAAGTTGTAGATGCACCATCACAAATTTGTCTTAGTTTGCTAAAATCAGGATCTTTCTGTAATACACTCTCGAATTTTTCACTAACGCGATTATTTTTTGCGTCATTTATAGCCTATAGCTGTGTATTTACGTCGTCGACTATTTGCAGCGATTCCACTAACAACAACGAACGATTTTGCAATTTTTCTATTGCGTCATGTAGTTCTCTATAATTGTTATTAATAGTTGTTTTTAAATCTGTTTCAAGGGAAACGTCTTGAAAGCTTGTCTGGCTTTCCCTAATAGTTGCAGCCTCGCTAGGATTGAACTGTAGTATCACAGCTTTTATTTGTTGAAAATATTCAGCATAATAAAGAGCCGCTTTTAACCACGTTCCCCAACGTGTAAAAATCGGCTGTGGTGGTTCAGGAATACCAGGAGACTGTCTGTGAAATGCTCGAAGCCGTTTAGGAGATTTGAGAAATACTTTTTTTGTATTTGCTATTAATGCATCTACCTCTGGAAAACATTTTCGAATCGTTTCTGTCACAAGATGTAACGCATGCACTTTACACGTAACATGTAAAAACCTACAATTGTCTCTTTGAAGAGAACGGCCTACCACGCGCATTGTCGCGGCACCATTAGTCACAAACATCAATACTTCACCTGTTGAAAGTTCAAATTTTTCGAATGTCTCCAACACCACACACGTAATTATTTCGCCAGTACACGCAGTTAGTCTTTTACTAGTTAGTAAAAGTGGAAATGTTGGTTTAAGAGGGTCCAGTACACGTACTATAATATTTAAAGTAGATTTTTTTTACAATCTGTCGTCTCGTCAATACATAACCAGAGCCATATATTTTTTAATCCACATTTAATCCTATTTACAATGTCTTCACGAACAGCTGGAATATATCTACGTAACGATGTACGACTTGGTAAGTTCACTTGGGGATTGTATTTATTCCAAAACTCCCGAAATGGTTGTATATCCAGTATGTGTAGCGGAATATTACAGGCTATTAACATTAACAATAAATCAAACATAAACTGAGTTGTCAAAGGCATGCCATTTTTTTTATTTTGATGTTGCACGGTATTGATATGACGACGACAATCTGTCTTGTGCCAGTACATTAAATCTTGATTGCAAACTTTACAAATTATTTTGCATCCGTCATAGAATAAATCCGGAAATTCACCGATAAATTTATTCACTGTGTCCGCGTACGGTCATTTTTTACCCTTTTGGCGCGTTTGACATTATGTATAATTTATAGGTACAACCTCACGCATTAACCTTTCAAATAAGACTGCAGCGTAAATCACTTCTAAATCGGCACGTGTGACGCCAGCGCAAGACCGTGGCTGTACTCCAGCCACCTCGGCCAGCTTTACTAATCAGTAAATTTTGAACTGCCATTATTTTCGCAGACACGATCTATACTGCTAATTAAAACTTGTATTAACCGACATGCGTACTAGCATTTGATCAAAAGTCCAGATTTTATGTGCGGATTTTAAATAATTTTGGGTCCGCTGATCAGGTTTCGATGACCAGTTGTCGAGTACAGCACGTGACATTCTGCGATGAACGTAACTGAATATTTGCTCTTAAATCTTTTAAGAGGGTATCCACAATTTTAGACCTTTTTGTCATTTGGTACACGTGTAAATTCAGGGTAAAACAACGTTTGATAAGATCGTGATTTGTAAAATTTTCATCACAATACGTTTTACAAATCACGATCATATGAAATGTAATTCTACCTAAACTAGTTGTAACAGTTGAACGATCAAAAATGTTGGACACCTGTTTATTCTTGTGTTGCATAGGGTGAGATATGTTTTGATTTATGTATTGCAGTTACTAGAGATTGCATCTCAGGTAGTCATTCCAGTTACGGATTAACATATAACTTTCATACAAATAATAAAATAGAAATAAATGTTGCGAAATGCAGTGGTACACGATTTTTCTAGAAATTAATTAATAACTTTCTCTCATGTTATTTTATTGTATACTGCTAATTTTTTGCAAAGTACAACACATTTATTTACTCGCGTAATTAATTGAAACAGTGAAGAAACAAAAAAAAAACTATATTTTAAATGCGGGTGCCTTCATTTTGCACATGCCACTTGGAAGTGACAATTCTAACTCTGTGACACACTTCGTAGTGATAGTTCTCAATTCAAAGCTGCTTCACAAGATGCCCCCATGTTTAGGGTTCCATCAGCAGTTGTCAAAAATGGCCCCCATAGCGACAGCGACTCAGTTTAGGGCAACGTGCCGCAAATTAAAAAGAATATATCAAATATGGAATATCTAATATTTACTGTCAGATCTGGCCCCTAAATCTTTCTTATTTTTTGATTTGGTTGCTTATGTGGTGGTAGGGGGATTCAGCCATATATTGTTGGGTATCAAATGAATAGGATCGACCGCGACGTCTAGAATATTGACATAACAAAATTTTTGTTTTACGGTTGATAAATGACATTTAAAGTTTGATATTTGAATTTAAAGTATGTAGGTATGTTCTGTAGCTCAAAATTTGTTAGAATCTGCAACGAAACGTCAACTTACGGTTTCCACTTCCGGTCGTTCAAAATACGTGATGTTGGGTATCAAATGAAGTCTCGACGTTTAGAATACTAATTTACCTAAATTTTCATTGTATGGATGAAAAATGACATAAGAGTTCCATATTTGATTTTAAAGTATAAGAGCATGTTCTGCGGTTCGAGACATATACGTAGAGCCGATTCATTTGATACTCAACATTATATGGCTGAATCCCCCCCCTTCCGCCAGATAAGCAACCAAATCAAAAAATTGTGACATCATCGTCGAAGAAAAATTTCGAGGCCAGATCTGACAGAAGCTATTTGATACACCGTATTTGATATATTCTTTGTAAATTGCAGGGCGACACCTTAAATACAGCGACCTATTAACTCAATCGCTGTTGCTACGGGGCCATTTTGCCTACTGGGGACGGAGCCCTAAACACTTTGAAGTGGCATTGTCGCTTCAAAGTGGCAATTCAACGTATCTATAAAAAAAAGTTGTTAGCCCTTCTACGCCACTGTACTTTTGCACTAGATAGTACACATATGTTCACACTTATAGAAATTGTTGACAATTCTAGTTAAATACAATTGAAAATGCTCAAGTAGATTTTTCCATGAAAATATTTTTTTTGATAATTGATTTGTATCGAACACAAACAACAATAAAAATAAATTAGGGTTATTATTAAATACCGAGAAACAGATAGATATAAAATCAGTTAATAAGCATGTCGTGTCGAAAGAAAGTAACTAGATAAGGTCAAATTGAGAATTTAAAAAATAAGAGAATGCAAAATGATGCTAATCTATTAATAAAGTTGTTTCTCTAACTGGGTGAAGGTAGCTCAGAAGGACACCATAAAATTATGAAGGCTTGGTACAAAATTATGAATGAATGTTCATGATCAATTAGAATTGCATTTGATGTAGTGGGGAGGAAAAATAAATATCATGCACCGGTAAAAATCTCGGAACAACGAACGTATAATAATATAATGATTAATGAATAAACATTATTATAGGGTCCCTTATCTCTCAGTATCAATGGATACTGGATATATAGTCTGCTATGGCAAGATACGAAATAAAGAATAAAACAAATTTATTTTTCATAGAATTGTTTAGTCTAATTGTATACGTATTCATGAAAACAAAACCATTATAAGAGATTTATTATTGTTATATTTACAATGTTTATGAGGGAGTCAGAAGAATGCAAGATAAAATACTCTCATATTATTTTATTACACACAAAAAAAAAGTTTCCTGGTCGGCATACCAGATCCATATTTTCCGATGTTTTTTTTGGGCCACTAAACACGAATCCGGAGTCAGAATGACACGATCGTGGACAAATTTTCGAGCTAGAGCCATAATTTTGGAAATTTTGGTATTTTAGACTACAATCGGTTCGGTATGATCGACCAAAATTTTGGAGGCATGAAAATATCATTTTTCTTCACAGAATAGAGTATTTTATATGCTATGAAGCATTATCGGATTCTCTTATGTAGCCCATAGTGCGATAAAACCAAAAGATATTGACTTAGAAGGAAATCCAACACGAGAAATTCAATGGTATAGTATTCACCTTAGCTCTTCTCCATATATACTATTTACGTATATAGAGGTAGTTTTAAAAATAAGCTTTGAGGATAACTTATAGAGCATTTTAAAACTAAAATTGTTACTTGGGATTGTTGCTATTGGACAGGTTCTCATTGCTCCTGTGGTTTCCGAACACGCTATCTGTTGCACTTTTAGCAACTTGTTATGTTCTGTTTTATCAATTGTTTTTTGCCACTATACTAGCGATGCATAGGTGATAATGGGCCTGCCAACTGTTAAATATGTCCAATATATCATTTTCAGTTTTAGTCCCCAAGTTTTAATTAGGAGCCTGCAACACATCCAGAGGGTCGCTGTTGCTCTTTCAGTAACCCTTGTCAGGTGTTCGTTTCAGGTTAGTTTTAGGTTTAGGATTACACCTAGATATATTAGCTCACTATAGAAGTCATTTTGTACAACATTTATTCTTGGGACTATTAGGGAAAGCCTCATTTTCTTGTGAATGATATGTTTTGCTTGGATTAACGTACATATAAACTTTCATCCGAGCACCAATTTTTGATGATGTTGAGTGCAAATTGCAGGTTGGAGGTTATCATATTAGACTAGCCTCTTATTATAATGATTATAATGACTTTTGAAAAAAATAATTTATGTTCAGTGTCAAACTAAAAATAGCAAATCAGATTTAATGATTCTGAAGTCGCAGGAATAATATAAAAAAAATTTCTTCGATGAAGATGCATAATTTAGAATTTATGTGAATGTTTTTAAATAATGTTTTTTTTTTAAATATGAATTTTAATGGCATGTTGCTATTTTTCGACCTATCGTCATGATACTCAACATACAACTTGGAATGTTATTAATGTATATAGATAAGCAGAGAGAATAAATTATCAAAGTTTTTTTATTCATTTTTGATATGGCCCCGTGGTCTAGAGGTAACGTACTTGCCTCGAAACCTCGGGGTCCCGGGTTCGATTTCCGGTCAAGGCTGGGATTTTTCTGTGAGAGAGATTAATCATAGTATACTCGGATATTGGGTGTGTGTCCATTGTCTCTAAATGTGTAGCCTTCTCTCACACAAGGTCATTACAGACCTTCAGGGATAGCTTTATTGTAAACATAAAAAAGTGAGCATCGCAAATACTGGCACGCACAATTTTCGTGCCAGCGTAATTTTGGTTAGGTTGTAAACGAAGCTTTAGGTTTTTCTCTAGAACTATGAAAGGAACCTCACCGTACCGCGTGGCGTAATATCGTAACCATATCGTTTAATACTTGTATTCACTAGAGACATAAGTTGCTGATCTACCGATATAGCACATCCGCGAGTAGCCAGTCAAATATACCGTCTGTCCCTGGATTGACATGCTCCCGTTGTGACACGCCTGCACTTCGTAACCACTACCTGGATTGTTCTGCACCGCCCGTCTGCTGTAATTCCGCCTTAAACACCAGCGACTATAGGGTCACTAACCATTTGCTGTAGACACCAGTAACCGTAGATTGCTTTCATAACTGCTTGTGGTAATTATTTTGATATTGCCTGCTTATAATAAATACCTTAGATGTAGTTTCCGAAACTTCGATATATCATAAGCCTCTTGCTTGGTTCCTAGGCTGATTGTTTGTAGATAAAACTAATATTTACATTTTTTTCTACATTCCTTAATAAAGTTGTAAATAGATACTATTTCCTTTTGTCTGTGTATTTGATTTATTTTTCTTCGATGAAACCAATCGTAAATAAATAGGATAAGTACAGTTTAAATTCTGACTTTTATTTAAAGCAACAGTATTAGTAATAAATTTGTTGGTACACTGAGAATCATTTTCGGCAGGTAAGGTGAAGTTGTCCATTGCTACGCAAACGACAACCACACACACAGACCGCCTGGCATTCCGTATCTTCAATGAGTTACCCAAGCTTCTATCATACCGTTGATAGAATAAAATGGAGTTCCTACACTCTAAAACAGGAACTGGCGCTCGAGACAGTTACCGAAATAAAAAAGTTCAAAAGTTCAGTTACTGTATTGAAGGGTGCCAAAGTGACACGACACCCACGCAAAATATGCACTTTGGTGGTAGGTGGTGGTAGTACGTCACAATTTTCATTATTTTGGTTTGTAAATTGTAGAAAGTAATTATGGAAGTAGTATGTCTAGACCACCAAAATGGTACATTTAAAATAAATTTTAAGTATTAACATATTGTCATTCTTCAACAATATACAGGGTGGGGCAATAGTGCGTCGGACCTCGATATCTCGAGTTCTACGATAGCTAGAAATTTTTTAAAAAATTGCAAGTAAACTAGATAAAAAAGTCTATAACTGGAAATTATTTTCGAACATACAGGGCGAGCCAAGACGAAATTACAGGACTAAGTGCCTTTTTTTTAAATGGAATGCTATGTATATCAGTACATTTTTTGAAGCCTCTTTCTAGGCTCTATTCATTTCTATATTATTATTGGCTATCTCCCAACCACTTTGATGTAATGAATTTTTTGGTTGAAATAATGCCATCTGCAGATGGATATCAAAAAAATCACCACAATCACAATTATGGGTTTTAAGAAAAACTTATGTGAATACCAGTTACGAGACATCTAATTAATATTTTTGAATCATTTTCATTTCCTAAAAATGTACAGGGTGGCCAAAAATTAGTATTCAATTAAGAACTTTTTAAATTGAATTTTCTCAATTTTTTTCAAATAGAACACCCTGTATATTTTTCAACGATGTGATGTAAAAATGAAAACGAACATTTTTTGTAAGTACTTCCCTATGGCTAATTGCAACCATTTTCGTTTTATTGAGCAATAATTACAACATTCAAAAATAAACTTAAATAAATGTAGTTTAAAAAAACTAAAAAACACGCTTTTAAAGTACATCAAACTAAAAAGTGAAAAATAATTATTAATACAAACTGAAAACAATAATGAACGAAAAATACTAGTATTATTGTGAAAAAAGCGTGGGTTGCTCGATATACGAAAAATATGGCACAAAGCGCCCCACGCTTTTTTCACAATAATACTAGTATTTTTCGTTCATTATTGTTTTCAGTTTATATTAATAATTATTTTTCACTTTTTCGTTTGATGTACTTTAAAAGCGTGATTTTTAGTTTTTTTTAAACTATATTTATTTTTCACTTTTTAGTTTGATGTGCTATGAAAGCGTGTTTTGTAGTTTTTTTAAACTATATTTATATTGCTTATTGATGCTGATATTATAACATATTACGATCCAACAGATATTTCTGAAAAAAAAAATATTTTTTTATTTCAGCCATGGGATTTGAACTCACGCCCGAGGAGTCCGTCGTTTCGCGTCGACTAAGACTTGCCCGCTCGGCCAACGACCGAACTGAGAATCACGGAATATACTTACAATATTAAGCCTCTTGCTCTCACGCAGAGGATACGTGAGGAAAGGACTGGCGATCCTGATCAGGATAATGATATAAACTTATCAAATTATTGTATTGTTACCGGTTCTTCGTAAGTGTAGAAAGTTTCAATTAAATCTGTCCGTTTAAAGTGGGTCAAAATCGAGTCCAAAGAGTCGGTTACAAACAAACAAACATACATACAAGTGAAGCTAATAAAAGCGTGTTAAAAAAAGAGGTTTCTTCAAATAACTCAGTAGAAAAAATTATAATAAATGTTCCACATGTTGGCCATTTTGATTGACACACATCTCTATGCGCTTTTGAAATGAAGTTCCCACTGTTCTTAAAACTGCCGGTGTGATAGATCTAAAGACAGTTTATTCTTTCCTTCATATTTTGTACTGTTGTTGGTGTGTCTCTATAAACAATTTCCTTCACGTATCCCCTTAAAAAGAAATCCATTTTTGGCCTGCTATATCTGGGGATCTAGCAGGCCATTTAGTGGGTACATTTCTTCCAATCCATTGATGAGGGTAGGTATTATTTAAGTGGTCTCTAACTGCATTTAAATAATGTGGTGGAGCACCATCTTGCTGAAACCAAACCCTATTTCGAATTCTTCCAGGGAGATTTACCAATAATTGTGGCAGATGGTTTTCTAAAAAATGAAGATAAATAACTCCAGTCAATGTACCATCAAAGATATGTGGCCCTATTACATGTTCTCCAATAATTCCTCCCCAAACGTTTATAGACCATCTGTGTTGGTTATCAACTTGCATAAAAAAGTGAGGATTTTCTGAAGCATAATAATGGAAATTGTGCCTATTAACAAATCCATTTTTATGAAAAGTTGCCTCATCAGTGAATAAAACATTATTGAAGAAGTTGACATCACCTTGCATTTTACCTCTGGCCCTATTACAAAATTGTAGGCGCTTTTGAACATCGTCATTAGATAATTCCTGGTGCATTTGAATATGATATGCATGCAACTTATTTGTTTTTAAGGTTCGACCCACAGACCGTCTACTTATTCCTACTAATGAGGTCACTTCTCTTTGACTAACAAGGGGATTCTCAACCGTTGCCAGCACCACAGAAAACTCATTTTCTTCGTTCACAACACGTTTTATTCTTTCACTTTTTTTATATTTGACATTTCCAGTTTCCAGAAATCTATCGAGAAGGTTTTGGAAGCTGCTAACATCAGGAAGCCTTCTTTCAGGATAACGTTGGTGATAAATTCTATTGGCAAGTAAACAATTTCTGTCTGACTCGCCCAAAACAAAAGTCATGTCTACAAGTTCCGCTTTATTAAAATTCATATTGTAAAATTCAAAATATTTTAAATTCAATACAAATTGTAACTAACGACCGATAAGTGTGATAAATGCTCTTTTGTACACGACAATTTATACCAAACTGAGGTTTTATTGCTTGTCGAATAACGAAAACAGCAAAAAAATGTACAAAAAAACATTACAGTAAAGGACTGGTTAAATACTATTTACTCATTTCAATGGAAATGGTCCCACTAAATGGCCTCATTTCAAAATTGCATAAAGACGTGTGTCAATCAAAATGGGCAACACATCGAACACCTATTATAAATTTTTCTAAGGAATTATTTGAGGGAACCTCTTTTTTTAAATTTATTCTTGAATTTGACACTTATTTATTTATAAAAAGAAAATGATTGCAACTAGCCATAGGGAAGTACTTACAAAAAATGTTCGTTTTTCATTTCTACATCACATCGTCGAAAAATATACAGGGTATTTCATTTGAAAAAATGAGAAAATTCAATTTAAAAAGTTCTTAATTGAAAAATAAACACTTATTTATTTATAAAACGAAAATGGTTGCAATTAGCCATAGGGAAGTACTTACAAAAAATGTTCGTTTTTCATTTTTACATCACATCGTTGAAAAATATACAGGGTATTCCATTTGAAAAAATTGAGAAAATTCAATTTAAATAGTTCTTAATTGAATACTAATTTTTGGCCACCCTGTATATTTTTAGGAAATGAAAATGATTCAAAAACATTAATTAGATGTCTCGTAACTGGTATTCACATAAGTTTTTTTTAAAACCCATGGTTGTAACTGTGGTGATTTTTTTAATATCCATCTGCAGATGGCATTATTTCAACAAAAAAATTCATTACATCAAAGTGGTTGGGAGATAACCAATAATAACATAGAAATGAATAGAGCCTAGAAAGAGGCTTCAAAAAATGTACTGATATACATAGCATTCCATTTAAAAAAAAGGCACTTGGTCCTGTAATTTCGTCTTGGCTCGCCCTGTATGTTCGAAAATAATTTCCAGTTATAGACTTTTTTAGCTAGTTTACTTGCAATTTTTTAAAAAATTTCTAGCTATCGTAGAACTCGAGATATCGAGGTCCGACGCACTATTGCCCCACCCTGTATGTACCAACGACTAGTAAATTGAACTTTCTAGTTCCAGAGTTAATTTTTCATTTGCAACTAGTAGTTTTCAAAATTTCTAGTTCTACAGTTACCTAAAAATAATATACACAGTTCCGTGTAAAGATACGGTCACCTTAAGAGTTAAAGGAAATTTATATTTTGTGAACCACCTGCACTTTTGATTAACTAGCTGAAGAATCACCTGATAAAATTTTCGGACACTTTCCTTGGACATCCTGTATGTATATATACATACATCAGAAACAGAACGCATATTTTTAAATTTAGCAATATGATAGAACCTTATTCATATTTATTTATAGTTAAAAAATGCAGCATGTATTATGTAACATAAAAATTAAACAACTTTTATTCGATAGAATAACTTCGCAATTTTCAAGTACTTGATGTTAAATTACTTATTACAATCTTAAGTGAATCAAATGGAAAAGAAAAATTGTTTACTCACACAGTGTTGATTGGAATCAATTGTCGAGTTATTTTTAAACCAATTAAACTACACGTTAACATTGAACTTCCACAACTTTTGTGTTCTAAAAGATCTTGAAGCACGAGTGCATATAAAGGCATATGCAGCCGATATAAAGCAAATTTATGCTTTATTTAAGTCCACTAAACAGCTGTTTCTCTACACCTGTCGGGAACATCTGCCTCGACGGCCGTGTGCCATACAAAAAGATTTCTTTATATTTTTCTTGTATTTTGTATCAAACACGAAACCCTTGTTCGTCGAGATGTTGCGGCATACGCACAATTATCCCAGATTAATTTTGGATGCTATCCAATTGTTCATAACTTGACGAGGTCAATTCAAGAAGGATGACTCGAAAATATATTTTCGGTCCACTTTTAGGATTAATATTCAATCTTGATTGATCAGAAATATAAAAGAAATAGAAAAATGACGTTTCAGAGCGTGTAAAATCCCGATGAATAGAACATTTTTAAAAATTATGGTATTATGAGCTCCATTTATTTGGGAGTCAGATTTTATTTTATATTTTTGTAATATCAATCATCGGTTTTTTGTTTCCAATTTGTTATTCCCATCGTTATAGTTTTTGATTCACTTTTTTGTCTAGCTTTCTTGGTCTACTTTCAAGTTTAAATGTTAAGTGGTAAGTATTTGTAATGTAATAATAGCACTGACCGAATGAAATTAATCTTAATGGTAATAGTATAGATATTGTATGCTATAGATATTTCTGGTTTATTGTTGCATAGTAAATAAGTTAGAAACGTATTTCTTCGTCTAAGGGTCGATCTTTTATGTTCCTAATAAAATACTGTAAATCTAACCTACAGCAGATAAGTGTCTTTTCATCTCTATTTTTAACAGCAGCATGAAATGGAACTTATTTTGAGGTTGCGAACAAACTATTTGTCACATAGCTACAAAATGTCCCTGAAATTAGCCAAATGTAAAAAAATACTCGATTGGTGTAAAATTCTCAAGAGAATTGACGAGCACCTAGGTATCGTCTGTTCAAATTTCGATGAAAAGGCAGATCACCATTTAATTATGGGGACCTTCAAGTATAAAAAAGGCTATGTATCTGCATTCGGATGCAGAAAAGCCATCCCGAAACGTTCACTAATATATAATACATGTGATACTTGAAAAATCGTGGATGATGGCTTTTATGATAGTGATAAAGTGTACGACACCCATTTCAAAGTAAATGAAATTGATATAGTTGAAGCCTTGGAAGACCTTTATGAACAACTGGAGACAAACAAGAAGGGTAACTCTGGCATTGCATATGCTGATAATTGAAGACAAGGAGACCTTAACAAACCAGGTTTATTAAAAATCGGAAAGTGTAAAAAAATGCACTATATTTGCAGCTGTAAAAGAGTAAAAAAAAAGAAGGATTCTAGCGACACATAATTACTATATCAGATGGATTGTTTGAATATTTTCTGAACAGAATTATCCATGACAGATATACAGATCAACTTTTATCTTGTTAATTTTTTATTTGTTGTGCCTATTGAGAGAAATTATGCAAAATAAGGATATTGAAATAAATATAGCACATGAGTGAAGTTGGAGCATCGCTGCAGGAAATTAAAGAGAATGATTAATTTACTGTCCTCATTAAAAGCACCGAGCATCATCGATCGTCATATTTGCATTTAAATTTACTTTACTGTAATGAATGACAATTTTTTATTCAGAAAATATTTCTATTGTTCTATTATTATGGTTATTATATTTAAAAATACACAGTTGTTTGTCTTTGAAACGTTAAAGATTATGTATTTTATATTGTATTTACTTAAACCTATGTATAGTATTAGTTTTTATTTGTTACATAAATTATTACTAATTTAAGCAGAAGAAAATCTCAATTGAACTAGTCCTAACGATGCTAATATAGCGAAACGTCGACTAAATTAAAAAAGTAGTCGTCTTACTTGCAAAATTAAGAATCCACATCTGTCAAGCCTATGAGACCGTTGATATTCCGAACAACCGCATTTTAAGATGCCTATCTATTTCTTAATCACTAAGTGGTGCACAATTCATAAAATGTGAATGGAAATTACCTCTTCTACTTTACACATCTGATAAATAGGATTATCCTTCACCCTTGTTGTATGAAGATGCTTCTTTAAGGGAGATTATCCTGTTGACAGACCTATTATCCATCTCATTCGTTCTCTACCGAATTCCAGTGTCCAGTACGTATTTTTATAAAGAACATTGCTTATCTCATTTTAAAAGTTAAAGCCGAAGTTTTGATCACATTTCTTGGTAAAAAAATATCGATTTTGGACAAAGAAAAAACTCGATACTTTTCTGACAAACGGTTCCCTTCTTCATAACTTTCGACATAACTACGTCCTCGTGTTCTATAAATTTGACTGCAAAGTTTGCTCATACACTTCAGCCAAAACCTTTTAATAAATCAATACCAGGTCTGAGGTTACGTTGTTTGATTCAAGATCATTGTAGCACCGAAGTCTTTGATTCGTCTGAGTACCACTCTAGATACTCGGGACTCATTAGATGATTAGATTAGATTGCCAATGAGTCGTTAAAGCTCTAGTGGCCTTCCTTCACTGCGACATAGACGTTCAACTAGAGTGTTTAATGTTGTCATGAGACAGAAGATCATATTGCTTCAGAAGAATTGAATGAAAGTGTGGACAATATTATGGAAGACCAACAAAATCAGCCTTCATCGTCGAAGCGAAGAAAAATAGAATAAACTTGAATTCATATAGTGGAGTAGGCGTACAGAGGATACCACTAACAATTTCACTCCCATAAAATATTACACGCTCTAGGATCATATTTAAAATGTTTACCAGCAACAAAACTGGCAACAATTAAAACGATATTATTATACCTTATACCCCGCTAATCGGGAACGTGAGTTGGGTCTCGGACACCTCCCGAACGCGCGACGAATTTTTTACGTAAAAGGGGTGCTTTTGCACATATTTTTCCCTTATACTCGCAGATGGCTTGTTCGCGCGTTTTCGAGGAGGTGGGGGGTGAATTTTGAAATAATCGGTTTTTTGAAAAAATGGACCCTGAGAGTACAGCATGGGACGACGAGACGAGTACAACGCCATCGAAATCGTTTCGACATTTCTTCCCGTTACCGAGGAAATGGTCGTAGAAAATGTTTCTCCCCCCTTGCCGCCCAATGAGCAACACGAATTTCGGGCAGCGACTTTTCGAGCGCCGCGTTCACGTTATAGGTCGATATTAGGGCGATACGAGATGAAAGAAATTCCATCATATCCGCCTCACCACCACGGGGGAACGTGGGGAGTATTGACGTACCCCGCGTAGAGACGACAAGGGTCACGATCCCCCCCCCCCAGATAGAAAGGCTAATGTCGTCGCCAACAAAAAAGTATAGAGGCGCGAATCGCGTACGATGCGTCATTTCGTCGAATCGAATCAAATCGACTGCGCTCTCGCCATTTTCTTCGAACGGCCGAAAAAAAATATAAGATCAGGAGATTAAGGAACACGCTCCCCTAGGGGAGCGATTATTCGAGGGACGGTTTCCCGAAAAAAAATATGGAGGGTTGGGGGATCTTGGAGGAGGGGCTAATTTTTTAAACCGCGATTTCGGCAAATTTGCGTCCAGCACGTTGTGCTACGTCGCAAACGGCGCAGAGAAGCCTAATGACCGTTTTCGATTCGACGCCCCGTTACGGCGCACCGAAAATTTTCGACGAACGAAAAAAATACATCCCGTTGCGGGAGGGGGAAGCGCTCCCGTATGCATACGTTGTGGGACCGTGGGGCGCAAAAAATTGAGGTTGGAAGGAGCCATCGGGGAGGGGGGTTAAATTTGGAAATCGTGTTTTCGGCAAATTCGCGTACGGCGTGTCGTTCTACGTCACAAACAGCGCAGAAAAGTCTGATGACCGTTTTCAATACGACGCACCGTAACGCCGTGACGGACGTCGGCGCTTCGAAAAGTTTTGGGACGCAAAAAAATTATTTCCGTTTGCGGGAGGGGGATGCGCTCCCGTACATATAAGTTGTAGAAATCGAGGATGGCACAAAAAAAATGGGGGGCGGGAGGGGGGTTATTTTTGGAAATCGTGTATTCGGTAAATTCGCGTACGACGTGTTGTTCTACGTCGCGAACGGCGCTGAAACGCCAAACGACCGTTTTCGATACGACGCACCGTAACGGCGTGACGGACGTCGGCGCGTCGAAAATATTTGACGCGCGAAAAAAAATTATTTCTGTTTGCGGGAAGCGGATGCGCTTCCGTACACCTTCGTTGTGGGAATCGAGGATGCCACAAAAAATGGGGGGGATGAGGGGTCGTCGGGGAAGGGGGGTTGATTTCGGAAACCGTAAAACTCCAAATTCTCATGCGTCGTATTGTTCTACGTTGTGAACGGCGCAGGAAAGTTCAATGACAGGCGTAACGGCGCGTCGACAAATTTTGAGGATGCAAAAAAAATTTTAAGTTTCGGTAGAGGCGTATGTCAAGGTGTATATTGATGATATGGGGTCTGTGGATGCGGTAGGGAGGGAGGAAGGGAGGGGGCCATTGGTAGAATGTAGGGATTCGAAAAATTAAAAGAATGTAAAAAAATTAAAGTGCACAAAATAATAAAGTAGAAATTAACTTTTGATAAATAAGGGAAATAGATTTAAACATTTAATAAAAACAACTTTTTAAATGAATATGAAATGATACAAATAAAATGTAAAACAAAAAAAAATTTCATCTGTTCCTGAATTTAAATATGGATTAATCGTAATTATTATATTATATATTATATATTTATATATTTATAAATATTACGTTTGACAAAAACAAATTTTTTAACGGATATGAAATGAAATAAATAAAATTTAAAACAAAGAAAAAATTAATATAAGTTTATGAATTGGAATATGGTTTAATCGCAAGTATTATATTTAATAAAGAAAAAAAATACGATTGTTTCGACTTTCCTTAGTCTCGTCAGCATTGTACGGCCGTTGTTTCGTCTATCCGAAAATTCCAGAACGGTTTGTGGGTTACTACATTTGTACTACCTGCTAACTTAGAACTAAGTTGTGAATTATTGCAGTTTGTAAATATTATTTTAACAAAATTTTAGTGATTATATGGCTAAATTATTGATTATACGTGTTATTTACAAGAGGTTAATTTTCGCTGTGCAAATGAAAAAAATTTTTTTACTTATACATTAATATATGTTATAGAATAATTTTGCAATAAAATAGCTGTGCACACGGTGCGTTGAAATTCATATGCATGTTTCGATTCTCGCGACAAAAGAATTGTGCACACGGTGCGTTGAAATTTATATGTATCTATTGAACAATATTAAACTGTATTCATATGTATGTATATATTCAATAATATTAAAAAGAAATTGTAATAAAAAAATGTATGTGCTTATAAAAAATTAAAACCTAAACGACTAATCTCAGTATAAATTAGTATATGTTATAGAACAAGATTAAAAAGAAATTTTAATAAACATGTCAATATGTTAAAAAATAATAAAACCTAAACGACTAATCTCCGTATAAATTAATAAATGTTATAGAACAAGATAAAAAAATAAATTGTACTGAAAATATTAATATGTTTATAAAAAATTAAAACCTAAACGATTAACCTCCGTATAAATTAATACATGTTACAGAACAAGATTAATAAGAAATTTTAATAAACATGTCAATATGTTTAAACAAATTAAAACCTCAACGACTAACTTCCGTATAAATTAATATACAGGGTGTCCCAACCAAAAGTAGTCCCTAAACAACTTTGGAGATAAAAATTTTTTGAAAAATTGGTGAAATACGTCGACCTTGTTTCCAAGGGGGACATACTTTAATGTAATACTTGTATACCTATCATCGTCCCTTTACCCTACACTGCCACTCCCACAAAAAATTCAAATGGCAAAGGGGGTCGAGTGATACATCCTTTGAAAGCTCTTTCAATTCTCTATATAACTGTGTATTTTTTAAAACTTTTATCAATTCGTTCCTGAGAAATAATTGTTTCATTATTTTAGGTTCGGGAAATAAAAATAAAAGAAGCAGTTTAAATTATCGTATGTATTGTTTAAAATGACCCCCACCGACTTCCATACAGTAGTAATCTGTCTTGACATTCTGTACGAATATTTCTGAACACATCTGGAGTCAATAAACGGCATTCTCGGACAATTCTTTCACGCAACTCTTCCAGAGATGCGGGTTTTGTTGTTGTTTCAAATGTCCCCACAGAGAGAAATCCAAGGGAGGTAAATCGGGTGACCTAGCGGGCCACTCCACAGGACCTCTTCTTCCAATCCATCGCTCAGGAAACCGATTATACAAAAATTGACGGACTGCTATAGCAAAATGTGGAAGTGTCCCATCCCGTTGAAAAAAACAGTTCGCCCTCTAAAAGGTTATCATCCTCTTCGAGGATTTGGGTAATCATTGGATCGATGTTATTTTCTAACAGATCGAGGTACCTTTCGCTATTTAAATTGTCAGGAATAAAAAACGGCCCGACAATGTGATCCCCTAAGATGCCAGCCCAAACATTTAACTTCTGAGGCCTTTGGGTATAAGTTTCCATGAACAAATGTGGATCGGTTTCACTTCAGTACCTAAAATTGTGTCTGTTTACCTCCCCATTTAACTGAAATGTCGATTCATCAGAAAAACACATATTGTACAGTAGATTGGTATTACCGTTTAATTGTTCATTAAAAATCTCACAGAATTCAAGCCGACGATCCGGATCATCTTCGTTTAATTCGTGTATCAATTTAAATTTATATGGATGAAATTTGTGGGCCTTTGCAATTCGATGAACACTGCTTCGTGATACACCGGAAGCCTTAGCTACTTTCCTGATAGATTGAGTATTATCCATCTGCAAATGACCCAGAACTGCCACTTCGACTGCTTCATTCCTAATCGGTCGTTGAGGTTCATGCTTTTTGTTTCCTACAGAACCTGTTTCCATAAATTTTGTCAATAATTGTAAAACATACTGAGAACCAACCCTTCTATCTGGGTGATTTCTATTGAATATGCACTCCGTAGCTCTAGCACAATTATCGTTTTTAAAATAAACGCTAACAATTTCTGTTCTCTCCTGAATGGCATAAACCATTTTGAGAACTCACTCTGGTAAAATGTATCTCGATTTAAAATTGGTTGTGAATAAATTAATGTTCAAGGACTATCAAATACTTCTGAGTCTTTTATTATTCTAAAACTAAACGGACAAGGAAAGTGTTTTTTGTCGAAAAAACTCGTGTTGATTTGAGAGCACTAAGAAATGTAGATTTTTTTATAAATTCCAATACCCAGTGCAGAGTATTTCAGATTTTTTAAAAGATTTCGATTGTGTGTAATCATCAAAAATAAAATTATTTTCCTTAAGAACGAATCGATACAAGTTAAAAAGACCTTTCAAAAGATGTATCACTCGACCCCCCCTTGCCATTTGAATTTTTTGAGGGGGTGGCCGTGTAGGGTAGAGAGATGATGATAGGTATACCAGTATTACGTTAAAATATGACTCCCTTGGAAACAAGGTCGACGTGTTTCACCAATTTTTCAAAAAAATTTTTATCTCCAAAGTTATTCAGGGTGCCTACTTTTGGTTGGGACACCCTGTATGTTATAGAACAAGATTAAAAAGAAATTCTAATAAAAATATTAAGATGTTTCTAAAAAAAATTAAAACCCAAACGACTAACCTCCATATAAATTAATATAAGTTACATACATGGCTAATGTTATATTTATTTTATATTTAATAATTATACTATTAGCAAGAAATAAATTTGTTATTAATTATTAACTTATTATCTATATTATTACATACTCGAGGAACAGTCATGCCAAATATAACTCGATTTTCTGTTTTGAATAGGATAAATTTTTATTTACACTTAAACTTTGTTGACAATATAACTCAAGCAAACTGCAAAAAACATTCGACCTACAGTCTCATATACTATAGTTTGCTTTCATTATATTGTCATAGACAACCAAGATTTCCTGTAAATAAAAATTTATGAAAAGAAAAAATGCGCCATGTACTCTACCGCAAGGTGGTGTGGAAACGAGTATTAAATATTGACTGTTTAATGTATTTACTATTTTTTTTATGATCCATAGAACAAGAAATTATGCATATCGCAGCGAAAGGTAGGTATTGCAAATAAAAACATTTTTTTCCCATAGTCGCGCAAAAGTATCGAAACTCGAGCGACTGTATCTCCGAAACGGTTAACTTTAGGAAACAAGTACTAAGGATCGTCCTTGTAGAAAATTTAATGTGGACTAATATTGGTAATAAGTGTTTCTGCCAAAAAGTTAATTATTTAGGAGATATTAGCGAAAAACTGAATTTCGGCGTTATTTCGTCAATATGGCGGCTAACGCCGACATCGTACGAAGGGGAGATATAATTAAAGTAGCGGGAGATATAATTAAAGCGATTAAAACAAATTTCAGATTTCCTGGAATTATTTCCTTGTTGGGCCTTTTTTTCATCTTTTTACTCCGCTTATATATCTATACATATAGTACCCATCAATTTCTAAACTTCTGGAGAAACCTAATACTTTCATGTGGGCTATGGTTCCCGCTTGGACAGATGTTGTGGATATCTGCTCCAAATGTTGTAGTCTTTGGCGGATTAGGACTTTACATGAGCTTTTCCCATTTTTTGAGATGGAATCTCAGTTGGCAATGACCTGTGTGAAGTCCTCTTAGTATCGTAAACTCTGATTTGCCGAGTTCGAGTGGCCTTCTAGCTCTTTTTTGCGAGTAGTTTAATAACTTCGCTGGTCTTTGACCTGAAATTAACTTCTAGTAGGAGGATTTATGTTCCTTTTCCCATTTTCTGATCTCATCTGTTGTGTGGCTTTTGGATATTCCACAAAAAGGTTCTGGTTCGATGAATGATATTCCTGCACCTTCTCTCGCAATACTACCTACCGTGGGTCAAAATTTGTGTAATGACTGTTATGAAAAGTCGGCCAAACTTAACAAGTTAAACTATGCGACTTCTGAAGAATATATCGTAGACAGCATTATAGAAGTGGTCAAAGACAAAAAGATTTTGTTAGGCGTGAAAGCTGCGAATTTTCAAACTGGTGGAAGCTTAGCCAATTATTTGAGTGGTATTTCTGCGTCAAAATCAAGTACACTGGCATCAACAATGGTGGCGAAAACATGCTTTAGTATGCAAAATAAACATGATTTTAAGAATGTAGAGAATGGAACTAATACCACTTTAACGTATCTCGATAAATTTCATGTTTTAATTGTTGCCGAAATCATCGAGTTCGGGACTATACAAGACCACGCGTAGAATGTAGACTTTAGTTGTTAACGTAGGTAATAGTCAATAAACAGTTTGAGTCCCATTATTGACAAAAAAAAAACAAAATAATTATAAAATTGTACTTCTGGATGAAAGGCATTAAGCAGAAAAAGGTTTAGGAGTTTATGAGCATCAAGAATTAATTATATGTAAGAGATCTTGGCACAATGAGGATGAAAATGATCAACTGTTGCAGTTTTTATTAATAGAATGAGAGAAAGAATGCAAACATTTTGTGAAAGTAGCGGTAAAATAAATAATAAGAAATTTGATTCCAGGTCCTGATAACTGTCCCGGCCCGGTCACGACATTAGTATTACAAAAATTGCACGAAGACAACTTTGTTTCGAAGTGTCGTTAAAAGGGATTTAAAAGAAAATAATTAGTGTACGTAAATAAACCGAAAATACGTGCCAAAATTCTAATTATGAAATTCCATACAAGAAGTCACGAAAAATAATTTAGTTTTTGCTCTTCATTTTGTTGTTTATATGTTTTGTTCAAGGAATTAACATTACAGGGGATTTGCTCTCATGATTAGCTATTGCATTCCTTACTTTGAAAAGGCCAGTGTGATGTTCTGTAACATTTAAATTTCAAAGACTTCCCATCGCTTTACAGGCATTGTAAACCCACAAAGAGGCTCTTGACTTTCACTAAAAACCATTTAATTCTATTCATGGATACTTTGGGTTAATAGCTTGTAAATTTTCGAATTGTTAAAGTGGCAGGATATTGTATGTTCTTATTTTCCTTGACATTCTAGATATCGCATAACTTTTCGATGATAAATCAAATAAATTTAATTTATTAAAATTGTAGTTGTGGAACCCTCTGTAGATGTAAACTTATGATATGGTGGATCAAGTTGGAGAACTGCCCTTTACATACCTATTATATTATAAAAATATAAATGCCTTATATTAGATAGGTAGCGCCCTAGATTAAAAAGACCTATAATGTTCCCATGGCCTGGCATTACACTGAAATATAAACTGGTTTCTATTGAATTGTTTAGAAACATATGGCTGGACCACACATTGGAAAAAGTAAATATGAATGAAAAAGGGTGCACAATACGACGTTAAATCTTAAACGTAGACGCATTTGTAAGGAAAACATGAATGAATTTAGTGAAGGGTTCGACGTGAAAAAATAAATAGGTGATTCATATGTAAAGTAACATAAAACTGTCAACGAAATTATGTTTTAAATATGTGCTCAGATTAGTACCTACACTGTGACGTAACAAAGATTTTTTCAAAAAAGGAAGAAGTGTATGCACTTTCTAACATATTATCTTTATCTATATATTTGTCTTAAATTTCATAAAATTGGTGCTATTGTAAATTATTCACCAACGAGAAAACATGTGAAATGAAATTTCAAACGATTCTACTAGGTACATTTATATTGTAATAATTATTCCATTTCTTACTTTTTAATTAAATAATGGAAATACAAATATTAATTTAAAGAATATTAATGTTTTTACATAAAATGGAACTTAAAAATATATGTATGCCTAACTCTGGACGAAATTACAAAATTACATTTGTCTAAATAACATTCATAGATTAATAATAAGTGCTAGTGCCACCATAGTAAAAAAATGGCCGCTGAAACACATCAAAAGATTGTTTCTTCTAGTACAAACAAAATAATGAGAGATATAGTAGAGCTCAAAAATTAGATTAGAAGTAGTAACTAAACCTCAATAAATATAGTTTAAAAAAACTAAAAAACACGCTTTTAAAGCACATCAAACTAAAAAGTGAAAAATAATTATTAATATAAACTGAAAATAATAATGAACGAAAAATACTAGTATTATTGTGAAAAAAGCGTGGGGTGCTTTGTGCAATATTTTTTCGTATATCGAGCACCCCACGCTTTTTTCACAATAATACTAGTATTTTTCGTTCATTATTATTTTCAGTTTATATTAATAATTATTTTTCACTTTTTTAGTTTGATGTGCTTTAAAAGCGTGTTTTTTAGTTTTTTTAAACTATATTTATTTTTAACTTTTTTAGTTTGATGTGCTATGAAAGCGTGTTTTTTAGTTGTTTTAAACTATATTTATATTGCTTATTGATGCTGATATTATAACATATTACGATCCAACAGATATTTCTGAAAAAAAAAAAAAATTTTATTTCAGCCGTGAGGTTCGAACTCACGCCGGAGGAGTCTGTCGTTTCGCGTCGACTGCCTTAACCCACTCGACCACCGGGCTAATTAACAATTATGGAATCTACTGACATATTAAGCCTTTGCTTTCACGCAAGGATACGTGAGGAAAGGATTGGCGATCCTGAACAGGATAATGATATAAACTTATCAAATTATTGTATTGTTACCGGTTCTTAATAAGTGTACAAAGTTTCAATTAAATCTGTCCGTTTAAAGTGGGTTAAAATCGAGTCCAAAGAGTCGGTTACAAACAAACAAGCAAACAAACAAACAAACAAGCAAACATACAAGTGAAGCTAATAAAAGCGTGTTAAAAAAGAAAACAACTATGCAGCCACAGACATGTGTTTCTGAGTTACTGCTCCTCGTCAACGCAACATAGCTAGAGAATTGGATCTAGAATGTGACAGATTAGGATGAGACAAATTAGGAGTATCATTATTGTTTACTTTTTAATGTATATGGCACTGATTCCTGGTCTGTTTTGTTTTTGTGTTTGTTGCAAATCTATATCGTGTTTATAAAAGTCCGAAATATAAGTAATAGATCAAACGAAATCACTGTAACTGAAGTTCAATTATTTCATTAAATGAAAGCCCCACCGAAGGATATACAGGATGTTTCCTAAGTGAAGTGGAAATTTTAAAGAAAAAAGTTCCCATGAACATGGGTTCGAAAATGCTATCCTGCAGAGTTTTGCCCGTTCAAATTTAAAGAAAAATAAAAGTTTTTTTGACATATATTTAAAATGACGACTTACATTAGTCATATTTCACATGTGACAATAGTAGCCGTTGGAGGCTACAACTCTATTCAATTTGGACTCAATAGATTTACTCTAAACATGGGTTTACAGGGAACCCAGGAAGGTTTTTCTAACATAACCTTTTTCATATAGACCAATTTGAAAATTGAAACAGCCATATGACAGAAAATTTAAAAGGAGAGTTATTTTGGTCTCTTGCATTTTTCTCGTAGGAGCATTATTCTGTCAATGGTTGGATATAAATTTTTCTGTCACAAAAAAATATAATTCCAATAAAAACATTTTCGCTACTAACCAAAAAACTTCAGAATTAGGTATACAGAATTATTTTTTTCTTCTTAACTTTGAGGGACCAAAACTTAGCAGGGAAGCAACTCCGGATCCATATCCATAAGAATTTCTTTCTTTAAAATTGTCCAAGAAATCACCTCCTTCGACATCACTTAGGTAATACTTTATATATATCTGCAATATGAAGGAAGGACTCTATTGTAAAAAAATATTTTAGAGCTAAGAAGTTATGTTGTTCTGACTTAAGATTCAAAAAGCTATTCCTTCCTTGGCCATCAATATAAAACAAATAATAAATACCTATTTACGGAAATTAATATGTAAAATAGTCAGAATTATTTTATTCTAATACTAATTAATCCTTTTATGAGCAATCCATTTTCCTGCCTCTCAATAATGTATGTAAATGAATAATGAAATCGAAATTTGACCTTGATCAAGAAATTAATGAAAACTGGTTTTAAGAAATCGATTTGTTGATTTCTTATAGGTGTAATTCCTGGTAATATTTATAGGAAGAATATTACTGTATTTTAAAACCTTATTTCAATATTTTTAAATCTTCAAGTGAACGAAATCAACGATTTCGGCATTTTTACGTTAAATATTTTAGTTTTCTATTTATAGAATAAAACGAAGCAACCTAGTTATCACATCAAAACAAATATGTTATTTATACATTTTTGTTATTTACTAAAAATATACTATATTGCGCTGTAATAATGGTGTCAAATAAAAACATGTTTTAAGCAATATAAGCCCTAATTATATTTCCTCATACAGATAATAATCATTAAATAATTATATCTTGCATCCTGTAACTGTTGATCAATATTTATCTTCTCACTCGCAATTAAAAAAAAAACAATAACATTTGAACATATTTTTGTGGGTAATTCCGTACATTCTGTATCAGATTTTTGTAATTTTAATTATAAAAATGAATACATCAGAATAAGCAAATGGGTATATCGGGAAACAAAGTAGGTTTAACTTGAATATTTTGAACATTGTAATATCAGAATTTGTTCACGAACTTTTTCATCAAAGTTGTTTTATAGTATCGTATGGCATTATTAATAACATTTTACTCTGAAAATTAAAATAGGGCTTTCTCTTGAGTCCATTTTACATTTTATAAATTTTTGTCTACCGTGTATAATTTGTTGCTTTGACCGTGGTCAGGACAAGCAAAACGGGAAATCGATATTCTTAGGAAAATTAAAAATAAAAACGTATATAATTATACACTATCTTAACCTAGGCCGCATTGTACGTATATCTGATTTTTCTGCATTTGCCTTTTGATGACTAGTAAATTTAGATAAAAATTTAAAAACGTGTTTGCTGGTAAAGAAAACTCTATCAATGTAAAATATGGTAGGGCATTCTTGATGGTCTTAACATATATTTCATACATATTTTTGTAAAAATATCTTCAAATAAGCGAGCGTTGTTATAAGCGATGAGAGCTTTAAGTATGTTAGATAATATGTAAGAAATCTTTAAGTGAATCTTACTGAAGAATTTTCTAGGAATTAGACCTTACTCTTTTTCCACTATCATGATCAACTCTGTAATTGACACTTGGACTTTTAAATATATCATGTGCGTTGTCTTTGTTTTGTCGAAATCATATGTCAGTTTTATTCTAGAACAGAAACATCTGTCAAAAAAAAAAGACCAGACCCAATTAAATACATATTTCATCCCCCATATTAACAATTTACTTGGCTGATATAATTATATAAAATGGTGAATGCGTCGGTTAAACTGCTTGATCATGCTAAGAATTATGCAAATGTGAGACGCTGTTATGTAAAGTGTGCGACGTTAGACCACAAAATGCGTAAATCCGATTTAAAACTTGTGTAGTCAAAAAAACACCAAACGTTAATTGGCGGAGACAAGCAACAGTGCAAAACAATGAGGAGCTGTTATGTAAAGAAGTTTACAAGGTTTAGTAAAATAAAAGCCCTAATTGAGTAATGTGTACTGGACTTTCCAGCCTTATTTTAGTTCTTGTGCCTGATCTATCCCATCCTAGATCCAATTCCTTAGCTACGATACGTTGATGAGAGGCAATAACTCCGAAACACGTGTCCGTAGCTGCATTTTTTTTGGGATATGGCACTAAACTTCTTTGTTTTATTTTGAACCCCAATAGATCTATTTTGTTTTGTTTGTATGTGCCAGGTGGAAACGGGCAGTACACATAGAGCTCTGTGTGTCGACTGTGCTCATTAAGGCCCCTTTTGTGGCACATGGGAACATGAAGGCACCAATTGAGTACCGTGTACTGTACTTTCCAGCCTTATTTTAGTTCTTGTTCCTGATCCATCCCATCCTAGATCCAATTCCTTAGCTACGCTACGTTGATGAGGAGCAATAACTCCGAAACACGTGTTGGTAGCTGCATAATTATTTTTTGGGGATATGGCACTAAATCTTCTTTGTTTTATTTTGAGCTCCAATAAATCTATCTTGTTTTGAAAGTAAATATTTCCTACTTTATGCAGCTGGCGTTTTGATTTATTAAAAAAATATATAACATAGCCACTGTTACAGATAAAAACCAAATTATTAATCTCATCCAGCCATTTTTAATAATGAACCAATCTTTATATGAAAAAATAAAATTATCTGGAAAATTAATCAAAGAAAAAATATAATTATCTGGAAAATTAATTAAAGATAATTTATTTACAAAATAGAATAAAAAAAGAAAAAAGCAAAATTATAAGTTTTAAAGACTTTTAAGGGTGGGGGCGTCCCTATTTATTTATTTTGTTCTTAATAATTTAGAAAATATGTAATCATGATTGTTTTAATTCATCACAAATGAAAATATAGTTTTAATATCTAACAAATTCAAAATTTTGTGGCCAACGGTTCTAGGCTGCAAAATTCATGTCAATAGTAACCGGCATAAAATAAAAAAAATGGCGTGTCTTCTTTGGAACCTCAGTTTATGTTTGATTTATTGTTAATGCTTATTGCCTGTGATGTTCCCCTGCGCATGTTGGATAAACCAGCATTTCGGGAGTTCTGGAATAAATACAATCCCCAGGTGAATTTACCAAGTCGTTCATCGTTACGTAGATATGTACCAAGTGTTCGTGAAGACATTGTAAATAGGATTAAATGTGCATTAAAAAATACGCGGCTGTGGTTATGTGTTGACGAGACGACCGATTGTAAAAAAAATTCTAATTTAAATGTTATAGTACGTGTACTCGACCCTGTTAAACCAACATTTCCACTTTTACTAGCTAGCAAAAGAGTAACTGCGTGTACTGGCGAAACAATTACGCGGGTGGTGTTGGAGACTTTCGAAAAATTTGAACTGTCAACAAGTCAAGTATTGATGTTTGTGACCGACGGTGCTGCGACAATGCGTTTGGTGGGCCGCTTTCTTCAAAGAGACGATTGTAGGTTTTTACATGTTACGTGTAAAGTGCATGCGTTCCATCTTGTAGCAGAAACGATTCGAAAATGTTTTCGAGAGGTAGATGCATTAATAGCAAATACAAATAAAGTATTTCTCAAATCTCCTAAACGGCTTCGAGCATTTCACACACTGTGTCCTGGTATTCCGGAACCACCAGTGCCGATTCTTACAAGTTGGGGAACGTGGTTGAAGGCAGCTTTTTATTAGGCTGAATAATTTCAACAAATAAAAGCTGTGATACTACAGTTCAACCCTGCAGCTATTAAGGAAAGCCAGACAAGCCTTCAAGATGTTTCCCCTGAAACAAATTTAAAAACTATTTATAACAATTATAGAGGACTACATGACGCAATAGAAAAATTGCAAAATACTTCGTTGTCGTTAGTGGAATTGCTGCAAATAGTGGACGATGTAAATACACAGCTACAGACTATACATGACGCAAAAAATAAGCCCGTTATTGAAAAATTCGAGAGTGTATTACGGAAAGATTATGATTTTACCAAATTAAGACAAATTTGTGATGGTGCATCTACAGCTGCGTTAAGTGAGTTCACAGAGTGTTTTACTTATGCCTGTATTACTTCCGTAGATGTCGAATGGTCTTTTTCAAAATACAAACATATTTTTTCACCACAGCGAACATCGCTTACTGAGACAACTGTAGAAACATATCTGATGCTACACAGTTATTACAGAAGTGCTACTTCATAAATCTACTTAAGAAGGTGAGTTTTGTACATATTTTTATAAAGTGTACCAGTATTAATAAAATTAATTTCCATTTATTTTATTTACTTATTTATTATTAGTTATCACTTAGATATACAATGTACATGTGTGAACGTCATTTAACAGTTTAATAATAATGTGCAGCACTAAGCTTACAAAATATAAGGAAATACATAAAAAAAGAATTTAAAGCGAACGAAATAGTACAAAAACATACATCACAATATATAAAATATTTTTGTTTTTATTATTGTGCTCATTCAAGTATTATGATATGATGCATACCCAGTACGTCTCTGTAGGATTAATGAAATTGGCCAGGCTTAGTGATGATCAACGACGTCGTTTTAACGATGTGTGGAAAACCAACTTTTGCATTAAAATTAGCAAAGTTTTAAAGTATATTTCTCTAACAAGAAACATTACTTTTAGACATTTGGACCACATACACCACAGCTGTTCCCACCAAAACTTAGAGAGATAGAAAGTAAAGCTTCACCTTCTGTGATTTATTGTGATGTTTTCAGTAGATTTTAAGATTTTTGTGGTGCCAAAATTTTTCAACGCGAACCAGTTCATGGTAAAATACGGACATTGTAGGTCGAAAAATCAATCGCGCTCCCACATTTTTGAATTTTTTGAAAAAAATAATTTTTTTAGACTTTTTCTTTGGATACACAAATTTGAGTGATTTAACTGTAGATACATAATGTAATGATTACTTAGTGGTTTTAAACTTAAAGTGGCACAATTAGATTGACCAAAATCTCCTAAATTCGTATTTTACTTCCTCACACCTCAAAGTGAGGAAGGTATGTATTCGTGAAAAAAATTTGAAAATTTTTATTGCATTTCTGGACGAATCTCGACGAATTATGACGATACACAAAATTTCAGACACAAAAAATTGTCTGTCTGTGCCTGTCTGTCTGTCGGTCTATGTGGTTCGCGATAGCAGCTACAGTTTTTGAGATAAAGCTATCAAATTTGGTACACACATTCTAGAGGTCAAGGAAGTGATTAAAAGTCCGTTGATGATCAAAGTCGGTTCTTAAAATTTGAAATGTCAAGAAAAATGTTAGTGACATTTTTGAAACGTCAATTTGAAATGTCAAAATTTTTTTTTACATTTCAATTTTTAAAATATGTGACATTCCACCAATGTGACTTTTTTGAAACGTCAAAAATTACTTTTATTACAAACTCCACCACACATCGAGTTTTTTTGAAACGTCAAAATATGAATTTTTCGAAACGTTAAAAATGTTACTTTTTTTGAAACGTAAAAAATCTCTTTTATTATAAACTCCACCACACGCCAAGTTTTACTACGGTGGGGAAGTTTTGATCCCTAAATAATTGGCAGCCCTTTTTTTTCACATTATTCGTCAAAACACAATGATGGAAAACAATATGTACGTTTGTCCTCGAGCTAGTCTTCAAAAAATGACGGATTGTGTAAAGCAACCTCGGCCGTATTTATGTATCAATCCTTCTTAAATATGCACCATATACTACTTCTTAGTCATAAAATGTGGTTGAATATTTGAATGGCCGGTAGTCTGTCCATTGAATCTGAGAAGTGAACCCGGTATATAATAAAATCACGAGAATAACAAAATTACACAACAAAAATGTATAGGTTATGTTGCTTCAGTTCTTTCTCTTTCCTCTTTATCATGCACGTATCACAGCACGATGCGCTGTGCATAAAATGTTGAAGAATGACTCTAATATTACGTTGATAATTCAGCCTTATGACGACGTTTCCGCAACGTCAATAATAAACGTAAGACTTTACAGTGGAGGCTGGTGAAATTTAGACTGTCATATCTTAGTATTGGAGCATGGGACCTGTTGTGTGATGGGTGTAGTTCGGCACTCTGCATTAAATTGTGGAACCCACCACGCTGGGGGACTTTTTGACAGGCCAGTGTTGGATGATGGCTGACTAGTTGTTAGTTGTAGAACTTTATGTACTTTGTAATTGAAATATATGTCTAAGAAACAGGTTGCAGTTTAATTATATTGATTGATAAGAACCCGCAAAACATGGTGTCAGATGTGGCTCGTTTGATGTAACCTGTGAGATAACCAGTTTATCCTGTGGAAATTGCACTTGTGACAACGCCCAGATCTCAGAAGGTAAAAGTGCCCTTGTTCGCATAGAAGTAAAAAAACATGGATTTTTTTCAAGCCATCAGAACCATTAAGTGAATATGATTAAAAAAATTGGACATTGTATAAACAAAAATTTGAAATATTTTTAAAGGCAACGGACAAAACAACTGCCGCCGAAGACATAAAAATAACCATTTTATTAAACTGTATGGGAGATCCAGGTCTCGAAATTTATAACACACTTGATGATGATAAAAAAGATACGCTAAGAAAGTTATTAGAGGCATTTGATAATCATTTTTTGCCAAAAACAGTGGTGCCGATAGAAACGTTCAAATTCAACAATTTACAACAAACAGAAGGGCAAAGTGTTGAGAGTTTTTTAACAGAATTAAGAAAACAGGCGAAAGTTTGTGATTTTTACTGCAAAAAAGAAGGCTGTAATGAAAGTTATGAAGAAAGGATGATCCGGGATAAGCTTATAGTAGGTTTAGCAGATAAACAACTTCAAGCTAGACTTATCAGGGAACAAGACCTAACGGTCTCAAAAATTGTTGAATATTGCAATGCGATGACTCTTAGCAAGGAACATATGAAAACCTTACACCCAAGCTTAAGTCCAGAAGAAGAAGTCCATGTTATATACAAAAATAATATAAAAATTAAGTGTCCTAATTGCCTTTATGAACATTATAAAGACAAATGTCCAGCATATAGAAAAACATGTGCTGCTTGCAACCAACGAGGCCATTTTGCAAAGGCATGCAGAACTAAGAAGATTGAAACCTAAGCGAATCACCAGAAGACCTAACCGATTTAAATACTATGCTATGAACTCTGATTTGTCTGATTATTAATTCCTTTCATTAAAATAAAAAAAGAGAGCATATTGTGTGATGGGTGTAGTTCGGCACTCTGCATTAAATTGTCGAACCCACCACGCTGGGGGGACTTTTTGACAGGCCAGTGTTGAATGATGGCTGACTAGTTGTTAGTTGTAGAACTTTATGTACTTTGTAGTTGAAATATATGTCTAAGAAACAGGTTGTAGTTTAATTATATTGATTGATAAGAACCCGCAAAACAGGACCCAAGCGTTACATTAAGGTGTAACTATCAAGATTAAATGAAGAAGTTTTGCAGAAAAAAAAATTGCGATTGAAATTTGCGAAAAAAGTTGGAAAAATTGCGAGCCTCCATTTTTTAAACGATTTGTAAAATATTTGCAAAACATTTTTTTCCAGAATCAGGTGAAAAATATAACGACAGATTACAAATTTCATCAAACAACGTTAGGTTTCTATAAAGTTCCACGTTTTGAAATTTTATTTTAGATTCATTCTTCACTGTGCAAATTTCAAAAAGGTGCAAATTTGCAAAAAAAATTAATATTTTTTTATGAAAATTGATATCTGTCTTATATTTTCCACCTAATTCTGAAAAAAAAATGTTTTGCAAATATTTTACAAATCGTTTAAGAAATACCTTGGAGGCTCACAATTTTTCCAACTTTTTTTCGCATATTTCAATCACAATTTTTTTGCAACACTTCTTCATCTAGTCTTGATAGTTGCACCTTAAAGTATCGCTTGGGTCCCATGCTCCAATACTAAGATATGACATAGCCTGAATTTCACCAGCCGCCACTGTGCCTTAAGTCACAAAATGTTGCTTGGGCTACTACCATTATCATCCCTAAACATACCACTGGTGCGCCCCCTTAGCTAAATCCTAAATCCGCCACTGACTATAATACTGTATTGTTGTCGTTTTATTGTTACTGTTATTGATCAGTCGGTTCCTCACCAATAACGTCGTATGATTCTTATAATTCTTTGACTCGAGCCGATATTATCTCACATCTCACATCACATGCTTTATTATATTGTACAGATACCGGTATACCGGTGCTAGACATTTCAAATTCCTCATACCTTTTATGTGGCAAGTATACATCTGCTGAACGCCTTTCGTATTATTTGATACAATTTGCTTGTATTTAAACTGTTTTACGAAAAAAGATTTTTACTTCCTGTACAGATATACAGGGTGATTCACATAGAGTGAATTAAACTTCATCATGTGATAGAGATCATCAAGAAAAAAGTGGTATTTGTCTAATGTCCATAGTCGTTGTATAAAGGAGCTATAGTCACTTGGGGGAGGGGTGTAATAAATTACAATTTTTCTGGTACAACATTGGACGTTAAGAGTTATAACAAAAAAATTTATTTAAGTATGAACTATTAACAGAAATGCATTTTTTTGTCTAGGACAGTTATTTTTCATTTCATTTACAAGGGAGCTTGTGTTATGGGTTAGTTTTCATTCCCATTTTCCTAATTTGTATTTTTTTAAGAAACATAACTCCAGAACACTGCAGACACCATTCTGCATTAAAAAAAATACACAAAAAATATACACCCGTAAGAAGTCGATGTGATCGATAGTTTACAAGTAACTGATACATGTTTGTGAAATTATAAATATTTCTGAGTCAGCAACTTTTCTGATTATAATGGTCTTCGAAGAGGCGGATAACTCATTCAAAAATGCTTCTAAGCCAATAGTTGTTATAATAATTGAATTATACTAAAATATCTCCCTAAACGCTGTTATCTCAAAAGTGTGCAATTCTGAAAAACAAAAGCTCTTCTTCCAGCCCTGATATAAGTTTTTCCCAATAATTCGTGTGAGTCACGCCACATGCAAAAAATTAAATGTTTAGTTAACATCGGTTTAAAGAATGATTAAACTACGTAGTGTGCTAACAGTTTTTCCCGAAAAATCCGTACAAATCTTATATGCAAAAAAATGCAAACTGAGATTCTTGATAACTTAAAAATAATATTTTTTTTCCTGAAAAACTACGAGGTGTGCCTTTCTGAGATTATCACATTATGCTAAACAAAAACTGTTCTTTTCAGACTGCTGTCGGCTTTTCCTAAAAATCCGTAGGAATCTTGTCATGTGCAAAAAATGTCAGCTAAGCTCCGCTACAACTTAAGGATAATAATATTTTTTCTCATAAACTACAAAGTGTCACCCTAAAATCTTCGCGTTGTACTAAACAAAACGTGTTCTTTCTAATCTTGCTATCGATATTTCCAAAAAATTATTAGGAGTCTTATAAAAAAAAATGCATACTGAGGTCAGCGACAGCTTAAGAATTTTTTTCTCTCGAAAACTGGGAAATGCGCAATCAGGGTATTTTCACGTTAAACTAAAAAAAATGAGTTTCTTCCAGGTATATTATCAGTTTTTACCAAAAACTCGTACGAATCCTGTTATATGCAAAAAATGCAAATTGAGATTCTAAATAACTTAAGGATAACAATCATTTTCTGGAAAAGTACGAAGTATAACATCCTGAAATGTTCACATTATATTAAATAAAAGATCTTTTTCTCAGTAATTGGTTTTTCCTCCAAAAACTCGTGGGAGTCTCATATACAAAAAATGCAAACTAAGCTCAGTGACAACCTAAGAACAATAATTTTTTTTCTCGAAAACTACGAAGTGTGCCACCCTGAAATGTTCACATTATGCTAATATGTAGGTGTTCTTTCTAGCCCTGTTATTAGTTTTTCTCAAAAGTCCGTACGAGTGATGAAAATTGAGGTTCTTGATAAATTAAGAATATTTTTTTTTCTGGAAAACTAGATGTGACACACTGAATTTCTTACATTATACTGAACAAAAGGTATTCTTTCCAGAGTTTCCATCGATTTTTTTCTAAAAACCCTGTGGGATTTTCGCCATACGTAAAAATGCAAACTGAGGCCAGCGACCACTTAATAATAATAATGTCACGTGTTTGCTATCCCCACAAACACCTACACTCGTAGATTCGTTGATTGAAAGTCCAGGTAACACTTACTCACTACCTTATTTACTAATTAACAATTAACAACAATAGATTAATTACTGTCTTAACTATAATCACACTTGAACACTTATAAGTCTCTTTCTTATTTCTTCTTTACTCGTTCAAGTTCAACTTAAGATTGAGACTCGGCCCACCGTGTGTCTTATTTATACATCCATTCACAGGATCTAGAGCAGCCCAGAATATTCCCGGCCGTTAGCGTACAATTCCAGTCTCATCTAACCAGTCTACACAGTCCAGTGGCGTAACACTGCCCCCTCCTTAAGCCTAAACGTCCCCATCAGGCAATTCATTATTCCCTGCATACTTGGCTAGTCTCTCTATATGCACCACCTTCATCTTAGATTTTGGATTTTGCTGAATTCTATATACAACGTCGTTTAATCTGGTAATGACAGTGTAAGGTCCTTCCCAAGGGTGGTGAAGTTTCGGGGACCTGCCTTTCTTTCGTTGTTGGTTATATAGCCAAACCAATTCTCCCACCTGGTACCCTCCTGAATTAGCCTTAAGATCATAACGAGCCTTCATACGGTCGCTTGCTATGACAATTCGCTCAAAAGGAGCTCTGGCGTTATATTGCTTATTTCTTATTTGTGGCCCCATTCTTGCCGCGCAAACTTCACATTGGCGGCACCAAGCCTCCACATCTTGACGACTGTTTACCCAGTAGAAACGTTCTCTTGCTTTAGTCAAGGTTTTGTTGATGCTAAAATGTCCACCAGACGTTCCATTATGCACTTGCTGAAGTATATTTGCTACGTGACACCTCGGGATTAACAATTTCAAAGTAACTTTCCTCCCATCTGGACTTTCCCACGCTCTCTTCAGCAGTCCATCCTCTACTATAAGGGAGTCCCATTGTGCCCATAGAGCCTTCAACCCCACTGATTTATTTGAAATGTCCTTCCAATCTGGCCGGGTTCCTCTTTCTTTCCATTTCAGAACAGGACCAGTTTCCTTATCGTTTAACTGCGCTTCCCTTAGCGATTGTTTTGTCCAATAATCCGGAACATTAATCTTAACGGCTTTCATTATTTGTACCTTGCGCTGTTTTTCCTCACGGTGGCAAGGCTTGCAGTTTTCCTGATACGGTCCTTTGGAAAGGCCATGTGCTACATTCTGCGAAGTACCAGCTCGCCAGTTGTCCTGCGGCTTCTCCATTACTGCGACCCCCTCAGGGCTGCGCTGACGATAGTTACTCTGAATATGGCCCACTCTGCTACACTTATAACAGCGCATGCCTCCTCTACTCTGTCTCACACTACTTTGCTGTTGGTTTTGTCTCGGATCTTGAATGTTGAGCTCATGACAGTTCCTCTTAATATGGCCCAATTTGCCACACTTATAACAACGGATGCCTCCATTCGGCCTCCCACTACTTTGTTGTTGGTCTTGTCTCTGCTGGGAGTACGATTTCGTCAGTAGTTGGGTCAACATCTTGTATAGATCAGATATCAGGTTTTGTGTTGTGTTGTATGGCTTGTCTTCCTCCACACTCACAGCTCGTACTCGTTCATTTGATTGTGTGGTATCCTTATAGGCAGCCTCAATCTCCAGTGCATGTACTAAAGCCTCACTAATGTACCAACTGCTAACTGTTGTTGAAATTCCATTGGTGCATCAGGATAGGCTAGATGGGCTAATCTTTCTACCGCAGCTTCGAACTCCTGGAGGCTTTCTCCACCTCATTGTCTGCGTGATTTGAGCTGAGCCTGATATACTTGGGCGAGATGTTGGTCGCCATATCTTAATTCTAACGCTGCCTCCAAAATGGTAAAGTTTTGTTGCTGTGCGGCAGGAATTGTTTGGAGCAGGTCTAATGCTTGGCCCCTTAGTGCTAATACCAATGCTGTTGCTTTTTCCTCATCGTTCCAGTTATTTGAAAGTGCAGCTGCCTCAAATTGTCTCTTATAAGTCGACCATGAACTTTGACCGTCGAAGGAAGGTGGTTGTAACCTAGTACCAGATGACAGTACTAACTGGCCACCCTTCTCTCTTAATTGTTGTTAGAGTAGGGCTACTTCTTCCTTAACTTCAGTTATTTCTCCTCTAACTTCACTAACCTCTTCTTTAACTTCCATGACTTCAGCCTGTACATCTTCCTTCAATTGTTCAGTGACCGAGAGCATGACTTGATGCTGTCCCTCCATAATTTGTCTTAATTCTTCCTGGCGTTCCTTTCTTTGCTCTTCCTTTTCTTCCTGTCGTCTTATTTCAAGGCCTTCGATCATTTTTATCAAGTCTTCTTTTTTTTCGTGGCGTTTTCTCTCTTGTTCTTCTTTTTCTTCCTGGCGTCTTCTCTCTTGGTCTTCTTTTTCTTCCTGTCGTCTTCTCTCTTGGACTTCTTTTTCTTCCTGTCGTATTCTCTCTTGGACTTCTTTTTCTTCCTGTCGTATTCTCTCTTGTTCTTCTTTTTCTTCTTGACGTCTTCTATCTTGTTTTTCTTTTTCTTCTTGTCGTCTTGTTTCTTGTTCTTCCTTTTCTTCCTGTCGTCTTATTTCAAGGCCTTCGATCATTTTTATCAAGTCTTCTTTTTCTTCCTGGCGTCTTCTCTCTTGGTTTTCTTTTTCTTCCTGTCGTCTTTTCTCTTGTTCTTCGTTTTCTTCTTGTCGTCTTCTCTCTTGTTCTTCTTTTTCTTCCTGTCTTTTTCTTTCTTGATCGTTCATTCGTTCCAACAACGCTGCTAACAAGTCCTGTGTTTGTTTCTCTGCCATACTTCTTGTTATTGGCATTAACTCACGACACGTAAATCAACTTCAGAATAAAGTTTATTACACTATGAAATCCGTAAAATGTTGCTATCACGTCTGTTTTAATAATGGAATGTTCCAGAAAAATCTCGAAACAGCACTAGAAAGTCTTATTTAGAGTCTATACTTCTTTTGTGTTGACAAAATTCACTTATCTCCGCTAATTGTCCAATGGAATGTTCGAGAATTTTCACGAAATATCACTAATAAGTCTTGTTTTGAGTCTATAACATGTTTTCGTTAACACAGTTTACGAATCTTCTGTAGTTTCCAAATCGAATGTTCTAGAATTGTCACTAAAAGTCACTTAGTCTTGTTTTTAAGTCTACAACACGTTTCCGTCGACACAATTCACGTATCTCCTGTAGTTTCCAAATAGAATGTTCTAGAATTTTCCCGAAACTGCATTAGTAGCCCTTTTTCTCAGTCTACAACACGTTATTACTAGCGGCACTCGCGTATTAACAGTTTTTTTCAAAATCGAATGTTCTAGAAACTTCTCGAAAATCCACTTCAAAGTCACTATTCAGTCCAGAAATAGTCCACCAACCACTATCTAGTAGGTTAATTCTCCGTGTTACCACTAATTTCTGAGAAGAACACTGTAGAACCTTTTCGAATATTCCAGAAATTTCTCTTCCAATCCACTTCCGACACCAAATTGTTACGTGTTTGCTATCCACACAAACACCTCTACTCGTAGATTCGTTGATTGAAAGTCCAGGTAACACTTACTCACTACTTTATTTACTAATTAACAAATAACAACAATAGATTAATTACTGTCTTAACTATAATTACACTTGAACACTTATAAGTCTCTTTCTTATTTCTTCTCTACTCGTTCACGTTCAACTTAAGATTGAGGCTCGGCCCTCCGTGTGTCTTATTTATACATCCGTTCACAGGGTCTAGGGCATTCCAGAATATTCCCGGCCGTTCGTGCACAATTCCAGTCTCATCTAACCAGTCTACACAGTCCAGTGGCGTAACATTATTAATCTGAATATCTTTCCTTACTGACATTTTGCTGTCTTTACAGAAAATGTACTTTACAAAACAAGAAAGTAGTTTTTGCTTAACTACCATGGCTTACGAAATTAAAAATAAAACAAAAGTACACAAAAAATTTCTTTTCAGATAACCAGGGACGAACACTTAAATTACCAAAAATAATCTAAAATTTGAGGTCCACATCACCTATTGCGAACTCAATTGGGGGACACACTGTACATGTATATTTTTTGTTCTGATGTTATATTTTTTTACGAGCTTTACTATTTATTTTTATGTTTTATGTTTTCATTCTTTGTTGTGATATAGGTTTTAATATTCAGTTATTGTTCTGTTTTGTGTAGTAATTATTGTTATATATTTTTTTACATTCTTAGCTGTTTTGAAAACTAACAGTGCGTTTGTTGCGTTTTATTTAGTTTAATTTTGTTTTCAATTTATGGCAATTTTTAGTTATTTTATATATTTTCATGAGGTAATAATTATTTTAATCACTACTTACTTTGATATGATACATATGTTTATAGTGTAAGTAAGACTTTCTCTTATTTATTCACCTACTTCCTATATGCGACGCCTCTGGCAGAACAAGTTAGATCGCAGCAACTCGTAAGCTGTCTGTTTAAGATCTGTCTACTAATCAGAACTAGCGAATGGCCGCCGTTTAATACCTTACCACAATTTTAATATGTTGGGTTTGTTGGTCCCTAGTGAACAATGAAGTAAACACTGATTTTGCAATACAAACTGAATGCGGCTACACTGAATAGTGTACGGATTTGCCTATTCATAAATACGTTTTCAGGGTAAAAGCTGCCGTTAACTTTAGTGATAAGAGACCATAATAATAAACTAGAAATCGTTAAGAAAGGTACCCTCGATGACAGTTTCATTTCGTTTAAGCTAACTGGAAATAACACAAAAAATTTGGAAACATCTACAACGAGGAGGAATTGTATAGACTGCTGCTGGATAATATATTTGGATGAAGAGTCTAAAAATTATAAATGAATGCGGAAACTATTTTACCATATAATTGCGGCGGGTGTTTATATTCGGTATTTGTAAAAAACAAATAAATAAAAATTTTCATTATTTACAGAAAATTAAAACATTTTCTTTAACTATAACTTACCTTATTTTTTGTATGGCAGATCTTTGATTGTTTTGATAAAAAAAATATCCATCCAATAATAAAAGAAATTGATCTGAAAAGATAATACAAATAATAAATATTTACCTAAAACTCATAAAATAAAACACACACTTTGTTTTTTATTTTCCATCATTTGCTTAATCCATCTAATATCAGTGGTGTAGATAATTTCATTTATTGGATTTTAAGTAAAAAAAAATAATAATAATAATACGAATTGCATTTGATCTTTTGTTTTATTAAAAATACGTTGTTTTAATTATTAAATTTACTTGATTTTAAAAAATTACAACGAAACTATCCATAATCAGTGACTGCTTGCATAAATACGTAAAATGATGTGATGAGATTTACTAAAGAAAACTGATCAGCGCTAAAATAAAACACATTGTATAATTATTTAATAATGGTTCTTTGTCCTTTGCGTTTTAATTTCATCAACTAAATTAAGAATATTGATAAAATTTATTATCTTTGAAAATACAATTTTAACGTAGTCATGGATCACAGCTCACTAAGTCTTAATTGTCATTATGAAACTAATTTCACGCTTAAAATAATATTACAACGAAAAAACAAAACGGTGCAAATAATCCCCCGATTGTGTAATGCAGTGGATATCAAGCGATTTATTCCAATCACTTGCTTGATAGCATTTATTTTCCTAGCAACTGGGAAAGAATTTCAAATAGTAGATGAAATTGAAGAAAGTAATGATAATAATAATTTTATAATAATTAGATAAAAATGATTAAAAATTAACTCATGTTACTAAACTTCAAAATATTTAGCAGTTAGTTCTCCACACTGTGCATGCCCAAGCTGTTTACGTTGTCATATGCTTTATCTAATTCAACAGCAGGTACACATATTTTTTCACAAATTTAAAAAATTTTCAGTTATTCATTGAAAACAGAATATTTGCTCTATGTAGTTTTTGTCTTGTTCTTATATAGTTTTTCTTGGCATAAAATCTTCATATCTCTGTGTCGCTCAAATACTTTTACTCGTTACTTTTACATATCTTGTTAACATAGCTCCTTTCTCATGCTAAATTTGTTACTAATTTATTTATTCTAAAATTTCACGAGAGAAATTGGATAGATAATGTTAGCTTAAAACTAAAATTCGGATATCGACGAGTCATGACGTCAAGGACAGAGTCGGCGTAAGAGAATATTTGCTATTAATTTATATACAAATTAAAACCAAATATTTTTTTAAATTATTACTGCAAACTAATATCTTTTAGTGGTTTACCTTGTAGTGTAGAGGTTGTAAAAATGATTAGTGGAGGTAGTAAAGTGAAAGTATATTGGCATTAGCAGTTTACACCAATATTTTTTTCCGTTGCACTGCATACTTATTCAGAGTTGCGGTATTATTCCTTACAAGCGAAGAATATTATTAAAAGTTGCTCCATATTATGTTCTGCTGATAAAATCCGCCGCCTCTCTGCAAAATTTCATTTATATGTTGATAACGAATGTTCTACCTCGACAGATGTTATTAGCGCATATTTAAAATAGGGTACCAATCGTAAAAACACTACATTTATTTGAGGCCTTAAACAATCCGTCATTATATATGCCATGCCATATATGTAGATGAATCACTTTAGACTTTTGATTATTTCCACATTCTGAACTTTCAGAACAAAAGCATTTTATATTTTTTGAAAATCGTCTTTATTTATTTTTTTAGATTTTATAAAGATTAGGTTGCTTTAACTCATTAGTAAATCTACGCTACTCTATTACCAATAGATAAAAATATATGGATGCAACTTAGAACTTTTCTTTATGTCTGTGTAAATCTTATTTATTTTTAAAACAACATATGCCGTTACGCCTATGTTTACTGTATTAATAATTATAATAATAATATATATACATACTTACACTTGGTTGGCCATAAACAATAATATTTTCTCAGAATTGTTTGAAAAACAAGTATTTCATTATAAATAAATATAATATATCAGTAACATTAACCCTAACGCTCTACCAGTCCAAAAATTTAAATAAAAATTTAATTTTGCTTTAAATAGTTATTTAATTCAAGGTAGACTCAGTTAAAGTTAACTTCCGAATACTAACTGCTACCCAAATGTTTTAACAAAGTAACTGAGATTGTTTATTGAAAAGTATATTATTAAAGGAATAAAATAAAAAATTGGAATAATGGAATATGCTGTTGTAAAAGTTTACGATGCTTTTTTTTTTTGGGGAAAAATTGGATTATTAATTGTAATCTTACATTTTTCTAATAATACATAAAGAGTAAGGTTGGGAATCAAATACGAATAATTCGAGAATTCGAGTATTCGAATACGAATTATTCTATTGGGAAATTATTCGAATATTCGAAATATTCGATTACTCGAATATATTCGAATATTCGAATACTCGAATATATTCGAATATTCGAGTACTCGAATGCTCGAATATTAGAATACTCGAATATATTCGAGTATTCGAATAATCGATTATATTTAAGTAAATTTAAATATTAAAATATATTATTAAATTATGTACGAATAGGTAAGCAGTATGCATCCAACCAAAGTAGATAGATAGTAGGTATAGGTAGGTACCTATTCTAAAATCCAAATATATAAATATACCACATTAGTGGCACGTTTTACTCCCAGTCAAACTATTCTATCTCTTTCTCGCCTCGACCTTATCCTTACTGTACTAAGGCAGGGGTTAAAATTAAATTTAAAATAATAGAAAACCTGTAAATATTTAACTATTGACTTTTCATATATTTGTTTTACCTTCACAATCTGCGTCTTTTTTAAAAACATTCTAATTTTAGAGCACTTTTATTTTTTTTTTTAAAAGGAAAAATAGTTATGACACAGAAGTATAATAAACTAGCTCTGTTTTCGTTTTAATTAAACTTCAATAGTTAAATGTGAACAATAGTGCCTCAATCCTAAAATAAAATACTAACTAAATAATTCTGACCCTTAAAACACGTGGACAGGAGACATACCCTATTATGGGTATGGAAAGCAAATCAAATTGCCTGCTTAGTGGATTACGTCACGACTATTATTGTGGTCTATTCAACCAAATACTCAAATATAGTATTCACTATTCACTAGTATTCAGGGCTATACCTATTAATAATGCATATTCGAGGATCCGGATTATTCAGATTCCTATTCGAATAATTCGGATTATTAGAGTATTTGAATATTCGAATTATTCGAATAGGTATTCGAATAATTCGAATTATTCGAATACCTATTCGAATAATTCGAATATTCGAATACTCTAATAATTCGAATTATTCGAATATCTGATTACTCGAATAATTCGAATATCCGAATATTCGAATATCCGAATAATTAGAATATCTGAATAATTCGGATATCCGAATAATTCGAATACCTATTCGAATAATCCGAATATTCGAATATCCGAATAGTTCGAATATTCGAATATTTTTTCGAACGAATATTCGAATACTAAAATCTGGAAAATTCCGTGCCTTAATAAAGAGTACTACAATAGTATTCACTCGCAAAATAATTTTGTAATTGTTACGAGTTAAAGAGTGGTTAACTACATATTCATAAATTGCGATGAGATACAAACCATTTCAACAAAAGGTTAACTGGTAGATAAAATGTTTGTTAACCACTTGTAACATTCATTCGTATTAAATTCGAATTCTAAGAGTGTGAGTTTAGTTAACCCATGACTGAAAAACAGGTCTTAGAGGTGGAAAACTACTGTTTTTAAAAAGATCGGCAACTGTTACTATGTTTCAAATTGAATTGTTTTAAATAGTATTATATTTTTGTAATCTGAATTTAATTTTGAGAAATACAAGAAAGATAAGTTACACAAATTTACTATTTACATAAGTTTCAATATAATAAAAATTGAAATCAGGAAATCAAATGAGGCTACTATAAGAATCAACTTCATCGATAGGTTAATGTCATCATTTTATACTATATGTATTTATGTTTCCTTACAATTCAGAATAAAAAAAATTTTGCCTTACATCCATTCATTAATTTTTAAAACAAATATCATTATAATAATTAATAATGTACGCTATGCGAGATGGGCTCTTTCTTACCATTCATACTGTTTTCAATATAGTTTTTGTAGATGTTGTTTTCAAAAGAAAACTGGCCTATTCTAGACTTAGCTGTTCTATTTGAGATGAGAATATGGTTTTTAGATCTAGTTTGAATTAATCTCTTGTTTGTCCAACATCTTTTAATTACAGTCCTTACTAAAATTTTTTACAATTTATTGCTAGATGGGCGAATAACTGTTACACCCTATTAAGATTATGGGTAAACTGGGATTTACATAAATTCTAAAATATTCGATCTCTTTTATTTTAAAAACGTGATCAAACAACCCAACCAGTAGATTTGTGGACATTAAAAAACAAGTTGACAAATGATACGATTGTTTCCTTGCCATTAAAGGTTCTAGAAGCGTCGTCTGGAGTCTAGTGAATTTTCTAATAGAATTTTCCTGTACAGGTATACAGTTCTGAAAAAATCTAACGAATGCTTACTGATACCAGTACCTGTTGTTAAAATTATTTAGGAATATTTTTTTGTAATTTACTTGACTAAAACAAATATTGTTTATATATTTATAACATAACGTTGTCAATAAGGAATATTTTTTTTTAAATTCCTTAGTATCAATATAACAATGTAATTTTTAATAAAATTATCAGTAAAAGTTATTTGAGATATGCGATTATTATTTACAATTCTTGCTAGATTCCTTATCAATCACAAAAAACACAACTGTACATTTTTTGTATACGATTGCGATAACAGTTTATAAAAAAAAATAATTATATTTATAGATGTAAGTGTTTAGTTAAGAGAGTATTTTTTATCACTTTTTTTATTTACTTTTTCCCTTCTTTTTTTATGCTTTCGGGATGAAGGATGATATATACAAAATTCGCTCGTGTAAATATAAGATCATTACATACAGGGTTTGATCAATTAAAAATTGAAATTCAGTCAAATGATTACTCAATTGCATTTTTTATCCGAAACTTGGTTAAGCGATAGGGATGACTCAGATTTTTTTTGCTATTCCTAAATATAAATTTATAAGGAAGGATAGAACATTTTTTAGAGGGGGCGGAGTAGGATTTTTCATTAAAAACAACTTAAACTTTAAGATTCTGGATGATAATATGTTTACATGTAATCAAAATTTGGAACAACTATGGTTAATCATTAAATTTTCAGTCAAAGACGTTGGATTTGGTGTGGTTTATAGGGCACCAAATGGTATCATAGCTGAAATTTTAATCTACTGGAAAATGCTTTATCAAGTATCACACCTGTGGTAGACGAAGTTATTTGCGCTGGGGATGTAAATATAAACATGTTGGATGCTAACAAACTATACACCAGAGATTTTATTAACTTAATCAGTGCCTATGGGCTTACACAAATTGTTAACGAGCCAACGAGAATTGCAGGTACAGGTTCTAGTCTAATAGATATTATTCTGGTGAGCGACGTTGAACTGGTAAGTTCTGTGGGGACTTATGACTTGCATGGTATAACCGACCACTGTCTGATTTTTGGTCAACTAAATTTTCCGTTTAATGAACATATTGCTAAATCTCTCACACGTAGATATTTTAATTCTTTTGATTATAATGAATTCATGCTTTCTTTACAAAACGCTGACTGGGATCAAATTTATTATTTTACAGATGTAAACGAAAAGGTGGCATATTTTATAAAGTCCTTAATAACATTATTTGACATACATGCTCCTGTTAGGACAGTTCGGGTTACCAAACCTAAAGCGCCTTGGTTGACGTACCCTCTTAGAATGATGATGAAAGAACGAGATAAATGTCTCTGCAAGTACAAAAGGTCTGAGATACCAGGAGACTGGCAGGCTTACAAAAATTTGGGGAACTTCACCACCACTTGCATAAGGGCAGAAAAAAGAGCACACATAGAATACGTAAATAAGAATAACAGTAGCAAAGAATTATGGAATACTTTACAAACTCTCAATATTGCACAGAAAGGACGTTGATATCCCTAAATATCTACAAAAAGCAAATGATTTAAATGAACATTTTTTGAATATAAATACACTTTCTGTTAATGATAATATAATTCTTTTTTATGATAATAATTTACATGCAAATATTATTGGTAAACCAAAGTTTAAATTTACAACCGTAACGGATGAGGCCATTGAAAAATTAATCAATTCTATAAAGTCAAATGCAGTAGGTGCAAATGGTATCTCCTTACATATGCTCAAACTGTGCATACCTTTTTTTAACTCCTTACTTGCGACACATAACAAATTCTTCTCTTACCAGTGGTATCTTTCCGCAAATTTGGAAAGAGGCTGTTGTACGCCCTGTAGCAAAAATAAAAAATCCTATATCATTCAACGAGCTAAGGCCAATTAGCGTTTTACCCCTTCCCTCTAGAATACTCGAAAGAGCTATTTCCTATCAAATAAGAGAGTACACCGACCAATGTGATTTAATTCCCGTGTCGCAATCTGGATTTAGACAACATCACAGTACAACTACCGCTTTAACAAAAGTCACCAGTGATATTTTTTCAGCTTGGAACAAATCTGAATTGACTGTTCTCGTAATGATAGACTACAGCAAAGCATTCGACACTTTAAATTATAAGCTACTGTGTAGTCAATTCTTATATTTTGGTTTGATTCGGAGACAGTAAACTTTTTAAATACATATTTAAGTAATCGATCCCAAAAAGTATCCCTAGAAGGTACCACTTCAGATTCGAAAATAATTAATAAAGGTATCGCTCAAGGATCTATTTTGGGACCTCTGTTTTATTTGCTCTACACGGCTGATTTCTCTAAGACCCTAATGTATTGTAAACACCATGCATATGCAGATGACTTCGAAATCTACAAACACATAAGTGCTCATGATGTAATTCCGTCAATTAATATAATAAATGATGAGCTTCAACAACTTATTTTATTGTCTCAAGATCACTGTCTGAAAGTAAACCAGAATAAGAGTTATGTGATGGTATTTGGTCCGAAAAAATTAAAAATCACACATCTCAATGATATCGATATCAAAATAAATGGTTCACGCCTGCCAATAGTTAGTACTTATAAAAACTTGGGTCTGCTTTTAGACGAGGATCTTCGGTTCAAAGAATACGTCGCTATGGTAACACGCAAGGCCTATTTAGTCTAAGATGTTTGTATGCTAATCGTTTCTTGTTGAACACTAGTTTACGGAGGATGCTATACGATAGTTTGGTACTATCATTATTTAATTACTGTGATGTTGTCTACACGCGGTGTTTAGATCAAATTACTTCCATGCGAATTCAGAAACTTCAGAATGCATGTGTTAGATTCATATTTGGTCTGAGGAGGAGTGACCATGTGTCTTGTAAAATTAAAGAATTAAACTGGCTGAAAATGAAGGAAAGGGCCAGGTTGCATCTTGCAAGTCTTATCCATTCTGTAATACACAACCGATGTCCTACATATCTCTTTGACTTACTAATATCAAATTTCTCAATACATAGTCGTGATACTAGATTTAACTATAGACTTAGAATACCTGCACATAGGACCTCAGTTTACCAAAGATCATTTAGGTATGCTGCTGCGTCAATATACAACCATACCCCTGATGAAATAAACAATCTATCTAAATGTACTTTTCAGTTTCGCTTAAAAATAATGCTGCTTCAAACGCCCATCTCATAATGCCAAATCTTTAATCTCTATATGTATTTACATTTTTTTATATCATCTTTCATAATGAACAAGTATTAGAACCAGTATTGAAATAGGTAAGGAAAGTTGTATTCAAATGATGATTCTTGTGTTCAGTTATTTTTATATATAATCAATTAACTGCATGTGTTTTTCTACGTTGTTTTTCTCAATGTAGTATGTACAGTTTAGTGGTAGAACAGCTTTAGCTGAACTACGCTGTAAATAAAGGCGATTTATTATTATTATTATTATTATATATACAATACATTCTAATCCAAAATTGACGATTCACGAGAATATAAAACTTCTACCAGCAGTTAATGGTCCTTTTATTTAAAAGTCTTGGAGAGGGTAACTGTAGCTTAAATATCATTTCCACTAAAGTTCCTGCTCCTCAAAATGGAAACCCATTTTTTAAGTGGATCTCTATTAAAAATATGCTACACTATATTTTGGAATATCTCTGTTTTAAATTATATTTGTCGAAAGAAGTTCGGGTACTTTTCTTATGATCAGAATCATTTTTGGAACGTTTATTTTTCTAAGTGTTCTTCATATCGTACATATTGAATGAGTTTGAGGAGCATGATATTCCTTTTCTTCAACTTCATTGATAACGCTTCAAACTATTTTTGAATATTATTAGTTATTTGAAATATTCAAAATACACAAAAATATTCTAGCAGGGTTCTCACCGAACCTGGAAACATTAAAAGTCATGAGTTTGAAACCATAATTTGCAATTTATTGATTTTGGAGAAAAAAACAGGCAAATTGCCTTGATTTTTAAAAAAAAATTTATAAAAGGCTTGATTTTTAATAGTTTCTATAAGTTTTTCTGATATTTGCTTATATAATTTTCTTTTTTTGTAAATTAATAATAATATAATAATATAATAATAATGTTTATTTATCTCAGATATCTACATATAAATAAAATGTTACAATTGACAATTAAAATAAGTAACGAATAAGCAAGGAGTAGACCCACAAACGAAAACCTGCTCGTGGGTAAAACATTAAGTTTACTTATTATTGAAAATAATCTAGTCTTATCTTGAAAAAAAAATAACATAATAATATTTAATAATAATTTGCAAATAAACTATTTTTTTTTCAATCATAGAAAAGAATTTTATTTTGCTCAAGAATCATGAATTTGAATTCTGAGGGATTGTCTAATGCAAACACTTCTTTATTTTAAAATTTATGTTATTCTGAATTAATCCGATGTCAGGTTTCATAAAATTCACGCTTCCAGTGATAAAATTGTCAGACTTCCAAACGTTTTAATATAATTCATAAATTCCTGTTGGTAAAGGCTTTAGTTATTTCATCAAATTCTGACAATTACAGTAACGGATTTTCCTTCCATTCATAAAAATGTTTTTCAAAGAATAGTAACATTTCCCTAGATAATCATTTCACCATTAAATACGTACTTGCAAAATATTCATCATATACACACTTAGTTGCTTATCAATATTTATCTGATAAAATGTGAACGTCATTAAGCATGAGCGCCGACTTAATGTCGGCGCCTACCCAAATGGAATCTGTTTAACTTAATATTGCGTTTTAATAGGGAAAAAGAAGACATCAATAAATATAGATACCACAAATTCATTATAAGTATTTAGGACATGGTGATAATTTGACAAAGAAAATATACACACGCTTGGATTTATGGGCGAAGTTTAGTTAACTTTCCCAATATGCAAAATATCCTCTTATAAACATTAAATAACAGAAGTGAACTTCATGATAAAGTAATTTAGTTTACTAGAATGAACACCACAGCTCTGCTGTTCCCACCTAAACTTAAAACTATATACTAAATCTATGCTTAGAACGATGGAAAGTACCTGGAATTTTACCTTCTGTGTTTTATTGTGATATTATTGGTAGATTTTAAAGGTTTTGAGTACCAATTTTTTTCAACGCGGACCAGTTCATGGCAAGATAAGGACATTGTAGGCTGAAAAAATAAGCACGCCCTCCAACTGATGAGTTTTTAGAAAAAAAATTGTCTTTTTCATGGATAAACAAATTTGACTGATTTAACTGTCAACATACAATAGGGGCATTCAATGAATGGATCAAAGATTTTCGATTATGATATATATCGCGAAATGTTTTGTTAAAGGGGCAAACACAATAGACGTTTATCAAAATCCTAACCTAAAATTATAGGTGGTGTGCATGTTTTATTAAATCCTGTCATTTTAATTTTGAATTGAATTTCCAAAATTGTCTACAACGATCATAACTTCACTTTCAAAGATTTGGATCATGACTTGTCTCCGTGTCTGTTGTCTGATAACATTAATCACACTTTTATACTGTCGTTTTATGTCAAATAGTGCGATAATCTCGTGATCACGAATTATAAATCTTTAAAATTTTATGATTAATTTTAGTTTTCGATTTACATCGGATCGCTTTCATTGAACGCAAATTCAATATATAACGATAGATCGATTCATACATTGATTGCCCCTAATGGTGTGATTACTTTAGCGGTTTTAAATTAGAAGTAACATAGTTAGAATGACCAAAATCTTCTAAATTCGCATTTTTCTTACTTTAAGTTTTGTCAACATCACAATAGCGGACAACAGTATGTACGTTCGTCCTTTGTCCACGAGGAAAAAATGGCGGAGTTATGTACAGCAATCTCGGCCGTGTTTATGTATGAATCGTTGTAAGATATGCATCATTATATATGACTGCTTAGTTGTAAAAAGTTGTTGAATATTTGAACGACTATGGTCGCTTCTCGCATTGATACTGAGAAGAGAACCTTACAAAGGCTATCACGAGAACACGACAAAAATGTATAGGTTATGTTCTTTACTTTTTTCTTTATGAAGAAAATGTTCTTTGTATGAACTACTTATAACATCTGTTAAGCTAATTATAGCCATTTACATTATCTTAACGAAATAGTAGAATGTTATTCAAACCGAGTTAAATCTATATTCAAAGAATGTTCTAATAAAGAAGTACAAATTAATCGTTCTATTGATGTTACAATTCACATATTTCTTATGAAGAAAATGTTCCTTGTATGAACTACTTATAACATCTGTTACATTAACCATTTACACATTAATTTAACGGAAATAGTAGAATACAGTTTAAACCGAATGAAATTCTCTAATAAAGAAGTACAGATTAATCGTTCTATTGTTCATATATTTATATATTTTTAGATGGACATTTGTACGGTATGTGATGTTTCATGTAGTGGGTTTATACTAATATTTCGTTGCTTTCTTGTTTTCTATTCGGTTGACAACGTTAGTGTCAAATAATAATGCCATTATAGGCTCTGAAAAGTAAATATATTTTAGGCAAAATAAAAAATTCAGGAGAGAATTCCTAGTTTGAGGTTTCTTCTGAAAGTAATTAAAATATTGTTTTGAGTTCAATAGGGTTCCTAAGGAATTTCAAACCAAGCGAAAATGGTTGAATATCATGGGCATTAATCTTTATGGGGCAAGTGATTTGACTGTTTATACTTACATTTGTTCAAATCATTTCTAGTTTGAAGATTTTTATCACTCCTTTGGGCAAGAGGTGTCTAAAAAAGGAGTAGTTCCACAAAGACCTACAAAAGTATTAGTTGAATGTTGAATTAAATTCAGATCAATATGTTGCAAAAGAAAATAAATAATATTCTTGGTATATAGACCGCTTCTAACATTCCCGCCACTGGGTCAACGGGCAAGCTCAACAATGCTCTCACCCCTCTCCCTTCTCGCCGGTAAACTGTTTGTATATGTTTATTACAAACAAGTATATGGGCATTTGTATTCCGTTACTTATCTACCTCTGTTTTATTAATCTGAGGTTTAACCCCATATGAAATTATCACAGTCGGCGTCCCTGCCTCATAGTGAGATGAATGGAAAAACTTGTTTAGTATGAATTGTATTTCTAGAAAGACGATTCATTCTTAGTTGGCATATTCAAGTAAATATATTTTTTTGCAAACATCACTTCTAATAAACGGAATGTTTTCGACGAAGGAAGCTGATTACAGAGTATCTATTTCCTGTATAAACAGCTCGGTAGTTTGAGCAATTCATTCACTTATAAATTATTTTTAAATAAAATAGAAAGTTTCATCGTGTAACAATAGGGTTTTATATAGTTAATATTAAGAATAATCTAAGTACCTTATACACTATACCAATTATTTTGTTTTAGGGCTAACTTCAGCGCAATTCTTCCGTTCCTCAAACAAGTTCAATTTTGAATCTTATGGAATACAGCTGCGCAAGTTTGAAAAACGTATGGGATCCCTGTTAGCCACCACGTGTTAATTTTGAGGATATGGAACAACGTTCAAATTTAAAACTATACCGACCAAGAGATAATTAGATTATTTGTTGCTTATATTTTCGTATAAATTATTTTAAATGTTTTACAATGGCAATAATTGTAGTAGATAGTCTAGAAATTAGACCTAATATTTTGAAATGTTGGTGACATATTCAAAAAGTAGGTAAAAACTGAAGACTAAAAAATATCCACCCCTAAAGGGCAAGCTTCAACCCTACCCCCCCTCCAAATATTGAGAAGTTTTTCGATTTTTTTAACGAAAACAGAAAAAAATATAGGAAAAATGTTACTTATAAATAGATCCTTATCATATTTGCGTATTGCACAAATTATTGTTAATAAAAAGCTGTAACAAAGCAACTGCACCTTCACTATTGGAAAAATCTGCTCGGCTACATAATACTTCTAATTCAGTTTTTAAGTTTCAAATGATTTATGACTGGATACTCCATTTTAACTAATTTAAACATATCTTGAGGAAAGCTTTTTTTATAATCTTTAAATCGATCTGCGTGAAATAACTGAGACACTGCTAAATGATTACTGTAGCCAAACCTGTTTTTGATCTCAGATGTAATTATATCCCAAACTTCTAATGAAATTCTCCTTTTTGATTTTTCCGTTTTACATCTCTGGCCAGACTGCATGGATGTCTCCTCCAAATAGTTATACAAAATTTTATTTCTGATGTCTTCAATTTTACTATTAAAAACGCCAATACACTTATTTACTGTTATGACATCGATATTACATTTTTGTAATTGATTGAACTTTATATCACAATGAGGCATAACTAAATGAAAAAAATTTAACCAGTAAAGAAAATGTTCATTTTGTAAGTAGTTTTTTAAACCAATAGCTTGGTTTAGAGTGTTGTTTTCTGATTCATTACCAATGATTTTTTCTAAACAATCTAATAATTTTGTTCGATAGGCATATACAGTCTCTATGCACTTTGTATTAAAATTCCATCGTGTTGGAGCCGCTTTGCTCACCTTAACAACATTATCTAACACGGCTGTTCTTTTTGGCGATTTTCCAAAGAATGAAGAAACGCTATGTAAATTAGCAAAAAAAATTTTTATGCTTTTATCCTGACTTGATGCTTTTTGTAAAATTAAATTTAGTTGATGAGCGTAACAATGAATAAAATTTGCTGAAGGATAACTTTTTTTAATTTTGGCTTGTATACCTCCAAAAGCACCACTCATTACTGATGCTCCATCGTAACTTAAATATGCTGCTATAAATTTTTCAGGACTTTCATTAATTTTCAGACATTCTAACTATTTTAAAATTACATCTGTCAAATGCTGCGATGTCGTTCCTTGAGGCTGAATAAATTTCCAAAATCTCTCACATACAACACCGTCTAAAACGTATCTAAACACAAAAACTACTTGTACTTTATTATGTCCATCTTTCAGTTTTAATATATTTTGTACAACACTCATATTTAATAGTAAACACCAAAAACACTGTTTTACTTAATTTCACGACAAGTAGAGATTTACTAATAAAATGTTCACAAATAAAAACATTAAAAACAACGCGATAGAATTTATCGACCAACGCGTACCTAGTCAACATTAAGACTGCTGACTGGCGACTGGCTTTACTAAGCTTCGTACGTTACCGTGTCAGGGTCATCAGGGACATTGTCCCCGCCAGTGTTTTCTGTCTCTTTTGCTTTCGGACGATTCGCGCATAAGTCTATTTCACTATAATTCGTTGTAAATTCGGTCCGTAGCTAGCTTTGAGGACACGTTGTGGATTGACCCAAGATTTTTAAATTCTATAAATGAATAATGTAATGATCTAGATATTTGAATAGTATTGTCCATAGAATAAACTAGAAACTTTAATATATTTTTTAAGAATATTAAAAATATATATAGGTATATGTATTACATATTTTTAAACTTCAGAAAATGAATAGCTCTATTTTTTTTATTTGTATATGGGAGGTCATCGACCAAATGACCCTATAGAAGAACCGCCAGTGCTCAGCAGCCTGTAACTTGAATGTATTAAAATATGATAAGAACCTTCTTTTATGGAAAATTCTGTTACGCTTCTTCGTGTATGGGACACTTTTAGCTAAAAATTCCAAAAAGCTGAGGAAATATCTTTTTTGAGAGGATAAGTGTGAAGCTCGTCATTTAGGAGTGAAAAATCCTTTATGTTTTTAAATTTACTTACTTTGCAAACATGTTACTAAAATTTTAAAAGAATATTAATTTGTTGAAGTGGAAGTTATAGAATTGAACACGCGCTTGCGTTATGGGGCCAATTAACTAAAAAGATAGAAATCCAAAACAGGGGTATCATCATCTTATAGACAAAACTGCCCTATAAATTTCATTATATGCATTGTAAGCGTATTAAAAATCATTTTCGAGAAAATTTAGCACAAACTACAAATTTTAGTTGTGATATGAAATATCCCCATACTATTATTAGATCTATCAAAAATATTATAAGGATCTTTCTTATAGAAAATTAATAATATTTTCGCCCTCTAAACAGTTTAAAATGAAATAAAATTGAGATCCACTCCTTCTCATCTTAACACTTTTAAGATACTAAAACTGTGCTTTCGTCATATCTAGGTCAGCAAATATACTCAATGTTTTGTAATTTGTATAATGTAGAATTGAAGTATTTTGTTTAAGCAGTATTATTTGGTGAATTGGTCATTCTATCTATAAACAAAACTTTAGGAACCAGAAGGGCATTAGTTACAGGGTACAAATTCCTGTTGCTGAGTAGCCCTTGACAAGGAACATCAAATGTCTATACAGAATTTAGATATTTCTAGGTGTTTATGAGTTATAAGGAAAAATATAGTGACGTCACCTCTAAATTTGGCTGATATAAAAATACAACTTTTTTTTTGTCATACGTTATCCGATAAAACTAGTACGTACCCAAGTAACAATTTTAGTTTTAAAATGCTCTATAAGATATCCTCAAAGCTTAATTCTAAGACTACTTATGAACGTAAATAGTCTCAAAGAACTCCATGAAATTTATTTAAAACCCTTATAAGAATACAAGGGCCCACATACATGCCCTTTTTAAAACTATTATTAAAACTTTCAAGTTTTAATGAATTGTCCTAATCTTTACTCGTAGAGTATCTGAAGAGTATTATAAAACCATACTTGGTTAGGATAAGTACCATAATAAAACTTAAAAGGCACACACAAATGTTTTAAATGGACGTTTTGTATTTAATGAAATAAACATAAACGAAAATAAATCTAGTGCTACGCTCATTTGATCCACGCACGATATTGTATATGAGTCTCATGCAAAATGAACATATCGTGACAACTGGGAACGATTCAGCAGATAGATGTACTTATAATGAAATATTGGGATTCCTCAGTGGGCTAAAATTTTCAACGACGCTAAGTTTACTGTAACATGGGTTACATAGCTCTTAAAAATTCGTGTGCTCCCTAAAAACACAAATGTTATAAAATACATGGGTAATTTTTTTTCTCGGTGATTTAAAAATAAATAATCGGTAGCATCCTCCCATAATATGGTTCAGTGTTAGTAAATTGTTTTTAGAAAACATTTATATTACATACAAATTACATTTTTTTGTTCAATCCTGAATATTCCCAATATAACTGACCGTTATATTTTTCGCAGCTAGAAATAATGGCGATAGTTCATATAAACCCTATTAGTCTTGAAAAATTTTATTTCAAACATGTTTTGTCTTAAAATGCCTATTAAATTACCAATTGCTCTTCAAGTACGTCGATTACTGTTTTTGTAGAAGTATATTTTAAATCTGATTGGCATTATCATATTACTTGAAACTTGTAGGCTTTTCTTGAAACCCATTTAAACCTTTTGAGCACATAACACAACCACATTAAAGCCTATATGATTTATGGTGATCGGATAACATAACCTAAAAATTCTGCTTTTCGTGACGATACACACGTCTGCTCTGCGCGCCTCCCTCATTTTTATCCAGTACTTTAGTTTTACTATAGTCCGGTCGGTGTAAGATTGCAACATTCTTCAGAGTCAAAATCATAAATAACTTTAATCGTTTCAATTGTCAGCAGACAAGTTGTGCATAGGTGTATACACATAGGCCACTTATTTACAACTACTTTGTTGCATAATTGTAGCGTAAGATTGGTAAACAGTGAATCTCAAACAGTAAATGTATATTCTGATCTTCGAGTTTTTGTGGGGTTATAGGTCGAATAGGAAAATCAACAACACTTGAATTTAATGCCGACGTTTCGAAAAATTTATTTTTTCATTTTCAAGGCTCAATTCATAATGTTGTTTGTGTCTAAAATACAGGAGTCTGTTACGAAACACGATCTTATAATTATTATAAAATAAATCTTATAATAAATTAAAATGTTTTTTTAACAAAAGTTAAAACTTATGAAATAAGTAAGACGATAAACATACACGTTAAAATAGTTACTACAGTAATGAGTTCCTTTAGTGAATTCAATCTGCGATATGATAGCAGAGATTCGGCTATCATATCGCAAACTGTTTTATGCTTAAGATTGATTTATTACAGATTTTTGTCTGCTTCATTAAAACTAATAAGTAGTTGGTTTTATGAAGGTTCGACTTGGAACTGAGTGATGTCAAAGCATTTTAGATTTATAACCCGGTATTAACAACTACCCAAAATAATTTTATAAAGCAATTATAAAACCACAACACGTCCTAAATTCTTAATACTCCTAACTTGGATTTAACAGCTATAAAGTTTTATTGACAGCTTGATAAATGCCTTGATAAGTCAGTCATAAGCCAATAAGGACTAAGAGATAATTTAGTTTTGATATAACTTCTTAAAGGCTTCTTTAAATATAATAAATCTGGCATAAATCACTAGTTTATGAGCTGGTCACTATAAACACCGATAAAACCTAAATAAATCTAAAATGTATTTAAATTGTTACTTGGGTATTAACATTTTACAATGAAGTGAAATTCACTTTATCATGTTGTATAAATATGTGTTTTTTTGTTGTTTGAAAATATTTCAGTAGGTGTTTACGATACTATATTATATCTGTATAAAAGCCATCACTGGGAACCCATACTTCCGTCCGATCTCTAAGTCTACTAGAATGAGTTGATTTTCATGTCATACGTTCGCCTGACTCATGAAGATTAGTTTTATAGTAAACTTTTACTACAATATGCTTGTGCCCGAGATGATTTTAAGTCAAAATGTTAACGCTTTTTAAATAACTAATTAATTCTTAATAATTATACTTTACATATTAATTCTAGTGTCTAAAACCGGTTTTTTAAATTTAAAATTCGGTTTTAGAATTTTAAAAAAAATATAAAAAACCGGTTTTTAAAAACCGACAAACCCTACTGGAAATGTTTTTTAAAAGTATATCATAGAACGTAGTGAATTTGGTATTTGCATTGTGTTTTTGAACTTAAAATGTCACTTAAGGTTTCGTTCTTAGGTAAATCACAAAAGTAACGAACATTATCAGGATTACTTATTTCTCTGTACAGGATGCCAAATTTCTCAGAAATTGCAGATGTTTAACCGGAAGTTGTCACAACTTTGTTATTTCAAATGGAACACTATTTTTTTTTCACATTATCCAGATTAGGCTTAAAATTCTCTTTCCAATCATACATCATATGTCGTTATTTTATTTTAAAATAACCTAGAGGTTATAATCGCAAAAATTAAGATGGCTGTGATTTGATGTATTTTTTTTATTTTCACCAACTAAGCCAATATGATTGAAAATCTTTCTACTGACAGCATTAGTTGGGAACATTGACATAATGGTGCCAAAATATGGTAGTTTAATTTTTATGTAATATTTCTTGAGAAAATTTTTTTTTTAAATGTAAACTCGAATTTAATAATTACTGATGAAACATTAATTCCCATTTAAACGCACCCCATAATTAAATCGTTTTTAGAAAATTGGTCGCGTAACAATTCATCATTTAAAACGATTTATGAAACTAAATTCCATTTTGACCTAGTAGGCTATGAGAAACATGTAAAAATTGGCTAAAAACAAAGAATTGAAATGTTATTTTTAGTAGCGTTAGTTTGATTTCCCAAATAATATCCTAGTTCACAGGGGCTTTTGACACACAGAATTTTATCCGAATTTTTTTGAGCTCCGAAACGGGATTAAAAATATAAAAAAAAAAACTATTGAATTTTAGTCTTATGACGTCATCCGACTAAGTTTGGCGCCAAACGCAAGCAGCCAGTGAAAGCGAAGCCGGCACCGCAGTATTATCAGCTTCACGTATTGTTTGAAAGCGTGATTGGTGATAACTGATTACTTATTCAATTATAAATACAACTATAAATTCATTCACATAGATTTTTTTTACCTTAGTACGAAGAGAAAGTTTTATTTGTACCTATTTTTTTTAAAACTTCTACATTTAAATATTTTAAAAAAAATTATTTTTTAATCTAACCACTTATGGATACTGATCACATAAGTAATGTAGAATCATATACAATAAAAATAAATTCAAGTTTTAATATAGTGGGACATCCCCATTACTGTGAGTTTTATCCGCAATAAGTTGAAAAACGCTCATTGAACGATATTTCGCCTATTCATAATAATTTGTACTTTTCCTTGCAATATTTTGTAATCTGAGAGATTATTGAAATGAATAAAGACGTGTTACTATTATTATTATTATAAAATTTGGGAGCTACTGTTTAAAAAAAATGAGAAAACCACGATTTTTCTCAATAAATATTGCATACAAATTAAACTACGATATTTTGGCACCATTATCTCAATGTTCCCAACTAATGCTGCTAGTAAAAAGATGTTCAATCAGTGTTCTATTTGAAATAAAAAAAGTTTTGACAACTTCCGGTTAAATTTGAGACGAACGAAACAGTCAAAATGTGAGTAATTTTATGTAATTTGAGTCCTCCAAATTTCAAAATTCTAACTTAAAAGACAAGCAAATGGCAGACTGCTTCCACCTTCTGTTGACATCCTGTATATGTTACTTTTGATCACACTGACGTGATTTTCGACAAAACACCATATATTGCATTCGACGCGCGTTTCGTCAACCAAGTTGACATCATCTGGAGGCGATTAAAACTGTTTTAATCATTTCCAGATAATGTCAATTTGGTTGGCGAAACGCACATCGAGTCCAGTATGTGGCGTTTTGGTGTTTTATGGAAAATTACATCAGTGTTAGCTTCACATTAAAGGTTTCAACCCACTTCAGGATTACCTTTGATCACCGAAAACAATTTGTGGGAGTCGAATTTTGATCACCCCTGTACACCACATTTTTTTTAGTATCGATATCATTTTTATTGAAATAGAATATACGTATATTATTTGAGCATTGTGATCAGATCAGTTAACCATTTATTAATTATTACTAAACTCTGACACAATTTTTCATTTAAGTATACACAAATGTTATACAATGCAGAACTTTACCCTAGTGCACTCCTTTTATTTATGGCAGATATAATACGAATTCAAAATATCCAAAAGGTATATGCTAGACAGCACGCTTCCCAACTCCAGAGGTATAGATTACACAGGTCCACAAACATTTTTCTTTGTCTTGGTGCCGGAAAACTAAGAACTGATTTGAGATATTTTTGATGTGTTGATTCGAAAAGTATATCGCGGTATTTTTCGTAGGAGCTCTAGTTTTTGAGATACAATATAACAAATTTTGGTCTGATAAAAATGTGATATTAATGAAATAATGGTGTATTCAGACCAAAACAGTATTTTATTACCTAAAATTAGGGTCTAGAGAGCCCTACTGGGTATTCCCCATGACAATAAAACCCAACCCTCAACCACGTGATGCTCCCCACTAAATAATTCATGCTGGCCGAAAGTCTCCGATGTTTATGGCCACATTCTACAGTTCAGTGTGGTATTCAGTTTGGTACTGAGTTTTCGTGGGGAAATACGTTGTATAAAAACTATGGCTTCCACAAGTAGACGTAGCAGTGTGAATCATCCAGACGTTTTTTGCTACATATGTGATGAGTACACTTTGAAAGAAAGCAGAAAACCCGTTTCTGACTTCGCGAAAAGGGCATATCTGGCTTATTTTGGCGTTCAGTTAGGGCACGAGGATAAATGTTGGACTCCACATTTCGTATGTAAAACATGCGTTGAAGATTTGCGACAGTGGACAATGGAAAGAGAAAGTGCCTAATGTTTGGAATACCAATGGTTTGGCGGGAACTAAAAAACCGTTTTGATGACTGCTATTTTTGTCTCGTAAACATCAAAGGCATCAATCGCAATAATCGGCACAAATGGATTTATCCTAATTTGAAATCAGCGAGGAGACTTCTACCGCATTCCGAAGAAATATTCATTCCATCGTTCAGTAACCTGCCTATGCTCTCAGATATTGATACATCAACGCTTATAAAAGATCCACATTTCGCAGAATCAATGAATCAGGTTGAGTCTAATGCCTGGTGTTTCGTTTGTTCAAGTAGTTAAAGAATTTATTGGAAAGCATAAGGCAGAGGATTACGTTGAATTAGTGGAAGAGATGCTTTTCAACTTGAATAAGTTCGATTGTAACATGAGCATTAAGGTTCCGTACCTCCACAGCAGCATAGATCGTTTTCGAGAAAACCTAGATGATTTTAGTGAAGAACAGGGGAAAAGATTCAACCAGGATTTAAAAACTATGATAGAAAGATATGAAGGAAGATGAGATATCCACATGATGGCCGACTACTGCTGCAGTCTTCAACGAAACTGTTCTGGTAAACCTCATATAAGGAAGTCTTATAAAATAAAGATTTTAAGTGATGATTGATCAATGTATATGTCTATTTTATGAAATAAATACCTTACTACGTATTTTCTGACTTTTTTTAGCTAGTAGTTGTAGTAAATAGTATAACTTGAAATGTACATAGTTTAAAAGATGATATATATGGTTTTATTATTTATTTTTGATTCAAAAAATAGGGCAGATATACCGCATCTCAAGAACTAGATCTAATAGACGGTATTTTTGGATTCTACATACCAAAATTACCCAGTAACACTTAACAAATCACAGGCACCAAAATGTGTGTCGGTCTGTGTTATACAAGAGGCAATTTTAATTCTAAAGTCCCGAGCATAATAGCAGGACAGTGAACAGACAATTGGACAGTGCAGCGAACCATCAAGCAGCGATATTTACATAGATAGAAATTTAGGACTTGTGGAAATAAAGAACAAAAATTTCAAAAATGCGAAGAGATTGGGATAAAATAGATTACTCCACGGAATATGTTCCCGCCTATTTCAAGAGTCAGAGCGTGTTGCGAAAATCCTCCGGCTGTACAGGATATCGAAAATTTCTAGAAAGAATAAAGCTTCAAAATGACCCACCCAGTGGAAGTGCAGGTCTAACAGTTCTTGTTAGCACTAAAAAGTCCGCTGCCCCACTCAGATCGCACAGACAATTATTGATGATGGAAGAATATACTATATTAAATATGCTGGTAGAACTGCAATTTGATTACAGCAGTTTATTACCTAGTAGGATTATCAGTGGATCAAGGTGATTTCTAATTTATAAGTAGAGTTGCAAATCGGTCAGCAAGTCACGGGCGGTGCCAGATAGAGAAATACCCAAATACGTAAGCGAGACTTGTTTACTGTTTTAGCAAAGACTAACATTTGATTTTAGTTTGTTAATATGCCTCGTGGGGTGTACAACGTAATTTATTCCTCTCCGTTGTATTGTTGATAATTTTATTTGTTGCATTTTATTCTTGATATTAATTTAATAATAAAGTATGTCAGACATGGCTAAGGGCAGAAAGTGGCCATACGCTGACAAAGTGAATAAATTTATCAGTGAATTCCGGGATTTATTCTACAATGGTGCTATAATAATTTGTAAGGTGTGCGAAACAGACCTGTTGTGCTGGGACAAATGTGATTGTAAACGTCACGTAAATTCTGTGCAACATAAAACAAAAAAAATGGCGTGCCTTCGACAACACAATTTATGTTCGATTTACTCTTAATATTGATTGCCTGTGCTGTTCCGCTGCACATACTCGATAAACAACCATTTTAGGAGTTCTGGCATAAATACAATCCCAAGATGACGTTACCAAGTCGCACAACGTTGTGTAACTATGTACCAACTGTAAGCGAAGACATTGTAAATAAGATCAAACGTGTACTAAAAAATACACGGCTGTGGTTATGTGTTAACGAGACGACAGATTGTAAAAAAAAATCTATTTTAAATGTTATAGTACTTGTACCAGACCCTCTTATACCGACATTTCTAGCTGGCAAAAGACTAACTGAGTGTACTGGCCAAACAATTACGCGGGTGGTGCTGTAGACGTTAGAAAAATTTGACTTGTCAAGAAGTCAACTGTTGATGTTTGTGACCGATGTTGCCGCGACAATGCGTTTGGTACGCCGTTCTCTTCAAGAACACTGTTGTAGGTTGTTACATGTTATGTGTAAAGTGCATGCTTTACACCTTGTGGCAGAAACTAATCGACAAGGTTTTTCAAAGGTAGATGCATTAACAGCAAGTACAAAAAAGTATTTCTCCTAAACGTCTTCGCGTATTTTATAGCAAGTGTCCCGGTATTCCTGAACCACCACAGCCGATTCTTACACATTGGGGAACATGGTTGAAGGCAGTTTCTTATTATGCTGATTATTTACAAGAAATAAAAGCTGTGATACTACAATTCAATTCAGACGAAGCTGCAGCTATTAAGGAAAGCCAGACAAAATTCAGTTGAAACAGCTTTAAAAACTATTCACAAGAACTATAAAAGACTACATGACGCCATTCAAAATTTACAAAATAGTGCGTTGTCTTTAGCGGAGTCACTGCAAGTAGTGGACGAAATAAATCGACTGGTACACTCTATAGGTGATGCAAAAAATGAGCTCGTTAGAGAAAAGTTCGCACGACACCGGTTTTATCAGATTAAGACAAATTTGTGATGGTGCATCTGCAGATCCGTTACGTGAATTCATGGATTATTTTAAGTATGTTTATATTACATCAATAGATGCCGAACGGTCATTCTCAGAATATAAGCATATTTTTTCACCACATCGAACATTACTCTCGGAGACAACCATACGAACATACATGATGCTACAAAGTTTTTACAGATCTTTTCCAGTTTGTAATAACCTAGCTACTTAAGAGGGTAAGTTGTGCATACATTGTTATAAATTGTAACAGTTTATTGCTGTTATTAACCAGTTAATTTATTTTATTACATTTATTATGATGACTACGCCTATGTCCTGCGGCGCATTTTTGCCAACTCAATTTATAAGTAGTGTATTTTCATATCTTCACTTTCGAATTGGTTTAAACTGCATAATAGTTGTACAAAAAGTTTCATGATTACTGTCATAAAAAAATTAACTAAACCATTGAAATTATCTTTATGACTAATCAAAGTGAATAATTTTTATTACCATATCATTATCTCCGGTTTAGTGGCACATGTCGCCAAACGATGATATAGCGTTTTCGGTCAGTACCTGGGCTTGATTTAGTTTTGTGTAAGATTAGATCAATGCAAATTACAATGTTTTGTTTTGTGAATTATTTTTTGACCTTCCATTCTTGATAATTCTGCGTTCTAACATTTTCACTGTTGAATAAATATTCTAATGTAACTGCACTTATTTTTATGTCTGTGACGATGTTTGTGTTTCTGTGTTAGAATATTAATAACTGGTGAAGGCCTACTATTTATTACCGTCGCCTAATATTAAAACACATTACTAGACTGGACCAAATTCTGACTAATTCAGAGGCGTCGCACAGGGGAACTAGAATTTGAATGCGGTCATAATATACGAAATTTGAAAGTTCCAAAAATCTGTCTGAAGAAGATACAGATGATGGGGTTAATAATCCCTCTTTATGAGGCGAAAAGTATTATTCCAGGTCTGTACTTCTTTACTTGCTCGAAGATAGTCGACGTGTTCAGTTCTAGTGTGCGCAAAGTATGTGGTATAAACGTTGCTTAAATTGTGTTTATTTATATCAACTTTCGCTTGCAATTACAAAACAGATTTTCGTGGGCGCCACTATGGGCCTGCCTTTTCACCTCCGGGTAAGTTACTGCTAACTAGAAGATTAGAATGTGCATATAGTCATAAATGAAATGTTGAAGTAAAACCACTTCTAATCATCTTGTTAGTTTATCAGTAACCAGAATTGAAAAGAGCGGGCCTTAAACGTGTTAAGAATTCTCGTGTGGCCAGTTTCGACATCCTACTGCCACCACATCGTATTTTAACACGTTGTGGAACATGGTTGCAGGTAGTTCTCTATTATAGGTATTTAATTGACGCAAAAATTTTTGTGCTTTAGTTAAATCCTAGTGATTTAAAGGCCACTTCTGAGGCTCAGCAATTTTAACAAGAATCAAGATATTGAGGACGGTATACACGTTATTTATAACAATTATAATTGTAGTACTGAATTGAACTACCTACTTGACAGTGTACAAAGTGTATTACAAATTTTGACAAATGTCGCCGGTATGCGGCTTAGTAAGAGATATTTTAATAGTGATATTTTACAAAAAAATTCATGGTTAGAAAAATTATGTGATATTAATTTGTGTCTTGGTGAGAAACATCTTTCAGCTGATAATTTACAACTTTTTTTAAATTTGCAAATATCACCTCCGTCGATGTTGAAGATCATTTTCGCTGTACACAAATGTGATTTACACAATCAAGGATGCGTTTCTCGGAAGAAAACATAGGAACTGTGTGTGCAAATGTTCTTACGTGTTATTTCTGGGAATTTCTCGTCTGTATAAGACAGTTGAAAGGTAAGCACTTTTATAAACACTATGTAACATTTACAATTGTCACATTAGCCGCTGCGACCAAATAAGTACGCTGTAATCGAATAATAAATGCATTGTCGGTTATTTAAGACATGTCGATGGTTAAAGTGCAAAACCTAGTAAAACGGTACTTTTTCATTTTCGTGTTTTTTGTAGCAAAAATTTATAAATATTGATATCTTCACAACTACTAAATCATAAGTTTAGTTTTTAGATAGAAAATGTGCAATAATATTCACCAAACCCCTGTATATGATATTTAATTTTATGTTAAAATGTTGTAAGTTTACCCAGTTATGGAAAGAATCAAGAATATGTTCCGTTTTTAAGAAAGGAAACATTAATGAAATTAATAACTACAGGGCCAATCGCCATTATTTGTACTTTCTGCAAAGTATTCGAAATAATTTATTCATGATCATCTTTACTTCCACACTGAAAATGGATATCTCCACATCAGCACTATGTCTGGTCGCTCCACTACTTAGAACCTTGTGGAAAAAACACAGTATATTTCTGAAATTAGGTAGACGTCTATACTGATTTCTCTAAAGTTTCCACCGGCTTGACCACAAATTGTCACTCAAAATTAGATGCATTTGGGTTTGTTGGAACTTCTTAGATCCTATCTCAATGATAGATCTCTTTGTTCAATACCGGGGTTTTAAATCAGAAAAGTTTCGCAATCATCAGGAGTTCCACAAGGGTCGATTCTTGGGCAGTTATTCTTCGTTATTTTCATTAATGATATAACACAATTATTTGATGTCAATTACTTACTATATGCTGATGATTTCAAAATATATACTGAAGTCAATTTCAATTTGTATAAAATTGCAAGATAATTTGAATAATTTAGATGCTTGGTGTGAAATTAATCATCTACCTTTAAATATGAGTAAATTTAATATCCTGTCCTATTCTCGGCGTAAAAGTACTGAAATGTTTGAGTATAAGCGTGACACCATCGTTTTAAATAGGGTTACACAATTTAAAGATCTTGGCGTTATCTTTGATTCCAATTTGTCATTCGAGGAACATATTCTTATAAGCACCCAGTCTGTATATAAGAGCCTAGGTTTTGTATTGCGTAATACTAAAGGCTTTCGTATGTCAAAAATCTTAAATATCCTTATACGGTTTTTGTTCGGTGTAAACTTGATTATGTTTCTACTGTTTGGAACGCTATATATATTACTCATACGACTCAATTAGAGTGCAGCGTAGATACTAAAACTTTACATTTCATTACTTACGGTAGTTATCTTCATCAGGGTACACCTCAGAATGAATTATACTGACCAAATTTTCATTAAATAGTTTATATCAGAGGCTTATCATATACTCGATTATATTTCTGCACAAAATTATTAACAATACAATAAATTCTGAATCAATTATATCAAGAATTTTATATCAGGTACCAAGAATTAATTCAAGATCTATCACGTCATTACAGTTATCAACAGCACGTAATAATTGACTTACTGCCTCACCTCTATATCAAATGATTCAAAATTATCATATGTATGAAGAGAGACTTGATATATTTTTTTTGTTCTTTCAATCTATTAAAAAATTGTTTGTCGGATCTATATACCGTACCAACTCTTGTAATGTTACTTACTGTTATGTTTTACATTTTTTTAATCTTATTCATATTATTCATAGATTTGTAACATATGTTTTACTGTCACATTTTTTTTTATAATTTAAGTGTTTAAATATAATGTATACTATTATTATATGTATAATTATTGTTCCACAGTTGGGTGGGGGAATTAGCAGAGCGACCTGTCGTGGGTCGGGATTTTGGTAGATATTGTGTTTCTTTATCAATAGCTTGAGGGCATTGTTAGTGTAATGGGATGTTGTTTGTAACTTGGCTGCATGGCACTAAAACTTGAAGACAGTCCTTAAGCTCTTGGCAGGAAAATACGGTGCCTGCTGGTGTCTCGACCTGCGATGGGTTGCGCCTCTTGCTAATTCTTTCGCTCGACGGTTCCACCTTATTCTGTAATTGGGACTTAATCCCTTTGGATATTGTATTATATAAATACATAAATAAAAGTTAAAATTCAGTTTTTGTGATTCCTAGCTCCATATTTCAAAACCTAGGAAAACTAATTTAGTTAAATATTAAAGTAGAAATAATGAATTCATTCTGAAGTCATTAAGTAGAAACCTCACAAATCTGATTTATGAGATTTTGATATGAAAGAAATTAAGTAAAATCAATGCTATAAAATAACTCATTTTCAAAAAAAAAAAAAAAAATATATATATATATATATATATATATATATATATATATATATATATATATATATATATATATATATATATATATATATATATATATATATATATATATATATATATATATATATATATATATATATATATATATATATAATAATAATAATAATAAAGTAATACAAATAAATATCCTAAACATTTTTTCCTTCTCTTGTAAAATTTGGAATAATCGACTTACTAGGTTTTACACTTTAACCATCAATATACGCTGGCTCACGTCAGACGCCACTGAATTACTAAGGAATTTGACCCAGTATACACACTTTTTCCTCTTTTGCTAGGGCAACAAATTTTTTTGGTCGGTCAATTTTTTTCTTATTCTCCACAGAAAGCAGTATACATGCAATACCTGCGTTTAATATAGCAGGTAATGACGGAATAATAGAAAACTGGTAGACGGAAAGATAGTTGTCCTGCGCTACTGCTGAATTCGAAGTTCACTTGTACATTGTATTGCGCCCGACATCCTCAGTGGCAACGAAACAGAATGCAGGTTTTGCATGAAATCGCGTTGAATAGTGTATATTTATTCATCTCATACCATAGGATTCTGGAAAATTCAGCTAGACTTCCTAGATAAGTATTTGTTTTCAACATGAGATTTTCTTTTTATTTCAAGGGTTCAAAAATGTATGAAATATGACATTTTTTACAATAAAAAAATACCCATTAAATGTTTAGCTTTATAAAAATCCCAGTAGGTCGTACTCTTGTTAATCAAAATAATTTAATAGTTTCCACTATTACAACTTACCTTATAGTCACTACCAGCCAGCAGAAGGAAGTGTAGACTACCCAAATACTTAATAAATAAATTCTTTTAAAAAATTTTGAAGTATGCAATTTAAGACTTCAATAATTACCTACAAGTGTGCGCTGATTCGATTATTTTCCAGGATCATCTTTATACTATCTCACTAGCGTTTTGAAAGGTGAAAAAAAACTCACATGTATGTAAACAAATTTATTTATCAATAAGTTAAGACAAAAAGGTCCTGACAGTGGCTTTAATGGAGGATCTACAAACAGGACAATCTTCCAAATTGGGAGCACAATTTACGCACGTCGCTAAATGTCCACAAGGTAAAAACACTATTCCTACTTCACCGTCCATACATATTTTACATAATCTAGCTTCTTTGAGTATCCTATTTTCTTCCTCTAACGACACGGTTTTCTGCATTTTTGGTGCACAATTAGAACTATAGAGGACAGTACTTTCTACTGCTGGTGGGGATATTGAGGGACTTTGAAGTCGGGGTTCTGAATTTTTAACAATGTTATGCAAAACCGAAAGAGACAGCCTCCCTCATGTTAGTATTAATTGGCGATTCCTGTTCACTAGAAGGGTCCTCTTCATCATGTTGCAAATTGAGAGCAGCCTCGACAAGGGCATCCGGCTGTGAGTAGGCCCTTCCAGTTTGCTCCAATTTCTCTCGTATTGCACGTTTGACTCTTTCGACGTTTAGACCTATACTTAAAGCGGTTAATGCCTGTGGACTGGTTAAGTGTTCCTGGAGCTCTCTTTCTGTTACTTCTCGTCGTCTTCTGGAAGTCTGTATTTTCTGACAAGAATCTCGCTGCAAAAAATATTAAAATTTAATTGGAGTAAACAACAAAACGTATATTTATAATGTCATTTTCAACCATTGTATGTTAATATTTTGACTAGTAAAAATTGACGCACTTTGCGCTATAAGAGTCGTCATTATTCTTGTTATTTACTGTAGTTAATATCAAAACATCTTTTAAATTTATATTTATGTAAGTGAAATTTCATTTATTTTGCTCAATAAATACTGGTCAACATAAGAGTGTAACATTTAAAAAAACTGAAATATTAGATTTTCTTGTCCAAACTACTTCAATTTAGTTAGTTATATGGTTGCTAATCTTAATCTTAAACTTCGTAATTAATTTCCTACCATTTACCTGAATACTGATTATTCCAGTTAAATTGCGGACCGGCGCGGCGGCGCATTATACAAACAGATTGTAGGCCAATGACGAAAAAAATGTATGAAATGTGATTTTGTTAATTTGGGATGGCTCTCTGAGCACGAACACACATTGGCCAATCAAATTATGTATCCTTTCAAGATGGCGTCCATTTAGACATGACGGACCACTGTTTCCTTGTCATTGAATCTGATATTTCGGTCACCAATCTACCCACCGGAAGGATACACATTTCGAGTTACCAACAAAAGTCTTTGAGCTCTGATAATTATCCAAAATAATTATGCAAAACCTCATTTGTTCCTCACCACTAGCTCTTGGTCATTGATCCGAGCTAATCGCTTTCTAAACTCACACTATCGAACGAATTTTCCATCAAGCCAACAACGTTAACAAAAATGAGAAATCTGCTTTTTTCTGTATTACAATATTATACTGCTTGTAAGATCTGCATCGACAATACCAAAAGCATGATTTTTTTATTTAATTTCTCTATCAAGCTTGCGAGATAACGAGTACAGACGATTATAGACAAACGCATGGACATCGTTATACAGTATTGCGGCAAGTGTACCGGCCCTTATGAAATCCAAAGTAAACGATAAAAAAAATTGGAGAGTATAAATTAGGTACATTTGTGCATATTATGACGCAATTTTGAAATTTGTATCACTGTTATCTCAAAAGATATGGCGTGAAGAGAAAATGGTAACTGATATCCATTGATATTTTGCAATACCAGTACTCTTAACTGCCCTGATTTACTGTAATTTATATACAAAAAATTATGATAGCAAATTTTAAAGTTAAATGATACATATTAGACGCTAGGTTTGAAATAGCCCTAAAAATGAATGAGTTGATACGTGCAGCTAATTTTTTCATAATGTTGCGAAATAAAAAAATACAACATAAATACATAATGTAGAAGATATTAATTTGTCGATGCAGTTTTACTTTGTACTTTTATGTATTAAATATGTTTTGACTAACTAGTTCTCAAAATAACACGAAAAATACCGTCATATTTTTTGGAAAACTCGAAAAGAAATGTAACATTTTCTTTATGCGAGTAAGTGCAGGCATAATTTTTTTTTAATTTTTCATTGTGTAGTCTTATTATAAAAACTTGAACTAAATTTTTAAATAGGCCTTTGCGGTGAATAAGAAAGATCCTATTTGGGTGGTACTTTTGAGTTTTTCTTGTCGGAACACTCCTTTTTAGAATGCATTATAAAAAAATTTAACAAAAGTAACATTGCTTATTGCTTAACATCAACGTGTGGAATTTTAGTGAAAAAAGTAAATGGATATTTCGGTACTAATCAGTTTAGAAACCGTTAAATTGCCTCTCTATTTCTTGTCTATATTAGGAGTCAGATATTTCGATATTTCTTAGACAATTTAAAGGTCACCTCCAAATTTAATTATGCAGTACAGTTAAAAAGATACTTTTAAAATAAAAATAAATAGTAAAATGTATTACAAAACTTATTAGTCTGACTATACATAATGTTATAGACAAACAGAACTGCGCCTTAACAGCTATTTTTACTTTCTTATACCTAATATAAGTATAGTAATCGTTTTTCAACCTCGAGATTATGATTGATATATACGTTTCGAACCCTCCTGAATCCATTCTGACTATTTTCCGAATGATGTCTGTCGGTGCGTGTGTGTGGATGTGTGTGTATGTGTGTATCCACGATAACTCAAAAAATACTAATGGGAGACCTCCCAAATTGGCAGTTAAGATTGTCAACAACATTTTAGGTGACACATTAAATTTGATGAATGTGGTACCACCAGATGAGACATAATGAATGAAAAAAGAAAAAAGGTACAATTTCGGGAAAAAAAATTAAAAAATTTGTATTGCATTTCTGAACGAATCTCGACGAATTATAATGAAAAAACATAAATTTATGAAAAAAAATCTGTCCGCATGTCTGTAGTATCGCGATAGCAGCCACAGTTTTTGAGATAAAGCTTTCAAATTTGGTACACTTTTGTTCTAAAGGCCAAAGACAATGAAAAATTCGGTGATGAGCAAAATTGGCCAGCTGAAAGAGGGTCCACTGGACCCAAACTTTTTTGTATTGGACTTTACAAAAAAACATATTCTTGATGGAAGATTATAAATCATGTCTACTATATCAAGCGAATAAAATATATTTTCCAAATACTTAAATAAAGCTGATGTAACCTGAAATATTTTACACATTTGGCCTCATAAAATGGGGTTAGGATAATTATAACAGTTTGCCATTTGAAAGGTTTCATTTAGTAACAAAAATGTCAATGTCAATAACAAAAAATTATTAAAATATATGACATGAATTATTATTGACAGTATCGAGTGCCGCTGATAATTATTTAAAAATTTTAATGAAACATTTCAAGGTACGATATTAAAATTTAATTGAGGTAAGTCAAGAATTAAATAGAATGATTTTTTAGATCAGGATGATATATACTGGTATAAGAAAGTTATGTGCTGGCCACATCAGATATTTTTTTATATAATAGCACCGCACCGAATACAGAATTGCATAGAACATTCGCATATTTTGAATATATCTTTTTTTGAATGTTGACTGAATTGCAACCTGTCATTAGAAGAACAAAAACTCTGTGGCAAGTACATACTAACCAAGAGCAAATTGCAGTTTCCGATTCATTTGTCCTCATCTGTGAAAGGTGAATATGTTTAAATACTAAACTCGCCCGATTTAAATCAGCAACTTGTCACGAAGTAAAGTAACATCATCTACTGATAGCTTCTCAATATAATTAAACTGATTACTTGATTATATCTAGATATATTCAGATTCAAATGAGAAACTATTTATAATATAAACGAGAACAGGATGATTTTAACATTGTAAGCTGATTCAAGGTCGGATTAAGCAGCTGGCGGACTTGGCGGCCGCCAGGGACCCCGAATCTCCAAGGGGTCTCGAGCTCGATAGATTCCTAGTCAGTGGCGGCTGGTGAAATTTAGGTTGTCATATCTCAGTATTGGGACGTGGGACCCAAACAGTACTTTAAGGCACTATCACGACTAAATGAAAAAGTTTTGCAGAGAACAAATTGCGATTGAAATTTGCGAAAAGTTGCAAAAATTGTGCAACCCCCAGGTTATTAAATATTATCTGAACGTTATTTGTGGCATTCTTTCAATTATTATTCATTTTTGGGACACTACCACATGAACAATTCTTCGTTATCTAAAAAATATAATTAGTTACTCAGTATGTTACTGGAAAAATAAACCTCTGTGCTTGTGACTACGTCAAAAGATTATCTAGATTATTCTACCACTAGAAAATTTTACATAAAACTAATAAGTGATTTCCGTTTAAAGTTTAATGTGACGAGAGTATTGTTAAAAAATTATAGTTTAGCAAACTGAAAAAACACGCTTTAATAGCAGTGATTGACAAAAAAATTCATTTTATTGTAAAAAGCGTGGGGTGCTTGATATCAATTATTATAAATATTTTATTGGTAGCTATTAATAAAAGTAGAGTTATCATAAAAATATAGTAAAGAGCACCCCCACGCTTTTTACAATAAAACGAATTCTTTTTTGTCAATCATTTCATTCTTATTTTTTACTTCTTAGTTCGGTTTGCTATTAAAGCGTGTTTTTTTAAATTTTTTAAACCATAATTTATTTTTTTATTTTTTAGTCATGAAACGAAAACAAATTTAATAGAATTGTTGTCGAAATTTTTCAATTAAAATTCTTTTCAAAATTTATTGATTTGAATTTATTTCGGAATTTTCTTTTTTCATTTTCTTTTTCAAATTATTGTATTGCTATTGTTAAATTGCTGTATATTTTGACAAAACGAAAGAATTAAATGCTTTCAAAAAAAACATTCTTATCATAAATTGGTAACTAGTTTATCTTGTATTTCAAGTATAATATGAGTTACGGTATTCAATTAGTGGTTAACTTTCTGCCAACTTATCATGGATGCGATATTTTGGCGAATGCGCCGATCACACAACTTTGACATCCGCTTAGAATTTTTTAAGAGAAATGCGTCGATACGCATTCAAATTATTGTATTGTCATCGGTCCTTAATACCTGTGCAAATTTTCAATTTAATCAGACGTCTTGAAGTTGATGGAAATTACGTTGAAAGATTCCGTTATTTTGGCGAATGCGCCGAGCACACAACTTTGACATCCGCTTAAAAATTTTTTTAAAGAGAAATGCGCCGATACGCATTCAAATTATTATATTGTCATCGGTCCTTAATGTGTGTGCAAATTTTCAATTTAATCAGACGTTTTGAAGTTGGTAAAAATTACGTTGAAAGATTCCGTTATTTTGGCGAATGCGCCGATCACACAACTTTGACATCCGCTTAGAATTTTTTTTAAGAGAAATGTGCCGATACGCATTCAAATTATTGTATTGTCATCGGTCCTTAATACGTGTGCAAATTTTCAATTTAATCAGACGTCTAGAAGTTGGTGAAAATTACATTGAAAGATTCCGTTACATAGATAGATACATACATAGATACATACAGGTGAAGCTAATATAAAGTGTGTAAAAATGGGTAAATTTTTTGGTATACATTAAAAAATTTGCGTAACATTTTAACCTAAGTTATTAAAATTTGAGTGAGTGGTTTACAATAGGCACATAATGAACACATCATTTTTCCCCTTCTTAGTTTTATAGATATATGCGGATAAAGTAAGGGCTCGATACATTTGATCATATAGTAGGTAGTTTACGCATTTTAAAATGAAATTAAATTCATTAAAAATTTATCATGGTGTATGAATTTCTGGTTTTCTATGTAGGAATATTTCAGTAGGTGTTTACAATATAACATCATGTCTGCATAAATATCGCAGATCAGACTACTACCAAATAATTTTAGGAAACAAGCACCCATACTTAATTAATTCATAAACTATATACCGTACTGTTCATTATCCGGAGATATAGTGGCTGGTGACGTCACCACAATAGGACAGCGTTCTCGGATACGCCTCTAGTACTTGTTATTCCCGGAAGTTCAAATATTAATTTGATAATATTCCAGGTAGAAATTATTAAAACAGATTTGATAATTGCTAATGTTTAATAAGACTATATTAGAATATGTGAATTAATTATAAAAACCTGGCAAGTGCAAGGGGCCTATTATGCATCGTTCTACTTCACTTATAATTGAATATCGTAAACATTTAATTTGGAGAAGTTTGGGCAGCATGATATTTAATTAAACCTGCTTCGAATGTTCAATTTTCTTCTTTTTATGTCCTGCAATTTTTATATTAACCAAATGTTCAGAATTATCTGATATCAGATTATAAATGTTGATATGATGCCATGGAATAGTATTTCATTGCCATCCATTTTTATGTTATAACTATATACTAATTTTTCCGAAAAAGTCATCACTTCCTTGCACAATTTTTTTGTTTTGGAGCTTGGGTATAAGGGCATCGAAATTTTTAATGTCAGGGGCCTCCAATAGGCTTAGTCTGCCTGTAAGCTAATTAGTACATCTTATTAATTTTCAGTGACAGGCTTCCATTATCTATTAAATTTTAAAAATTCACTTCATCAAAAGATAAAAAAATATCGGTTTGTAAGAGAAACAAATAAAACGTTGTATACTAACGTGAACAATTTAATATTTAGTGTTGCTAGATTATAATAAACATAGTCAATATGATTAAAATGACATCTTTATATGTACTCAACAGTTGCTGTAGGAACAATAAAAATTTGTCATTCTAACTTAAATAATTTGATATCTAGTGTTTACTCTAAATTAATCATAGCGTGTAAATTCACACCGATTCGGGGTCTATTTCAACAGGATGGGGAATTTCTTCAATGGTCAGTTGTGGGGATTTACTCCAGTAATAGTGCGAAGGTGAAAATAACAATTTGATGCCAATGGTTCAGTTCCTATTTCAAATGCATAGCACTTCCAGCAGGCATTCAGTAATCCAAGAGGATCTAGCATAATTACTGCACATTTCTCAAAGATTTCGTTAGCTTACTATAAAATCAACATCTCCAGTAAACGACAAGATACTTTATTTGGTCTGAGTTAGTTCTTTCAATTGTATCGAGGGATTGCCAAAGATAGATGAAAATCAAAGCAGTTTAAACAGCAATACAGTAACGTTTAGAAATATTAAAAGTGGGTATGCGGGTATGGTGGGTATTAGTATAGCAAAATGCATACAACCACCAAATAAGTATATTTGCTGCCCTGTTTTTGAAACAATTATTCAGTTTTTTAGAAAAATAAAAATTGTACAAAAAAAATACAATAAAAGCTGCTGTCTAGCGTACTCCTTTTAAAAAAATAATAATGAATAAGACATTGGAAAATTTTGTGCTAACCAGTGCTGAATAGTGACTATCGTAAAAGTAATTTTTGTTTCTTTATACAAATTTTACTGTACTAATAATACCAGTAGCACAGCATGGTATACACTGATATTTAACGAGGTTTGGCATGCACTCTGGTGCCGCCGTAACTGTTTATCGTTCATCGATATTGTAAAGGTCTTCTCTTACATATGCGGGGGATATCACTGTACAATAATTATACGTAATAATAATTATTACGGTAAATAAATTATTTTAAAATTTTACTTGCAGATAACTTGACATTGGAGGTGGTTCAGCACCTCGAGACCCCCTTGTAAACGCCTCTGATACTGAAAAATAAACATTTTTGGGGTAATCTGTAATCACATATTGAAAATATTGGAAACATATAAACGATTAGTTCTCAGGGAGGCATATTCTGACTAATGTTAAAAATGTTTCATAATAAAAAATAATAATGTAGTTCCCCTTGACCCGCTGCAATTCCAACGTTATTTGATATAAAAACATAAGTACTAATTAAAGTTAATTTTTAGACTACCTACCTACATAAATAGAACTAGGATTATTTATTCCTTTCGTGTACTGTACGACATATAAATTGCCTCAAGGCCTACATATTACACATATGTAATTTAAATGCAACATATTAATAAGCCGGTGCGTGTGGTAGGCTAAATACATGCGATAATTTTAATTGAAGAATTTAAAAAAAATATTCCGCAGGCCAGTGCAGTGCTTTAATTAAATTTTGGTTCTGATATAAGAACGTTCCAGAGTCACCAGACAACCCACCATACACCTAACCCAATTTTTTGCCCATAAATCTTGTAAATATAGATTTATGCAAAAACGACAGAACAACATTTTACAGCTTCATTGCCATGTGGACAAATTGTTTTAAAATCAAAATTACATTTCATAAGAACGTATTTGGCTGGAAATTAGCATAATGAAAATTAGGTATTTATGAAACAAAATTTTAATTTTAAACTAGTTTGTCTACAGGGCAATGAAGTTGTAAAATGTAGGAAGTTCTGTCGATTTTCCATGAATTTCTATTTATAGGATTTATCGGTAGGGGCAACATATGGTATATTTTTGAAATCAGAAACAAAGGATAATTTCAAAAATTTAATAATATACATATATATATATATATATATATATATATATATAACTATTTAAAAAAATATATACTTTTTTTGTATCCTCTGAAATCTGCACGCTACTGTTCTTTTGATAGCATTTTAACAAAATTCAGTAATAACCACACAACTTCTATTTAAAACTATTTTTTTCTATAGGCAATAATAACGATGATAAGGGGTGGGTAATTTATAATGAATAACACTGTACATGATTTATCAAAAAACAGCAAAAGAATTATTGGGAAATGCATTTTATATTATTCCTGATCTTATAAACAGAAGTCTCAGTATTATTTTCTGATTTTCTAATTTTACTTATTGATTTAATTTAATATTTGTTTGTTTCTGTTTATGTTTTATACACAATATGAGTACGTAATTTATTAATTTATCTTTAGGTTTTATTTACTTTTGGTAATGATTTCTGTATCACATTGAACATTTTAAATACTGGCAACATGATCCCAAAGTAATCGAATAAATTTTGAATGTCAAAAAAATAAATGCATATCCACTTTCCAATAATGATTTTAATAGCAATTGTTTCTTATCCTACTAGTACTAGCACAACAATAAATGTTCCATGTCATACTTTTTAAAAATATTGTTCACTGGTTTGGATTTTAATTTAATGCGTAATTTAAAACATCTGTCTTGCACAACTGATTTAAATTTGTATTTGATTCCATGAACGGAACGGAACCAATAAATCTTAAAATCAATAACAGAAGTTCATAAAATTTTAGATTTACGAGTCTCGCATTACATGGGAACCCGTCTGTCGGTTTAATACAATCGCGAAATTAATAATGGAAAACAATGCTGGTTAAAATTGGTTAATAAAAGTTTTCTCGTTTGTTCGCTTGCCATGCTAAGACCTACTTAAAAAATAAATAGAAAGCTATAATAGTTGGACTCGTTGAACTTGATGGCGGATCGCCAGAGTTAGACGTCTACGAACATTTTTTTACTATATATAGCGCTCTATTCTTTATTAGAGATCATTTTATGACATGAATAAAACAATTATGACCGATTTGCAATTAAGAATTCAATTATCCAGTCCATTTACAGAGTTGGATTTGTACAGTATGTTTCTTATTAGTCTCTGTATGTCCACACATGAAGAATTACTTTAAGCGTGATTCAATCAAGATTTTCAAATACCGAAATAATTTGCATAATTAAAAATAAACGGCAAAATGATGAAACATGTTACTCAAAACACTAATCCTATATATTGTTTTTATAAATGGTTGAAGCAAGAATCACTATTGAATACAGAATCAAAGTACTATAGCAACAGTATTGAAAAAAAATATAGACTGCTAGAAGGAAAGAATTTTAAAACATTTGGTAACAAATACTAATCGGCTTCAAAACATACGTGTATAAAAGAACTTATTGAATTGTTAATTTGCATTTTTATTTTTGTATAAAGCTTATGAAATGATTTATGGTAGTTAAAATAGTCAATACATTTAATATTTACATTAATGTAAATTTTCGATATATGCTACACAGACAACCAACTTGGATCAACTACATCGCAGACTCGAACATTTTAGAGAACCTTGTTATATCACACTGTTCTATCCTTTTTATATATTTGCATCACTAGTATTTATAAATTTATTAAAAAATTTATAGGATATAACAATAATATATGATTTATCACCATTACGTATTTATAATATCAAAATAATTAGTAAACAACTTGTAAACACATTGAGGGCTTTAATTATTGATGTACCGAATACATAAAACGGTTTTAAGTTTGTTACAAAACATGTTCTTTACAAGTTGAAACTCTGCGTATAGGAATGTATTAAAACTGGTGGTAAAAAGAAAGCAGCTTATTTAATTTGATTTATTATTAAAGCGGCCAATTAAAAACATTTTTTGCACATACGTATATGTCTAAGGAATGCTTCTCAACCATCTTTTGCTATATCGTCGGTGACTTTCATGGTCTCTAGGTAGCAGATATTGTGTCAATTGAATCTTGTATGGTGTAAATACAAATCCTTTTTCAAAATAGCACGTACGTAGGATTTCATAATTTCTGAAAACGTGGTCTGGTGGATGTGTGCAGATTTTCCGCTACACTTTCACGATCACTCTCGATATTATTCGATGTGCGGACAGTACGAATACATCCCGACCTTTGCCTAGAGTGTATCGGACCTTAATAAATTCGCAACGTCTTGCCTCTACGAATATCAAAGCACAACTTGGAAATGTATAGAATTAAAAAGGAGGCAAAATCAAATCAGTCAATTATAATTCGCCCACCTCGTACGATCTGGATTGCTTGATATGTTCATATATACGAGTATTAATTTAATGGTTAAAATAAAGCAAATGGATAAATAACAGATATTAGTCGAGTTGCTCTTCGTGATTGAGAATATATTTTTTGGCTACCAATTTATTTGTTACGTTAAAATATTACTTATAAATAAATATTAAACAAATATTGTTTAAAGAGTAAGTTATTAAAGAATTTTATAAAGATTATTTCGGTCATAATAAATCAATATTTCATACTGTCATTCTTAACCAATGACATACGTTTCTTAAATTTTCATAGTGACTGAACCTGTGTCAAAATTTACCAGAAGGTACACAAAATGTCAAAATTTGGTCGCAGATAAACATTATTCATCCTCTGGTTACCTTTATGGCCACTACGAGACCGAGTTCATCTGCGGCTCTCTCTCTTGCCTTGAACAATCCTTCGCCCACTCCTACAGTTTCATGATCTTGTACTAACTTCAGAGCGTTTAATCTGCGAATGTTACACCATACTCAATTAATACCACCCTTCCAATGAATACATTTCAGGCTTAAAAGCCTTCGGCTCCCCGTCGAAGTAAGAGGTATACATAAGAAACAGAATAATCTAAGATGAAGGTTCAGTGGGGGGGTATTTGTGTCTAATTGGCGCACCTCATCTACTGTACACCTCACTACTCGAAAGAAGTGGAGCAGAATCGGAAGGGCAAGCGTATTAGTCGTTTCTTCCCTGAAATATCGGAAGACCAAATTCTTTAGAGTGTGTGTTCGCAGGTGACGTTGGTGCACATACAGGTATGTATAGGTCCCCGCCACCCACATGCTGTAGGATGCTTTCGTCTGTGAAAACGCATCCTCAGAGAATTCCCCGTACCGTATTTTCTTGAGCCAGTCGACTGGGCGTTATGCAACGTGTTCTCTTCGACCATCCTAAGAAAGCTTTGTAGGTCGTGCTCTTCGGAGGCATAAAGTTTAAGGTCATTCATATACAACAGATGGTTGACCTTATGCATCCTTCAAAAAATAGTAATAGTATCCAAAAATGGAAGCCGGAGAACTTAACACCGCCTTGATAGGTGTAACTATTCCATTTGTGGAGGAGGTAAAATATCTGGGAAACACTGTAGATAAATCACTTAATTGGAAGTACCATTCGGAAAACGTAATCCACAAAGCAAAACACTGGACATTGTCGTCGGACCTGTGACAAATCCTGGAGCATGGTTCTCCAACAAATTTATTGGATTTATGTCACGGTCATCAGACCAATGATAACATACGAATCCATCGTTTGGTGGCCGAAAGAATCACAACGGACGGCCAATGTCAAACTCTTTGATTTACCATTAACCATAACGGGTGCAATTAGCACCACACCGTCGTCATGCGTCAGCTGCAATGAAAATGCTCCTAGACTTACCCTCTCTGTATACATGTTTGGAGAGAGAGAGGCGACGTATAGACTGCAACAAACGGCCATCAATATGCCACAGAATAGTATTATAGAGCGGAACAGGCTGCTGGATGATATAGAAAGACATAGGTAATATGCCTACCACGACCAACTACAAGTTGACCTTCAACATATTTGTTCCGAAAAGAAATGGGTGCTGCAATTGCTGTCAGAGGATCTGGACACACTCTCACCCAATAAACTTATCAGTTTCATTGAGAGACTAAATTTATTAGTGGAAATACAAATAGAAGTGAACCATGATAGGCCTACTGATGGCAGTAGTAGAGGGCCCAATAAGGACACCACTCGTAAGAATCTAACCTAACCTATGCGTCGCTGAGTAGACTAAAATTTAAACATTAATTTTGAACAAGACACCGTTAGCGTGCTTTTAGTAAATATTTTAATGTGTTATGTATATAGTTGGCAGAAATGTGCGGTGGGACATAGGCGTATGCATCATAATAAGCGTAATAAAAGAAATTAACTATTAACTAAAACAATAAACTGTTACAATTTATAACAATGTATGCACAATTTACTCGCTTAACTAGCTTAATGAACTAGCTTGGTTATCACAAACTGGAGAAGATCTGTAAAAACTTTGCAGCATCAGGTATGTTTCTATGGTTGTCTCTGTGAGTGATGTTAACTGTGGTGAAAAAATATGCTTGAAAACGACCGTTCGACATCTATTGATGTAATGCAGGCATACTTAAAATAGTATTTGTACGCACTTAACGGATCTGTGGTTGCAACATCAGTACCATCACACAATTATCTTAATCTGGTAAAACCGGTGTCTTACTTTAATACACATGAGAACTTTTCTCTAACGGGCTCATTTTTGCGTCACCTATAAAGTGTAGCAGTCGATTTACTTCGTCCACTATTTGCAGTGACTCCACTAACGACAACGCACTGTTTTGTAAGTTTTGTATGGCGTGATGTAGTCTTTTATAGTTCTTGTGAATAGTTTTTAAAGCTGTTTCAACGGAAATTTCTTCGAATTTTGTCTGGCTCTCCTTAATAGCTGCGGTCTCGGTGTAAGAATCGGCTGTGGTGGTAAGGAATACCGGGACACTTGCTGTGAAATGCGCGAAGACGTTTAGGAGATTTAAGGAACACTATTTTTGTACTTGCTATTAATGCATCTACCTCTGGAAAAACTTGTCGACTAGTCTCTGCCACAAGATGTAAAGCTTGCACTTTACACGTAATATGTACGAATCTACAACCGTGTTCTTGAAGAGAACGGCCTACTAAACGCATTGTCGCGGCACCATCGGTCACAAACATCAACACTTGCCTTGTTGACAGATCAGATTTATGTAACGTCTCCAGCACCATCCTCGTAAATGTTTTGCCAGTACACTCAGTTAGTGTTTTGCTAGCTAGTAATAGTGGAAATGTCGGTTTAAAAGGGTCCAGTACACGTACTATAACATTTACAATAGAATGTTTTTACGATCTGTCGTCTCTCTACAACACATAACCACAGCTGTGTATTTTTTAATACACATTTGATCTTATTTACAACGTCTTCGCGTACAGTTGGTACATAGTTACGCAACGTTGCGCGACCTGGTGACGTCACCTGGGGATTGTCTTTATTCCAGAACTCCCGAAATGGTTGTTTATCGAGTATGCGCAGCAGAACATCACAGGCTATCAGCATTAACAGTAAATCGAACATAAACTGTGTTTTCGAAGGCACGCAGTTTTTTTAGTCTTATGCTGCACAGTATTTACGTGACATCTACAATCATATTTATCCCAGCACATTGGGTCTTTCTCGCACACCGTGCATATTATTGTAGTACCATTATAGAATAAATCCGGGATTTCACTGATAAATTTATTCACTTTGTCAGCGTATGGCCGTTTTTTACCCTTGCGCACATCTGACATATTTTATTATTAAATTAATATCAATAATAAAATACTACAAATAAAATTATTAACAATACAACAACATAAAATACAATGGGGAGGAATAAATTAGCGTGTAAACACTACGACACAGAACAATGGACTAGTCTCGTGGCTTGCATCGATTTTTCCGCCAGCCGGTCATTGCCTCACCAGATATCTATTTACCTGCTGTTGCACCACTGAATAGCCGCACGACTTGCCAACTCAAGTCTATTACCACTTTTGTAACAGTCAGAATCAACTTAAAAAAAAATGTCCTTACTTACATTTTTAACTTTGTAATGTATGTATTCCCGATAAAAAATAATATTTATAATACTACACGATTTTCAAATTGTTATTTAATATTTTTCTGCTATAACAGTTTTAAAATAACATTTTTCAGTATTTGCAATTTTCAGTATAATATACTGTCTTATTTAAACAAGTACAAGTGATGCAAACTAAACTAAAAATTCGTCCTCTAAATTGGAAGTCAGGACCTGTCGATGGTAATGGAAGCAGAGATATGCAATTGCCGTCTGTCTGCCGCTATCCACATTCATTCTTATTTACAGTTATATAGATCGACAGAGATCAGATGGCTGCATGAGATTTTGCAAAGAATTCTCAGATGACCGGGCGAAAAAAAGACATCCGTCCATTATAATTAATTATAACATATCGTCAAAATTAGATTTTTTACAATATTTATTTATTTTAATTACTTACTAACTTATTAAAACATGAATGCGTGGAACTATTTTTAATAGACTCCACACATCTCGCATGTATTTCTACAATAAGAAGAAAATTATTTGGACTGGAATTAGTTAATTTAGGATCTTATTTTTCTTTGGTAAATTCCAAATATCTGATGTGGCCAGCACATAACTATCTCATACCAGTATATATCATTCTGGTCTAAAAAAATCATTCTATATCATTTTTGACTTAACTCAATTAAATTTTAAAAGCGTATCTTGAAATGTTTCATTAAAATTTTTAAATAATTAATTGTCAGCGTCCTTCGATACTGTCAATAATAATTCATGTCATATGTTTAAATAATGTTTTCTTATTGACATACTGATATTTTTGTAACTAAATTAGACATTTCAAATACCAAATTTTCCTAACCCCATTTTATAAGCCCAAATGTGTATAAAATTTCAGACTACAGCTTTATTTAAATACTTGAAAAATGTATTTTATTGGCTTGATATGGTAGCCATGATTTGTAATCAAGTATATATTTTTTTGTAGTCAAATACAAAAAAAAATTGGTCCCGTGGACCTCCTTTCAGCAGGTCAATTTTACTCATCATCTTTTTTATCATTATCTTTGGCCTTTAGAACATGTGCACCAAATTTGAAAGCTTTACCTCAAAAACTGCGATTGTTATCGCGGTACTACAGACATGCAGATAGATTTTTCCCCTAAAGTTATGTTTTTTCACTATAATTCGTCGAGATTCGTCGTCAAGAAATGCAATAAAAAGTGTTTAATTTTTTTCCCGAAATTGTACCTTTTATTTTTCTTTCATTCATTATATCTCTTCTGCAGGGTTGTGCGAAAAACCACCTTCTTTAGAAAAAGACAACCCACTGGGTTTTTGGTGGGGTTTTCTGGGTAATTGTGGGTAATTGTGGTATATTCTGGGTTTTTGTAAACAAATTAGGCTGGAAATTTGCCGCCTAATTTCTTGCCTTTCATTCGCCGTTGTTTTAAAAAAATGGTATGTGACATCGGAACTGTGTTGAAAATGTTTTCTGTTATTCAGTTAGTTTTCAGATGCAGTCTAGGGTTGATCTTGACCTGTGACTGATGCAAAACTTGAAGAGAGTGATTTATTAGTAAATATTAATATCAGCAATGCATAAAAAGGTATAGGTAAGTAATAAATTAGGTAAATATTTATTCATTCGTTATTCTGATATTATTATTAAAGGTTAATAAAATAAAATTTTAAATTTGCTTTCAGATATGGATAAGACTGAAAATATACAAAAAAGAAAAGGGTGTCTAAAAGGTACTAATAGAGGTGGAGGTCGAAGACAATCAACTGTTTGGAATAATTTTTATAAAATTGGCGATTCCTATAGATGCAAATATTGCAAATGGCAAGTTAGTGCTAAAGTAGAAAGACTTTAAAACTATGTCAGAAAGTATAAGAAGAATGTATCCGATAGTGATGATGATGATGATGATAGTGAAAAATAACCCGATACTAATTCCAAAATTTATAAACTGAGAGAAATAAATGTAAATGCCATCAAACCATCTGATAATAGTGATATCGATACTGAAAACAAGTCGAAAAAATCAACCAGGACAGAAACTAGCAAGTTTAATATTGTATTTACCAGTAGGACTTAGAAATATGCAATAGATGCCCAGTAGGTACATATGGGTACTGGGCATGCGCAGTAGGTACAGATGGGTATTTGGGCATGCGCAGTGAATATAAATGGTTATTGGGTATGCGCAGTTAGTACAGATGGGTGTCTGACATACGCAGTAGGTCCAGATAGGTGTTTGACGTGCGCTGTAGCTACAGATAGGTGTAAAACATGCGCCGTAGATAGGATAGATGTTAGACATGCGCAGTAGGTACAAATGGGTATTGGACATGCGCAGTCGGTTCAGTTAGGTATAGGATATGCGCAGTAATTACATATAGGTGTTTGACACTCGAAGTGACTATTGAGAAGTAATGAACATGCATAATAGGATACAGTAAAGCATTTGCATTGACCTAAGTATTACATATGCTAAGTTATTAGGATGTTAGGATATGCAAACCTCATTACAACTTAAACGTAATCATTTCAAAATCTATATTTTATTTTTGTCGTTAAAATTTCCGAATACCCTTGGTTTAAAGATGTTTATAATGTAATTAATTTTTATATATTTTAGGTGTCATATGTAGATCTACAGGTGTTCCGAGTACGAGTGGTGAGGTGTATATAAATGATGATGATGATGATACTGTATCGATCGCTTCATCTTCGGCATCCTTATTTAAGGCGTCATCAGAGTCTATAAGTGATTTAAAACTTAAATTAAAACAAAAGCGGAAAATGCAGGATTTAAATGAATATGAACTGCCTCGAAAACAAATAAAACAATTGAAACTTCCAGTGATAAAAACAAGTAACGATATGAAAAGCAAAATGGATATGGCTGTAGCTAAATATTTTTATGCCTCGAATACAGCCTTTTGACAAATAGAATCCAGAGAGTTTAAGAATCTAACAGAATTATTGCCTCCTGGTTACAAGCTTCCTACCAGGAAAAAATTGGCAGGAAATCTTTTGTATAGCGTGCATGAGGAAATTGACGCAGAAATTCGAGAAGAATAATTGAAAATAACAGATGGTTGGTCAAACATAAAAAACGATCCTAAAATTGCTACTAGTATGCATACAGAAAAGTCATCATGTTTATTGAATGCAATAGAGTGTGGACCAGAAAAAAACCGCTGAATATTGTATGGAAATAATTAAGAAAATCAAAGATGAAGATGAAAAATATCAAAAAGATGTACTTGAGGTGCCACAGATAATGAAAATAAAATGAAAAGTTTGAGAGCAAAAATTGAAGAAGAGGATCCAAAACTACTTATGGCTGTAACTTTCATTATTTGAATTTGAACAGTCATACCAAATACCGTTACAAAACATAATACAAATTCATAAATATTTTAGAAATCATCATATACCACACACTTTATTAAAAAAAAGGTGGTTTGATGCCGCAGCTACCGCATGATACCAGGTGCGAATTCCACCTGGTATCATGCGGTAGCTGGCTTGCCTTAAAACTTATTGTAATAATTACTACTTATACCGAGATATTATAAAGAACCTTGATATTGATATTGATCAAGATAAAGAGATAAAAGATAAAATAAATGATATGAATATATACAGAAATGCTATAGATTTGCAAGAACAATTAAAAATCGTAGAAAAATCCCCTCACAAAGGGTTCAAGTAGGACTATCAGATGCGTAGAAACTTGGTTAAATTTAATGTAGAATCAGAAACTTGAATTCTATAAGGTAGCAATCATAGCTAGATTTATCAGGCAGTGAAATCATTTCACTTTTTGGCCTATTTAGCGAATCCAAAAAGAAAGCTGAATTTACTTGGAAAGAGTTGGAGGTACTTAACATGAAACAATAGCACTTTTGCAATATTTATAATTTCTTTTTTCAGGAAGCTGTAATACTAATGCTAACCAGACTCTAAACTATGATGATGCACAGAAAGCTGAAGACTGGCTAAGTAGCCATTATCCCGAATTTGTTCCCGGTTTCTTAAGTTTTCAATTGTCAGATTATGATGTGTTCTCTAAAAGTATGTTTCAAAACGATATTTTAATAACTTCAATGGGTACAAATGGTGGATACTCATCAAACAAAAATTTATGTACAAATTGAATGAATTAAAAAAAAAATTCTAGAGCTTCTGAATCAGAAATAAAACGCTGAAAATTTAGTAAATTTGAGCAAATTTTTTTCAAAATTGCATAGCAGTGCCGCAGTAAAAAGGTTTTTTTTCTACATTCGGTCATATTTGGAACAAACTAAGGAATAAGCTTGGAGCTGAAAAGGCTTCAAAACTAGTTAAGATTTATAGATATTTAAATAAAACTTAAAATAAATATCTTTACCTTTTTGCCTTTTACATTCCAGTTTGAGGAACATTTGTTAAGTTTTTGTTTCATATTTTCAAGTTTATTATTTATTTGTTTTATTGTTTTTTGTTTTATAACAAAATGACTGATATATTGACACATAATATGTTATATCTTTGTTATTGTCTGAGTGTTTGTGAGGAGAAAATATAATTTTTTATAATAACCGTTCTTTCTCTTTCTTACGAAAAAAAAACCGAAAACCACACAAAAACCCACATGGGCTTTTCTAAATCAAAAACCCACAAAAACCGACCCATTTTACCAAGTGATTTTTTCTAATGGTGGGTTTTTGTGCCAACCCTGCTATTCTGGTAGTACCACATTCACCAAATTTAATGTCACCTAAAATGTTGTTGAAATACTTAATTGTCAAATTTGGAGATTCTCTCATTAGTATTTTTTGTTATCGCGGATATACACATACACAAACACATACACGAACCGACATATATCATTCGGAAAATAGTCAGAATGAATTCAGGAGTGTTCAAAAGGTATCAATCAAAAACTCTAGATCGAAAAAAATCACGATTACTATGCTTCTTTGTATAAGAAAGTAAAAAGGGTTAAAACAACAATTACAAAACAAATAACAGAATATCATATGTGCATAAGTCAGCTTAAATTTTATCTAGTCTGCGTTTTCACCAGATTTCCATCATAAAACTGTAACATCTCTCTTAAACTTTTTTTTATCAATAATAACAATATTGTATTTTTTTTGGTTTTATCTGTAAATACATCGTACTTTTGTCATACATAAAACTCGTGAATAATGGAAATATTATCGAAATATGACCCCGGTTTGCTCGATTATCAGAATTATGTAAATTAATTTTAAATTTAGAATTGATAGGATGGTTTTAAATAAAATTACATTAGTTCACATAAACAACCACGTTACAAAGAGCGAAAACTAACACAGTCTAAAGTGCATAATTTATTTATTTTTTATTTATTTACTTTTCATTTTTTCACTACTCAATTGAAAAATAAAATATTTGAGTACGAGTCTTTTTAATGTGGCTAAATTGCAGCTGAAAATGTCAGCAGGCTCATGTAGCTCATTGTAATAATGAACATATTGCATAGAGTACTTTTTTATATTGGTTCTAGCAGCTAGTAGATGAAAAGTGTTAATTTGTTTATATGCAGAACTGAGAACATGAAAATTAAGTATGCTTAAATTTTGTTGAAAATCAATATTATCATATAAGAACTTATGTACAAATATTAATAAGCCTTGGATCGTCTAACTTCCAAAGATTTTGAGGAGAATCTATTGAGAACTCCAGTTTTCGAATGGTCAATGGCCAATATATTCCATCTACTATATAGCTTCAATATTTTAAGAAACTACGCTGCACTTTCTCTAAATTCTCGACATATACTAGGTTGTTAGGAATTCATATTATGGATGTCTTCCGAGTTAGATCTGATAATAGTAGTGTTTTACGGTATCAACTTAAAACTTCTGGTGTTCTAATTATAAAGCCAAGATATTTAACTTTTAGCTGTTGTATGAACAATGTGATTTGAGAAGGATAATTTTTTATTAAAGATAATTCCAAGATCGCAGTAGATATCATGTCTGGCAAGGACGTTATCAATCATCTAGTCGAAAGTCAAACTTTAGGGTGGCTTGCTTTATCGTGTAACACATAACAATCATAATATTACATTTGGACACATTTAAATATACATTACCGTTGATGCATCAATCATTTAGAACATTCAGATATCTTATAGTAGTTATTTTCATTTTATATTTGTAAATAAATTTTCAAATCTCAGCATATAGAAGACACTTAACTGATAATAGTATCAACAATACCACTAATTAATAAATTAAATAATAGTAGTCCCAGAATGGACCCCTGGAGAACACTTGTGGTCGTTCGAAACTCGACTTAAAACTACAATATACAACATATTAAATCTTATTAAAAAGATAGGACGAGAAGAAGAAAAAAGAAAGCACTCAGTTGATTTAGCAGTATACTGTAGTCTATTCTGTCGAAAGTATGTCCTGAAGTGGGTTGAAACTTTTGATGTGAAGATAACATTAACGTAGTTTTCCACGAAACACCAAAACACCATATGCTGCATTCAACGCACATTCGTCAACTAAGTTGGCATCATCTTGAGATTATTAAACTAACATTATGCTAATAATGTATCCTATACTATTATCACAGTTTTGTGAACCATGACCCACTAACCAATTAAGCGGGCTATTTGGGATTGGTCCTCTGTCACTAGTCATATTATGTTTTCTCTTTGTGATTTCCAAGCTTTCAAATGCATCCAGCTGTTTAGTATTTGTTACATTCCTATTTAATCTTAAATTGCTAATATCTATTTTATGGTTGTTCTCAAACGCATGTTGGGCAACACTAGACTTATCCGTTCTACCATATTTGAGACGGGCCATATGCTCTTTGAATAGAGTTTGAATTGATCGTCTAGTCTGTCCAACATACTTTTGAAAGTTTTATAGCGGTCTGGGTAAATTATGCTCGCTTGTTTCTCTATCAATGGCGTCGGTAATGAATTCTATTACACGAAATAAAGTATAATTAGCTTCAAGTAGATTTATATGTTAATAAAGATTTAAATTGGAATTGGAATTGGTAACTGTTGACCTACATCACATGTCGAAATTAAGTTATTTCGTGTTTTGTATGAAAAAATATATATTCGTATATCACCATCTCAAAGAATTTGGCGAAATTATTAATAATAATCATGGAACCATAATTATTAATTAGATATGTCCAATACTTCACCCTTCTTAAAAACCGGTGTAATTTTCGAAAACTTTTATTAGGATGAAAACATACCAGTTTTTAAAGATTGAACTGATACAACGTGGTGTAGAGAATATTATAGCATACTGCTGAAACCAGGGTCACTAAGTTTTTAATTTCTAAACTAATAGGATAGATTCACGGTCTGACAATAAGAAAAAAAGTTTATATAAACTTTTTGCCTCAAAATGTTGTTGGAGGGAGTTATATATTAGGCAAGACACGCTAGATTTAATTAAAATATTTTTAGGCTGATTCAAGTCACATGGAGGCAAGTTACTACGTGTTATATTTTTTTGGTCTTGATCTTAACTATTAATTATTGTAAAAAAAAGTTCAAAGGATATAATGTGATAAAAATTTCTGCCATGCTGTTCAGATAATCTTGGGAGATAAATGAAATGTCAAAAATGTATTAATCAGACACTACAACTAAAAAAATTAAATTTGGCTGCACCTACAAATAAAAATAACGATCGTTATCTATATGTTGTTTGAGTTCAAAGAATATGACAAGCTATATCCTCTATCCTAAAATGTCTAGTTTTCAAGATATTTATTGCAAACAGTATGTTTATCATTTAAGTGAAAATCAACTGTTTGTCATTTTAAGAACAAAAATTACATTTATTTTAACATTATACTGAAAACTATTTTGCCATAATATCAGTATTAGCTTTTGACTAACACCATTATACAGAGCTTTCATAAATGACCGTAAACCACGTGATCATTTAGTACCTTTTAACTTGTCATTTTGTGTCTTTCATATTGGTAGTACCCGATGAGGATTTTTGCCTAATTGACATTATCCAATTTTTACACTTTTTTAGCTTTAAATTAAGAAACCGGTTTTAAGACAAAAATAACCAACAGTGAAAATCAACATAATTGCATTCAATTTTCAAACTAGAAAAAAGACGAAGCGAACTAGGTCTAATCCAAGTTTTCATTTTAGTTTTCGTCTACACTGAAACGAATTTCAGAAGCGCCTCTTTAATGGTAATTATTTAATATTAATTTATTCATTTGTAAGCTCACTATTTTTATTGTTTATGATCGATGGTATGATGTACAAATAAATTATCCTAGCTTGGCACTTGAACTGGGATGCGCAATGGTCTAAACTCTCCCTTTTCAATGTAAAGCGGTCTCTGTCCCACACTAGCGATGTTGCTTCTCTCTTTGCGCCTCCAAAGTGCCAAGCTAGGTTTGTTGAGTAGCTCGCCTACATCTATCCTAATCTCTGAGGCCAATTTATTAATATGATGAAACTAACAGACAAACAAATAACTAACTTCATCACAAATGTGCAATCTTGAATTAAAACTTTAGTTGAAAATAGTAACAGAAACTTGTATAGAAACTTGGATAATCAGGCTTAAGGAATAGTTTTCAACTATCATTTGCTAACGGGACGACTCGACGAGGCTGTTTAATTGGTCACGTGGCGTACGATCACTTATGAAGACCCGTTATTTATACAGCAACCTTATGTCTATAAAATAATTTTGACGCGGACATTTAAAATAGTCGAAGCTGTACATTGAATTTCACCGAAATTGTAATTAAATGGTTTTATATTCTGGACTATATCTTCGGAACTCATTGGTCGATTTTTCTGGGTGGGGTCTTAAAATATTTACAAACGTTTATTCAATTGTGCCTTCTTAAGATTTCCACTATTTTTTTCACGAAAAAGTTCCAGTGGATCTTAAATAAGTTCGAAAACTAACGTCATCAAAAATTTTATAAGATATGTTCAAATTTTCGTATCGTAATCCTTTGGCAACAACAACTATAAGTTCAGTTTTTGAATAATTGAAAACGGATAAAAATTAACAAAACTCTAAGCAAAATAAAAAATTCCTGTTAAATTATGTACCACCTGGTACATAATTTAATTTCAATGTGATCAAGTACTAAATAAACTACTTATTTACATATTTGTCAATTAGCGATACACGTGCTGTAATTAAAATGCAACGATCTTGATAACAAACAAAATGTAAAGATTCAGGAACAGAATAGTGGACCTAAGATCGCATATGTGCATACATAAAAGATGCGTTGGTGGATGTGGGACCAAAAAAAGAGAAACTCAACGTGACAAAAGTCGCTTCTCCAATTTTATAACCGCCATAGGACTTTTTGCATTTTTTATGCAACGTATGTTTGTTTACACGCCGATGCCTCGTGCATGGTACCGAATGTTATAAACAATTTACCATGTGACGAAGTAGCATAGTCCAAGTGCATAATACATGAGTCATTCGGAATACTTGCAATTCTCATTATTATGAGAATCGTTAAGTAGTCTTGTGAAACCCCTCTCCTCTTTTCTCTTCTTACATGTTTTTTTTTAATGCGAGACTAAAGAATGCAGTGAAGTAGAATTCAAATAAAAAAAAATCCAGGAATACAAAAAATGTTAATATTATTATATTTCAACATTCAAGAGATATGATGTGTGTTATAGTTATCTATAAGTTTTTTATAAAACATTAATTAGCAATTTGTGTTACATTATATTTTCATTTGAAGAGTACGAGGGAAAAATAAGTCTGTCACATTTTAGTTCAAAATGAGATAAAACTGCCATCTTGTAGACAATAGCGAATTCTATAACTTTTATATGCCCGGCTGAGTAAAACCCGGCCAGTCGCGCAGTTATATGCAATAAATAAATAGGTTCACAGAGAAAAAACCATTTTTTCTTATAAATTCTAGATGAGAAGGTGCAAAAACTGCAGATCTGCTGGAGGTCAAAATAAAAATCATCATGTTTTTAATTTTATACATTACCTGGTATATTATCGTAAACGATTCGATTATGTAAAGATGTCATTTCCAATTAGACGACGCTTCTATTTGGAATGTGATAAAAAATTTGGTTTAGTCAACCTGAAAACTCATATGGGGGTTCCCGATGATTGACACAAAGTGTTAAAAAATTGCAGAGTAAAACCAGTGGTCGGACTCCAATGATTAGAAAAGTCTGATAGAAAAGAGAAATAACGTCAGATTATAAAATTTGGTACTCTAATACAAAACTTTTCTATCGAAAACCCCTCCCCCCCACACGCCCGAATAGAATTGAAGCGAAAATTCATCCTGCTATGTGTCTAATTTAATGTGAGAAAGAGAAATGGTGTGGGTTAGTAAAGGACAGATGGAGGTTGTCAATCGATTCAAGATTATAAACTAAATATAACCTAATAAAGGGTTGTAGAGTTTGGTGGTAAGATTTTGAGGGCCATTTTCTTCAAGTAGGAAACGTGTCAATTTGTTTATTGTATTTAAATAACTGTCTAAAATGTTCAACATTTAGTGAAAATTGATCGGCATTTGACCTCACGACTTGTTGTTCCAAATAAAATTGTAGCCCTTCATAATCACAAATCGAATGTGTGGTAACATTTTTGCTAGTTGAATGATTTAGAAGTTTTTAGACAGTATAATTTTGTAAAAATCTCTTAAAATAATCACTAAAATATTAGGTTATGCTGCACTACTAAACCTTTCCTCAGAATTTTGAAATGTCAAGCATCCGAAGCATCAAATACTCATGGTTCTAAATTCAATATCCGTAAGTTACTTACAAGATTTCCGAATATTCACGAGGATTGATTCTACTTTAGAATGAGATCCGTTGGAGTGACAGTAGATTTCTAACTACAAATATTAGAATCGCTTTAAAGCGTTCCTACAATTTCAATTCTATCTACTGGAGTCCAACCACAGAACTTTTCATTGTTATAACAGTGGAGGCAAAACATGATACATAACTAGTCCAGCCTGTTATCTTCCTTGCGATATGTTAGGAAATGTTCGTTCAAAATTCGAGATGTACGGACAAATTAAGCAAAAATTGTAAATCCTCGTCTGCTGTTCACCGTTCTTCTAATAATCGACACTGGATAACATGAAGGTTACAACAAAATAAGCCACATCTCTAAGAAAATGACAATAACGCATATACATGTTAGTGGTCTCCCTTTTGGCTCCTCGTAATGGCCAAGGCCGTGACATATTCGGTATAGGACAGCCGAGTCAGGTGGTTCCTAAGTAGATCATGTGCGAGAACGGAGCAGTAGTATGTCGATGGCCGAGAATCTGGCGATAAGCTAAACGTGGACTAATGATGAATAAACCATGTGTGGTTAAGTTTTGGCTTTCGTTTTGAGTTAAACACCCCCTTGATTTAACATTAGAAGTGGGATGACGTCACCATCAACTCTGGTTGAATAAAAACGAGAAAAAAGTGAAAATAGTGAGGAATTATCCGTTTGTGTTTAGCTACGACAAGATGGCGGCAGAACAACAGATTCAGTCTGACGACCTTCCTGCCGAAATTATAGAGGATGACGGCGAACATGAGACACTGGCTGGTTCGGCTCCTAAACGAATAAAACTGCAATGCAAGATATGTTGCTATCCTTAATGGAGATGCAGTAAGAGCAGTTAGCATTGTTATCTCACCAATCCAACATGGCAACCGAGGTAACGCCTCATAGTAGATAGCAGATAACGTGACTGCGCAAGCATCAACATCAGTTGATACATTATTCCGCATGGCAAATTTTAATCCGGATACCATCAGCCACGCGACAGAGTAATGGTTTGACGTAGCCTCAAAACTCAAGGATGAATGTCGTGTGGGCGATGTGCTGATATTAGCGAAAGCTGGGGAAGCATCGAAAGACCTCTGTCTACTACCATCTTTGTTATGGTGACATTATAGGTCTCACGATTAACTAATGTTACGGTTGTCAATACATTCAAAATATATGACCGCCGACAAAATGCTTCAACCTTCAAAGGTTCTTAACAAACAATAAAAATGAATTTTCATTCATTGCAAAAAGATGGGGAACACGGAGGTAAATTGTTGGTATAAAAAGAGAGTGGCAATCCCACTATGCCTAAAAAATGGGGTTATACCACTTGGTATAAAATAAAAAAAAATTAAAGGATAGTGGCAATCCCACTATGATTAAAAGAGGTGCCAATATCACCTGGTATAAAATAAACCAATAAAAAAAAGAAAGGATAGTGGCAACCCCACTATGTCTAAAAGAGGTGGCAATATCACCTGGTATAAAAAAATAAAAGGATAGTGGCAATACCACTAGGCTTAAAAAAGGTGGCAATACCACCTGGTGTAAAATGAAAGGATAATGGCAGTACCACTATGCCTGGAAGATTGAAGTACCAGTCGAGGACGCGAGGACGCTCCGATTGCAGGATGGCTATGTTAGCAGACTCCCTTTTGGCTAAGAGATCTTGGAGGAAATTTTGTGAGTATAACTGACCTACCTCACAGTACTAGAATCCACAAGATTTTTTCCAGAGAGCTGAAGTGGGAATTCGGCTCGTTAAGGCGACCGGATGGCTCATATACGGACTCTGGAAAGGAAACCCTACAGCTCTTAGCACAGAACCACTTCCCAGGGTGCTTGAATCTGATTGACCAACAGCTGTCACCGTCAGAAGGACGATTAAAACGACCTGATAAAAATGACTAGCTGACAGCCAAAAAGGTTAACACACTACCGGCAATTGAGTGGGCCATCAAATCCTTCCAACCATTCAAATCGCCAGAAGAGGACGGAGTTTTTCCAGCTCTACTACAAAACGGACTGGAAATATTGCTCCCATTCCTCATTAAATTATTCAGAGCTAGTCTGGTATGGAACTACATCCCATCCAGTTGGTCGGCGATTAAGGTAGTATATATACCAAAAATGGGTAGTAAAGAACCAAGCCCTAAATCGCTTAGACCAATTAACCTGACATCTTTTCTGTTGAAAGGCCTGGAGAAGGTGCTAGACGGATATATCAGGGGGAACATTATGAACCATCACCCCCTCAATACTCATCAGTGTGCCTATCAGACAGGTAAATCAACAGAATTAGCAATCAACAACCTAGTCGAGAAGATCACCCAATCCCTTCAAATAAAGGAAATTACGGTGGGAGCTTTCTCGACATTGAGGGAGCATTTAACAATGCACTGCCTGACTACTTATATGCAGCAGTAGCTGCCAGAGGAGTTGAGCCGACTATAGGAGACTGGATTCGTGCTATGCTATCTCAAATAGACAGGGAGAAACAGTCAGTTTTAGAGCCACAAGAGGATGCCCGCAAGGTGGGGTTTACAGACGGCTCCAAAACTCCTGAGGGAACAGGAGCCGGAGTACATAGCTATAGGCCAAGGGTGAGGATATCCTCAAACCTAGGTACTAATGCAACTATTTTTCAGGCCGAGGTTCATGCCATTGAACTGTGTGTACGAAGGCTGGAATACATGCATCTTACACGCAGATCAATTCATTTTTTTTCAGATAGCCAAGCAGCTATAAAAGCTCTTGGCTTCTACCGCTGTAACTCCAAAACGGTATGGAACTGTCAGAAGGCTCTAAATCACTTGAGCAAAAACAACAAAGTGACTCTGGTCTGGATACCCGGCCACTCTGGTATGGAAGGTAACGAAATAGCCGACTCCTTGGCCAGAGGAGTAGGATCACGAATCATCGGACCAGAACCAATACTTGGTATATCTTCAAGTACTGCTAAGATGGCTATTTCAACCTGGGCTGAGAGAAAAACTCTCCAGTATTGGCAATATATACCAGGATTAGTTCATTCTAAGGCTTTTATAAACTACCCCTTGATATCAAGAACTGAGAAACTTTTAGAGTTAAACAGGATAAACCTGAAAACTCTAACAGGTCTATATACCGGCACTGCCGACTAAACTATCATCTGCATAAACTCGGCCTAGCGGAAAACGCTGAGTGCCGTCTGTGCTTGGAAGATGATGAGAAGGCAGACCACGTCCTATGCACCTGTCCCGCTGTGGAGAGGATCCGATTGTCAATATTTGGCAAAGGACAACTGCTGCCAGAGGATCTGGATACATTCTCACCCAATAAAGTTATCAGTTTCGTTAAGAGACTGAGCTTATTGGGTGAAATATAATTAGGAGTGAGCCACAATAAGCCTGCTAATGGCCGCAGTGGATGGTCCACAAGGACCCACTCATAATAACCTAACCTAACCTAACCTAACCCATTTTGGCTCCTCACGGCCATGGTCGTGACGGGTTCGCTACAGGATAGCCGAGTCAGGTGGTTCCCAAGTAGAGCATGCGCGAGAGTGGAGCGGTAGTATGTTGATGGCCGCAAACCTGGCGATAGCTAAAGGTGTACTTAAGATCAATAAACCAAGTGTGGTTAAGTTTTAACTTTCATTTAGGGTTAAACGCCCCCTTGATTTAACATACAATTCATTTTAACTGCAATAAACCATAAGCTCCTGATTTCATAACATGGTACAAAACATTTTTTTATACTCATTTTGAAATAATAAACACGAATGTCACACTTCTCACAGTAAACAGTGTAAACACTGACAGAATGGTTGGTTATTTTTTGTTTACTCCGTTTTCTTCTTCCTTATTTCAGAATAATAGACTGTGCTGTTGCCAGATGCAATAAAGATACGTGACGTTATATTATTTAAAAAAAAATAATTACTCCTTTAATAAAGCGTTTATAGCAAAATCCTGATAAACGTGTTTAATTATTTTTTTGGTCTGTCGTATAACGTAAAGAGCTAAATTGAGTGGTATTCCCCATTGCTCAAAAGAAAATACTGTTCTCCAAGCATTCAGTCTGGAGTTTGCGGTGTTCGTAGCATTCACGCTAAAGACCACGTGCTGATGTTATTATTTTTATTAGTTTTATATTGAATTTTGATAATAATAGAGTAGGATAGAGAAAAGCCTCTACAGTTAATGGATAGTATTTATGAACAGTACCCGTTTTTATGGAATTCTATGGATGGTTTTTATTACAATAAAATAAAAAGGCAGTACTTGCTGATGAAGCGTAATGATATAATATTCTACAATATTCCCCATGATTTTTTCTTATTCTTTAATAATTTGCAAAAATGCAAAAAGGTTGGCACCGTCAAGTCAATTGTATCCACACTTTTTTTTGATTTTTTTATTATTTTTTAATAATATTTTGCACAAAATTTAAAAAAGCGACTGATGCCACCGAGTCTACTCACTCGGCTCGTTTAGTTTGTTCCGGCAAAAATGCTCAAATATAGACCCAGCTTAGAGCTTCGGAATAAGTTTTCAATTCAGAATAATGTTATTTTGAATTTTGTTTTGTTGTAGGTACGTACTATGCATATTATATTTTTTTACAAATCTATATACACCGAGTTAGGTATGTAAATAGATAAGGAAGGCCCCGAAAGTAGTTGTGTAAAAAGAAATATGATTTGTATTTATCTCTGATAAGAAGTCTTTATAGCTCTGATTTACTGAAAATAATGCAAAAGTAAAATAAGCAAGTCAAATTTTATTATAAAATACATTACATATAAAATATTTCATCATCACTCATGATTTGAATGGCTAGCTGAGGTCAGTATTTGCGCAGTATTCGCAAGCAACTCTTGATTGTAACTCATTTAAATATAAATCCTGTTTTTATAATAGGATAATAGGAGCCAAATTTACAGTGGTAGAGCCACAGCCGGGTTGTGACTTCGTTCAACAAAATAATAGTTCTCCAATTCAAAATTATATTATAACTTTAACAGTTTCCAACACAATTATTTTTTTACTTCGAAATGTATGTACAACTATAATGATTAAAGCCGGCCTGTTTGAAGCAATTGAGTGGCGTCGGTGAGGAGCATGGTGTAACCAACAAAACAACAGAATATCTTACACTTCCTTACAAAACGTATATATTCCCACGAAGGCGAATCTCAGGATAGCCGCGCCTGAGGGTCACCGATTACTGTGCCTAGCGAAATAATCTATTGATCGCTGAAAACCTGCTGTAATTTCTTGCAATACAGAATTATCAAAACAAAAAACAATCAACAAAATAATGAATACAATTGTGTATGAAATAGACTGAAGCTCATCAAAACTTATAGCAGAATCATAGTAACATTCTTCTTCTCTTCTTCCTTTTGAATTTATCCAAAACTACACTTAGGTCCAAATTTTATAAGTACGACTACTGATGGTGAATGTTATAAATATTACAATGGTGGAAGCAGCATTTAAATTTTCTTATGATTTTTGTAAATAGTTTGATAGTGATTTTTGTGAGAATATGATCCAAAATAGTAATAAAAATTTGAACTCAAAAGCATCCATTCAACATTATGGTAGCTTTTGTCAAATATTTTGCTAATACATTTGGTAACTCGTCCTCGACTATTTTAGTTATAATGTGTCAAAGATAAACGGCAAATTTGATGTGTATTGTTGAAATGTTAATGACCATTTTTGTATGTATTTCAACCTGTGCCAACCTGTTTTTGTTTGCTATTTAATTTCGTACTGATTATGAATAGGAAAGACAGTTTAATTAGTCGAGGATGTTAATAAATATAGCGAAACATCGACTATCTTAAAAAGTAGTTTTTCCGTTTTAACTGACCTATTGCCACTAAGTTGTAATATTAATATATAGCAGGTTACTTTGGTTACTAAACATTAAAGAAAGAAACGGTTTATTTTCTATAATTATTATTCATCGAATTTTCATGAAGCGTTTTGCTTGGAGCGGTAATATAGATAGGGGGAGGCATGTGCACTCTCTAGGCTCTCCCTGGGCAGGCCTATGTTTCTAGTAGAACAACATTCAATTAATAGGAATATGTTTGTACAATAAAATACATTTTCCTTGAAAAGTTCACGCCTGTTTACAACTGGTAATTTTTTTACAAAAATTGAAAAAGGCTTTTGCTTACAAATTTTATTGTTTTTTTGACGCTTGACTATTATTTAAAATACCATACTCTTAATTTACAATTAGATATTTACTTTTTGATTTAAAATTACTTCAATCCAATTATAGATAAACCAATTTACTAAAAATATTTAACTTGATCATTTTATTAGTACCTGGCATAAAGGCGTAAGCGCCCTATGCCCCGAAGAAATCGATGAAATTCTTGGAGATGACAGTAAATAAAATGCAGAAGGTAGCTTTGCTGCGTAAATTTTCATTTTCTAATCAAAACGATAAAAAATTGGAACATACAGAGTGGGGCAATAGTGCGTCCGATTTCGATATCTCGAGTTCTATGATAGGCTAGAAACTTGTTTTAAAAACATAAACTAGACAAAAAAATCTATAACCGGAAATTGTTTTCGAATATACAGGGTGAGCCAAGACGATTCTACATGATCAAATAACATGTTCTTAAATGAAATGCCATATATATCAGAACATTTGTTGGAACCTCTGTGTGGCCTCCTTTCATTCCTGTATTATTGGAAATGGAAAATTATCTTAAAAATAGGCAACAGAAAGTCTGTATTGATGATGAAAGCTCCTGTTATCTAACTCTTAAATCTGGAGTACCACAAGGATCAATTTTGGGTCCTTTACTCTTTTCTGGTACTCTTTTAACTTAATAAACAGTCTCCAGCACTGTAAGATTCATTTTTACGCAGATGACAGTCAAATCTATTACAGCTTCCCTCCGTATATGTTTGATAATGCCTGTACATCAATTAATAGTGATCTCGAGTTATTTGTTAAAACGGCCTCAGATCATTGCCTGATCATAAACCATATTAAATCAAATGTAGTAACTTTTGGAAATAGAACGAATCGTCAAATTTTGAATGATACAATTAGTATTAAAATTAATAATTCTTCACTTGAAACCGTTGATCATGCAAAAAATTTGGGGCTGTTAATGGATTATAACTTAAGGTTTGAAAAATATATTAACAGTATTATACAACGATCATATTTTGCCTTAAAAATAATTTACACTCACAGACAATATTTGACTGTGAAAATAAAATTGATGCTTTGTGAAACACTGGTGTTGTCAAATTTTAATTATGGGGATAGTGTGTATGGTCCTAACTTAACCAGTCAGTATAAACGTAAAATTCAAACCGTTCAAAACGCTTGTCTACGACTTATATTTGGAATACGAAGGCGACAACGAATATCTCATAAACTACAAGTTGCCGGCTGGTTAAATATGGAAAATCGTAGAATCATGCATGCTAATACCCTTTTTCATAACATTGTAATTAATAAAATGCCATCTTATTTACATAGAAAAATTACATATCGAACTGACGTCCACAACATCAATATTAGATTCAAGACATTATTAACTCCACCAAAATTTAAAACAGAATTTTTTTAAGAGATCTTTCAGCTACCAAATCTGTAAACTTTATAATTTCATTCCACAGGATATAAAGTCTAAAAATATGCATTATTTCAAAATAAAATTAAAAAAATATCTTCTCGCTAACCACCAATAAAAACAATAATTTTAAAAGTATGAAAATAAAAGTGCCTTACATTTAGTTAATACATATATTGTATATCGTCTACTATCAGTGCTCCAGTAGGTAATTTAAATTTTAGCACAGTGCAACTAAGTTTAGGTTAAGTGGAAGAGCAACTCATTGGCGTTCGCGCTAAATGTGTTGAACTTCGCCTTTTATTTTCGATTACCCACATTGTATCTGTATTGTTTTTGCTTTTTTTTACATTGTTATAGTAATTGAAAATAATAAAGACGTTTATTATTATTATTATTATTATTATTATTGACCTTCTCCCAACTACTTGGATGTAATGATTTTTTTATTGAAATTATGCCATTTACACCTCCCAAGCAACATTTTACCAACTATTGACTACTTTTTCACTAATTCCGACGTCAGAATTATTACAAATAGTAGTCGAGTAATAACTTAAATTTTGTAGTTGTAATACGACGTCGAACCAAATAATGCGTCGACCTCGCAAACCTACTGCTTAAGTCTGGACGATTTACCAACGTTGATTTACTGTTGGAAAACGACTTAATAAGGTTTGATATGTTTTCAAGTCATTATCCAACGTTGATGAGACGTTGACAACTGACTAGAATAGGTATGGTTATATTTTGAATAACTTACCAACGTTGGTTAGACGTTGACAGCTGACTAAAATAGGTATGGTTAAATTTTGAGTAACCTACCAACGTCGGGTAGACGTTGGTGACTAACTGATAGGTAGCTACATTCATCCCAGGTAATATTTTACAGACTACCGACTACTTTTTTTACTAATTAGAAGATTAATATTATTACAAATAGTCAAGTAGCGTCTTAAATTTTATAGTTATGATACAACGTCGGCGGAGCAACGTAGCTTGAACCTCGCAAACCTACTATTTACATCTAGCACTTTTACCAACGTTGGTTTGATGTCAGAAATTTACTCAATACGTTGAGTTTGTTTTTAGATTATTATCCAACGTTGATTAGACATTAGTAAATGATTAAGTAGATTTAGGTAATTTTTGGGTAACATTCCAACATTGGTTAGACGTTGCTGACTGACGTAGTCGTCTAGCAACGTCGGCTGGACGTTGGTGTTAGGCTTTTGGGCCTTGGTCTAATATAACCTCAAAATTAATGTCGATAATTCAGGTATTGGTAGATATTTAGTAAAGACATACACAAACTGCAACAGATGGTCGATATTATTGCGATTGTTTGGAATGAACGTTAGTGTTAGTACAGATTTCTGCACCAGAGCCTACTAAAAATTGGTGCAGGTAAAATTATTTAACCGTAACGTCGCTGTTAGTAAAAATAGTTGCACTTATTCCCGCCTCGCCATATTTTCTGGTTCCACAGAAGGAAATAATAGGCTGCCATGTTGACTATGTGTACAATTATTTTAGATACACAAAATTTGCCTCTTTTTTCAAATAAAGTAAGCAAAAAAGTTTTTATTTACTCGTAAAATTAATTAAACAATAGTTCAATTGCAATTTCATTGGAAAGGGAAAATATTTTTTTGAAAGTAAAAAAATAAAAATAGTATTTTCGTTTTTAAAATAAACATTATTCTTATGGGTTCACTATATTTGTCGACCTACTTTATGTATATGTATCAATAAAATTTCTTTCGTTTCAGTTTTTACCCCACCAGATTTATTAAAATTTTTATTCGAAGTATTTTGTATATAATACGTACTCAATGATAAACACGCCTTATCCATTTTATATAAATAGATAGGTACGACAAATAGAATAATATACAAAATTGCTTAGTTTCACTACCTACACCCGACTTTTGTAGGTCAGATTAAGGGCAAATTTTAAATAAGGTTGGTGATAGCCTGACAACTAACTTAAGCCGACGTAAAATTTGGTGAACATTTGGTCGGTAATCACAACGACTAAAGTCGGTCCTCTACGTCGAATCGACCCATATTTTATTGACCAGATTAGTACAAATATGGGCCAGCCCGACGTTTTGTGTACGTCGCACACCGACTTTTAGTTGCGAACAGCAACGTCGGTTCGTCGTCAGAATGTTGCTTGGGCTGTATATTAAAAAAATCACTACAGTCACAATTATCGATTTTAAGAAAAAAATATGTTAGTACCAGTTTTAAGACATCTGTATGATGACACTGAGCCATTTTCACTTCCTAAAAGTATACAAGGTGGCCAAGAATGATTTTTAAATTTACAACTTTTTGAACTGAATTTTCTCAATTTTTTTCAAATGATATTTTTGGATGATGTGATGTAGGATTGAAAAACGAACATTTTTTGTACGTACATTCCTATGGCTATTTGTGACCATTTTCAATTTATCGAACAATAACTGCAAAATTCAGCAATAAAAATTAAAAATGAGTTTTTTTTACAAATAATTCAAGAGAAAGTATTATATTAAGCGTGTTACATGATGCTCATAAAAACATCACACCAACAACAATCCAAAATTTGAAGGAAAGGATAATAAATGCTTTTAGAAGTATTACTCCGGCAATTTTTTGAACAGTAGAGACCTCATTCCAAAGACGAAATGTGTGTCAATCAAAATGGGGAATATGTGGAGCACTTTTTATAATATCTTCTTTTGAATTACAAAAAATATACTTTTAAGTTTTATTGTTGAATTTTGTTGTTATTGTTCAATAAATCTAACATGGTTACAAATAGCCATAGGGATGTACGTACAAAACATGTTCGTTTTTTAATTCTATATCACATCGTCCAAAATTATACAGGGAGTTTGAAAAAACTAATAAAATTCAATTCAAAAAGTTGTAAATTTAAAAATCCTTTTTGGCCACTCTGTATACTTTTTAGGAAGTGAAAATGCTGTGTCATCACACAGATGCCTCATAACTGGTACTAACATGTTTTTTTCTTAAAATCGATAATTGTGACTGTATTGATTTTTTTAATATACATGTGTAAATGGCATAATTTCAACAAAAAAAATCATTACATCCAAGTGCTTGGGAGAGAGTCATTAATAATACAGGAGTGAAAGGAGGCCGCAAAGAGGTTTCAAAAAATATTTTGATATACATGGCACTCCATTTTAAAAAAAATGTTAGTTGGCCCTGTATATTCGAAAATAATTTCCGGTTATAGACTTTTTGTCTCGTTTATTTATGTTTTTAAATCACGTCTCTAGCTATCATAGAATTCGACATATCGAAGACGGACGCCCCACCCTGTATATGCCTCTAAATATGTAATGAATAAATGGGTTTTTACAAAAGTCTCTCGGAACAATGCCAGAACTAACTTTGACCTCATTCTTCTGACGGTTGATCCAGCGTGCTCCCCGCTGGATCTGTCACGGGAAAATTGCGCCTCGAGATTTCCGACAATGTGGAGGTGGAGATGGATGCCGAGAGTCGGCATCATCGATAGTCCACCTCTCGACTATTGATAATTATATAGTCAAAATTAACCAAAGTCTTTCTCGATTGGGTTCCGGTGGACAGTAGGATGGGCGGTTGTTGGAAATCACATTAAAGTTTCTTAATTTTAAAAATTAGAAATAAGAATTAGTACAATTTTCCCTTCTCCCACCTCTTTTGTGATTTCCAAATCCGCCCATGGCTTCCATTATTTGTTGGCGTTTCGGTTTATGGAGCTAAGCAAAGGATATTTTCAGCTGTTTAAAATAATATCAATGTTTTGCGAATTGCGACTATTGAATTATATTGTTATTATTAAAACAAAAAAGATAATAATAAATAAATATTACATAAATCACATTTCGGTGCATGTATATCAAATATTTATATAAAAAATTTTGGAAAAACCCCATTGAAAAATGTGACACAACGCACAGATGAAAAATAACATAAACAAAATAAAATAACAAACACGTTAAGAATAGGGAATGCTTCCCTTATCTTTTATTATATATTACCATTAAATATTTTCCAGTTTATAGATATGCACTTATAAATTCTGAAATATTAATTTAATTATTATGAGAATCAATATCCAGTACTTTTAAGTTTTGTTGAAGTTCTTTTTACCATTCTGTTAATTAGGTCCACAAGAAAATTAAAATTAACGTAGGTACCTACTTTTTAAATAATTCTATTTTTTTTTAACTATAATTATTATTCTTCAACTGATGTTTTGTTGATACCGTTTACATGATTTGAATGAAAACTTGAGAAAGATTGACTAAAAACTTAACGCTGTAACGCTGCAATTTGCAATATAGTTGGTATAAAATATATTAAATTGGATAATTACCAATAAAAATATGGAGTAATCAATTTGATAATTAAATGACATATTTCTCTTTGTTATTTAAAATACAATTGTCTGTTAAGCGATTAAACCGCAATAATAACGTTGAACGTTATACTTTTGTACGTGTATCAACAAGAATGATAACCCGCTGTCACTCTTCTGTTCTGTTTATACAAATTTGTCGGTGATCCCAACGAGTTGGTTGCTCATATTCTATAAATAAAGTGATCCCAAGAAATGCTAAAGATTAAATGAATTATATCAGCCTTACAAAAAAGGAAAAGTTTAATCCATGGGTGTAGCTTGGAACATATTTGGCAAGGTCAAAGAGGGCAAAAATAAATTAATAATCGCCCTCAAAAAATTCAGTCTTTTCAAAGCCCTCCAAACTGTAGATTTATTAAAGTGTGTTTATCTATCTGTATACATGTTGAAGGATTTTGAGAATAATTAAGACCTATTAGTGCCGTTTCACATGGAACGTATGGTCAGAGATAGTACCATGAGTTCAAATGAACATTTTCAGATGGAGCGCGTATGATCAGTCCGTACGAATAAATACGCCGGGCCTACGTCGAGCTCGTGCGGCGACGTATCGTCAGCGGACTGACGAGCAATGTGATTAAATGAGCTATTTCACATTTGAACTGATTGTCGGTTGCGTACAGATTCCGGTGTTGTCAGTTGTCGATAGTTCCGACTACTTGTGCAAGTGGCGTAAACTTGTATTCTGCAGTCTGCACCCCAAATAAATTAAAATATGTATGATTAAAAAACAACTGAAGAAAATAGAGAATAAATAATTAATTATATTTTAATTATTCGTCTATTCCCGTCACTTCCAGGTCCCAACACCTACCGGATAATGGAGGTTCTACCATAACGTAGGTGCATTATTACTTACCTGAGACATACTGACAGTCTCCACTGATGAAATTGACACTCTAACTGTATCCGAGAATTATAAACTATTTTCTAGCTTGTGATGTAATTCGTCAAAAGATTTGATTGACATACGAAAATAGTTAAAAAATTTTCGTTCGTCTTCTGTTAAATTCGAACATAATGTAACAAAGGCACCTTTTAGATACCTCGTGCTAATAATAGGATGTACCCATAATCTCTTTTTTTCTCTCTTCTCCGTTTAATCAGCAAAACAACGGCAACAGCGACTGCCCGGTGTCGAAGATACATTTTGATAACTGACGGCGTTTTAACTGCATGTGAAAGTAGTACGCCGAACGAGACAGTCAGCGCTGACGGTCAGTACTGACGGTCAGTGCTGACCGTACGTTCCATGTGAAACGGCACTTAGACAAAACGATGTGTAATTTATCATGATTACATTTTGAAATAATCTGACAAGCCAACAAATTTGTTTACTTTAAATAAAATATTTATAATACTGGTAATTTAAGCCTTCACGTCGCCCCCAGATGGCAAAAAAATATCATTGACGAAACGAGTTGTTTACATTCGTTTGATCACATTCTTATAGTTTGTTGTGGTTTTAATAGCGCTTTTTTATTACATCGACATTTATTTCACAATATGCCGAAGAGAGCAGTGCATAATACAAATTGTTGTGTGTACAATAATTGTCACTTAAAGAAAAATGTGTATAGGACAATCTACTTTCACTATTTTCCCAAGAAAGACGAGGGGTTTGTTTATATAACCAATAGCTGTGGTATCGTGGAGAAAAGAGATAGAAGAAAAGTATGGGAGAAAGCATAATTGATGGGAAAAGTATTAACTTCGGCAATGCGTGTCCATTTGAAGCCGGAGGATTATAATACAAAAATAGAAAATTATAATAGTGACATTTTTAGGTTAGGTACTTTCACAAATTAGAAAAAAAATAGTGCAAAATAGGTTGAACTTATTGAATTTACTCATCAACTTTCGATTAAGGCAATAACTACAGCCTGGATCCGAAGGGTACATTGAGAATATTGTCGCAGAAAATTTTAAAAATGGATAAAAGATTTCCCAGAGTTAGAGTTTGATGGTGCAATATGTACCCTTTGGATCCGCGCTCTAGTAATAACATATATTTTTCTATCTAAGAAAGCAAATAAAATGAATGTAAAACAAACCAAGATTCAGCTGATCGTTACTCGTACATAGGTCCTTTAAGTTAGAGCTGTGTTAAGTACAAAAAAAAATACTTACTTAAGTATAATTCTAATTACAGCATGAAAAATGTGTTTAAGTACAAATACAATTACTTACAATTTTAAAAATGGAATATGTTTGATTTATTTTTTCTTAAATATTAAGAAAAAAGAAATGAAAAATATTCCATTTGACTTACAAAAACCTGAGGAAATTAATAATTATTTTATCTCTGTATTTAGACCACCTAACAATTGCTCTGAAGCTGTACAATCTTTCCAAAACAACAAATATAATAGTGACATTTGAAGAAATAAGCAACATAATTTTCATTTTAAAATCGAATGTAGCTGGTAGTAATAATATTAATGCAATACTGTTCCCCAGTAATTTGTATACAAATTATTATTAATTGTTGTTTGAAAGTTGGAATTTTTTCTAGTCAATGGAAACTTTCGATAGTAACTCTCTCCCTAAATAAACTGATCCCAAAGAATTTACCGATGTGAGACCTATTAGTTTAGTTCCATCTCTTGGAAAAGTATTAGAAAAATTTATTCAGCCCCAAATATATGATTATACGAAAATAAACAATATAATTCCCTCGATAATTCCTAGTTTTAATTTGCGTTTGCAAAAGGTAATTGTTGGTGACAAATGTTCAAGTATCTCTTACATTATATCTGGCGTCCCTCAAGGTTCCGTTTTAGGACCAATACTTTTTCAGTTGTACACGGCTGACTTATTTAGTTGTGTTCAATTTACAAAAATGCATGCCTTTGCTGATGACACACAACTATTATATAATTTTAATGTAGAATGTGTAAATATTGCTTCAAAGAATATTAATGCCGATTTGAACTCTATTGTAAATTGTGCAGAAAAGATTAATTTAAAATTAAATACTGCAAAATGTGCTTGCAACTTGCTCTCGATTACAAAAAAAAAAACTACTACTTAAAATAAGTAATGTATATTATATGTATTACTAATTTTTTTTTTAAACAGTTGTATAGAAGAGATGTAAGTAGAGATTTCTTTTTTTGTAAAAAAATACGAAATTTTAGATGTTGATAAAAGTGGCAAGAAATTACAGACAAAATAGTTATGGGAAATTTACCCTACACTCCCCAGTTTAGGACGTCTCCGATTAAAATTTTTAAATATTGATCTTAGAAGTGGTTTAGATGCATAAAGGTTATACAGTATACTAACTTTCGTAATTTTATCTTTAACGGTTTCTGAAATATTGGGAAAACTCATTAATAGAAGCATCACTTTGAGAGGCTGTAGCCTCCTTCCGAAGTATTTTTCGATACATGTTTATAGAAAACTTTTTGTCTTAAAATTACGTGTATGTTTCAATTTGTAACAATAAAAGTGGAACACCCTGTAGAAAGAATATTATTTGTAATATATTTTATATGCGTTTTTTATATTCTTTATGACCATTTATTTTTTATAGGGCATTGTTTTATATACATAAATACAATTCTAAATGACTAAGGAAAAAATGAATTCCATACACAGTTTCGAGCACAGTTCTTAAGATCAAAATTTTATAGTAATATACTACGTATATATTCATGCCCGCTTGCAGTTCAATTGTACTACAAAACCATGAAGCTTAAAATGCTGTAGATGGTAGGTACTCAAAATACTTGCATACAGTATGTATTATTCAGCAGTTATATTATTATCCTCAATTTAATGCTTGTAACTTAGAACAGCAGGATCCGTTTATTCGAAAAACAGTTACTGGAGTTTTTTAGTGAAGGTTGCAGATAAGCCTATAAATTGAGTTTAACTTACACTTACATGACAATGATTGTCAATTTGCTGAAATGTAAATTAGCTTATGTACATACAGTTTCATGAATAAGCATAACACTAAGGATTAAGGATATACTTACCATATTACTTCCTGTACCATGCTCCAATGCACATGCTGTGACAAACTCTTGTCCCTTAACTAATTTAACAAATGAACAATTTGGAAACCATCTAGCATGTTCCGTCCAAGGATCATCATGTGGATCCCAATGACGCAAACCACCATCACAGTGAAAACATCTAACTTGATCTCCTATCCCTTCATAGTAAAATCCAGCCTGTGATAAAATATCAGGTGTCTGTATCAAGTCAGCTGACCAACCAACAAATGAACGGAGACGAGCCTCCACAGTTGCAAAATTTGATCTTTTTGGTCCCTTATGGGCTTGAACTCCCAGTTCATTTAAGCTCTGTTCATTTCTCACCAAATTAAGATTTGGAAAAGAGTCTTTTTCAATAGTGATATTAACATTTGAACTATTTGCTTCATTCCCACTACTTCTACTAAGCAGCCTAGAATTTATAGTACTGATAACAAAAGGACAAGTTGGAAAATGTCTTTTGTGTTCGGCATCTGGATCATCACCTTGCTCCCAAGCTCTCACAACTCCTTTACAAAAAGCACATTTTGTATTATCCCCTTCCTTAAGATAATAAAATCCAGCTCTTGCTAAACTTTCAGGGGATACGATGCTAGATGATGGCCAATTTTCAAATGAAGATAACCTCACTTCTTCATCTCCATATAAATTTCTTGAGGAAGAAGAAGGTACATTTGTAGGTGATATAATAGGAACATTCCCTGAGGTAGAAGGATTTAAAACGAAGGGGCATGTTGGACTTAAAACTATATGTCGATTCATAACTTGATCACCGTAGTTCCATTCAGATATTTTCACATGACAAGAAAAACATTCTACTTCTAAACCTTGTTTTGTTGAAAAGAAACCAGCTTTAGCTATTCTTTGTGGATTTACTACAGAATCGCTTGGCCATTCGTTGAATGTCTGTAGACGATTTTCTTCAATATTCATTTTTAAACCGGTTTTAGGTTATGTCATACTGTGAAATTATTTAATTTTTCTTAGAAAACTACCTTTTAGATATAAAATAATATGTTTCATCTTGATTCTTTGAGCAATTTCTACATCAGATTTTAGCAATGTAATCAAATTTGATACTCGAACTGACAGCTCAAAGCTCAGCTGATATAAAACATTACGAAGATGGCACCACCGCACACGCAATAAACGTCAAAAATTAAGAGCTAAATTTAAATTGAACCATGTTACTTTATTTATTTATTTATCTTATAATAATTTTAATAACATTATTTATTATTCTGTTTATTGCTTATTGTCCAAATTCATTGCATGAGAGGTTATTAAGGATGAAAGAGTCTGCAACTTAATTAAAGCATCAGCTTTCTGATTTTCAACATCCCTAGAATAGACCAAAAAAGTTGCATTTAGTTACTATTTTTTTATAAAAATAAAAAAAGTTAAATAACTAATAAAACGAAATAATTTTAGTACTTGACTCTAGCGGTGTTCTCCTCCAATTTACCAGATAAAACATCATTCTTCATTTGATCAATTTGATATTTAATTTTAAAAAGCAAAATATATAAACTTTTCTGTTTTATTTGGTCAGTTGCATCATTTCCATTATTATTAAAATCCCTAAAATTATCAAACTCGTAAGTAATCTTTTCCTTTAATTCCTGTAATTTTCCAACAAAGTCGGCCATTTTCGTATTAAAAAAATGGATTAAAAAATATTTAAGTGTAACCGGACTACTATTACTACTAACTAATGCGCATGATCTAATACTTGATTTGGAACACGAGTCTATGGCGCCATATTTAAAAAATGTATTTTGTTTAACATTGTCTTCTCTGAAATATTTTAATTAATTAATTATTACTTTTATAATAAATTGCAATTTAACGCAAGAAGTTGAAATACAGTCAATTTGAAAATGGTAAAAATAATCCGTTTATTTTTTTCTATTGCATTGTCTGCATTGCTTAAATTTAGTTGTGCTAGGGTTTAGTTGTTTTGTGGCTGGGGTCAAAGTTCTTTCATTAGCACAACATAATAATTTAATCACTCTTCGTTTTAATTTTAATAGATTTTAAATATTTTTTAACTAAACGTATACCTATTATATTACAAAATGATTTACTCAAAGTTTTTACAGGTAATATAATATGTTTCTAAACTATAAACTTATTCTAATTAGTTAACATGTTTTAAAATAATTAACATTGTGATGTTGTATTTTATAGGTTATACAAATGAGCAACCGAAGTTACAGCTCAGTTGCAAAAAATGAGGTCGTTATAATATCTGCAGCTCGTATCCCTATAGGTTCCTTTCTTGGGACCCTTTCACCATTGTCGGCTACAAAATTAGGTGCTGTTGCCATCGAAGGGGTTGTTGAGAGGGCTGGCATTCCTAAAGAAGAGATTAAAGAGGTTTACATGGGAAATGTTTGCCAAGCAGCAGTAGGACAAGCCCCAGCTAGACAAGCAACTTTATTTGCTGGTCTACCAAAATCTACAATTTGTACAACTGTTAATAAAATATGCGCTTCAGGTATGAAAGCAATTATACTTGGAGCACAAACTTTACAATTGGGCGATCAAGAAGTAGTACTTGCAGGTGGCATGGAGTCTATGTCTAATGTTCCTTATTATCTAAAAAGGGGCCAGACTCCTTATGGGGGTGTAAATTTATTGGATGGTGTAGTTTTTGATGGTTTAACGGATGTTTATAACAAATTTCATATGGGAGTCTGCGCAGAAAATACAGCAAAGAAAATGGGCATTAATCGACAGCAACAGGACGAATTTGCAATAAGTAGTTATAAACGAAGTGAGGAGGCTTACAAGAAGAACATATATGCTTCCGAATTGATCGCTGTCAATGTACCTCAGAAAAGGGGGCAACCAGATTTAGTTTTTTCAGCAGACGAAGAGTACAAAAGAGTTAATTTTGATAAATTTAGCAGGCTGGCTACAGTATTTCAAAAAGAAAATGGTACGGTAACTGCAGGTAATGCTTCCACGCTGAATGATGGTGCTGCTGCATTAATTTTAACGACATCAGATGGTGCAAAACGATTAAATGCAAAACCTCTGGCAAGAATAGTAGATTTTCAAGATGGTGCATGTGATCCAATAGACTTTCCTATAGCTCCAGCCGTTGCTGTACCAAAACTTTTAGAGAAGACTGGAGTAAAAAAGGATGATGTTGCTCTTTGGGAAATTAATGAGGCTTTTAGTGTTGTTGTCTTGGCAAATCAACAACTTTTGGATATTGATCCTGCCAAAGTTAATGTACATGGTGGAGCTGTCAGTCTAGGGCACCCCATTGGTATGTCGGGTGCCAGAATTGTCGTTCATTTAGTACATGCTCTAAAACCTGGACAAAAAGGTGTTGCATCTATCTGTAATGGAGGTGGAGGTGCCTCCTCTATTATGATCGAGAAATTGTAAGTCATTGCTTTAGACAAGTGATTTCTTATGTTAACTATTGATAGAGGAATATCACTGAAGAAAGTTGAGACTGAAAAAAAACTGAATCTTTATAGACATTTTCATTTTACTTGGTGTTTTTCCTAACAATTGTGTAACTTGTTTTATCTTATATATTTACATGTTATATATTATATTGAACTGTTATTTTTATACTTCAGATTAAGATAAAAAAAAATGAAATTTGTGTAATTATTTCTAAATATATTTATTTACATGACATTTTTTGACAGGGAAGAAACACTACCGAAAAATGTACTACCCAAACTGACCCTCTATACAAGAGATCCATGTCCATTGTGTGATGAGCTTAAAGTAGAGTTAGAACCTTATTTAAATAGGGTTCATTTTGAAATTGTCGATATTTCTAGAAAGGAGAACATACAGTATTTAAGATTGTACCGTTATGAGATTCCTGTATTATTCTTAAATAAGCAGTATTTATGTAAACATAGATTAGATCATGTATTACTGGATCAAAGACTCAATGAACTCGAAACACGATGAATGGTATAACTTATTTTAGTACATTTAAGCATTTATTACCCTGTGACTTAAATTGTAAAACAGTTATTAATTTTATTAATTATTGCTTTAAGTATTAATTCAAATTAAACTCTGTAATATTTTAGATCAGCTACTTTTAAATTGTTTTGAAATAAATTTTTATGGCTTTCATTTTTGTATATTTGCACTAAAACATAAAGGTGGACCTGTATAGGACAAAAATATTATAACAAAATAGCATATTATAACGAACCCTCAGACTTGATTATAAATTATGTCAGAAAGAGAAGTTGTTATTTGAATTTAAAAAACCCATCCACAAATATTCTCTTTAAGTGGTCATCAAGTCGTGCTTACGTTAGGCAACTTATAGTACATCACTACCTGTTAACGTGTTGCATTTTCAAGTAATAAACAGAAAAAAATAGGGAATAGATTTGTATGTGTATTGTCATTTCCTGCCAATTTATCATTGCCGAGTTTGATATGTTTTCAAAATAGTTCAAATAAATAGGTTTTTTTTGTTTTGTGTTGTGTAAGTACATAGTTTACAACATAAACATTCTAAACAGATTAATAAAATGCTATTGTTGGTTGCCTGCCAAAAAAGCCGGCTAAAGGCTGTGTCAGTTAGCTTATCAAATTTGGTTTTTGTTCGGAAAGTATCCCGTAAAATTTCAACCGTCATAACTTTTCAGGTCATCAGTGATGACCTGAAAAGTTATGACGTTTAAACATCCTCAAAATTATTCCGACATCTATCTTATAAATATCTAAATTTAAAGATAGCTGTTATAGATTTCTGTAATTGAATATATCTGACAAAATTTACTTTTATTAAATTGTGAATAGATGATACTGTTGACTTGCAAAGGCAACATAGTAGCAAAGCAACCCAATATACACGTAACTGAATTTTTGGTCATAAATCTTGTAAATATAAATCAATAAGTAAATGACACAATCACAAATCTGTGACCCAATGAAAGATAAAACTTTTTTGCCATTTGATATATCCACGATAGTAGTCTCAAGTTAAAATTACATTTCATAAAAGAGTTACGTGTAAATGCACTGTAAGAGAATAAACCTCGTTAACATAATTTAAATTATGGTAGAACATCTTTGTTTATATTTTCTGTGGCTGTCGCCATCTTTGACTTACAGCCTGAGCGCAGCAAGAAAGATATGGAAAGAAGAAGAATAAGTGATGACTCATCACTTATTCTTCTTTCAATATCTTTCTTGCTTTCTGTATAACTGCGCTCAGAAAGCCAGAAAGCAAGAAAGATATGGAAAGAAGAAGAATAAGTGATGAGTCATCACTTATTCTTCTTCTTTCAATATCTTTCTTGCTGCGCTCAGTGGCGACACCCACAGAAAATATAAACAAAGATGTTCTACCATAATTTAAATTATGTTAACGGGGTATATTCTCTTACAGTGCATTTTACAAGTAACTCTTTTATGAAATGTAATTTTAACTTGAGACTACTATCGTCGATATATCAAATGGCAACAAAGTTTTATCTTTCATTGTGTCACAGATTTGTGATTGTGTCATTTACTTATTGATTTATGTTTACAAGATTTATGACCAAAAAATTCAGTTACGTGTATATTGGGTTGCTTTGCTACTATGTTGCCCAGCGATCCTATTAGGTCGCTGATGTTGCCTTTGCAAGTCAACAGTACCATCTATTCACAATTTAATGAAAGCCGAAGTAAATTTTGTCAGATATATTCAATTACAGAAATCTATAACAACTATCTTTAAATTTGGATATTTATGAGATAGCTGTCGGAATAATTCTGAAGATGTTTAAAAAAATATCATTTTCCTTATTTTAAACCAGTATTAAAACTTAAACCAGGATATTTATCATTCTCCAATGTTCTCATACTCAATTTTGCTGATAGATTTTTTCACAATTAGCAATTATATAAATTAATAAATAAATGTAACTGTTTTCTTTAAAAAAGCAAAAGATTCTCACATGCACGCAGGTAGTTATGAAAAGTTTTTGAAAATAACCTGCAAACTATAACTCAATCTTCGTTTTTTAATCTTTTTTAAAATTAGAGGAAAATATAAGTCGATTAGTCGTACTCGTAAATGCCTAATAGGTAAAAATGCCAGTGGCAGCGCATTCATCACCGTCCTGTTAAAGCACTTTATGGGTTTTGTGGTTTATATTTTTTTGTGTTAAACAAGCTCAAGGCTTAATTGATAAATTTCGATATAGATTAAATATACGTAAATTGTTGCTTGTTAGTTAATATTTACCGCTAAAAAATCTGGACGTGAAAATGTTTATAGGTGGGTGAACCAGGGTGGATCTACTAAAGTTGGTAGTAGAGCTGGTCCATTTGAATTTAGTCTAACTAATAGGAAATAGAGGGGAAACCTACAACATACCCGAGAACTGGACATACCAACAAGGTCTTTCCAGCGACCACTCAAACACAGACGATATTGAGATACGTTCGTGCGGACGGAGATTATAATATTTTCGCAAGCGTACACAATGTCAAAAGTGAGACATTCTTTGCCCTTCGCTCTCAAATATACAAACTTATCTCCCAATTTCCGGACCAAAAATATACTGGATAGTTTTATTTACTGCCGTGTTTGTGAAAAGCACTTGATACGCTGGAGTGTACATAACTGCAGAGTGTAGACAATATATTGGAAGTGCAAGCATAAAAAAAATCTTACCCAAAAATATCCATACTGGAAATTTATCTATGACGTAATTTGCATGTTAAACGTGCATGTTCCAGACAACAAAAAGATCTTTTAAAAATATTTCGTAAACATAGGTATTTCGTAAAATATATTTTAAAAATATTTTGTAAAGTGTTTTAAATATCGTCACAATATTGTCAAAATATACTGGTGGACAACTTTTTTGTCGTTAACATTAGATAAACATTTAAGGAAATGCTATTAAAATATTTTAAAAATGTGTTGCAAATAATGCAATATTTGTAAAAATATTTTAATATACTCTTCAATATAAAATCATTCGTAAAATATTATTTACTGAAAAATTGTTCTTCTCGCCGATTGACAATAAATGTATGATTTCAACAACTAACAGTAATTAATATCATACATATTACACTAAACCAAGACCAAGATTTCATCAAATCCAAAAATACTTGATATTTCGATCATTAGAATCCAAAAACGGTGGAATAACACACAAACATATGAAACATAACACACTAATCTATGCATAAATGTAACGACGAAGTAAATGCAAAATGCCGGCCAATCGACCCCACTGGAAGAAAATTTCAAGCGACGCGCAAGCACACCAATGAAATGATTAGGACTGTGGCGCCATTTGTTTCAAAGAACATATGATTGGATTATTAATTAGTAATCACGCATGACAATAATAAGAAAAATCAGTATGTTGACTGACTGTCTCATATTTTTAGAATGCTTCTCTTTAAGTGCGGCAAAATTTAAAGACAGGCTTATGATTGTGGCTTTCCTTTATCTAAAATAAATTGTTTCTTTTTAGCAACTGAAAGTCATTCCACAGATCACTTACTTAAGAGTCAGTCTTAAAATTAAAAAGGAAAAAACTACAAAAAACTAAATTATTGTGATAAATTGAAATATATTTGATACAGTAATCACTACAGAAAAAACTTGAGAGAAATTTGCAATGACTTTTTAAACAAATATATCTCTGTGCGTAGTAACTATATTTTCTAAGGAATGACGAAGCGGCATATGACAATAGTGGAAGAAATATTTTAAAATATTTGCTTAGTTGTGCATAAAAGGTTAAATTTATATTTCAATAATATTTTATACACAATTTAAAATATTTTGAAAATATTCATACTATGATGAATATAAAATATTTCCACTGAATTGTTTCAAAATATTTTTGCAACCAAAAATATTTCATCAACATTGAAAACCATCATAAAATATTTTAAAAATATTCTATAGGTTTGTTTTTTTCGCTGAGAACCATTCTGGGATGGTCCTGCTCATGCGCAGTTAACTAAGAACGTTCCAACCTTGATAGTGATCGTTTTAGAACGATTCCCTTTCCGTTCCAACCAACTGAGACCGTTCGTAGAATGATTTCGAAACAGTAATTTCGGTACTCGCCAAGGAGTAAGAACTGTTTGAACTGACATACGCAGTTATTAGTATTATATCAGCTGACTGACATTTTACAAGGTATTTTTCGAGTCTGTGAATTTATTGATTAAATTTTAGAATTCTTAATTTTTATTAATAACACCATGAGTGGTGACAAAGGCAGCGATATTTTTTCAGATGAGGAAGCAAGTGAAGATGACTTAAGAGTTTATTCTCGATCAGTCTAGAGTTAAAAATCAAGCTTTTTGTTTCATTTTGTGTCAATTTATGTTTTAATTTATAAACTGTATTTAGTAACGCTTGGTGTTAAGGCATGGAATGTTGATGGTTCCAGAAAACTTGGTGTAACAATTTACACTTTTGAAGAAGTAAGCATAAAAGGCAAACTATTTGGAATTTGTCACTTAATACATTATCGTTCTGGTCCATTTTATTTATTAATATGTAATTCGTACTTTTTATATTTTTTATTTCAATTTTCAGTTTTAGTTTACATTTACAAACTGTGAGCCTAGACCGGTTAGGGTTAGAGTTAGAAATTGAGGTCAGAATAATAACAAAACCTATGAACAAAATGAAGTGCTTCAAAAAAGTTCTGAAACCGTTCCAACCGATTGTCAATACCAGAAACGTTTCAAAACAGTGCAAAGTTAGCGCCTGTGCATAAAAAGTAATTCTAACGATTTCAGAACTGTCTCAGAACGGTTCTAAAACATGGGGTTGGAACAAACCTTATGTTGTTAGGGTGTGGAATAACTCAGTGGGTTAACATGAGCTGTTGACTCAGACGTTAACAAATGACCCTGGTGGTCTTCTTGTAAGAAATTTAAAACCGTTTTAAATAAAAATACAGATATTGAACAAGTACGTAATATTAACAATAAGTGCCTATAAGAGTCCCCGCGCATCCCGGCGTAGAAGTTTAGCAGAGGATATAATAGAAGAGTTATTAATGATGCAAGTGTGCATTAACAACAATTAACAACTGTTAATGGTCATGATATAGTAGAGTAAGTCTTTGTAAGTTACATGCTCCTCACCGACGCCAGTCAATTTTTTAAAACGATCTGGGACTAAATGATTGATTAATGATTACCTATAAATAAAATTACACGCTGGTCACAGTTATCTCTATAAACTAAAATCATTACATAATTACTCTGGCGCACAGTGGACGGAAACGCCGAAAAGCTGGCCAAAATATAAAGGCATTGAGCTATTTTACTGAAATTGTGCATACAGGGGTTTTTTGTGTCGCTGATCAAGAATCCGAAGTTGAATTTGGAAAAAAACAAAATGGCGGCCATGAAATCCCCCCAAAACATACCAAAAGTCGCCAATTATCGCTGCATTTTTACAAAACTTTGTATACAGTTTTTTTTGGGTTGCTGATGAAGAATCCCATATAGAATTTCAAAAAAATTACGGTCAAAAATATATACATAGTTCAAAAATTATTATTGAATTGAAGTGAATTCATGTTTCATTTGTTTCGGGAAAATTAGGATCTGGCGAATGGAATAAAAATGTGTAATGACTTTGAAAACTAATTTTATTCAATTACCATATGATTTACATTCATGAACGCATTCAAAAGGAGCCCGCTTTATGGTGCACGAATGTGCATGCATCCGTGCATTCGCGCACAATTTGGTCAATATCTCGCAAAGATGCAAAAAGATGCAGCTAATTTTTTTATACACTTTCGAAAAAAATGTTCATTGAACACATTCCAATAAGTTTCAAGACCAACCATCACCAACCGCGTAACTTATGGCCTTCTTTGTGGAGTTTATGAATCGTTGCATGTACAAAAATGCACTCCACTTCGATAATTATTTACTAATTACCATATAAATAAACTGATCTGATACTGAGATATTTTAATTGTACTTACTTTCTGATGCAGAATCCATTTTTATGATATAGAAAACTGCACTTTGAGAATTTTTACGCTGCAGACAAAATTTATCGATTTTTGAAGCGTTGCGAGCTGCCGAAGTGACGTGCTGCACGGTCGCACAATAAGTAATTTCCTCGCTCAGGTAGTGAACCCGGACCGGTATTGACGGTCGTTTCGAATGCTAGGGGTACCACTACAACGATTTAAAACGTTTTAATTTAAAAAAAAAAATCTTCATTTTTTTTAATTTTGGCCAGCTTTTTGGCGTTTCCGTCCACTGTGTGGCGGACAAAAATATATATTTTTTTGTAACATGTACCTGAATAGCTTTAAGAATCAAGAGAAATCACCCATCATGGTTGGATCCCATCGTCCTTAATAACGAATTTACATTGTCCTGATATATTGATGAAATTTTTCTCCTTGCATGTCGCTTACCGCACCCAAATTTTCGGGAAAAAAATTTAAATGAGAATGCAGAAAATGAATTTTTTAAATACATACGTTCCCTGACTATGATTATAAATGGGTTCCAAGCTCTGAGTTCCTGTCTATATTGAGTATTCCTTTAAAATCTGCATCGTCAAGCAATTTCCAATTTAAGGACCAATAAGAATGCCTTCTTCAAGTTTGGCATCACTTAATTGGGGAAAAAGTTCTCTTATGTATTTAAATCCTTCACCCTCTTTATTCATAGCCTTCACAATATTTTTTATTAGCCCGAGTTTAATATGAAGAGGTGGCAAAAGAACATTTTTAGGGCCTACAAGGGGCACATATTTAACATTACTAGTTCCTGGTTCAAATTCATTCCTTTCCGACCAAATTATTTTCACAGAATGCTCTTTTACTACACGAAGAAAACAGGAATGTTTTGTAAAACCTCCCTGAAGTCCTATTAAAATGGTTATTACTTGTAATTGTAATTAATTTTATTTAAAACGGTGCTCATACTGTCATAATAATCTTCTTTCATTGTTACTGAATGGGCAATTGCTATAGGTGGTTTTAAATTTCCATTATGTAGTAATACAGCTTTTAAACTGTATTTGGAGGAATCTATAAATAAGCGCCATTCATAAGGAAAATGCTCGATATTAAGTTCCTGCATTAAACCATCAATATCAATACACACGCATAATGAATTTTTTATATTATAAAATGCGGAAAATGTTGCATTTCTTCTTCTAAAAATCGTAACATTTGTTTCTTTAGCCAGTAAATTCCACTCTTTAAGGTGGAACCAAGAAGTTCTGTTCATTGTTTTGACAGCCCCAAGTTAGGTACCAATTCATTCAATTCATTTTGATCAATTAAATGAGGGTCACTAAAACTTTCTGGAATATACAAAGGGTAGCCACACTGGTTTGGGCTGTTTGAAGAGTCGCTATTATTTCCATTACCCCCAAAACAATATTTTGCCAATCTTAAGGTGCAGTTGGCACTGGTAAGTCTGATGCATTGTGAAGAACTGGTCTTAGGGCTGATGGAAAATACGGATATTTGATTTTTTGCTTTTCTTTTTTGGAATATCATCAGCTCTTGTTGCACAAAAATAGCAATCATCGAATGATGATTAGTGGGTTCCCACCATACCATTGGAACCGCAAAAGGCATGCTTTTACTTTTCCCTTTCATCCACTGCACAACTTACACCACAAACCTGGGGAGTCCATTGCTTGTTTTGATCTCCGATTAAAACTCCAAAATATAGAAAATACACATTTTTCACATTTTCTGACAATGGCCTCACTTGTGACTTCACAAAGAATTCTCCACAAATGTCACAAAACTTGTCAGATAAGGTTTTGCAACTTCGACGCGTTTGTCTGAACATTTTTGTCGTAACACAGTTATGTGGACAAACGAAAACACTTTCTAACCGATACAATTTGGCATTTGGAAGGTTAAAAGAAGACTGATACTGAAAATGTCCCACCTTACTTTAACTTGCTCCTCTAAAATTACCGACCCATCATAAAATTTATTACCTGGCAATATAATAGTATCTACTATTGTGTTCACATAAAAATGGTACGTATTAGGACTTGTTGGATATCTTTTCAGTTAATAGAGAGGTACTAACAATATAAAAACAGTGGTGTGAACTATGTTAGAAAAATTGTGTCGGCCAGTGTTATTTGATTTGTTGCAAACTTTTTTTTCTAAAAACTTGAGTTACAGTTTTTATAAACAAATGTTTAGCATGGTATTTCATATTTTCTACACGTGTTTGTTGTGCCTGATGAGCAACGATATAAACAATGTCCACGGTCTTTGACCTAGTACAAGAAAAGCTGATAATCTTGATGAATCATTCTTTGGAACTTACTACTAATTTAATAATCTGTATGCCGTAATATCGTAAAATATGGGTAATTTGGGAGATCATTTTTAAGCATTAATATTATTTATTATTTTTTATGGTATTATAGAATTAAAATAATAATAATAATAAATGTTTTAATTAAGACCAAAATAAATATTTTTTTCATATTGAAATATGTTTATGATGAATATACAGCATGCCAATTTGAAAAGTGCCAACCATATCTTGTCTACAAAAAATGGAAGCAAAATAAATATACCGCCAACTTTCTGGACTCACAAGATTGTGTAATCCTTGTTATGTTAATAACTAAAGTTGGCAAAAATGCGCCACAGGACATAGGCGTACGCCCATAATAAGTATAAGAAAAGTAATTAACTAGTAATAAAAGCAATAAACTGTTACAATTTATAACAATATATGCACAACTTACCCTCTTAACTAGCTTGGTTATCACAAACTGGAAAAGACGTGTAAAAAACTTTGCATCATCATGTATGTTTCTATGGTTGTCTCCGAGAGTAATGCTCGACGTGGTGAAAAAATATGCTAATATTTTGAGAACGACCGTTCGACATCCGTGCGAACTATTCGACAACGGGTTCATTTTTAGCGTCAGCTATAGAGTGTAGCAGTCGATTTACTTCGTCCACTATTTGCAGTGACTCCGCTAACGACGGCACTGTTTTGTAAGTTTTGTATGGCGTCATGTAATCCTTTATAGTAATTGTGAATAGTTTTTAAAGCTGTTTCAACAGAAACATCTTCGAATTTTGTCTGGCTTTCCTTAATAGCTGCAGCCTCGTCTGGATTGAATTGTAGTATTTGTTGTAAATATTCAGCTTAATAAAATGCTGCCATGTTCCCCAACGTGTAAGAATCGGCTGTGGTGGTTGAGGAATACCGAGACGCTATGAAATGCGCAAAAACGTTTAGGAGATTTAAGAAACACTTTTTTAGGACTTGCTATTAATGCATCTACCTCTGGAAACCCTTGTCGAATAGTTTCTGCCATAAGGTGTAAAGCATGCACTTTACACGTAACATGTACTAACCTACAACCGTGTTCTTAAAGACAACGACCTACTAAACGCATTGTTGTGACACCATCGGTCACAAATATCAACACTTGACTTTTTGACGGGTAAAATTTTTCTAACGTCTCCAGCACCACCCACGTAATTGTTTGGCCAGTACACACAGTTAGTCTTTTGCTAGCTAGTAACAGTGGAAATGTTGGTTTAAGAGGATCCAGTACACGTACTATAACATTTACAATAGAATTTTTTTACAATCTGTCGTCTCGTCAACACATAACCACAGCCGTGTATTTCTTTGTGCACATTTGATCTTATTTACAATGTCTTCGCTTACAATTGGTACATAGTTACGCAACGTTGTGCGACTTAGTAACGTCACCTTGGGATTGTATTTATTCCAGAACTCCTGAAATGGTTGTTTATCGAGTATGTGCAGCGGAACATCACAGGCAATCAGCATTAAGAGTAATCGAACATAAATTATGTTGTCGAAGGCACGCCATATATATATATATATATATATATATATATATATATATATATATATATATATACATATGATTAAATACGATTTGAAGGAAACAACTACTCAGCGGGCAAATACCCCGACCTGCATTGAATTACACCTTCAAATCATGATAGATCGATAGCCAATATCATTTGTCAATTCCTAACCAGACATAGATCGATTTCGAACTTATTTGTTCTCTTCAGTATGCCATAGGTTATGGAACAGACAAATGATAGTGGCCAACCTGCTAGTTATATACTAACTATGGTGAAGTGAATAGTGGTGAGAGGTATGACACTTCTCATATGGTCTGATAGTCGGATAGTAGCATTCAGACCATATGAGAAGTTTCATACCTCTCACCACTATTCACTTCACCATAGTTAGTATATAACTAGCAGGTTGGCGCATTGGCTCGCGACCCAACTAGTTTGATTCTTTTTTTTAAGCGAAAACGGTTGCATATACGAAAGGAACATTTTTTGTGTAGAATTATGTATTCTTTAATTTTCACTTCGATGATTTTTCTGTATTATGCGTGTTTTAAAAGTTATTTCCAAAGAAACGATTTTTGCAAATGCTAATTTATACAATAATATTATTTCTATTTTTTGATCTGTTATTGTCCCATGTAAGTTGAACAATTGTTATCTATATTAATATGAGCATGCATAAAAAAATTAGTATTAGTATTTCAAGTAAATAAAAGAACATATAGTCAATAAATAATGACTCCTTTTTATTTTTTAAGCATATTAAAACATTTACATTGTCAGAAGGTTAATTACTATTCAAAATCATTACTTATTTCTTATTAGGAGAAAAAATATATTTCACTGAAAATGTTGAGCCCCACTTTTCTTCGCCACGTACCTCCCCTGCCAACGACATGGTGTAGAAAAATTCCAACAAATAATAACTCATACCGCAGATCCATTCCACTGGCAGTTTTAAAAATGTTACACCAGAACTTGAAAACAGGAAAGGAAATAACAGAAACAATCTAATCTTCCATCAACCGATATTCCATTTTGTAACCACGTATGACTATTCACAAAAAAATTGCTGTTTTTAGAAAATGATTCAATCGATTTAATATTTAGTAAGATCAAATGAAAGCCCTTTTAAAAACTTTTAATTTGACACTTATCACAAGAGGTATATGTATGGTGCCATAAAGGAGTGTGTTTTGGCGGCGCATCCCCAGGCGTACATCAGCTGCGGGAGAAGTATGATCCTGATAAACGTGAGCTTGTTCTTTAGGGTGAGTTGGCTGTGTCTTTCCGCCATTAGGAAGATCTTTGCTCGTATCAACTTGGCCTTCTTGATGATGTATTTGGAGTTTGATTTCCATATCAGGGCCGTGTTCATGCCTAGGTATCTGATAGTATTGTGCCACTGGATGTTTTCGGCATTCATGGTAATACGTGATGTCGGGATTTGCCCCCATCTTCGCCTGAAGAGTATGGTCTTACTCTTTCCGGCGTTGATTTCTACATTCCACCTGTTACACCATCCTTCCAGGAGGGATGCTGCTTCCTGGACATATCTGATGACCGGCCTTGCCTATGATAATCTAGCGATGAGGGCGGTATCATCTGCGTAGAGGGCCTGAGTGGATAATAAGGGTGGACACTATTTAAATCGATCCACGGTTTTTGGCTGTTTTTATGTAAATAACACGATTTTGTGGAGCCTTGTGGGTGCCGTTCATTACATACATGGACAGTGAAACGTCAATAATATTCAATTATTGTAACAAGTGCTGCTGCTAGTAGTTGGTGGTGACATCTCAATACCCAAAGAGCTCCATAATATAGAAATTATTGGTGCTGCGTCGAATTATAGGGCACTATTTTTATTTCATGTATGAGAATAATGATGATTATAGTACTTAAATTTCTTTGTCATTGTAAATCCTCAAAAGATAATAATTTAAAAAATACAAATATTTCATACAAAAAATTGTACTTACCTTCTTTTTTTTTTGTAAATACGTATATACAGAACCGGTAAAAGCATTACAGAGTTATTACTATCTACAGTTTAAAGAAAAAGTTTACAAAAAATCGTTGAACTTTAGAAAGTTTTATGCAGGAGTAGGGGGAAAGAGAGTTTTAGTTTTGCATAATTTGACCTGATTTATTAGTTTGTTTCAAAGTTTGTTACCATTGTTATCATGCAGACAACAAATTCAAAATATTATTATGCGAACTACGTAGTACTTTTTGTTTTGTGAAGATAAATTTATGATAAAAAAACTCGAAAATTGGTAAGAGTAATTAATAAATTAACTTAGGAGAAGAATCTCATAGTTTCTTTTGTTATCTTGAACTGCTACAAATAAAAATTTAATGCTTCTCTTTGCTATGGATAATTGGATGACCTTGTACTTGGAAAAACTTGTATTTTTTAAGTATTATTTTGACTCGAACCAATATACTATTAAAATATAATTAGGTGTTTAGTTTGCAGAGTATATGATTGTGAACTTAATAATAAGAATAATTCATATAATTTATATCGTTATTGTAATGATTGGAAATATACTAATCTTGCGGGTGTGTCGGGTTTTACCAATTAAATATAGGTATTATTTAAATACGGTAGTCCCCATTTGTCTGCAGTAATATACTGAAAAAAGTTAAACTAGTTTTTAATTCATGACCTCTTGTCATTGTTTGGTAACTAAAAACTTTTTTCTACTAGATAAATCAAATAAATTGTATTTTAAACACAAGGTCATGCAAATAAATGTCTGTCTATAATCATATTACCATTCTAGTCACTGTTTTATTTAAAACGTGTTTTTTCAAATTTTTTTTTTCCCTTATTTCTGTAATTTGAACATTACCAATTGGAAAACGTAAATGTAAAGGCACTTTGAAATTCCTCGACCCTTCGGAATGAAAGAGAAAATCCGAAATTTATATCGATTGCATACAATCCATGATTCACCCGTGGTATTGGTAAGATTTTTAAAGATACAGGTATGACAGTGGTCCCTTCAACGAGAAATAAATTACAACAACTTTTAGGTAGTCCAAAGACAAAATTGAAACAAACGAAAGGTCGGGGATTTACGAAATTAGCTGTATGGACTGTAATCAAAAGTTGGTTGGACAAACTAGAAGATAAATTCAAACTATATTCCAGGAACATATGGCGCATCTCAAATGCGGTAGAACAGATAAGTCTAGTGGTACCCAACATACGTTTGTGAACAATCATAAAATATATAGTAACAGTTTAAGATTAGTTAGGAATGTAATAAATACTAGGCAACTGGATGCATTTGAAACCTAGAAAATTACAAAGTGTAAAAATAGCTCTATTGGTTAGTTAGTCATGGTTCAATAACCGTAACAATAGTATAGGATACAACAGCATAAGGTCAGTTTTAATCATCTGCAGATGATGCCAACTTGGTTGGTAAAACTCGCGTAGAGTGCGATATAGAGTGCTTTGTGGAAAACCACGTTAGAGTTAGATTATTAATGGTTATATTGCCTTTTCTCCTAAAATCTACATTGGTAACCTCCTTATCCTCAGGATGGAAAAAATACGAATCCAGTTTGATTTATGATTACTGGATTTGCCAACACGGTAAATTAACTCATGTATGGCTAAATCATTTGTATACTTTATTTATTTTATACTTTTAGATAATTAATTTATTTAAAATAATTTCAGTATAAGTAAATACTAATTTAATTTATCTTAACTGAGGAAAGCTGAGATCTGACACACTTGAAATTATGCTACTTTTATTTATTTTATAAACAGTATGAATTTGGTGTAATCTGTCCTTTTGATAGTACACTAATTAAAATTTGAAATGTGTAGCTAAAACACTTTGTTTGTAAGGCCAAAAAAGCAGAGAAAAAAAAATTGAAATGTCTTTTAAAAGAGCAGTAGGGTTAATTACCTACTCCTAATACACTTGATCTGCTTTGTCTTCTTTAAATATCCATCTTTCTTGGTGAATTTTAAATTAATTTGTTTTTAAAAGTAAAAATTGAAAAAAACCTCCATGGACATGTGGATATCGCTTACTTAAAAAGAAAAAAGTGACATTTGCACATTTTGGGGGAACTTGATTTTATCACGTTGTACTGCATACATGTTTATGTAATTTTTGGCTCCTCCTTATTTTCAACGTAATGAATATGTCAATACTGTTGATAAGTAAAACATATACACTCTGCATGTAAACATAAATTATTATATGCAAAAATACACATATTATAATACTACATTTACCGAAGAAGCATTAGTCGACGTTACGTGTATTTTGACACAACCTCAGGACTGTTTAAATTAGGTTTTCCTTTTAAAGGTATGTATTTAAAAACTTAAAATTAAATATGAACAACAGATACATATGATTAAGAACAATACAAGCGAACACCATTGACTCAGTCAGTGGTGTTTGTTGACATCATGAACAACTGTACAAATATCTAATTATAATACAATGTATTTAATGCCCATTACTGAGACGGAAGTTTCTGATATCATCAGTTCAGTTTGCAAGAAGAAATCATCGGGTCCAGATGAGGTGCCATGTTGTTTAATCGAAGACGTTAGTACATATCTGATTAGCATCCTAACGTATCTCATAAATTTGTCTTTCCAAAATGGACATTTCCCAGATAAATTGAAAGCAGGTATGATAATCCCAGTATTTAAAAAAGAAAGACCCCCCATTGCATGGAAAACTATCGACCAATTGTACTCTTATCAGTTTTCTCCAGGTATTCGAAAAGGCCTTTGAAGTAAGATTAAATTCATTCTTAATTAAAAACAACCTTCTAACAGAAAGACAATATGGATTCTGCAAAAACAAATCGACCCAAGATGCTGTTCTTTCCTTTTATGAAAAGATTTTGCACAATTTTGATAAAAAACTAAAATCAGCAGGCTTATTTTTTGATTTGTCACGGGCGTTTGACACTATTAATCATAATTTGCTTTTAAAAAAACTTGAAGCATACGGTATTCGGGGATTAGCATATAACTGGATAAAATCGCTGCTTAAGTATCTATATAGTTATCTTTGCGAACTGCTGTTAGATAGTAAATTCTAACCTTGTAATATAGTTATTGAGATTTCTTCAAATTTACTAATCCATGTAATATAGTTAGTATTAACCCATATCTTGTGATATTTTTGTTATTAACTGATACTTTGTAATATAGTTTATATGTTTTACTATATTTTTCATTTCACTGATCTTCTCATTGGTCATGGCGCCTACAACCTCTTGACCCACACCACTATCTGCTCTCCGATTTTTACTGAACCTAGCCGTCATCTCGGAAGCTTTTTTTATCTTTGTCTTAGGGTGCATATAGTGATACCTTTTATAGTTGAGATTTAGTTGACATTTGCTTTACCGTTAATATAGTGTTTATTTTATCGTATCTTGCTTTTAAAGTTTATCTATATTCTTACCTAAGGTAAGAAGGTAAAAAGAGTTTTCGCAATATATTTTCAACATGAATTTATGAATAATGTGTGGGTAGGAATCATTGATAATTTTATTATTGGTCTTATTAATACACTAAATCGACTAAATGGTGAATATTATTTACAGTTTCTTGAAAAAATGTTCACTACAACATGTGGTTTATGCATAACGGGCGACGCGACAGTGCATTCACACATTTTACTTATTTACTATAATTAAATCAAATCAAATATATCATTGGGTCAGCAGAGAATATGTTGCTCCGATAAACTGGCCACTACGTTATCCTGACATAACGCCGTGTGATTAATTTTCAAACCATACTGTATTTCACTATGACAAATACAGAAGAGTTGTTGTGGAGACGAATTTAAATGGCCGCAAACGTTCTAAAAAAATGATGTTGGAATATTGTAAACAGTTTAATATTCTGTGGTTCATTAATCGTTGTATATGTGTACACGTTGGTTATATGGAATAATAAGTGTAAGATTCCTAGTTGCATTTATGGGCCAATATATAAATAGCTTTTTTTCAATAGTTTTCTTTTTGTTGGGTAAATTATGGCAAGTAACAAACTTTAAAAAGAGGAAAAACTAGAGGTAAGACTATCGACCTTTGGAAAAAGTTTGAGTTATTAAATGTAGAATAATTTTGCCTTCTTTCTGTTGAACTTGTTCCTTATTAATAGAACCGACATTTGTTAGTTAAACAGCTAATTTGTAATCTGTTTTAACAACGAATAAAGGTGAGCATTATTTTATAGTCTTTTTAATCTTAAGGTATTTTTTTTAACCTAAATAAACTATGTAAGTTCAGATAGACCATTATCATTCTCGGAGAGTAAATTAGTTGTTAGTGGAACTCAAATTATAATTATATTAAACGAAGAGCTATTAGTCATCCTACAAAGACAATAGGTTTTGACGTGATATCAGTGTCACGAAGTCTGGAACAGTTAAAAGAAATATGACACATCATCCCACGTTAAACTTTCTCCATTCTCTCTATAAAAGATGTGAAAATAATAATGAAAATACGATCCATTACGTATTAAATAAAAGTATTGCAATTAATCGTAATATTTTATATAATTACAAATTAACATTTCTTTGTAGATAGACCGATGCAATTCGTTTGTATGCTGCGAGGAGTAATAATTTTTTATTTATTAAATATATATTGCAGCTAACACCGTAAGGCAAAACTGATCTACGAAACGGTAGAAAGATATTAGTTCAGTGCAAATACTATTAAAATTTTAGAAATAAAAGGAGTAATTATAAAACTTAATAAGTTAATTTTTTTATCGAAGGTATACTCTAGTTGAAGATATTAATAAGGCTGCTAAAATATTACAATTACTGCATATTTTAAATAGAGGAGAGTATTTCTGAATATTTCGTCCAGGTATGTGCAGATAAAATATAAGATTTTGTTTAGATGCCGATCTGGGAACATGAAAACTAATCACAAAGCATATGTAAAATTTTACTACAATCAGTTAAACCATGAATTAATATATAAAGGAACACAAGTTCAGATATATTTCTGTGAGCCTCAAGATAAGTAACTGAAAATTTGTTAAGGAGGATGCAATGTGGGTAACCTATAGCTGGATGGACTTCATACATTTTAAAACGAAGATATTTAAGGAAACCCCTTCGAATTCTCTTTAGGTTATTAATATGAGATTTTACGAGTTTAATTAATAAAATGTTATGGTCTAGCATATCGAAGGCTTTCGAAAAGTCGGTGTAAGTAACATCGACCTGTTTGGCATCAAAGGCAGTAGTTATTTAAGACAAAACAAATTAGTTGTGGTAGATCTTTTACTTATAGAGCCATGCTGAAATTCTGTAATCCAATTTTTTCCGTAATTAAAAATTGGTTTATAAAAATACTTTGGAGAGATTGTTGATAAATGTGATTTGTCTGTAGGTTTGTATATCCTTCTTGCCGCCTTTTTTAAAAATAGGAATAAATTTGACCTACTTTACTACTTTAATATGTGCGGAAAAGTACGAAGTTTTGGTGAGGGATTTTAAAAAATGGTTATAGGCCTAGAAAGAACACAAGCACAACACCATAACACTATGGGACCTGATGATAATACTATTAGCCCTGTTTTTTAGGGCCTTGACGTGGTTTTCTGAAAATTCATTCTGATTATTTAATAAATATTTTAAAACACTGTACGGTATATATAAAAATTAAAAAAAAAAACGGAAAAGGAAAGACTGGATGACAAACGGAATTTTAAATTCAATAAATACTAGAAATGATCTACATCAGAAACTTATAAAAAACCCTAATAATCTACATTTAAGAAATCAATATAAGCATTACAAAAATAAATTAATAAAAAAACAAAACTGGACTACTATAAAAATAAAATAAATGAGAATAATGATTCAAAAAGTATATGGAACATAGTAAATCATATAACAAATAAAAACATTACAAAACATAATATCACTGAAATAAATTGGAAATTTAGTATATGATAAAAAAGAAATGGCAAATATATTTAATGAGACATACGCTGAAACTGGGAAGTTACTAGCAAGTAAAATATCAAAACAAAAATTTTAATAAAAACATCGCAACTAACTCTATATGTTTAACACCAACATATAAAGAGATTTATTAAATTACAAGAAGTCTCAAAAATAATAAATATCCTGGTATCGATGATATAAGAGCAGAAGATACTAAACCAGTATCAATATACATAAAAAATCCATTGTGTTACATTGTAAATAAAATAATTGAGACTCTAGAATGCTCATCTGCCTTTAACCCCGCGATAATAGCATCTATTTTTAAAAATGGGGATAAATGACTTGCTACTAAGACCAATATTACTCATTACGTGTTTTGCTAAGATTTTTGAAAAAGTGGTTAAAGTTAGATTAGTTAAATATATTAGTAAACATAACCTGATATCAGAATATGGATTCCAAAGAAATAAATCAACACAGGATGCTATGCGATCTCTCACAAATTATATTTAATGCTGCCTTAAATGGAGGAAAAAAATTCTTGTGCATGTTTGTCGATCTGGCAAAAGCCTTCGACACTGTAAATCATGACTTATTGTTAAAATCTCTAGGGGTGGACTTTAAAAGTATTCAGTAGCTATTTATCAGGGCGACAGCAGTGCGTCAGGGTAAATGGTGCAATCAGCGATTTTAAAACCATAAATATGGCGTACCACAAGGCACGATACTCGGTCCATTATTATTTCTAATTTAAGTTAATGATCTATTATCCATTCAAAGCAAAGGTAAAATTATCAGCTACGCCGACGACACAGCAATATTTTATGAGGACAGCTCGTGGAATGATTTAAAATCTCATATAGAACGCGATTTTGGGATGTTAAAAAATTCGTTTGACTCTAAACCACTAATAGTAAACTTTAGTAAAACCTAGTATTTACTCTTTTATTTCATAAAAACCTCAGCACCATAATTCGCAAATTTATCCATTATATTATAGGCACTCAGTCAAATTACACTATAGAACCTAAAAAATAAATAAAATACTTGAGTGAAAAGGATCTGGTAGATCATTGGTTGAGTCCCATTTAATATATTGTATAATTAGTCGAGGCGTGGTTCCAAATTGTCATGTAAAAAAACCAGAATCATTACAAAAATGATTTTTGAAAATCACAGATATACATAAAATAATCGATATAAAGAATAACTAATCATCACCATAACAAATAATATCTACCCCTCAACTTAGCCACATACCACTCAGCATATATTGTTCTAAATGCACTTGTATATTTAAATGCCCTTGTAGATTAGTTGTAAATTAGTTTTAAATTTTTTAGAATTGTAAGTTAATGTATTTGGATTACATTAATATTAAGTATTTTTTCTTCCACAGACAGTACATCTCGTACTATAATGAGTACTTATGTTTATATTATGCTACCATATTCTCACATAAATGTATAATTGAAATTTTTTTTGCAAAATAAACATATTATTACTATTATTATTTTTCAGTATAACCGATACCGGACAGTCCTTCTGTGGCCTCCGACGCCTCACGAGAGTCACGCCCGCTCATTAACTACAGCCACTCCCCACATCCCGCAAGATTAGTGTGTAAATGCCAGAATCGTGTGTCCTAAGCAGACGAAGAGAACCCAGTATGACCACCATTTGGCCTGCCAGGGACTTAACTGAGTTTTGACAGGCCGGTATGGTATTCTGTTCCGACAGCAGCGTAGGTTTTATCCCTTCGAGTACACCGATTATTAAGACGACCATTTTGACCGAGTAGCATGGGTACAGCACTTGGAGCTCGTACGGGAGTTCGCGATATTTGGTCCGTTTCTCCTTTTCCTTCAGGTGACGTTTTTGTCCGCAGGTGCCGGGAATTCGATGACATACATCACCGTGAGTTGATGGTCGAGGAGGACTATTTCAGCTTTGTTGGCTTGGATTAGCCTGATCGTCGGAAATGAGTAGTTCCAATAAATCCGGCATTTCTTGTTCTCGATAACGGACTCAATATCTCCGGGGATGTAAGGCAGCACGATTGTCTGGTCTAATCCGTACGAGTGCCATAGATGGTAGTACAGCACTCGCAACGCCATGTTATGTCGGTGGATGTAGGCCGAAATCGCGTATACGGGGCATGCAGATAGTATGTGCATGAGCGATTCCGGCGCCTGACGGCAGGTCTTGCAGTTGATGTCAGGAACCTATACGCCGCACGCGGCTACAGTAGGTGTTGAAAACACCATCTTGGCAGGCCATAATGAATCCCTCGGTCTCCGACATAAGCCCGGCGGACCTTAAAGAGGCGAATGTCAGCCTATTCGATAAACCCAGTGTTTCTATGTTCTTATAGAAGACACCATGCTGGGGTTTATTGACGTGCTGCTGAAACATATTTTCCTGTTCGGCAACTCTAATGTGGACTTTCAGGGGGATTTGGCTGAAGTTCAGTTACTGACTCTACATCAGCACCTCGCCGGCCACCCACTTGGTGCCAAAGGCGAAACCGAGTCTTCTGCTGCTTTTTTTGCTCAAGTAGCCCATATTCTTTTAAATTTACACCTTTACTTTTACCAATTTGATCTATGCATAGGGCTATATCGCACTTTGTTTCACACAAAAAAAACTCTCATTGATATCTTTAATGTTTTCGTATTCATATTCAAATGAAGTATAGCAAAAACCATATTTTTCGTTTTTGTTTTTCAGAGATAAGCGTCTCTTCAGCAAATATTCAATTAAAACTTAAAATTATGCTTTACAAAATTTAAATAACAAACTAACAAATCTTTATAAAAAATAACTCGTTTACCTGAAAATGTAATTTTGAAAAATACTCCTTTTGTGGAGCACGTTATAAGACACACTGTAAAGAGTGTTGAGAATTCCCCCCACGCCATATAATATTGCGATCCTAAATTTTATTCAATGGTTATTTAACACCAGTTAATAAACATTCATTTCTGTGCAGTATTGTTCATGCTCATTGATTATGCATTTTTTTTAAGTACAGTTTTTTTCTCTACAGCTTATGATTCAGTACAGATTATTAGTTATGAGGTGTAACTAATCAGTTATAAGAATATTAGGTGAATGAACGGTATAAGCTATTCCTTCGTATACTTCACTGCAGTTTATCACAGTAAATTATAAAATTTATTTACTGAAACTCCGTTTAGTAACCAGAATTTAAATCTGAGAAGAAAATTAAGGAAGTTTAGACACTCTATTCCTAGTCCAGAAAGTGACGGGACAAATTAAGGATCACGGTTCCCGATAATTGTGGATATCGCTTATAGTTAAAATTATTTCGATTTAAGCAAGCACTGTTGAAAAAATTGCGCCTCAAGGGCGGCTGCTGCCCGTTTTGCAACCATAAGTTTATAAGCAAATTTTTGGATGGCTACTGTATATCGATGGATAATTTTAATCCTTTCTTATCGTCTTATCGGGGCTTTCCTACACCAATGAGTTTTTCCATTGCTAGAAAAATATCTTAATTTAGTGCCAGTAGAATGAGTGTGATAATATTGATAGCGGACTATTACTGAAACTATCATATGAGGTTCATGTAGCCTGGGATGAGTTATCTCAAAAATCAAGAGACAATGTCGTTCGGAGTATGCATAGAAGCGAGCATAGAAGAGTAGAAGTATGTATAAAAGCGCATGGTGAACCAACACAAACACTAATAATTTGTTTACTTTACCATTCTGTACATTATATTACAATATCAATCCATTTAGTCTACTATAAATGGGTGTAACATTCTTTTGGAACTCTTTCTTGTTAGACAAGCAAAAGCCCCTTCGTCATTTTTAGGAATCTACCTATATACAACTAATTTTATAAAATTTGCAAACTGGAAAATGTATATCAAAACTAAACATTCAAATATATACGAGAAAATTTGAGTAAGGCAGCAACAGAAATTCATATCAGCGCAGTCCTGGTTTACGAAAACCATAAAATTATAGAACAGATATGTATCTGTGTGTGAGCATCTTATTAACGTATTTAACGAAGCTGTCATTTTACAAACTTATTTAGATTAGTGTTGGGGTCAACATACTGTTTCTTCACAGTACACTGTTTTTGAAAGTTTTTACAAAAAAATATTCAGATTAATTGATTTCTGGTTTATCCATGTGCCTAATAAAAAAGACCTCTTTGATGCTTTAATATCTATAATGGTTCAGTGATCTTCTTTAGATTTCATCCTAAAATTGTACATTTATAAGAAATATTCTTACACATTTCTTAGATAAAATACATTATTATGTAACTTATTTCATTGTAATACCAGTTACTATTATATTGAGGAACTTGTTTATGGTATTTGGTACAGGGTGACTCATTGCATTGCAAAAAGTTAATCCGGCGATCCCTGATGACGTTTATTGAGAAATAGTTTATATAAACATATGTTGGAAAATTTGTTGCAAGAGAGCTATACTAACCCTTCAAAGATGGATAATTCCCATTAGTTCGATGTCCGAAACCTTACTATCTCAAAAGTTATTGTATTACTTTAAGTAAAATATCTCAACAGAAGAAGCTCTCTAACGGCTTAAAACAATAAGACTAATTTCATTGTATCCATTAGGTTAAATGTTTATATGATCGTATGCCCTGGTTAGATGTCTAAATTGTATTTGATATTAATAGAAATAGTTAAAAGTGAATAATGAATAAAAAAAATTATCAAATTAAACTTGCTGAAAAGGCATGAAACAATTAATATTAGTGTTAAGGGGTGTACTCATAATCTTTAGGGTACTGGGAATATATTTGCCCAGTGCCAGTGCTTTTCTCAAGATTCTGATGGTAATTTCTGTTGGAGGTATTAACTCTTAATCGTCTCAAAATTTAAAATTTCTGAATCTTTTCACGATATCTATCCGAAACTTGCTACCTATGTTTATAAATAAATATATATATAATTTTTGTAATTTATCTTTTTAATTTTTGGAACACAAACAAAAAAAAATGCTCTATAAAAAGCAGTTTTCTAATTCTTAAGAAAATTAAGATAAATATATGCAAATGATAATTTTGCTTTTACTTTTTGTTTGCTTCATTTGTTGCAGACCATTTCACGAATGACGGATTATAAGAAAGATGAAGAATATAATTCATAAATTATATTTATCATGCAAAGTGGAAAATCAAATCTATAAGTTTCTTTTCTATCCTGTTTATTTTTTATATAGTCCAAGTTGGATTTTTTTTAAGAAACTCAATGGAAATCGGATGATAATATCTAGTCGATGATGGAGTTTGGTTTTCACAAAATATAACACCATTGTTTTGACCATTGGTTACTTTTAAAGCAATTGAAACAATAAAATGATTTGCATCAGAAATTATTTAATTTATTATTTATTTCATTTATTTGCAACAATTTATCCAACGAGTGATAAAACCCAGTTACAGGATAAATAAACAACAGATATACGCCAAATAAAAATAGTGAACAACAGCGTACAAAAATATATAATAATACAGTAGCATAAAATATAACAACTATATAACAGCACACAAATAGAATAATTTAAATTAAAATAAAATATCACACAATACATAGAATATAAAGACATTAATTAAACATGCATTAAATAAATATTTTTTTATATCAGCAATTTTACAATTAGATATAATCAGACGGTTCGTGATATTACTATAATTTAAGCACATTTGATACATAGGAGATGCAATTAAAATGTTTGTACGAGAGGTAGGAAGCATAACTATATTATTTGTCCTTGCACTTAATCTGAGAGTTCTATATTTCATAAGTGAGGTAATAGGGGGACAGTCAATCTCATTATTAATTGTTTTGTACAAAAAAATTACTCGTCTCCTGATTAGACTGTTCATTTCAAATTTATTAAAAAAGAAAATCATGAGGTGTTTGTTCCTCTAAGAGGATATGACAATGAAAATTGCAGATTTGAAAAAGCTTTGTTGTATCTTTATTAGTGCTGTTATGTAAATATTTTAACTAGGATTCTAAACAATAGAAGCATATTCTAGTTTGGACCCAACAAAACTAACAAACAACATGCGTAGAGTAGACAATTTCTTAAAATCTTTGCTGTTGCGCAAAACAAAACCTAAACTTTTCAATGCTCCAGATACACATTCCTCAATAATTTTAAAAAAAGTTATTTTGGAATCAAATATAATGCCAAGGTCTCTTAGACTTTCTAGGGTGTAGTTGTCCAAACTGTAGTAAAATATAAATGGATTTGTTTTCCGTGAAAAAGACATGACTTTATATTTGGTAACATTTAGATGGAGATAATTGTTAACGCACTAGTTGTTAAGAATATCAAGATTCTGCTGGAGCCTCAGAAATATAATTTTAGATAATCAGCATATATCAAATAATGTACTTGTAGGTTGTCAACAATATTATTAATGAATAATAAAAAAACAATGGACCGAGTATAGAACCTTACGGCACTCCAGATGTTTGAGTAAATTCAACAAATTGGTAATCACGATATTGTATAAATAGAGGTCGACGAGATAGATAGGAGTAGAATAAATTTGTCAAAGAAATGCTAATGTCAACGTCTTCCAATTTTGTTAATAATACACCGTTCGTGGTCCAATCTGTCGAAAGTTTCAACACATGAAATTTGTTTATATTCTGATTGATCTGAGGATTCTTCACAAGCATATTCCATTTTACGTACAAGTCCATTTCATGTGGATCTAATACATTCACAGAATGAATATTCAAAATTATTTTAAAGGTATATGATCTTAAGAATATCTTTTAGTTTTACACTTGCTTTGATATCAGACAGACTTATGGTATCGGGGAGCAGTCTTCTCTTCCTTTCGATGTAAGTATTTTTTATCTAGCAAATTTTTTAACTGTTGGTAATTTTTTTTGGAGAAATTCATATCGCTTTCATCTTTTATAAAATTTATCATACTTTGTCCTTCATTATCTAGCCATTTCAAAAGATTTTCTTTGGTTTTCAGAGGCCAAAGATAAAAATTCTACAATTATGTATATGCTCTTGTATTCTCACATACAGGTCTCAACGCATGTGAATAAGTCTAATATCACAGAATATTTCGGTGCTAATATTTTTGGTCAATGCCAGAATATTTGATCAATTTTGTCGTAACCCTTTTTTTATGGCTTCTCAAACGATTCGTTATATTTCTTGTAAGGTCTGCTTCTTTGAAATACAGAGGAAATATGTGCTTCTGTATTGTCGATATCAACAACAAACTCACTATTTAACTACTTACGATTCTTCTTAAGAGAAATTCCCCTTTTTCTTTCTGCTTCAGTCCTTACTTTATAATGAGGTAGAATATGTTTTTGAATGTTTGCTTTCGTATGAGTAAAATGGAATTCTGTGAAGTTAAATTTATTATTCAGATACTTTTCTGCTGTTCAAATGTATTCTCCATGCTCGTGAATGCAATACACAAATTTTATTCACAACATTGTAGTTTGCACTTTTAGTTTTACTATGTACTATTGATAATGTGATATTTATTCTTGTACAGGGTATAGGTGGAATATACAGTCATTTAAACATAGTTTGCATTTTCAATCGGTATTAGAACTGCAACTGCTAATAACAATTTGCAATGACAACGCTTTCATAAGCACAAAACAATCGTAAGCCACAGAAACGAAAACATTTTCCTTGTCTTATATGTACCACAAGACTAAACAGTAAAAACTACTACACTAATTTATATACCTATGTAGTTCTATTAAAAAACTACTAAAAATTCTTTGAAATAATCAAATAAAAATAAAATGTATAAGGAGACAATAATAAAAGATATTATACCTTTTAGACAACTGCATCTGCTATTTCTTTCTATATATGTTTTATATTTTTAAATTTATTAATTAATTGTTATTTTATGATATGTATTTACTTATTTGATCATGTACTGTACATTTAGATACTAGTTAATCGTCCGATTATACTTGACATATGTGTACTTACAAGCATGAAAATTTAATATTGTATCATATCATGGACTATAAAAAGTTCTACTGGTCGGTATAGATATAAAATGCCAAAAAGTTATTATTCGTTAATCATTAGTAATTAACTACCTATCATAACTTTAAAAGATACTTTTTGGTGTGATTTTTTATTGAACATTTTAATTGGTCTAGTCCGAGTTCCTCAGTTTTATTGCATTTAATTCACTAGGTAATTTCTGATACAAAAATTATTTTAATATGAAATGTTACGTTGTGTTAGAGATGATAATGAAGTGCCTTATATAATATAGATACACCCAAAACATTTAATTTTCAAGGCACCATTTGGAGAAAGTTTCCTAATAATTATAGACCGATAAAGGTCATAAAATTAAGCAGTGTCTGGTATACCATTTGGTTGTTTCATCCTTAACACTAGCACATATTTCTTAAGACTAAAACTAAAATTGATTCTTAAGTAGCCCCAAGCAACAGCACAAGAGGTTCATGGACACTAAAAGGCGAAGTATGAACTCAGGTAGAGTGACTGTAAGAGTCAATTTCCAGGGAGAGCCTAGGCTTCTTCGACTCTATTGCTTATAATGCACACAAGCGTGCTCAGTTGGGGTTTATGAGGCTTAATCCTATTTCAGTAGGATTGTAAAATGTGACTTTACTGTAGTGGAAATAGAAAATTTTTTAAAAGAATTAAGGGAAACTTTGAGAAAAGACAACTTGAATAATATTCAATTATATATATATATATATATATATATATATATATATATATATATATATATATATATATATATATATATATATATATATATATATATATATATATATATATATATATATATATATATATATATATATATATATATATATATATATATATTCACTACTAATTTTGTTTCTGCAGCAAAAGTAACCTCAGTTAATAATCGTTAACTGCAATTGTCAAATTAAGTAATAATATTATAGGTACGTATTCAAACTTAAAATAACAAGTACATGGTATGGTAAATTCCAACTAACTACAGATTTGGAAAGAAGTTGGAAAAATGTTTCATACCTAGAAAAAAATAATTATTGGGTATTACATAAGCATTCTTTCAAACCTAATATGATAGTAATAATAAATACCTATAGTTTTTTATATTCTATACTGTCATTCTTATCTGATTGCGCTAGTATAGAAGTTTTAGGTACATAATGTATCAAAAACAATACGTCCGATAAATATCTACTTATATATCGGACTAGGACAAAGTAGTCTTCGTTTTTTTGATTTTATAACCATAAAAAAATGTCTTCAGATATATCAATAAGAAAAAAAAATTACACATATTTAACAGTAACAAATTACTCTAATTGTATCGTCTTCTTTAACAATGAAATAACTCATTATCACTTATGTAATATTTCTTCTTCATTAGCGATGATTATGTGCAAATCATCCTGTTAATATAAATTAGCAGAATTAAGAGTAACCATAGAAACACTCAACACATCACTAAATCAAGGATACAGTACATATCAATAGTTTCTCAAGCTGGTTGAGATTTGAGGAAGTTAGGAGAACAAAAAAAAAACAGATATGGATTTTGAGAAAAACTCTTCATTCTCTATTTTCTTTTTAACCTTTAAAAGTTGTTATTTAAAGTTATTATAATGCGAAATTGGTTATTTTTTAGATGTTTTATATTATAGTCACCATGTATAATATAAAATCTTTTCAAACAGTTAAGTCCGAAAAAGAATCTAAAAAGTAAACGATTAATAAAATAAAAAATACAGTTTCAATGCAATAATAACATCTTTAACATTTTACATGTGGTGTTAATGCAATGTAGATGGATAGACAGAAGAGGGTCCATAGAATGGCCTGCTCGCCACCATGATTTATCTCCACTTGATTTTTTCTGTGGAATCATTTGAAGTCAATTGTTTACAAGACACCGTCTAAGGATATTGAAGATCTAAAAAATAGGATCTCAGAAATATCGAGGCATCTCCCGTGAAACTTTTGTTAAAGTAAGATCAATTTTAATAAAGGCTGTATTATTCACTGTCTTGACACCAATGGTGTCCACTTTGAAAATTTGGTAAAACAATAACACAATTTTAGTTGACAAATTGTGAAGGTTGAAAAGAAAATACACCTATTTTTAAAGCTACTCTCAAAAATCAGTCATATTGGTTTTTTTACCCACATCTTCCTCAAATATGAAAAATTTAAAAACCGTTGTATTCGTGATAAAATTAGCTTTCAAACAATGTATGACAAGTGGGGTGGTTCCATTTAATATTATAAAGTTGAGGGTGCTGAGAGTTAGTGGGGTGAATTAATTTATTATTGCCTAAACGCTAAAAAAGTTCCCCATTTTAGCAAATGTCCACGAATTTTATAATTCATAGGTTTAAAAAAGGGTGGACAGTTTTCAAATGAACCCAGTGAGAACAAGTGGTTGTCCAAACACTTATATAATGTTATTTAACGTTTGTGTGACGTCAATTAACGTTATATAAACGTTTAAACAACAATGTGTTCTCATTGGGAATTATATTCTGTACAATCCTTTAAGAAAATGTCTTCCATATTTCTCTCTTTCAATAATTGTAATAGTTTCATTAGCATTAACTTTTGGATTATGTATTGAAACTAATGATTTTATAAACCCACTTTTGCAGTTAGTTAATATCTTCCTATAAAGAACGATTAGATTTAAGAATTATTTCAGTTAACAAGAATTAACAATTACATTCATTAAGTAATTCACACAATAAACTTACACTTTCGTTTGTATTACTTAAACAACAAAGACGTGTAGCGTGTTGAGCGACAGTCTTTCTAGTATTTAACACTTTTATTAAATTTGTTACCTCACTTTCTTCAATATTGTACAGTTTCGCATAAAGACGTTTACTTAACTTTAATATAACTTCTCCAAGTATTATTTCTAAAATCTCACAGACCTCCGTGACTACACACATTTTATTATTTTTAATCACAATTTTACATACCTTATATTCTTGTCTTAATTTGTCATAGATTTCTAAAATAATATTCCTCCAGTATGGATTTGATCTGCTTGTATTTTTTTTATTTCTTTACTTAAGTTTTATACAAAAACGTTTTTATAGCAATATTATTGTCACGATTTTTCCACCATAGAGGAAGTATAGTGGAAACGTTTAACTCCTCATCAAAAATGTCTCATATACAGATTGTTTGAGAATTAATATATAGAAGTTTGAACATATCATTCAACTTGTACTTGACGAGGTTTGGAATCTTTAATGGAATATTAACACTGAACTAGGCCTAAACACTTTATACTATTATATTCGACAGGATCTATGCCAGTCAAGTTGGCATAATTTGGGAATTATTGAAACAAAGCTAGGCCTATTTATACATAAACTATTGTCAAGCTTCGATGAATGGTAATCTAGCTGGTTACCAGTAAAGTAGATTATTTTGGATTTTTCATTTTATAATATCTAAGGACATCTAGTTGTCTTTGGTTTGTAATTAATCTTTAGTTACTAATGTCGTATAGCTCTCTACAAATGTATACAGGGAAATAACAAACGCTTTCTTCCATATTTAAGATGGGACATGTATGATCTTTAATTTAGTTTGATTTGATCACCTTACTAGTCCAATAACATTCATTACAACTACTCTCGTACATATATTGACCAACCTTTCCTATATTCAATTTATCTGTTTAAACTTCGCCTTAGAAAGAGGCAACTTAATATTCAGTGAACTAGAAAATTAAGGCATTTTTGTTAATCACAATGTGAATCTTTTAATGTGAGGGCTAGTCTTTTGGATTTAAATCTCAGTCGACGTAAATAAATAGATTAATTCTATCGATTTATAAGAAGTAATTTAAGATATTATATTTTATTTAAAATTTTGAAATGATCACAGCTACATCTGGAAAAGGTACCATCAAAAATGGGTTTGAATTTGAATGCCCCAAATGAAACACGGAAATAATCTTTTATTCTTTAGAATCATAGTAATATAATTATATCCACGTATGACTCTCCACTCATATGACTGACTATTGACGGATATTTGCTGTGTCGGATCACAATATGCCGTAGAGTTAGAATACGTTTATTATTATTGGGAAAATCCCTTTCCTTCGACTTCTTCTACAACATGTGATGCCGAAGGTAGATATGGGCTGGGGGAGAAACTTGCTTCTTCAACTTTTTGTAGGAATTAACTGTATTATTGGATATTATTATCTCATTTGCAAGTTCTACCATATATTCATTCTGAATCATTTTCAGCCTCGTCTTTGTCTTTGGCCTTTTTTTCTTTTAGGTTTTACGACTCCATACGGCATACCGGTTGGTGTATGTAGGTACACGATCACTGTTAAGAAAGGAGCCATGTATAAGGCAACAGTACGCATCTATCGCATAGCTGCGTACACGATATAAGTACACCAACCTGAATATTTGCACTCGAAGTATAGCAAAGCTTCTTATCTTCAGATGTGTCAAACTAAGAGTCAACAGTTTAACTGTTAAATGATTATTAAATTCTCTTTGGATGTGTCCTCAGTTTTCCTCTGAATATCAATAAGTTTTAAATAAGATTCCCTAGGTACTAATTTGTTTTTCCTACTATAATTGACCATTTTTACCTTTTACTTTTACTACTATTTTTGTCAACTCTTCTAGGAATATTTGCAGATGTTCAATGTGGTAATGTCGTAATATTTTTATATATGTCATCTCATATTTCTTTGATAATTGGTCCAAAATTATCCATAAATATATGAGTTACAACGTGAACAAATTTAAAGGTTAATTAATTACAAAACACTGTTTCTTTACTGGTCTATTTTTTAATTTATTTCGTTAGTTTTACAATTAGTTTCATTCTATCCACATTTCAAGTAACTTTGAGTTAAAGCAAGAAAAGAATTACTGAGCTTAAATAAAGAAATGTAAATGAAAATTACGTTTCCAATCTCACGTTTTTTTATATTTCTATTATTTAATGTCATATAAAAATAACACACAAAAACACGAAATTACACCACAGTGATTTTCTTTTATATTTTGTCTCATGAAAATAATAATTTTTTCTTAGTTTGTTACATTAAAGTGAATACAACACTTTTTGGCAATTGTACGGCCGGGCAAGATTCTTAACTATCTGTATATATCTCTGATTGATGAGGTGCTTCTTTTAAAAGAACAACTAAGGATACCCATAAATAAAGTATATTTAAAACTGTTCTTTTTTATTACAGTTATTGAAAAAAATTGTCAGCGGCCACACCCCCCACCCACGTGGAAATTTCTGGGCACGCCAATGTCTACACATACTTTCAGTATTGTAATATTGCTTGGACCACTGCACGGACTGGCTGTGGTTCGACTCGTGGTGACCGATTCGAGTTTGAAGTGAACAGCTTCACCGGAGTTTAAGAGAAGAAGTTAAATTTTCTCAGAAATTATCTGAGAAATCTGTTCAATCAGAATTTTTAATATCGAGTGCAATTGGTGTTTAATTAGTGCAATAATTGGTTCATATGTTTTTTGTGAATTGTTGTGAGTGAACCACTTGTTGTTGCCTGGTTACTCTAGCTCTTGGAGATAACACCCACATAGGTTTACATTATTGTACCGTGGTTATAAGAATGTAAGTGTTTTGTTCCATTTTATATTTAATAAATTTTTCGAAAAAAAAATGTAAATTATCAATGCTTTTTATGAGGTATTATCACACGAATCATACAAGTTTTTTATCTATATTATACTTAATGAAATATAAAATTAGACCGAAATATTTTACCGCAACTTGGCAAGTAAAGAATTTATAGAAATTGAAATTACGTAAGGAGTTGCTGAGACAAAATCATGATTTCAAAGTGAATTAATAGTTAATAGCATTTACAAAGAGATCTTGTACCCTTTGGTCTTAATTAGGAATTGAATTTCTACATGATCATGACCTGAATATACACAAAAGATACGAAAAACCGAAATTGTAATTATTGATAGTATTTTTAAAACAGCAAATTTTTAATTTGTCAATTTGCATTTTATAACTAGTTTTGTGTTGGATCTTTTGATCAACACAAATTTTGATATCTACTCTTGTTTTAGAAATAGAAAATATCGAGGTTTACGAATAAAATTTATTTATTTTTTTTATAAGTATTCACATTAATTTCTCTTACAACAAATTCAATTAAAATAGTGGAAAATCAATTGATACTTACCTATCAAATTAATTTAGTATATGAACGAGGATGATACCATTTGCCAGAAAAATTTATATATCTGTATCATTTATTATATGACTTTTGTTTAGCCACTGTAAATTTTCGGTACATATTACAATAATCGCACAGAAAAATCATTAATGAAATGATTACACTATTAAAAATTACCATTACAATTTATGAAATTAAGTGTATTTGATCTGTATTGAAGGTTAGATAGAGTCAAGTAAATTTAGTAAATAAAACACATTTGGTTTTCTTACGTATGGAAGAAATTGACTAGAATGCGGAATTGCGAATTCCCCCCGAAAATATCAGCATGATGCAGCTGTTGGTACGAGCCTGTAAACTTTTGTTTTTTCTATGAAAAATGCAAAATTTTACAAATATCTGATTCTAACTTACTTATATACATGGTAGGTACCTATACACTTTGCACACAATTCATTGACTGACTAACTTATCATATCTTCATTTATTCTACTACTTGATTAGTTAGAGATTCTTTTACAGTTACATATGTAAGTTAATCTGACGGTTACTCATCTTCTTCCTTAAGTTACATCTAAAGACCTCAAGGAGGTCTCTACATGTAACTTTCTTCATTATTATCGAGGCAAGAATCAACTATCTAGATACCAATCTTATTTAGTTTTATTCAATGTTGAAATTAGTTCTGTCTACTCAATATTTTGGAAATTCCTTGTTTATTACAGGAATAATAATTTTTAAAATATATATCTAATTAACAATGAGATTTTAATTAAATGCTGTTCGTCAGTTTTGCACTTGTTAAAACAACGGATCAATTTTTAAAATAATTACAGTTTTTTGTTTCATATATACACATATTTCCACAGATCCCCTTACTTCAACATGTGTTTCGATCTTGTGATCATTATTAAAGAACATGTTAATCGAGGTGATCTCGGAAGTGTTAATAAGTGTTCTAATATTAACAATTTCGTTAAAGTTAGATTCGTTTAAAAGCAAACAAAATCTATTTTAATAACCTCAAATAATCATATATTTGTGATGCACTTTAAAGATTTTAAAATATTTTCATTAGTAAAAAATGGTCATTGTTGAAATTACAGGAAATAAAGTATTATATTACCTACCCCACCACATGCGAAACCAATTAAATCCCGAAATGCCTAAGTAGCTTGCAGATTTCCAAAATGTACAGGCAGTTCGCGGACTGGCGGCTGTTTTAGGTATTTCGCAAAATTGCTAGTGTATTTTCGGTAATCTAAGAAATATCTTGTAGATTAGGTAAGACAAATAAAGAAACAACATGCTGGTGTTATGAACTAGGAAGTCTGGAGAATTTCCAAATTAGGGTATTTCACGGAACAGTTAGCAGATTTTAATCAACCTGCTGGCTTAGTCAATTTTTAGACAAAGAATAAACACAAAGTTGTTAGTAATTTTATCAAATGCCTAAACAGAATCAGTCTGCGGATATGGGAACTCTGCAGACTGCCTAGATGTTTAAGGGATTGACCAATTTCGAGCACTGCCGGTAACATATACACAAACGAAACAAAAGATTTAAAAATAGATATGAGAGAATCATAAACATAATTCAATAATTGCAATGATTTTATTATAATTTAAAAACTCGTTTAAAGTTCTTAACCTTGGCAGCTGTTAATTACAACAGATACGAGTATAATGATTAACTAGATATGTTTTCATCATTGACTCTCCTGATAATATATGTAATTGAAATAATTGATTATTAAAATATACAAATGATTGATAGAATCAGGAACTGGCACGTACACGGTGGTATTTTCATTATGAAAACTGTATTGTAAATGATTATGAAAGAAAAACATTGCTATCGCTTTTGTTTAGATATTAATAAGACAAATATCTACTATTTACAGATAACCCTTTGTTTATTTCCTAGTTTAAAATAATATTATATATATGTTTTTATATTTAGATGTTGAATGTAGAAATCATAGACTTTCCTCACCTGTGATAAATTAATTATACCTGATGTCCTTCAAGACTTACAAAGGATATTTAAATTGTATGAAGAGATATAATGTATGTTTAAAACTGGCACATTAGTACAGTGTTATAAAATACGGATCCGTTGGAAAATATCTGTCCAAAGTTGTATTATCTTTTGCATGCGACACATTTTTTGAGAAATGAATTAAATTCAAAACAAATTCCAACGCAAGGTATAAGAAATAGAACAATTGAAACTTATCGTTGACATCGAAGGACAATCGACTTGCGACAACTGTAATAAAGGCGCCTCGAGTCATCTATTTTCTTTGTCGATGGCGTGCCGAGGACCTTTGTTATCAACAATCAATTTAAATTTATTGCCCAATTTTTCTGTGCCTTAGCATTTTTTCTTTCTAACTGTTTCCCTTTTGTACATTTGAAAATAAATTGAAGAGCTTTGCATTTACATTTTAAAAATAGCGCCACACCCTTTAGCCAATAATATAATTAAATTAAATGTGACACATTAATGAGCAACTATCACGCAAATTTTGGCCATGATTTATAAAAAATGTAAAAAAGCAATTTTGTGCAAATATATGATGATAAGATGAAACCATAAAAATGTGTGTATGTCTATACGTCAGTTGAGGCCCTAAACTTTTTTCATGAAACTTTGTTAAAAATAAGTAAGGGTAATTATAGAAGACATTTCCTGCTGAAACCAGGAATAGTAAACATCTAATTACTACATCCTGTGTTTAGAAATTGTTTTCACTTATCTTTTCTTCAGAATTACTAAACTGACGCCTGTTCAGTATGTAAAATTTCAAGAACCCAAACATCAATTTCGATTTACCTCATGACAGAAACGTAAATAATGGATATATATTTTTATAGGTATTTTTGAGTTTTACGGTGTGCACCAACCTTGCTAAACAGTTTTTTATACATATCTATCGATGAAAAAAGTTTTCCCAATACTGCATATTTTTTGAAAGACACTGAAAAATCTCTTCTTTTTGTTTTGTATCCATAAATAGGTTGAAATCAGCCCATTAATATAAGTTTTATTGCTCTAAAACTGTGATTCATTCTACCATCTTTATGTAAAGATATCAATATACTAAAATGTTTTGAAGATAAGTTCACTGAAAGTGCGTCTGTTGTAATGTCAACATTGCAACATTCAGATAAAGCCATAAATATACATTACTTATGTTTATATTATTCACCCTCGGTGATAAGAATGTATATAATAGTTTGTGGTTTCTTGCACTTCTAAATCTAAACATTTGAAGTACATACGCAAACATTTAACCAAGTGCTCGTGACAAATACATGTCTTTGCGTACGAAACGGTAATAATAGTGAAAATATAAACATATTTCTTATATCCAAATTTTAGTTACTTTGTCAAAACTTTTGCCTATAAAAAATATACTCTGAATATACTTATATTAGTGCAGATAAACGAGGTTTATTGAAAATTGTTTTTATATTATTGTTGGAACAAAATGATTAATTGGTTAATATATCATAGCTTTTTAATTACAGTTCATTGTATATTGATAAAAGTATAGAAATGAATGTAACTGCTACTAACAAGACTTTGCTTGCAGGGATATTAATTGAAATTATATAAAAGAAAATTTTAAATTGATTTTACTGTGAATCATTTACGTTAGTTCTGTTTAATTTAGCGCAACATACTTTGGAAAGTAACTACACATAAAGTGCAAACACATGTAATAATTATAAACAAAATAATAAACAAATATAAATTCTATTACTCTGTTTGTAAATAAAGAAACTTTTATATCTATTAAAAAGCGAGCAAAGGTAAGAAATATAATACAGCTTTTTAATATTATTCTAAAATATACCAAACTCTCCATAGTTGTAAACATAATTTTATTTGCGTGTCCAAGTTGATTTCATGAAACAAGAAATCGAAAAATAAAGTTTTGTGCATAGTTATATATTATAGTCCCATAGAGAGAAATTTGTGGGAGTTCAAATCCGACGATCTAGGGTACACAAAATTAGTCCTTTCATCCTTCTGACAATTTGGATAATCGAAATCGAAAATTGTTTTATATACTATTAAGTGAAGTTGTCTTAGCACAAAATGAGAATATAACTTTAAAATAAATCAGAACTGTGTGCCTTATAAATCAGACTTAACAGGATTCAGCACAATACGTTATATAAGTGTATCTATATTTTTGAAAATATAATTTCTTACACAGCAAAAATTAAAAAAATTACTTACCTACATAAATTATATACAAGCTATTTCATGTGTAAAAATGCCAATTCACGTATATATTGTTCTGTTCAAGTAGATTCTCTTAGTTTTAGTGCAATTTGAGTTTGTTTTGTTATAAATATTTTTAAATTATTAACATTGTCTACATAATGTTCTATGAAAGCAATTAAATTACTCTCCTAATTAAATATTATTTCTAAATTTGTATATAGTGTATTAGAAGTTCATTGATAATATTGGTTTTGTAACCTCGCTACTGTAAGGTGGCAACCTAAATAAAATAAAAAGAGCAGGTAGGGTAGGGTACCTATTATGATATAAGGATTCTGATGTGCGATACTAGAGGAAGTCAGGTGTAATTAATCAATATCCTGTATTGAAACTGTTAGCTTAAATGTGGTTAAACATTAAGGTGCGTTATCTATTACTTGATGAATTTAGGAAAGTATTATGGTGATGTGTTTATAAATTTCAATAAAAAATAATAAACTATACCAAGTGGTGGATACTCAGCAATTAAATTATTTGTATGTGAATGCGATTAACATATTACCCAAAAATTAAATATTATTACGCATTTTTTATGTAAGTTCGAGTTCAAGTTATAAATTTAATCTAAATTTTTATGTTCGATAAGCAAACCCGATGGTAAAACTCCATAATTTTGTGTTCTAATAATCATTGCCATTTTAAGAACACTGGGTGCGATGTGGCGTAGACCTAGTGCCCCAAGTACATGCATGTATTGATGTATTGCGTTTCTGTTAGTATGTTTTTCTCTTCTATCCACTTGACAAAAAAAGTATTATAAAAATTAGCATGCTCATAACAATCAGTATTTCTATTAAATAATATGTTATCAAGTTATCATCATTTATAAGCATCAATACAAACTGTTAACGAAATTGACTAAACATACAAAAATTATAAAAAAGGTGCCCCACATTGGGCGCCAAATATTCCAAAGTATATAATGATTTTTGTTTTGTTAGTCGTTAAATGCCTGAAATTAGGGATTTTTTGTAAGCATTTTGAAATAACACATACCTACAATATTATAATACTTTACAATATACCGGATCTTTCCAAGGGCAAAACTGTCTTTTATAATTAAAGCAAATTTTGATAAGTCAAAATAAAATTGTTGGAACTAATATAAAATTTTAAACGATTTTTGACTACTCTCAGATCACTATTCGTCCGTCAGGTATACGGTTGGAGAAAATACACACTACACCCTAACAGAACTTGCGAGAATATATTATTTACATCTGTAAATATATATTCACTTGTGGCAGAGTCAACTTGTGGGCATTGACTCTATGATTCAACGTTCAATGGTTGCATCTATCTTTCACTGAGTTCTCTGTCGGAACGAATAACTTAAATTTAAAACAATTGTTACTTAATAATTGGCCATAATCAAAATCTTCGCATCTTATAAAAATAGACCTGGGTACAGCGTAGAATTTCTACTGTGTACTACATTTTCTTTTTCAAATATTTCTATGCTGTAGCTTAAAATGAGGAAATGCAAATCCTTTAAATAAAAAGGGTATGAACAAAATTATCTGCCAACACAGATTACATCTCAAATAAAAGTAAGATAATAATCAAGAACAAGAAACAAAAATGTCTCCATCAAACTCTTAACCTAAATCTGGCATGAAACTTTCTTTAAGTAGATTCTAAATTAAATCTCGAATTAACAGTATACTACTAAAAGATGACGCGAAGCGCCACACAAATGCAATGATAATAATATTTATTTATTTATTTGTATAGCATCTAACAAGTACAAAGACCATGTGCTGGATGAAAAAAACACACACCTATTAATGAACGTAATTACCTAACAATGTAAAATGAAAATTGAAAATAAGAAAACTTCGAATAAAATAAAAATTACATACAAAATATATACACATACTGTTTACATATTTATACACATATCCATCAGATATACTTACCTATGAAAAGTTGGATTAGATGAAATCTTTTAATTTTTTCAAATAATCATGCAATTCTGTCATTTCATCTAGAAAGGCATGTTATAAATACGCGAAAATTTTAAAACATTAGTCAGAGAAGATGAAAAGTTTGAGTATATCGTGAATTTACCTTTGGATTATGAAAATTTAATCTGTGGAGTATATCGCTACAATCTATTTTATGATGGATGATTTTATTTAAGAAATTTATGTCAAGGTTGTTATCAATTAAGCTGCGTATAGGTTAAGTTAGGGTTAGGTTTCTTGTGAGTCCCAATGGACCCTCCACTGCGGCCTTCAGCAGGCCTTTTGTGGCTCACACCTAGTTATATTTCACCCAATAAGTTCAGTCTCTTAACGAAACTGATAACTTTATTGGATGAGAATGTGTCCAGATCCTCTGGCAGTAGTTGCCCTTTGCCAAATATTGAGAATTGGATCCTCTCCACAGTGGGACAGGTACATAGGATGTGGTCTGCCTTCTCATCATCTTCCAGGCATATACGGCACTCGGCGTTTTCCGCCAGGCCGAGTTTATGCAGATGGTAGTTTAGTCGGCAGTGCCCGGTATATAGGCCTGTTAGAGTTTTCAGGTTTACCCTGTTTAATTCTTAAAGTTTCTTAGCTCTTGATTTCAAAGGGTATTTTATAAACGCCTTCGAATGAACTAATCCTGGTAACTCTTGCCAACGCTGGAGAGTTTTTCTTTCAGCCCAGGTTGAGATAGCCAGCTTGGCAGTACTTGAGGATATGCCAAGTATTGGTTCTGGTCCGATGAATCGTGATCCCGCTCCTTCTCTGACTAAGGAGTCCGCTATTTTGTTACCTTTCATACTAGAGTGGCCGGATATCCAGACCAGAGTCACTTTGTTGTTTTTGCTCAAATGATTTAGAGCTTTCTGACAATTCCATACCGTTTTGGAGTTACACCGGTAGGAGCCAAGAGCTTTTATAGCTGCTTGACTATTTGAGAAAATTTTTATTGATCTGCGTGTAAGATGCATATATTCCAGCCCTCATCCACACAGTTCAATGGCATAAACCTCAGCCTGATAAACAGTTGCATGAGTACCTAGGCTTGAGAATATCCTCACCCTTGGTCTATAGCTATGTACTCCGGCTCCTGTTCTCTCGGGAGTTTTGGAGCCGTCTGTAAACCAGCAATTGTCTGCCTTCAGTAGGTCGGCTTTATTCCGATCCCACTCATCTCTTTCTGGAGAAAGGATGTTGAAGGTCAGCTCGTAGTTGGTCATGGTAGGCATAGTATCCGAGGGCATTCCCAGGATGCTGTGATTCTCTATGTCATCCAGCAACCTGTTCCGCTCCATAATACTAGTCTGCGGCACATTAATGGGCGCTTGTTGCAGTCTGTGGGTTGCCCACCTGGCCTCTCTCTCCAGATATATATGAAGAGGGGGTAAATCCAGGAGGATTTCCATTGCAGCTGACGGTGTGGTGCTAATTGCTCCCGTTACGGTCATGCATACTAATCTCTGCAGTCCAGAGAGTTAGGCTTTGGCCGTCCATTGTGATCCTTTCGGGCACCAAACAATAAATCCGTATGCTATCATTGGTCAGATGACCGTGATGTAGATCCAGTAAAGCTGCGTATAGAAAACATCAAGTAAATCACCAGTGGATGGATATATAGGGTGTTTCAGGTTTAAAGTGACATAATGTTACGGGAGGTAGAGAATACTTAGTTGAGTTCAAAACTTACCGTTGAATGTTAATTTTTTTTGAGATATAGAACGTATTATGGTTTTTGACTAAAACTGCAGTCGACCATATTTCTGGAACGACTTTAAATATTTGAATAAAACTTGGGATAAATTTTATACTCCTTTAGTCCAATCAAAAGCATAATTTACTTTGGAAAAATTCTAGGACTGCACTCAATTTTTATAATGTTGCTCTCAGTGCCGCCAACATTATCCTGTGTATTATTTTTTGATAAATGTTAGTAAATATTTAAAAAGTCAATGTATATAAATGTATAACAAAATGTGATAGTATCTGAAGGCACGTTTATAGTTATTTTTCAATAAATTTTTAAAAAAGTTGATGGACTAAATTTTAAATTCTACAAGTAAGGCAATCAACCAGCTAACGTCATTGTTTTACTAATTTTACTTAAATATCGTACACTAATTAAGTATTTTCATTATATTGGAGATGACACATTTATTGTAAATTTAATGATTTGTGCAGGACTGAATTCGCTTTAACTTCCATGATTAAGTACATTTTATTTAAATTTGTTATTTATATGATGTAAATCATTTTTGAAATACAACAATAAGAGAATCAAAAGTTAAAATTGAAAAGAAGAGTTTGTTATTTGTTTTTTTTATATATATGCAGCGTTTCTAAGCTTTTTTAAGTATACAATTTCCAATTAAAATAACGTACAATCAATTTTCTTCATGAAAAAAAAGTATTAATAATGAGGCTTGTATTTACAATCACAATTAAAATTAGTTACTAAATACCTATAGAAAATAATATTAAAATATTAATGAAGTTTGGCCATTTCATTTTGACAAAATAAAGTCAAAATGAAACATTTTAAGCAAAACTTACAACACAAAAATAAAAAAAAAACGAATTAATTAACATAACAATGCAATTAATTAAAATTGCAATATATTTTCAAAATAACCACTCCCAGCGTCAATGCACTTCTGAGAATGTTCTGGGGTTATTTGATTTCAGTAAACTGTGATCTATATCCCATTACAATATTCCGCTTTAAATCTGAAGCACCCTGTATACCTTGAGATTTATATAAAGATATTTAAGAAAATAACGTTGTACATTCCCTAATTTATTTATGTGAATATTATAGCACGGTTGAGAAACAAGAAACGCACACTCTAAGCTTAGATTGCAAAAATAAAAAATACAATTTTGAAATTACAATATTTGAGAATTAATAATATATCCCTAATTGAAGAAGTATAATTACTTTAATAAGAATAATGTATATTATTACATGAAAAGTAATAGAAAAGGTATTTCATCAGTACATGAAAATTTGTTAAATAATGTTTTATCACCAAATGAATAGAAACTCGAAAATATAGAAACAAACACTATGGCGGCTGCGACGGTTAAAATGCAATGTTTTTTATTAGACGATGGCCATCGCAAAATCAATCATTTAAATGGATTTACTAGCGTTGTAGAATTTGAGAGCTAGATGAAATACATAGTAAAATAAATGAATAAATATATATATATGTGTACAAAATACGTAGAAAAATCTATAAAAACTGTTTCATGTCTCCAATTAATTAAATGAAAACTTAGGTATGTTGACCTATATCTACACAATGAAAGTCTGTAACATTGAATTTAATCACATATAAAATTATTTCAGACCAATGTTTACCTTTATAGATTCCAGTCTAATGAAATGCCATGGAAAACAATTTTATCCTTTTTTTGTCACGCGTTTTTGACACTCAGTTAACCTATCGATTTATCTAGTGAACTGTAAAAAGTTAGATGAGAATTTCATGTATGATTAGAAAAGGTGCGACACAAATAATTATTCAAATTACTCCACTGAATCCGTAAAGACAAAATCTGAAATCCCTTAAAAGTTATGCTTTGGTGATCTCATAAATATATTATACAAGATATTATCAGTATTTAATTTATTTGTATGATTCATTGAAAATTAAATGTATTGAATTACACCACACCCTTGTCTGTTTCAGAGTCGTAAGACCATTATTCGTGATTAAATTTGAGGTACATTTTTTTCATAACTTTTTTTGAAGATTAAGGAGAATAACTAGGGTCATTTTAATAATCACAAAAGTATCCTTCATTTTTATAAACTGTAACTGGATTCCATATCCCACCAAATTTGATTTGATACTATTTCCTAAAACATGCATATAATGGGTATCTATTAATACGCAAAATGGATCAGTGGCATACTTAGCGTGTAGAGAAACAAAAATTTATCAAAATAACAGTACTATTTAAATACAAAGTTATCTTAGACAAATACTGCCCTACTATGACAGTAAGTCGTATCTAAAAATGTAATTTTAGAGAAATTAACTGCTATATCATTTCGAAATTAACAATTTTCGTTATTGGTAATTAAATTTGTATTCATTCATTTTATTAATGTAACCATTGTGTGCACCTGGAGTACACATGCCATTAAAACCTCAAAACGATTTTTTGCAGCAACGATATCCTGTCATAGCAGGGATGAATATTTGTATTTATGAAATGTTTTGGCATATGAAATTCTCAGTGGCTCAGTGTTTATAAGTTAGGCTTGATACAAGAGGTCCCAGCTTCGAATACTGGTTAAGACATGGTGGCACTTTTAAAATATCGAGACGATAATACAGTTGGCTACAGTATTGTTGTGTGGTACTGTCTATCTCTTCTGAGTTCAAGTCTCAGCTGCAACAGCTTGCAAGTCGTTAAAAAAAATGTATGGCGTAATAAAAAATAGGTTCCCAATGGAGAGCGAACTCTTCAAATGCGAGGACTAATTACCATTAGCTGGAGACAAAATTCCGTTCACATATTTTAGTGGTGATAACGCATAAGATAAATTAGGAAAAGTTCCTATGAACATGGGTCCAGAACTGCGTCCTAAGAGAGTAAAACCCACATGGATAAAGAAGGAGGCTATGGAGGTCTATCTGAAAATGCGTGCTTCTGGGGGCAGGCAGTGTTTAGGTAGCGCTAAAGGTCACGCAGCAATTGCTGGACTGATGAAGAGGGAAATCCTCATCTCTGTCCTAAAGGTGGGAGAAGCGAAAGATCAGCTAAGGTTGTAAAGGAGATATACTCTCACTCTTCCCAGTAGGGAGGAGTGGAGTGAAGGAAGAATTGATTTTCTCCGGGACTCTCTGGTGTGCTACACAGACGGATCTCGGGTGATCACTAGACCATCTTCCGGGGTGGGAATATATATGAAAGGCAAATTAGTGCAGGAGAGTTTCGTTCTAGGATCGTACACCACGGTTTTCCAGGTAGAGGTTTATTCCATCCTAGCGGTGGTTGGTAAACTGAGGTTAAGAACGGGGTGGAACAGATGATATACATCTGCTCCGACAGCCAGGGTTTGGTAAGAAGGGCCCGTCTGCGGCCTATTTACCAGGCGACAGCCTCCCTCACCATTATCATTACCAAGGCCTTTTAAAAATGCTCCCCAAAATTGTTTTTTATTTAGTATTTCTGGAACGACTTGATCTACAACTAATCAATTTGGTATGCAATCTACCAATATCAATAAAGGCTCTCATAATGAGGTAGTAGTTAACATGAACTGTAATTAGTAGCGTGCGAATTAGGGAGGTTCCTAAATTTATTGGCCCTATCTTTTTAACTTATTACTTTTTCGACATTTTCGTATCGGATTGTGATTCTTCTTATCATTTTTTTCATAAAATAGATCCTCTTCTTAATAACACTGTTTTCGCGAAAAAACCGGCTAAAATATGTTGTTATAAAATCCACTGAGTAAATTTGAACAAAATAAAGAAAATAAACTTATGTCAATTTACTCAGAGAAGTCATTTATTTGAATTGTTTCAGTACTGAAAACTTTGCTCACACAAGCGTATTTTAAATTCTCAAACCCAATAAATGCCGGAATACTCATTTTTAGAAATGGCTGACATTCATTTTATCTACAGCAGAACTAATGATTTTGCTTCTGAAGATCATATGAAGAGATTTTCTCTGGTAAATTTTCGACGGAAAAATATTCATGAATCAGGATTTCAATATTTACCAAACGGTACTCTCAGGAAGCCTCTCTTCAAACAAAAACTGCCTGCTCTCCGGTCTAAGACCATTTTCTCTGCGTTCTGACTCCGAGTGGCTTATTTTTTTCCAACAATTAATTTGTTTTAGTCCGAAGGTACCATTTTCTTACGGATCGTTTCTTTACGGACATAAACGTACTTCGATATTTTGTTCAAACTCGATTTAGACATTGGATTCTGTATTATTTTTTTAAAGCTGGCTTATCTCTAAAACAATTAGTCCCACGTATTATTAACAAAAGGAACTGATTTACGCAAATATATTGGAAGAATTATAATTAGATGTCAAAATGTCAAAAAAATGGAATGTTAAAAAGTAAGAATATAAAAATTAGAATTCCTCCAGCTCGTATGCCCCTGATTTAAGTTCATGTTAACCATCTCAATGAGCCTTTAATGATAAATAGACAGTACACCCAATTGCTTAGCTGTAGATCATAAGGTTCAAGAGACATTAAATAAAAACAACCTTATGGGTCGCGTCCTCAAATGACAGTAGCATTTCCGAGCCTATTTCATAGAAACATTTCCTCATATTTCCTTACGTAGAATCCTCTGAAATATGAGAATGGCGTTTCCGGATACCCAGTATAATCGTTTAATTGGGTACAATTAGTTAAACATTTTGGATAGCTTATCTAAAATAATATTTTATTACCATATACCTACTTGTTTTCTTGGGAAATGCGACAAATACGCTGACAACAAGAACTAAATTCATATATAGCACAACTAATGGGAAATACATGTTATAAACTACTACGTAACAATAATATCATATAATATTTAATCCAAAGATGAATGTTATTTCTTAAATGAGTTTATTGTCTAAAAATTCTGTACATACTATATCACTGGCCTTAGACAAATCGAATAGTAATGATTGTAATTAAACAACTGGTTTTCCATTGTCTAAGTTCTCATATATATAGGTCACAAAGGATTCATAAAATCGATAAAAAAAAAGAAATATTTTTTATTTTGAGAGGGCGAAAAGTTTCAACGGGACTTTCTGAATCTATATTTCTTAACTATGTTAACGATCAGACCTACAGTGTAATAATGATTATTTTTCGTAACTATAATTTTCGTCAATGTTTTCCTATCTCAAATCATTCCTTATAAAAATCGTAGATTAATAAAAAATGAATCAGGACACTTACATATCTAATTAGTTTCTTTCTTTTTTGTCATATTCCGGCGAACTTCCCATCAATAAATATTTCTCAAGGACACAAAGATATACCTCACACTTAGATCTTAAGGTTTGCCAACATGTGTTGGGCATAATAGTCACAATTTCAAATTATTTTGTAATGCTTGTTAGTGAATTTTTAATTTATCCTAAAATTATACAGAGTTAAAAGTCTACTTCTGGTGCGGAGCCTAGCTGCACTTCTATTTTTATAATATACATAATGTATATTTAGTGCTTTGCTATCGAAATGCATGAAATTAACTCTACAAATACTAAAGACAAGAATTTGTAAACAAGTTTAATTATTCTAATTAATAGGTAATAAAAGAGTTGGTGTTTAGCTAACGTAGTATGTGTTATGACTCAGTACTCAAGAAGCTTGTGAAACTATTTGTATATTAAGGATAAGTTACTGTATTTTTACTGACATACCTACTTAAATTTCATCTTAAACTGGCGTCTTGTTTATTTACAAAGCCGAATACTTTTCATACGATGTAAGCATGTGACTAACATGTATTTTCAGTTCATTCACCAAAAATGGAGTACATTTTTTTAGTAAATGAGTTATCAAGGTTGTCGAGTCACTGGATATACACAAACTTACAAGGGTATTTGCAATATTGTGTAAAATTCTACAAGAGAAGATGACAAGATATGGCGACGATTGTTGGCTGAGACATATCTACTGGCTATTTATTTTGTTAGGCCATAACATTTTTGTTTATTAGTATTCTTGCTTTTTAGAAAATTATCATTACAGGGGTCGTTTTTATATTCTCGGACTGGGTATGAAAACAGAAGCAGCAGCAACAATTTATTTTTTATTATAATTTCCTTACTTTTGAATACAGGTCTTATTCCACTATTTCAATATCTTTAAACCGTTGTAAAAATATTCACTTGTTTTCTTCACAAAATGACCCTCAACAGCTGCTACAAGTTCGTTATTGTCCCTGAATTTTGCCTCCCTAAGTGTTTTTTTGTGATTCAGAAACAAGAAGTAGTCAGTGCTGTTTGAACTATAAGGTGGTTGTTTAATTTCTTCGAAGCCACAATCAGCAACAGCAGCTTTTGCAAGTCTTGACTTGTGCCATTTCACTTTAATAGAATCCTTGACGTGATGCCTTAAGCTTGAATAATACTCTTCCATTGCTGTACTACCCATCTTCAGATAATCAATGTACAAAATTCTCTGAGTCCCAAAAAATGGTTGTCATTATTTTTCCTGCAGACGAGATGACCTTAAACTTCTTATGAGGGTTGGAGCTCTTGACATGCCACTACATCGACCTATGTCTCGATTCAGGATCATAATAATGAACCCATATTTCATCTCCAGTAACTAATCGGTTGATAGTTAAATCTGGTTCATCTCCACAAAGCGAAAATAATTGTTCACACGTCTCTACCCGAACACGCATTTGGAATGGCGAAAGTATTCGCAGAACCCATCTTGTGCTAACCTTTGTAATCATGGAAGACATGTAGAGTTCTAAAAACCGTAGTTTCTCAAACTACAAATAAAGCTACTAATGCCGTTTCTTGAATCTTGTATCCTCCAGTACCAGATACTTGGTTTTATCAACAACATCTGAAGTGATCACGTCAATCACGTCAATGGGGTGACCTGCATAGGGATCTTGACCACATTTAAACAGTTTTGATCATTCGTAAATAGTTGACTTGGAAGGACATTCCCGTACACAACCAACATTTCTTCAAGAATAATTTTTATAGTTTTTCCTTGTTTTATACAGAATTTTATAACAGCAGGGTGTTAGATTTTATTCATTTTGAGAAATTAACAATGCGCGACAACACAACCTATCAGTTAATTAAATTAATAATGTTGCAATTGTTCTGTAAATTGACATACAAGTTTAAGAAAATAAAACATCGTTTCTAATTAAACGTGCCTTATCTGCATTTAGGTAATGTAAACTAGATATAGGATGACATTATACCGATCACAGCCCTCTAGATGTAAAGAAGGCTGTGTGCCGATGGTCTTAATGGACAAAAGTTTGAACATTGGCTTTGACAGTATAAGCGTTTTTACCAAATACTTCATTGTGAAAAATATGCCACTGTGGATTTCATATTAAAAATGACTTAACACCATTTACAAAATAGTCAAAAACTAATACCAAATGTCCTCTTTTTTGAAATTGCTTCAATTAATTGATTATTAAAGCGGCTGCAAGTTGGTACAATGACTTGTAAAATAATAACATACAGATAATAATTTATTTGTAGTTCAATGCACCTGATAGGCCTGATCAACAAAAATTATACTAGCACACAAAGATGATTATTGATTGATGATAGTATTTTAACACTATCGAGGAGTATGGAATCTCCCAAAGTAAACACTCATGTACCTAGACATTTCTTTTTATGAAAAATGTGATATATTTATTAAATACAAGAATTTGACATATAGCACTTATTTATGAAGCTGTTTTCATTGTTAAGGTTAATTGTGTATTTCCTAACCAATTTCATAACAAAACTACTAAAAATATTATCTGCATATCTACATTTGTATGTCATCTGGATTTCTAACTTCATAAAGTTTATAATAGTTCTATACACAGTTGTTTATTTATTGTGGGCGAGCCGTCAACGACAGGCAATCTATAGAGATCAGTAGCGTGCTGTTTATGGTTTATTTTGTGAAACATGTTAGGTTTCCCTTAAATATTCTTTCTTGATACTACAACTTAAGTATTTATACAGGTATAAAGTAATTTCTAAAGATAAGGAAATAATAAATCTGCCAATATTACAATAAAACTGTATTTTCATTTATTTCAGGTCACACAGCTGGTCATGCTGTAATAAAATTATAAAACACTTAAAAATTACAACTATACCACTTTTTTTACCGCGATGGTTCACATAATTCACATAATTTTATGTATTTTAAAGTGAAACATTAAATTTATCCCATTAAGTTAATCGCACAATCACATGCAGTTTATAAAATAATAATAAAAATTACAATTTTAAAATATGCTTTTTAAAACACTATATAAGTGATTTTGTTCATGTATTTTAATTGTTCTTGCTATATCACAAATAAATGCAGTAAATTTTATTAAAAGTCCATTATTTGTTACTAAAGTTATGAAAAGTAATAATTGTGGAAATCCCTTTTGAAGACTGAGATTTTTTAAACACCTTATATAAATATAATTGTTTTGCATTTGGTATATTGTAAATACAAATAATGTAGAATTCCAATAAAATTCAAAGATCTGTAAAAAAACATCAGGAGGAAGCAAAATTACTACAACCGCTGTGATGGACACCATTCTTGGTTATATAACATTGCTTACTAAACTGCAACTTGAAGCCAAGAAAGCAGCTAACGGGCTGCTGAATAATGAAATGTGGAAAGACAGGTCGGCAGTTGCAAACTAATAAAACCATGAAGTGGTGATTAGTATGCGCAATTTACTTTTATCCGTTGAATATTGGCCGAAGCACCGTGTATTACACACCCGAGAATTACCAAACCACTTGACTACAATAACGTGCAAAGCCAGTTGCCGTTTTAGTGCAATTGTACTAAACTTAGTACCTTTTTGGTATAATAGTAAATAAGTGCATTTTAGGTCCAACTAACTCCAATTTAGCATATTTTGCTAAACAATCTATAAGAATATTTAAATGTCTATCATTTCTGTTCATTTATAAGTAGAAACCTACATATAACTTGCATGAATTCGGATCATTATGTTTCTGACAAGTTGGTGGCTCATTTATGATGATTGATAAGCTGTGACATTAAACCGCACACATTGCTTTGAGACTGTGGTCCTCTTTCCGCTACCAACGGCCAAATGTAAATTGCGGATACTACTGACCTTGTCCGCCCCTTTGTGGTATTATCTGTATATAAAGTAGTAGATCAACCGGTAATGGCCCAGGAAGTCCATTGTTAAAACATGAACCTCTAAATATACCTGTACAAGTTGTGTTCCTAATCGAGTTGATTGGGAGCATATGAGCAAATTTTCAATTTTCCATTCTCCTGCCGAGTAAAAGGTGTGAGATTCTATAAGTAAATATATTCACATATTACATTTTTAAAGATTAAAAAAATTCATTAGATTCCTCTTCTCAACCTTTTTTCCTCACAGTTATAAAAAATCTGTTATAACATAACCGTTATTAGTTATTTTCGAATGTTCTCAAATTTTGCTAAATGAAATACTATCCTTTTGAAAATTTGTTTTTCATATATAAAGCAATGCTATAAAGTTTATATTCCAAGAGTCTGAAATGGTAAAGGATGAGAAGTAATGACTTTTATTCCGCTGTCGCTTGGCAACTGTACAAGAGTATTCCATGTTGAAATATGCTATCTTAATATAATCAAGCAAAAATATCTCATTAGAAAATTGATTAAAGCATATTGACAAAATCAACACTCAGGTGTAGCTCTGAAGGCTTTTGGTTTGAATAATGTGACCATTAAGCTGGTGTTGAATAGTTGAAAAATTTGAAATGAGTTGCGTAAGCATATCTCAGTCACAGTTGTGTAGGGAACAAAGTAGCATAGACGAAGAAGTGGATCATTTGGCGGGACCTCTCCAAGTTCCTTTCTTGACTCTGGGGAGGTTTTTTTGTTTGCAGAGAAGTCTGATTAAATCACAGTAATAAAAGGCATGGTAGATGGATTAAAGTGGAATGAGATAATCAGAAATATATATAAAAGTATGTTCGAAAAACTAATATAGATTGGCTGCTGGAGAGTTGCCTGATACAAAAGATACAAACAACAGAAATAGTCTCAAGTAATTCATTCCAAACAGTTTGGTGGAAGATGTAATTAATCAGTATATGACTATGCAGCAAATTATACGAAAACCTATATTTTTTAGGTGGCTATTGTCTGTATCTTAGGTCATATACAACAGTCATATAAATCTGGGAACACAACAATAACTAATTTTTATGATCTGCAAGTTCTACGGCTTGGAATTCGATTGTACTCTCACATGGAGTACGTGATGTACTTTGCAGGTAGAATGGATTACACCCATTGGAACATGTTCACGAAATTGATTTTTTTGTAACATTAGAACAATTTCAAATACAATATTCTAAATTTTCTACCTTAGATGAAATGAGAGAAAATCACAAAGCATCAGAATATTCACTGTCACATTTACACTCGATCTATTGTTCCCTTCAAAAGAGCACCAGTGTCCTTCCGAAAATAATTCGTTCCATACAATGGAACAGGGAATTTCTAAATATGCTTAATTTTACAACGAAATAGGAAATTGCTATCTAGAGTAGTTGAAATAGAAAAAAACATGGAAAGTTTACCCAGAATAGTTTTCTCTACGTAGGTGGATGTTATTTTATGTCAATTAAGTATCCAAAAATATGCCGAGCAAGAGGTCCTCTGTCTCTTCCCCCACCCCCATTTTAGGGGTAAAAAGTGATATTTTCTTAAAAAATCATTAATAACTCGTTGTTTATCACTTTTATAAAAAAAACGTTTATCAAAACAGTCATAAATATTCGTGATATGTTCTAAAATTATTTTTAGTTAATATACAAATTTATTAAATAAATGCATGTATTTTCTAAAAAATTGGAGTTTCTAATTGACATTTTTTTTTCTGAATGTTAATGTATGGAAGAAAGTCAAGCGAATCCTATTTTTTTTTTATACAATATTTTTACTTTCTTATACCCAATATAAGGGAGTATTGTGATCGTGATTTTTTTCGACCTCGATATTATGTGAGAGTGTGTGTGTGAGTGTGTGTGTGTATCCACAAAAACTCAAAAAATACTAATGGGAGACTTCCCAAATTTGGCGGTTAAAATTGTCAACAACATTTTGGGTGACATTAAATTGGTACCACCAGAAGAGACACAATGAATGAAAGAAGAAAAAAAGGTACAATTTCGGGGAAAAAAAATCAAAATTTGTATTGCATTCTGGACGAATCTGGGTGAATTATAATTAAAAAACATAACTTTATAGAAAAAAAATCAGTCTGTATGTCTGTAGTATCGCGACGAAAGCCTCATTTTTTGAGATAAAGCTTACAAATTTGATACACATGTTCTAAAGGCCAAAGACAATGATAAATTCGATGATGAGCAAAATTGGTCAGCTAAAAAGGAGGTCCAACGATTATAAATCATGTCTACTATATCAAGCCAATAAAATATATTTTCCAATTATTAAATAAAGCTGATGTAAACTTAAATTTTTTATACATTTGACCTTAGAAAATGCGGTTAGGATAAATTTAACAGTTTGACATTTGAAATGTCTAATTTAATTACAAAAATGTCAATGTCAATAAGAAGAAATTATTAAAATACCGGGTATAACAAGATCATGGTACACCCCCCTTTTCTTCTTTATAGTTTTAAAGATAATTGATTGAAATTTGGGATGTCCTATACACATAATAAGCGTCACTTTTTGACATAAAAGTGATTTTTTTTCACTTCTGGTTTCGCCGGAAGTGACACTAATTTTCGATTTTTAAATAGAACATCCTGCATATTATTGCATTTTTGAATTCTGCACAATTTTTTTTAATCCAACGATACCAAATAAGTGACATTTCAAACGTTAATATTTTTTATAATATAATTTTTAGTTTTTCATTTAGTAGTAGTTCCGATTTATTCTAAATGACTCGTGTAATGCTAGAAAAATCTAAATCCTGTCAAAAATACTAAATTACGTGATTTATGAGCAAATAAAGTTCATCAAAATAGTTTTTGGCACAAAACTCAAATTTTTCAAATAGAACCATATTGGTACCGTGGTTCCATTTATTAGTACTATTAATAAGGAATTTATTCATATGTCGTATTAAAATGTGCGATAAATACAAATAAAATTACAGCTAAAAGAAAATACAATTTTGTTCTAATTAAATGTTAAGAAGTAACTAACTAAGGTGGCTTTGAAAACAATGAAATATTTAGCTTGTCAAACATTTGTTGGTTTATCGGTGTTTTTATTGTGTCTTTAAAAATTGTTAATTGTGTTCAAAATGCCGCAAATTTATACAAGAGATGAAAAAGTGGACATGTTAATTATTTATGGGGAATGTAGAAAAAATGTCATTGCGGCTAGACACCTTTATGCCGAACGATATCCTGATAGAGAATGTTCAGTGAGAAATTATTTTAATCGTCTTGAAAATCAATTCCGAAATGAGCCCAACAATGATCCCGAAGAAAATTTCATTCTTAACGAAGGAACGGAAATTAATATTTTGGCTCGAGTAGAAGTTGATAAGACTGTTTCTTTAAGGCAAATTGGGTTTAAATTGGAAATCAGTCACCAAATAGTAAGCCGAATTTTGCATAAATATCACTATAAATCTTTTAAATACCAATTGCACCAGCAATTGTACGAAAATGATTACGAACGTAGGATGGAATATTGCAATTGAATTTTGCAGCGTGCAGCCAAATAAAGATTTTACAAATTTGGGATTGTTTAACCGACAAGATACAAAATATTGGTCACAAGAAAATCAAAATTTATTACGGGAGGGTCTTTCAAGTGCGGTTCGGTTTCAATGTTTGGCTTGGAATAATCGGTAGTAGAACCATTGGTCCAATAATATTTGAAGGACCACTTACTGGTGCCAGATACTTGAAACTTTTGCAAAATGAAATTGAGGACAGTTTAGCTGAATTACATTTTCATTTACAACAGGGAATGTATTTCCAACAAGATGGCTCTCCTCCCCATAATTCAAGGATAGTAATTGATTACCTTCAACGGAGATTCAGAGAAAACATAATTTCAACGAATGGTCCTGTGAGGTGGCCTCCAAGATCATGATTTAACACCCCATGATTTCTTTATTTGGGGTCATTGAAAAAATATTGTCTACGCAACCGCCGTTACAACCCGTGAAGACCTGGAGCTACGAGTAAGACGCGCAATTAATGGTATAACGGCCCAGCAATTGGCGAACGTTCTTCGAGAAACAGCTATGCGAGTTCAGAAGTGCATTGACGTTAATGGACAGCATTTTGAACAACTGTTGTAATGTTTTGTGTTCATTTTTGTATTCCAAAGCCGCCTTATGTATAACAAGGTAATTAGAACAAAATTGTATTTTCTCATTTTCTTTTAGCTATAATTTTGTTTGTATAATAAATTCCTTATTAATAGTACTAATAAATGGTAGGTACTACGGTACCAATATGGTTCGATTTGAAAAAATGCCCAATGAGGGCAAAAACGAACAATGAGGGGTAGATGCAACTAAATTATTTTGGCCACAATTTTGATGTGGATTTTATGAGTGTACTAATTTGTTTTTGACCTTATTGTCCCTTTATCTCTGAAGTCATGAACCGTATTTCTATATTACTTCCTCACCCCTCAAAGTGAGGAAGTTATGTATCGTGAAAAAAATTTGGAAATTTTTTATTGCATTTCTGGATGAATCTCGACGGATTATGACGATACACAAAATTTCAGACCGAAAAAATTTTCTGTTTGTGTGTCTTGTCTGTCTGGTTCGCGATAGCAGATACAGTTTTTCAGATAGAGCTTCCAAATTTCGTACACACATTCTAGAGGTCCAGGAAGAGATTGAGTGAGCTATCGGTCCCAATTTTTGAAATGTCAAAAAATGTGACTTTCTTCAAACATCAAAGTGACTGTTTGAACCGACAAAATGTGACTTTTTTGAAACGTCAAAAAATGTGACTTTTTTTGAAACGTCAAAGTCACTTTTTAGAAACGTCAAAATGTGACTTTTTTGAAACGTCAAAAATTACTTTTATTATAAACTCCAACACACGTCGAGTTTTACTATCGTGAGGAAGTTCTAATCCCTAAGTAATTGGTTTTCACTGTTATAAAGACATTTCTCTGCCTTTTTTTAACAGATCTTTTTTCACTTTTATTAATTATTAACTTTAACTTTTAGGTTTACTCCGCGGAGGTAATTATAAAGGTGAGGCATTTATTTAATTTCTAATATTAAAAACTATTTTAAAAAATGATAATCAGCCTAACAAGTATAAAGTAACGATAATTAGGTATTTCAGTAATTAATAATTTTTATAAAAGAAATTGCAGAACAGTAATATTCGTTCCCGTATATCTTGTGGTGGCTTTTTTCTTAATAAACAGAAATACATAAAACTGCAAATTTTCTAAAAATTCGATTTTTTAAAAGATTGTGATAATTAACCCATAGAGACAAAAAAAGTATTTTATCAAAATAGTTGCAAATAATAATGAATAGAGAATATTTTTATATAAAAAATCAGCGCTTTATAATGAAATACGATTTTTTTTTATCTTGCGTCAATATTTACTGAATAATAATCAAACAGGATTGAATATGACGTTACTTTATTATGTGGAAAGTATTGTCATATTTCATCCTCTTAGACTTGTTTATCTAATAATCAGCAAAATGGATTTTATTGTGCGATATAGTAAACATATTAAACATATTAAAATATGATAAGTAAATGTTTTTTTTGTACTGATGTAAATTTTAACTTTTTAAACTATGTATAAGGTAAGAACCAAAAAAAATATTATACAAGATACGGTGCATTAAATAAATTGTATTTAAACTGTTTTTGGCAGTTATATACATATAGATTTTATTAAGAAGAGTAACTTGCGAGCTGAATTGACTGTTCGAATGCTAACATAATGTTCAAAAGCATAAGCATATGATAAATGATACTTAAGAATAATGGTGTTCATAGTTGTATAACTGTTATATTTTAGTTACTTTTAGCATTAGCAATTGTAGCTCGGAGGTTAGATTTTCAGTTAGTACCTGGAAATATCTAAATGTGCCTTATTTTTTATTGTAAATATCAATTCCATGTAGTGATTCAGACATATGTAAATATAAATTATAGAGTCCTGTCCCTTAATCAAACAAATCTAGGTTTTCTAGAGATCATATGACTGCCAAAAAAATAGACAATTAATATTATACTGGCTAGTTATTAGGACAAGTTTTGAAATACATCTACGTACTCGTCGATTCTGTTCTCTTTCTTAGGTATACCCACAACCGACTCTAAACAAGCCAAGAAGTAACAACTGGTAAGACCATAAAGTGATTCGGCCATGGGCCGATGAAATTTCGTTCTAGAAAAGCGCAGGAATAAAGAAAGGTGCACAGTAACCTTCGACCCGAAACGCTGTAAAAACAGTGGCAGATGTCAAAAGATTTCACATAAATAAAGTTGTAGAAAATCAAATTTTCTAAAATAAAGTCTAGGCATATGTTTATTTTGAAGCGTAGGAAGCGTCCAAAGTCGAACGATATAAAACGAATTATCATCGGTAACAACGAATCTCTGTCTAGTCGATGAAATATCAAATTTTTTGAGTAAATTAGATTGACACCTCATTACACCGAAAATATGACATTTAATTGTTTGGCACAGCCAACAAGAAGGTGTAGATTTAACGCCGACCTACACATTTTTATGTGTGTGCACGCTGTGCTAATGAATGAGTTACTGTTATTGTTATTAAGCAAATGAAAACCTTCCATATCTTTACACTTACCTAATATGGAAACAAACATCTACTTGTATTTACAAATATTTCAATCTTAAAGTCGTTACTGATACAAATCTCCTACTCGACAGCAAAAACCCCATTAGTAATGAGGATTTTTGCTTTAAAAATATCCGATTCCTGGAACATTAATATATGTTAAGACGAAAATTATTTTCCATACCTTAAATTTTGATATGTAATGAGTCATTACATATCAAAATTTAAGGTATAGAAAATAATTCTCGTCTTAACATATATTAATGTTCCAGGAATCGGATATTTTTAATTTCTCAGAAAAAATAAACAACCAAAATCTCGTAACTTTCAATAACATCAGCTTTATTAAAATTTTTTTACTAAAACTTCGTGTTGCTGTATTTGATTATGCCTTCTACATTCAGGATTGATCTAACGACAAACTTTGTTGAGAACAAATATTTGGGTAAATTTAGAAAAACCGATACAATGCCATTTTCTTTCAATTTTGGTATACAAGGTTTGTTTCCTAATAACCCATCTGGTTAAATACTTATAATAAATTTAATAATCTCACCTTCAACAAAATGTAAACAACACAAAACAGATTGTTGTGAAGGGATCCAGTCTTTCCTTGGATTAGCTCTGAACAATTTTTTCTTTAATGCTTCATCACTAGGGAATTTAAACATAGTTTGCGTTCCACTGGTTTTTTACTTCTAAGTTATAAATAGATTTATAGCCTGGGACGCAGCACTTTCTAGGCATGTTGCAAACTTAATTTAACCTCAAAAGCCGAGTTAAAAACAATACAGATAACAAACACTCTCACACTGTACACACACTGATAATTGATAATTATTATAAAACAATAAATATTTGATATAAATGCACAAAAACAACACATCGAAACTATTATAACATATAAAAAACAATAAAATATTACATGAAATCGCCCGGCACACCGAAATAACATGGTTTATTAACACTTCAACGCAGACTAGTTAGCCTACGCCAGTGTTGCCACTTATCGTTACTTCGCGGCTTGTTTAGAGTCGGCTGTGTATACCTGTAGTGAGAGAGATCGATTCATCGATGAATTAAAAATTCAACTCAAAAGGTGTTGTTAAGGCATTCACCTCCTTGTTAAATGCATTAACTGCTATTTGTTTTTTATTTGTTGTACCACTTCTACCTCTTAATGTATTACTCTCAGTATTACGAGTTATAGGATTGAAACCAAAGTTCCAATTTATTGGGAATAGAACATATATTATTATTATTGTTAAAAATTTCGTCGTATGGGTCTATTTTTTATGATAAAACCAGAACTACAACTACAAACTACTACATTTTGTACCAGTAGACAAAAAACACCCTGTGACTATTCCTTGGCGTAAAACACGGTTGCAAAGACTTACTCCGCAGAGTCTTATTCTCCCAATATTATGTAACTGTATTTTTTTAGATATTCAGTCTTAGAAGAATTATTATCTGTGCTGAAAACAGAAAAATTAAAAGAATGCAACAAATAAGGTTCAGACAAAATTTACCTATAATACAAATGTGTTTAGTTACTGTCTGTTTATTATTACAAAACCATTGTAAAATGTTTTTAATACTATCCTGTCCTTGAAACAGCTATTTTCTGCACCACAATTTCCTTTATTTATAATTTATAAAACATATACAATACATATTTTACTTATGTTTTTACTAAACACTTATCATCTTTGATATAGACATGTCTTGAATATGTTTTTTGTAAATATAATCGATATATCATGTCATTGAACTTTAATCGGCATATGCTATTTTTAATATTTAAAAAATATGTGAGAAACCAGGTGTGGTCGCCAGAAGTCTGTAAACTACATACGTAATTAGCTATACCAACCACTTGTTGATGCTTGTGACGGACTGAATGTGTTTTAACTTATATTCAAACTGTACCTAATAAATCTAAATATAGATATTTTAGATAAATCTCAAAGATGTATCTTTTATGCTATTTATAATATTTCAGAATTTATACAGCACAGATTTATATACAGTAGAAACAATATAGACAATGATTATGTATTCTTCGTGTGTAAAACTCTATTAAAAAATGTGAATACTTTTCAAATTTTCTAACTACTATTTTAAATGTATCGAGACCTTACTTTATCTGTGATTATCTTAAATAAGGCGGGGGCAGAAAAAAATCAACAAATTGCGTATTCATTATGTGTCTGTTGTAAACTGCTCAATAAAATTTGATTGACTTAAATTAAAGCGTTATGTAGATTTTTTTACTTTATATCAAAAAATGTGCTATTTTTAAAGGTACTGTTAATAATAACAATATAATGTCCATGTTGCTACCCTGTGACACATCAGTGGTGTTACCAAAAGCGTATCTAAGGAAAATAACTCTTATGGCAAGCATTGAAATTGCGCCTCTGTCCAAACATCTGACACCCATCTTTTAGATAACTTTACTATAATATCAGCTCAAAAACACAAGTCAAGCTCGTTAATATTAACACATTAGCACTTATCTTGATTTCGCAATGATATGCTCAGTCAGTTTTATTAGTTTCTTCACTTCCTAAGCTCATCAGAGCAGGATTACACATGGAGGCTCTCAAATACGCAAGTATTAATTTAACTCATGAATGACCTCTCACAGCCGGCCCGCGTTGGAATCTGCGATGATTTAGCATTGTCTGCATGGCAATGAGCAGATTGGGGAAGATGCTCACATCTCCATACTGAACAGTAAATTCGAGAAGATTTTCAGGACTTGATATTTTCACGTTATCCCTACATGATAACAACATTTTGCAATCCAAAATTTCTTCATATAACTGCTGTTTATCAACATCACAGCTGAAGAATTCTCTGAAATTTTCACACTTCCTTTCTTAGATCGTTATGGTCGGTGTCGTAACATAGTTCATCGACATCGTGAAGAAACCCAAACTTGGCGCCAGTGCCTTGCAAACGAGCGAACCTTTCGTCCATTTATCTGTGAAAATGGTCGAGTGTTCCCGTCATGGTTCTTTCCGTTTCCTACTTAGCTGTTAACCCATCATACCTTGAGTTCCACTAGTCATTCATTTCTTTCGTATCTGACGTTTTCCAGCTTCTATATTCCTTCTTTGAGTGACTCATTGACCAACACTTCTCTTTCATCATGAAAATGATCTCGGAAGGTTTTCATATCCAAGGCACCATCGTGGAAGTTCATTCCGTGTTCGAAAGAGGCTGCAGGATGCAGTCTCTTTCGAACACGGTCAATGCGAATGAGTATTTTTTTCCAATATCCTAGCAAGGAAAATCGTAACTCAATATACGCTTGTACAGCTGCACTTCTCATTTTACTGCTCTAGTCTTCATCGTCTATCATGTTGTGGAAAATTTGAAGTATCTCCTCAAGCCATATGCTGACGGGCTTCACTGCTTCTGTTCTTCCACTCCACCAGGTTTCGAGCCTACCATAATCAAAACGTTTTCTAGTTTTTCCCAGCTCTGTGTTGAGCAAGAAATACTTAAAGAGGCTTTGGGTAACAATCCGTAATTACTTGCTCGTATTAAATAATAAATATTTGATTCTTAAAAATCATTATTCATATAATTTAATTTTTTATATAATGAAAAAGTAAACTATTTAAAGAAATTATGTTCTCCAATTACATATTCTTGACGGTCTCTCTCTTCTTTCATTTATCACGACAAAGCGTGAAGTTGGCGCTCGTTTTTGTTTGTCAAAACTATCGGAAAAATGTAATAGAAATATAGTAAGCACCAAATTAGGGATGTGAGATTATATCTGAAATATCTGTAGACAGAATTACCGGTCGGTATAATCGTTAGAAGTAATTGAAAATTGCTTCAGCTCTAATGACACCGGAAACTAAATTTTAAGATTTTCTACAATTTACTTATATAAGCAAACACGCAGACGCCATAGATAAATTGAATGACTGTCTCATTACATATAAATAGAATACTATATTAGTCATTATTACCTCGGTCATTACACAGTACGCACGACTTAAAACTATGTTGTTGTTGTGAGGGGGTTAACGCTAGGTATAATAATAACAACACAGTAAATAAATTTAAGATTGCTAAACTTTGTAAAAATAAAATAAATTGTCGTATATGATTATTTAAATGATCTGTTTGATAATTCATTTAATAAAAACTGTTTCACCATTATTATCTTTATATTTGAAGAGATAGAGTAAATGAGAGGAAAGTTCCTGTTTGTGTTTTAAGATATTGTCTGAATTTAATTTGTTTATGGCTTATTCGACTACTCTGAAATTTGGTACTTTAACATGTTATATCCAAAATTAATCTTTAAATAAAATTTAAAAATAAGAAATGGACAAATTGGTATAAAAGCTTCATGTAACAAACTAGATCAATAACCTCTTAGTATGGTTTTGAAATAAAAGTGAAATCTCATAGTCATAAGATATTATCAAACAATAAGTATTCTGTAACCAGTTGAAACTGGTGCTTTCGATGGCATTTAGTTTATCATGGAGGGTGCGGTTTAGACAGTCTAGAACCTAAATTGGATTTGCTTGTTTTTGGTTATTAATCTATTTTAATGTCCATCTCGGAGACTATTAAGTTATTTATCTGTTGGTCATGACATTTTCCAAACTGGATGAAAGCTTATTAAGAAAAAAAATAAGGCATATGGCCATATGTGTCTTTTTCCAATGTAGATGTGAGTAGTCTGAAATTTTATATGGCATATAAGCGAATGAATAATTCAAAATGATAACAAATTCTGTTTTAACAACTTAAAGTATTAGACCAATCAAATTAAGCAAAATCAGGCCCACTTTCACGATAATTTCCAACCATTCCCGACCAATACCATTCGATTTAGTATGTTTTTGAATTCTCATGGTTAATTTTGCCGTACGTTATATGAGCAAGAATTTAATTTATAAACAATTAAAGTTGAGAAAATGATGAAAATCGATGTTTCTGAATGTTCAACTTCAAACGCTGCGAAAACGGCAACAGATGGAGAAAAATTGCTCAGAACATTTTTTATAGAGCGTTCAATTCCCTTCAAAAAAGTCCGCGACGGCATATCTCTACGATGAATAGTTAAGGCGTTACAATGAGTTAAATGTTTATTATTATAGATTTATTGGGGTCAAAATAAAATAAGAAGGTTTAGTGCCATATCCCCAAAAAAACAACTATGCAGCTACGGACACGTGTTTAGGAGTTATTGCCCCTCATCGGCGTAGCGTAGCTAAAGAATTGGATCTAGGATGGGATAGATCAGGAACAAGAACTAAAATAAAGCTGGAAAGTACAGTACACAGTACTCAATTAGTACATTCATGTTCCTATGTGCCACAATTGGGGCCTCAATGATCACAGTCAACACACAGAGCTCTATGTGTACTGCCCGTTTCCACCTGGCAAATACAAACAAAATAATATAGATTTATTGGGGTCAAAATAAAATAAGAAGGTTTAGTGCCATATCCCCAAAAAAACAACTTAGATCCTAGATCCAATTCTTTAGCTACACTACGCTGATGAAGGGCAATAACTCTGAAACACGTGTCCGTAGCTGCATAGTTGTTTTTTTGGGGATATGGCACTAAACCTTCTTATGTTTATTATTTTTCTACTGCGTACTGGTCAGCTGTATACGCAACGCGTATCCACTTTTTTCCACATAAGAAACAATTTTCTTCGAAATTAAATTGCGGCACACTTAAACGACGTGGGTATCGCTCTTTTGGAATTCCAGAGCCAGGCTTCAAATTATCTTTTGAGGAATACGCTTTTCTACACTTATCATGAACAGTAACTTCATTAACATTTTCTATTTGACTTCATTTCTTATCCTCACGTTTCTTGCTGTTTTCTATAAACGATTCGATTCCCTTTTGTTTTACTGTTACAGTCTTGCCCATTTGCAGAGTTCCTTCAGATATAAAACAATTTTCTTCTAGCGACATTTTTGATCGGTTTATTTTATATTAATCAACAGCACAACCACAATGATAATGTAAAAATTGCTCACAACCAGTACACTGTATAACTAACTGCGACGACTATTAGCATCAAACTGAACAGCTCATAACTTAATAATAATTTATCTTATAACTTAATAATAATTTTCCAGGTATTTGAGTATGCATAAAAGTATATAATAATTATATCTAGACCAAAAAAGTGATAAATACATTTGCTAACCTTGTAAAAATAAGAAAATTATGAAAGATTTACAGCAAGTCTCGTTTCAAATGCCCTGCGCAGGCGGCCATTACGCAGCATACGAGTCTGTTGATCGCGCATGCGCGTTACTTGTACAGCTGACTGATATACAGCAGAAAAATAATAAATATTTAACTCATTGTAACGCCTTAACTATTCATCGTAGAGATATGTCGTCAGGGACTTTTTTAAAGGGAATTTAACGCTCTATAAAAAAATGTTCTGAGCAATTTTTCTCTATCTGTTGCCGTTTTCGCAGCATTTGAAGTTGAACATTCAGAAACATCGATTTTCATCATTTTCACAACTTTAATTGTTTATAAATTAAATTCTTGCTCATATAACGTACGGCAAAATTGACCATGAGAATTCAAAAACATACTGAATCGAATGGTATTGGTCGGGAATGGTTGGAAATTATCGTTTTGAAAAATCCTTAATTTTACTGGTCTATATGTAAACGAAAACTTGGAAAGTAATTTTAACAGGATTTTTAATAATCGAAAATGTAGCAGAACTTTTAATAATTGAGTAAAGTATACAATATGTATTGAAAATATATACACCTTTGTACATAATATGTCATTCCATATTCTCACAAAATGATTAAAGATAGACGTTATTGAACAAATTAAATATTCTGCAGAATTAAGCAAATAAAGGTTAATTTTTTCTAAATAGGTATTAGTTATAAAATTATTATATACCAAGTTGATTAAACGAATCTCACTAGTTATAATATTGTTCTTTTTGGAGATGATTATTTTCTTCATTAGCAAACATATCTTATTTTTGGGTATTTATTATTTTCTTATATGATATTAATTTTATTTTTTTAAAAGGCTAAGGCACTGCCAAACAAAAATACAAGCCTCAAACCTCGTCCCCATCTTCCAAGTACAAGAGGACATTCCAATTTTTTCTCTATCTAAAAATTTTCAAAAATAGCAAATATTCCTCGGGAACCATTTCAAAACTTTTGCATAACCCTATATATTAAAACTGTAAGGTAATAATAATGATGTTAATACTAATACGGTGATTAATTATTTTTTTGTGTACAGTAGCGCCGCGATAATCCAATCCCGCGTTAATCCGGATGCTTCTATAATCCGGATTGCCTTTTTGTCATCTAGAAGTACTCTGTAATCCGGATTTTATTTGATTCTGTAATCCGAATTCATTCAGGTGACCTTTCCATAAAATTTGTAGGAGCAAAATAAGTACATATGTACATATGTATTGAATTCTGCAGGTTTTAACTTGTCTTTTGCAAGTGAGTTTGAGTGAATAGTTCTTACATGTCTGCAACAGTAGGGACGCAGCTTCTTTACTATACCTACAGGTTGTTCCAATGAAAATGGCACCTATTAAACGTAATCACAAAACTTTAAGTTTCAAGGAGAAGTTTGCCATTATAGACGAGCTAAAACGCGGCGTTAGTGGAAAATCCTTAGGCCTTAAGTATGGAGTAGGGACTTTAACAATCAGCGACATTAAAAACAAATCTGATAAAATTAATGGGTAAGTAAAGAAAACGAAAGGAAAGAAATCTAAACTTTATTGATACATTTTTTTTGCTGATTTACTGCAAACGATTGGTGCTTAATTTTAGGTTTGTTTTCTTTAAGGTTCGTTCTTCAATGTGTTGCTGGACCCGGAAAAAGACAAACTTTAAAACAAGCAGAGTATCCAAAGATGAGTAGTAAACTACACTCCTAGTTTGTGAGTCTTAGAAATCGGCATGTTCCTCTTTCGTCTGAATTTTTAGCAACAAAATCTAAACATCTGTATGCTAAATATTATGGCGATAAAAAATTTTAATGCAAGTTGGGGCTGGGTTGCAAAATTTCGAAAATGGCATCAGGCGACTTAAAATCTGTGGAGAAAAATTATCTTCCGATACTGCAGCTGTTGAACCATTCATAAATGAATTGGACCAAACAATAAAATCCCTAAAGTTACAGCCCTCTCAAATTTACAATGCTGATAAGTCAGCCTTGTTTTGGAAATTGCTTCCGGATAGTACGCTCGTATCTTCCACAGAAAAAAACCGCTCCAAGAAGAAAGACCAGTAAAGAATGATTAACATTTTTAGCAACATGTAATTCGGATGGTAGCCAGAAACTTAAACTTTTAGTCACTGGAAAATCAAAAAATCCCAGGGCCTTCAAAAATGCAGAGCTTCCTGTAGATTACAAAGCTACAGCCAAAGCTTGGATGACTTCAGCAGTTTTTAAGCAGTGGTTTGATCAATGTTTCATTCCTCAAGTGAGAAAGTTTCTCGGGGATCAAAATTTACCTACAACAGCACTGATTCTAATTGATAATGCTGCTAGTCATTGTAGCGAACAGGAACTGATCAGTGATGATGGCAGAATTGTTCCAAATTTTTACCTCCTAATACAACTGCATTCATTCAGCAAATGGATCAAAACGCAATTCGCTTGACAAAACTTTTTTACAGAAAAAGTCTCTTGGCTGAAATTTGGACTAATGAAGAAAAATATCTTGTAAAGTGCCTTAAGAGCTTAAACTTAAAACATGCTGTATGTTTGCTTCACAATGCTTGGGAAAAGATACCAGCCAGTTCCTTAGAAAAATGCTGGAAAACAATTTTAAAACCAAAAAATGAAAATGATTTAGAAGATGACCCTCAGGATTTGATCCCTTTAAGTGTTATGCAACAAAAGATACGTTCACTAGCAGAAGATATTGATGCGGTGTCATCAATGCTTCATAGCATTGGGAATGTTGATAAAGATGCTCGTGAAACTATCGATTGGATTGATAGTGTTGCCAAATTGATTGAACACGAACATTTAATTCATGCAAATGATAGTGCTGGCTCTGATGATGATGTGATGGATATTGCCACTCCCGTCAGAATTAAAAATGAAGATGCTGTCAAAAGCTTAATTTTTTCTTTACAGTGGGATACAGAGAATGACTTTCCTTTAATAGATATGATGACGCTACAAAATCTCAAGGAAATTGCTTTTGAAAAACAACAACATATAAGTCATCAAAGTAAAATAACTAACTTTTTTCAGTCGGTGCCGAAAATTTTAAAACAGGGTGCACAAACTTCCAATGAAGCCGATGAAATTAATGTAGGAGATAGTGATGAAAAAGTTAATTAAGTATGTACATACATATGTATGTATGTATGTATGCAGTTATTTTTAATATTTCGTTTTTGTGATATAGGATCTCCTTTTTATTTGTTTTATTTTCTATATAAATACAGTGCATCCTTTTCTTAAACAGAACCTTGTTTTTTTTTGCAATTTTAAAAACTGAATTTAAAATGTCTTGATAATCCGGATTATTTGATAATCCGGATTAGTCTGGTTTTAATTGGTCCGGATTATCGCGGCACTACTGTATATGTTTGTATAAATTATCTAAATTAACTGTATGGTCCATGACAAAAAAAATATTCAATTCCAAAGTAAAACATTTTGTATGAAAATAAAATTTTCTGTATTAATTTTTTTGGAGAGATTATAGAACAATTAAATTTCTCGAACCTTAGTTTTCTGAGATAATACGCTTATATTCATGCTTATTATCATTTTAAGTTTTTCTTATTTATTTTTGACCGTAGATATTTGTAAACGTATAGATACATGAAATTCTATGTTTATAACGTTATGATTTTTTGAAGGTCATCAGAAACGACCAGGAATATTGTGAGATATCTCTTTCATAATTAATTGTAATTTTTAATTTATACTTTTTTAAAAATTGGAAACAACAACATGTTTAATAAATACAAAACTTGTTTGTATTAAAAATAACAAAAATAATAATGGTCGACAGAACAATTATTTTAAAACGGGCAATTTTTTATTACTTAAAAAAGTGGGTGAATTTAAAGATTTCATCAAAAATGTGGATGAATAAATAATAATATAAGATTTGAGGAATTTATTGGGCATGATATGATCTATTATCACAAAACAAGATACTACGACAAGGTAAGCGAAATACCACAATATGTTGGTGCATAAACGTCATCAGAAGTGGTTCTGAATTTTTAAGAACTTTTATTTTTATTCGAAAGTTGTATTTTTTTATTGCCATTTAAATACCACCAATTATTGTGTCAAATTCACTACCTTTATCTAGCTACATATATGTAGGTTTCATTTGTTTCTATGGCGATACCTACTATATACATTGAATTTTCTGAAATTCTAGATAATGATGCCATTTACTTTCTAATGCTTTAAAAAGGCTTGAAAATACATACTAATATGAGTTTTGTACATGCCTTTAGAAATATTAAGGAATAAACGCTCAATGCCACTGTTCAATAAGCAATAAGGAATAATACATGCTAATATTGAGGTCATACAGTGGCCTTAAATATGCCTATTTGATTTAATAGAGTAATTGTAAAAATTAATTAACGACAACGTCAGATTTTTCTATATAAAAGTAATTTTTAAAACTGCATTGCAATAATCTTCTTTTTATTATCTAGACGAGTAAAGCAAATCACTTTCTGCCGATAATTGGTGCTTCTAATTTGGCTTTGTCGCTTATAATGATAAATTAACAGAGAAAGTTCATTAAAAACTAATGAATATTTTTTTCTTGTTCAGTGAAGTTGAAATATAAATTAGAAATTTGACAATAAGACGTGAAATACTTGATTCATAAAGAAGCTGTGTTGTAAAAAATAGGTACTGTTGATTTCAATAAAAACTGGTACACTTTCTTTTAGCTATGTAAATCATTCGTTCTTTGACTGATATTAATAATCTTACAAATGTCACTTTGACGTTAATCAGTGGCGTCATTATTAAAAATGGTTCGACATCTAACAGATATTCAAAAATTTCGAATTGTTTCTAAAATTGAAGATGGTTGGTCCATAAGAAGACTTGCTGCTGAATACAATGTGACTAAAAACACGATAATGAGTGTTAAAAAATAATGGGAAACCAACCAAACGGTATCCCGTAGAGTTGGTTCCGGTAGGCCCAGAAAGAGCAATAATCAAGAAGATGAAAATCTTATAAATTACCTAATAGAAAACCCTTTTCAGACTGCAGTAAATGCAATTTCAGAGACAAATTTCCCTGCTTCAGTATCTACTGCTTGCAGAAGAATAAAACTACAAAGCGACTTGAAGAGTTGTTCAGCGGCTAAAAAATACAAACTTTCAGAAGAAAAGAAGCAGGGTAGGATTATTTTTGCACTCAACTATATAATCAATGATGAAAACTTCTGGGGACAAGTTGTCTTTTCTGACGAAAAAGGTTTTTAAATCCTGTAACGATGGACATGTTCGCGTATATAGGCCTCCTTCCACTAGATACGACGAAAAATATACTTTCGATCCACAAATATCGGGAAGGTTTTCAGTCAATGTCTGGGCTTGGATGAGCCTAAATGGGTTAGGTGTGTGTTGGAACAGTGGTGGTCATCTCAATTCCATTAAATATATTGAAATATTAAACAATATTATGTTGCCGTCAGTAATAGAGGTGTTTTCGGAAAATAATTTTATTTTCCAACAAGACAACTGCTCCATACATACGGCCCATCGTGACAGGCAATGGTTTCTTAATAAAAACATAGAGTTGTTACCGTGGCCATCTAAAAGTCTGGATTTAAATTCAATTGAAAATGTATGGGGACTAATGGTGAAACATATAAGAAAATTAAATAACCATCCAAATAATGCCCAAGAATTGGAAGGGATAATTGAAGACGCTTGGGAGGACTTGTCGCAAGAAGTTGACCTTGCAAGAAATCTGATTTTGTCCATGCCTGCAAGACTTCAGGCAGTTTTAGACGTTAATGGAGCAATGACAAAATATTAGATAATTCTGTATTACGTAATTGAAGTTCATTTATTTTATTTTTTTATTGTATTTTTTATGTTCAGTTTGCATTGTTTACATTTTTTTTAATCTCAAGTGGTATTTTTGTGTTCTTATTTTAAAAATATAATTATCATTATTCAGTTAATTTTTTAATTACAACCATTAGTAGAATTATCCGCAACAAATATAATTTTTTTAAACAATATATGGCAGGCTTGAAAATGTTTTGAAAAAGTTATTTTCTAATTATTTTTTAAAATTCCATTTGAATAAAATAAAAGAGAAAGGTTTAATAAGTTTAAAAACACAAAGAAAACCGATCTCCTCCAAAAAAACCCAGGTCCGGGGTAAATCACCTCTTCTCCACCTCCCTCTCGACATGCCTGGCCAGCCCTATTTGCAGACATATGCACACAACTAAACTATTAAGATTTTCGATTACAAGAGTTGTACCAGTTTTTTTTGAAATCAAGTGTACCACGTTAAACAATTTAAAAACTAGAGATTCTCGTAGGTCATTTCTGTACTGTAACAGAGTGTAAACCTAAACTAAGTACATTGAAAAATATGGTGCTTTACCTCCACGTTCAGTTAATAAGTAACAAACATATTGAAATAATTTTATTTTATTATAAATGCATTTCTTGATGTTTCACAGTTGCTACAAATATTTAAGATATAATTATTATAGATTGTGGTTTTATGTGATTTACTAAACTATTTTATATCTTTGTCACTTAGTGTATAATACATAAAGTATAGTTGTCTGATTCCTGAAGTAAAATATATGCAAACAATTGACTTGAAATGAACTAAGATGAGATAATTGATTGGTACAAATCTAAAAAGAAATTTTGTTACTAATTAATTTTACTCTGAGCTACACTCAAAAACATTAAATATTAGTTCTAAAAATCTCACCAGCACTCAACAACACAAATCTTAACATCCTACCTACCATCATTGTTTCAAGTAATCACAATTATTCAGTTGTTGATAGAGTCTCTTTAGAAACATTATCAAAATCTTTAGTCTTCAGGGTCAAAAAGATTATAAATAAATTTTAGACGACAAAATATAGAAACATTCTGTCTAATGCAATTTTCTTTTCTATAGCACGTTCTTCTTTTATGTATTAGTAAAGTAAAAAGTCTCTTACAAATTTATGTCATAAGGCGTTTCATCTACTACGATTTGCAGCTTATTATGCCAAGAGCATCACGCATTTTTCTCACCAGTTTAACGATAGAAAAAGCCGAATCAAAACTGACAGACAAAGACATTTATTAAATGTCGCCTTACTGTCTTTAAATTTATAGCTGAAACGGTAAAATTTGGAGATTTCATTCTGTTTTGCCCTGCTTTCAGCTATAAAAACAAGAATTATTGGAATGCCTAAAGTTCATAGAAACTTGTTTTCAACAGGAAAATTTTATAGGTACTAAATTTTCAAATTTCATCATTTTGTTCTAATAAGTGCATATAAACTAGATAACTAATCTAATAAACTTTTAGAATTATGCAGTAGTTTCCTTAATACAAGGAAAGAACTAGAGAAATAAATGTATTAAATGTAATAGCTTCCTTCATCCATTGTGATTTTGGAAACCGCATCTCAGGTAGTCATATCGCGATAATTAGGGGGTGAAATCAGCTCGTGTTCGAACATGTCAATATTGTCATGTACAAAAATGATAGACAATAGAAAATACACAATATCTTACCTTATACTTTTGACGGGTGGTTTTTGTAATGTCCAAATGAATGCTAAACATTTAGCAAAAAAAGACTATTGCACTATAGGAATTATTTTTTGGCATTATAATAAAAATAATTATTGTTCATAATGATTTGGAGTTAGATTCCAGCGACTGTCATTAAAAATCCATTTGTAGGCTGAAAACGATCGTTCCACGTCTATAGACGTAATTGGAGCGTATTTAAAATATTGAACGTTTTAAAACGTATGATTTTCCTGTAAAAAAAGGTAACTTCTTTACAGCATTTAACACTGACGTAGTTTTCCACGAAACACCCAAACACTATATACTGCATTCCCTGAGTGAAGTATAGTGTTTTGGTGTTTCGTGGAAAACTACGTGTGTTATCTTCACATCAAAGTTTCCAACCCACTCTAGGCTTACAGTATTTGCATACAACTCTAGTTCTGGGTTGTTTTGAATCCACCAGTCTACGGAATTTCGCGGAAGAACCCGTCGAGACATTTTTCACAATAACACAATAAAACGACGAAAGTTCTATCTATCGAAATACAATTGCAAACTGCTGGTCGTTGGAGCCGCAAGGTCACACGTGTCTTCAATTTCTACGTATGTAGGTGGTGGGGGTTCGGTCTTACATGCATATCTGCCTGTTTATATATTTGAACTGCGACGTATTCCAGGCGTTTTTAATTTACAACAGACCTTTTACGATCATACAAAACTTACATTTAATTTAGTGCTTTGATATTTAGTTTTAGAGAAATCATATGGGTTAAAATAAGGACAATTTATTTTAAGACTCTTTTCGTAATTGTGTAATAATCTTCTACATTTAAAGATGATAATACAGCTTATATATTCAACTGATATTGACGAGCCAGTTACCATCGCAAAGAATATGGGGATTGTTATTAACTGTGATGTTCTTCCTGCTATCTGATGTCTTGTTTCATATCATTTACTAATTTTCATTATTGTTTTACTCTTACTGTATTATATGTTATATTAGTCAGACAATGATTATTACTCTACTACTATACTACTCTATTTCAGTTGTAGTATACATCAACATGTTTTGTTTGTAACAAATAAAAAATCTAAATGCAAATAATACGTAGTAAATAAGCTTTACGTAATTGTAATTGCATGTGAATAAATGAATAAATTACATTTGTACATAAAATAAAAGTCTAAATAAATGCATCAGTTGGTTAAATGTCCATACAGTATATTGCACATTAAACTAACAAATAAAAATGCAAATTTATAAGGTTATTTCTTTAATTTTGAGAATTTTTCAGATTATTAAACTCTTTATTGTTTGTACAAAAACCTCAAAGTATAATCGTTTCTCAGTCCTGGCTCCAGACACTCTTTAGAAAATTATAATAAATTACAAATTTCAATAAAGGCGAGATAACATTCTGGGATATATTTTTTAATTTTTTAAATAGAATTTTTTTATTTTTTATATATAGACATAATATTTATAACCTAGAATTTCAAGGTCACAAAATGTTATAAATAACTTTTCTCAAAAATCAGTTTTTAAAAATTTAGATCAAATAAAATACATTATTTTAAAGAAATTGGTATTTTTTGAGATATTCAATGAATTATATCCCAGAAACTATCATTAATGCTTCTTTACTCATAGACAAATTACTTCAGAATTTTTTTTTAATTCTGGGTTTAGTAACGTGTCGAGAAAGAAATGTTTATCTCGGTGATGATTTCAAATTATGTGACAATAAATTAATTAAAATACGTAGAATTTAAGAGATCGGAAAATTTAAATAGTACAATTAAGAAGTACGACACAAAAACTATTGAAACGTATCTGGCGACCTAAATGAGCCGACGTAACTAGAATGTTCACATTTATGCTGACATTTATTATCGATTTGTTCAAACGTAAATCGATTACCCATTGTTTTACTTTTACTTCCTAACTAGGTTGGTCAATAGATTAATCCTTTTATTGTTGTTTCTTTAATAACGAGTTATTGTTTTCAAAGACCCGTTTTGATGTATTTAAGATGATATATGTACATATACACATACTTAATTATGTTAATGTAGTAATACGCACAATGTAGATTTGGGATATGTTGAAAGAAAATCGAAATGATTATGTTACAAGGTAATAAAGGAGGGTTGCTCCTTATTCCTTATTATTCTATCTAGTATCTAGCATTTAACAGTAATACAAAAATACAAAAAAAAAAATATCGTAACCAAAAATATGTGATAAATTTGTATCTAACAGAAAATTTGACAATACTTTCTGCAAACCGGAAATATCATTTTAAATGAGAGCACTGATTCATTCATTCATAGCAAATTAGCAGAATATTGGAGTACCTATTTATTGTGTCCAGTCATTTCGCGGCTTGAATCACCCACAGTGTTTAAGACATGGGATAATTTAACTTGAATTACACGGCATATTACAGAATTGCTCCAGACTGTGAAACAGATTTGTCTTCATAAACAGTACTAATAATCAAATCTTGTTCTCAAGCTGTAACCAATAGTTTATAAGTGTGAAACCATAATACATACCCAATATACCTGGCCATATATTGTATGATATAGTTCCATTGTATACACTTGTATATCTGAAAAATATAGTAATCTCTATAATCATCAAAAGCTTAGTTCGAATTGAGAGGCTATGATCTGTTAGAGCTAAAATTATTTACAGTCAGTGCTGAAAAATTTGCCTCTAGTGCTCTTCTATTGGTCACTCATATACCGAACTCATTTAAAATATTTACATATTTTCACAAAAGCCGATATTTTCCGAGAAAATCATCCAAATGTCAAAACAATGTTCACGATACAAGTATACCGAGAAGTATACTGACATTTCTACGACCTTGCTTCATAATTCGTACCAACTTCCAATTTGCTAACACTAATCTCGATATATATAAAATCTCTGTCTACCCTTAGCAAGTTTCAATCATAATTCCATTATAGCTTCTTTATTCTACTCATCTCAGAAATCGAGAAAATACTCAGTTCTATTTTCTTTTCTTATCACATCTATAAAAAAGTGCCTAATCTGACATTCTAAGTCAGCACAAAGTATATTCTTTTCTTTGTATTCATAATATGATAATGCCTTTTATAAGAATGATGCTCCGAATATTCGCAGTCTATGACATATGGAATAGAGCTGGATATGAGCTAGAATGAGCACACAGAAGGTACAAGTTAAAAACATTAATGCTAAGCCCTAGAATTGACCCTTGTGGTACTACAATATCAACGTTTGCCAACTCTTATTTAAATTTGTTAACTTGTACCCTGTGATCTATTTGTGAGGTATAACTCAAACCATTAACACAATCAACTTTGGTAAAATCTATGAAAAGGCCAATAGTTGAATGTTTATTGATACTATTTCACTGATGCGTGCTTTCCAGATCTTTATTCTTAGTCAAGCCATGCTGTTAGGAATCTAGCATATTATATTCTAAAAGATAATCTCTTATTCCAACGACAAATTAATAGTATACGTTAAGGCGCTAATAAGTAAATACAAATTTTTTTTAATATATAGTTATATATCTCATCCTCCCCAGATGCGTACGAGTTCTTTAGTTTTTGAACAGTTTCTAGGATATTTCTCTGAGATATGTGTGAAACAAAAAAGATTTTCCTACAGAAGATATATTTGAGTATAAAAAATTAAAATCTATATCTGTATCTAGGGAAGCAGTAACTATAGTAGGAATATTTACGATGTGTTCATTAAATTTGTTAGCTGCTTGTATATCGTCTAATAATATATTATTTTCTTTAATTTAGCGTCTTGGTGTTTCTTTGTCCTATTTGTTGTAGAGTTAATTATAGACCACATGGTTTTATTTTTGTTTTCAGATACAAGTACCCGATTGTCATTAAATTCTAGTTTTACTTTCCTTAATGTTTGTTGATATTGTTTATTAACAAACGTATATGAGTCTGACACTTTATTTGTTAAATCTATTAATTCTGGGGTATACATTATATTACGTGTATTTGTTGGTTTATTAAGAATACGTTTAAATAGAAAGAAAATTTCAAAGTAATACTGCAGAATATCACTAAAGATATTAAAAGCATCCTCTGCATTATTTTCATAATAGGGCATGAGTGTCAGTACTTAAATGAGAAAGTTTTGCAAGAAAAATTCTTTTAATATTTGAGAAAGAAAGTTGCAAAATTGTGTTACTATCGAGGTGATTTTTAGACAATATGTAAAATATTTGCCATGCGTTTTCTTAATCAGAAGGAAATTTTATCCATACATTTCAAATTTCGTTAATTTATATTGATTTACTTTAAAATTATGAGTAGTATACATTTACTCTTGTGATCTGCTAATATTTTTCATATTATTTAAGAATTACCTGGGTGGGCACACAATGTTTGTAATATTTTCCTCAAATTTTAAATGAAACTTTTTTAACACTTCTTAATTTAAATACTAATTGTCATACCTTAAAGTATCTCTCGAGTCCCATGCTCCAATATTAAGAATGGCATGGCAAAACCAGATTTCACAGGCGCTACTGGACCATGTGTCTGTCGTTCTGTTGAAATAAAAAATATATTGGCAACTTCTTATTAACCAAAAACTAAATGAAACCTGATAAATAAATATTTAAGTATTAATAAACCAAAGATAAATAATATTTTAATGACTTAATGAGCGCCGCTTGGTACATCCGTTTTCACGAATTATTAATCTCAACAAAGACTCGTAGACTCCTAAGCTCTTTTATTACGCTTTTAACTTTATCTTCATTTGATGCCTTTGTTTACTGTTATTTGTTTGTAACAAAAACCTTTAGAAACATACTCGTCTTTGAGATAATGGAGATAGTTAATTGCTTTTAGGCACGCTTAAGTAAACGAGGGTTTTAAAGATAAGTATTTATAATTTCTTGTGTTCAAAATAGGTTTTATATTGTTGCATTGTAATCAATGGTAATTGGTTATTTCAGTAATAAATGCTTCTTCTTCAAAACACAGAAAGTGGTGGTTGTTAAAGGGTCTAAATTATTTAATATTTATAAAAAGAGTTAATTTTATACAGAAATAAAAATTAGAGACGAACAGTGGTGTAGTCTTTAAAAAAGCAGTGCCGGTGCTCATATTTGTACTGATTTAGGTATTTTTAAATTACCAGCTTTTGTTTATTTTTTACAGTAGTTTAATAAGTAACAAGATATAAAAAATTAAAATCATTATTTTTCCTAATAATACAAAATTAAGAAAGGTACAAACATTAGACGGAACTGGTATAAGGAACAAAAAAATAAAAATGCTTAATTCTAATTAATATCACAAATTAAAAGTAACTCTTTAGTAAAACAGAAACACAAAAATACTTTAAATTTATAGGAACCTGTAGGAACAGGGAAAAAATTATAATATTCGATTCTTGGCTTCAAAGCTTTAAAAACTAGGATACCAACGAGTACTACCATCAACGTCGAGTGACGGTATGGCGTACCGACGAGTACCAGCAGCATCACGTCACTGGAGACAAGTTTAAGTATACAATCGTAGAAAAAGAAAGTGACCCGAATTAAATGAACGTTTAAATTTTTAAGTACTCAATTCAATTCACTGAAGGAAGGACACCAGCGCATTTAAATTTTGATAATTTGATATTTTGGTCATCAAATTTTATACAAATTTTTATATTAATTATTTTTGAGGAAAATATGTGAAGAAGTATAAAACAGAATCACTAGCTACCACCGATAATGTATTTACTATCATGTAGTTCAATTTATACATATTATAGAAACTGACCGCTATATATGTGATAATATTATTTATAGTTGCATATAAACTGGCGAAATTTAGTTTTGGCATCGCCTTTTAGATAGCAGTGTAAATTTTACTAAAATTAGCGGAGCACAAAATTTTTGTCAAGGGCACAGCGAACCAGTTGCGTGGATGTCTGACAGGCGCATAATTAAATATTATTTGTTGATTTTGTTTCTCATTCCTACATGTGTAAAAAAATAACGTGGTGCGGGGTCGTAATTATAATTTTTTTTTTAAATAACTAATAACATACCTACCTGCTTTGTAGTACGTATATATAATAAAAAATTGAAATTCAGGTTAATGAATTATTATTTGTACTGAGATTTTATAAAATGTGCGGTAATACATTTTAATATTATTAAGAACATCAACTGCCATATTTATTCGAAATAAAATCTGACTTTCTTTAAGAAAAGATTGTTTAATAGCCTTAAGATACTTAAAAATTGTCACAAATACATAATAATTATAATGTGAGGTGGTGAGTGAACAAAAACAATCAACGATTATTACATTATTTAATAATACACACAACGCTTAACTAGGGAAAACATAAGAATGGTTGCCATACTGCCCATAACAATCGTATTTTTTCTATGAGACTGAAATTTTGTCCAGACAGTTGTGCAAAGACTAGTGGCGGAACTGGCTCAAATTTAAAGGTGAGCCACTGGGTGGACCACAAGTATTTCAATTGGGCCAATAAACATATGTAATAATGAACATGAATTAAATGTCCCATGCTAGGGGTATTTTCCTTTTTTTATTTGAGAATTGAAAACTAGAGATAAAAATAAGACACGTGTCATTTCTTTATTTTTTTTATTTAAACAAAAAAAAACCGTTCCAATTATTTGAGGATCAGAACTTCCTCACCGTAGTAAAATTCGACGTGGGGTGTTTATAATAAAAGTAATTTTTGACGTTTCAAAAAAGGCACATTGACGTTTCAAAAAAGTCATATTTTAACGTTTCAAAAAACTCAATGTGTGGTGGAGTTTGTAATAATAGTAACTTTTAACGTTTCAGAAAAGTCACATTGGTTGGTGGAATGTCATTAATATATTTTTTTAAAAAGTAATTTTTGACGTTTCAAAAAGTCACGTAGGTGGAATGTTACTAATTTGTTTTGACATTTCATATTGACGTTTCAAAAAAGTCACATTGGTGGAATGTTACTAATATTTTAAAATTTGAAATGTCAAAAAAAAAATTGACAATTCAATTTGACATTTCAAATTTTAAGAACCGATTTTGCTCATCTACGAACTCAATCTCTTCCTTGACCTCTAGAATGTGTGTACTAAATTTAAAAGCTCTTTCTCAAAAACTGTAGCTGCTATCGAGAACCACACAGACAGACACACACACAGACACAAATCTTTTTGTCCGAAATTTTGTGTATCGTCATAATTCGTCGAGATTCGTCCAGAAATGCAATAAAAATTTTCAAATTTTTTTTTTCATGAATAACCTTCCTTACTTTGAGGGGTGAGGAAGTAATTAAGTTAACTTTTGTGACGTCACTAAGCGCAAATAGAGCGCCAAATTTAGTTATATTTAGGCCATTTCATAAGATTTGTTGATTCTAGCAGTTTTCGCTAAGAAAAGAGACAGATGGCGGGAGGTTTAACATAAGTTGAAAACGGAAATTTGTTTGAATTTGCTGGAATCAACACTGATGAACAGACCTATAATCTGCAGTTGTATGGTATTGTACCAGATTTGAGATTAGACCATCGTAACCTTATTTTCCATTTGTTTACTATTGTAAAAATATAGCAGATTTAACTCCCTTGCATCTAAAATATACTTAGGCTCTCTACATTTAAAGTTTTTTCTCTTTTTCTCTAACTCAAACTTCATAAATCCCTCCGAAACAGTTCGAGTTAGAGAAAATTTTTGTAAAATAAGACGAGTTTTGGTAAGCTAGTCTTTTCACTCATTTCTTTATCTCTAGCAATTTCCTGAACAAACAAAATATTTTTATTCCTAGAATAATCAATAAAGTAACAGATATTTGCTCCTGTAATAGGCAGCTGTTCCAGTATATAAAAACCATAACTTATTATTATTCGAATATCGGCGAGTCGTGACGTCAAAAATAGGATCAGCGCAAGGGAATATTTGTTATTAATGTATATACGAATTAAAGACATATGTTACTGCAAACTAATATCTTTCAGTGGCTTACCTTGTAGTGTAGAGATTCTATGACAACTGGAGTAACCTGAAAGTATATCGGAATTAGAAGTTTCCACTAATATATTTTTTTGTTGCACTGCACTCTTATTCAGTTATTGCTGTGGTAATATTATTCCTTACAAGCGAAGTATATTATTAAAAGTTGCTCCATACGTTCTGCTACTACCTGCCTGAAAAAATCCATTTATATCTTGAAAACGAACGTTCAATCTCGACAGACATTATTGGCGTATATTTAAAATAGGGAACATTCATAAAGGCTATATTTATTTGAAGTCTTAAAAGAATCCACTTCTTTGTCCTGTAGTAGGTCTACTATACGAGATAGAGACTACATTATTGCAGTTCTAGAAGAAATAACAATAGGTTTACAAACGGTCTAACTTCTACATTTTCTTCTTTCACCACATATATAAATATAACCTCTATATTATCACCGCAATCATAAATAATATGGGCCCTACATTTGCATTCACACTCATTATGTGTCTATGCCTTTCACCACGCTTGCGAATCCGCATTGAATTCTCGGTATCTCATTTCAAGCTTCTTGCATATAAAGCTGAGAATCACTGACATTGTCTGGGAGGTGGACTAAATTACCAAGTATTATCCCAGACATGTTCGAACGCTGAGAGATCGAGTGAACAAGTCTTATCCCAGACATGTTCATGCAATCAAATTGTTCTGAACGAAAACTAAAGGTGATCTAGTGCCAAAATATTTTGCACCCCAAAATATCACTCCCTGTGTAGGGGCAGTATGACGTTCGATAGCTGTAAATTCCTTTGCTCCTCACGGAAACGTTCCACCCTCCTACGTTCAACATGCACCCATAAACAAAATTAGGACTCGTCATTAAAGACCACATGATGCCATTCCTGCATCCAATATATTCGCTCATATTACAATACTCCAGCCTGCGTGCGCAGTGAAATATAGTAAAGGGTAGGCATAAAAATGGTCTGCAGGAACGAAGTCCAAAAGATCTTATTCGTTGATTAAAATTATTAAATTATTAAAATATTGTCCTGATCCGCGGCGGCGCTCATGAAGACTTTTTCAGACTATTTTAACCAATATCTTAATATAAATATCACGCGGTTGGCAATTTCTCTAAGTAAAAATCTGGTTTCCCGCGCCAATATCCATTTGGCATGATGACGGCCTCGGATGCTAGGGCCAGGCAGGACTATTGCCTTTTTACCCTAGTCATCGCTGTAGACCTGGACCGGCCTCATGCAGGATGAGTTAGCTTACTTTACGAACGGCCCCACTCACAAATGTGAGCGGTGCCGAAGATTTCGGCCAACCTCCCTGGGTCCTGGCTGATGAACCCTGCTGGCTAGGGCCTCTTCTGGCGCTCTTCTATCTTCGTATTCTTTCTTCGCCAGCTTGTCACCCCCGGTGGTAGTCATCAAGTGTCAATTGACACATTGTCATCTGGATCATCGGACAAAGTGAGGATGAACTGTGTAGCTCTAGAAGGTGAAGGCCTAAGTGCTTGCTTAGCACTTTCGTCCTTCACAGAGCCAGGGGACAACGGGCACTGGTCGGTTTACTGACCGGCGCCCGCAAGGTTTGTGGGAGGGTGGTTGGTCGTGTCATGTCTTTTCCGTGGGTTTGGTCCATCTGTAAGGAAAGGATTAGTTATACTTACCCGTTATCCAGTAACTGTACCTTCGGCCTCTTGTGCCTCGGTGTGTCGGCCGGATCATAGGAGGTGGCCTCCCTGATCAGCGGGTTCCTGTGCTCCTCAGCTAAGGTGTACAGTTTCTTCGCTCTATCCCGGATGATTTCGGTTACTGGTATGTACTTCAGGTCCCTGAATATGTCAGCGTTTCTGACGTACCATGGTGCGCCCACCGCTGTCCTGATGGCCACGTTTTCCACGGCTTGGATCTTCTTCAGATAGGTCTTCGCTTGGTATCCCCATGCTACGGAGGCGTAGGTCAGCTGTGGTCTGATGAGTGCTTTGACTAGCAGAAGCTTGTTCCTCAGACTGAGCCTGCTCTGGTTCCCCACAATCGATGGGGTAGATGAGAGCTCTCGTCCGCTTGGCCTTTACCACGATGGCTTCGGTGTTCTGTCTCCATGTCAGGCCTTTGTCCATGATTACGCCAAGGTACTTAACGGAATCGTGCCATTGGATGTCCTCGCCGAACATGGAGACGTGTCCTGTGGGGGGTTTCCTTGCGTCCTTTCCTGAAGAGAATCGTCTGGCTTTTCTCCGCGTTGACTGCGACTTTCCACTTGGTACACCATTCTTCCAGAAGAGAGGCTGCCTCTTGGAGTCTTCTGGTGGCTGTTCTCGCTCTCCAGGATCTGGCCGTGTCGTCCGCGTAGAGTGCCATTGCGGTGCCTTCGGCCCTTTGGAGATCAGAGGTGAAGACAGCGAACAGATGGGGTGACAGCACTGGTTTCCCTCACCGACCATGTTAAAAGTTCTCTCTAGGCATTGTGGATAATGTTTGCGACTGCGACTGCGACAGAAATGTAAACGCAGATCTGGTAAGAATGTATTCATTTTGACGAGGAAACCTTCGAAATATACACATTTTTACACAAAACCACAGCAAAACCAAGAAAACGTTAGAGTTTTGTGCTGAAATTTTAATAATTTCTTTATTATATTAAAGTTGGTTTTCTGTACAAATTTTAAATAAATTGCTTAACCCGTATTAGGTGTTACGGTTTTTGTTAAAATCAATACACATTTATTTAATAAATAAACTAAAAGAATATATGAATATATTGTATAAATCTTTTTTAAACATATTTTAACTTTCTGTTAGCATGAGGTTTTACCTGTTTGTTTTACTTTTATTTGAGTCGCCACGTTAAAATTAGTAATAAAGAACATATTATGTAAATATGATACGGCGATGGCAAGGGCATGCAAATCTATTTATTTATTCAGAGCCGAGTGTTAACGTTGAATTTCTAAAATATGCATCTGGCATTTAGTTACAAAAATAAATGTAAGTTAATTTTATTTCCAGTATCTGGTCAACACATTCTTGTGTATTCTCGATATATGTATAATTTCAATAATTTCTTTTGCTTAAATACAGCTAACTGTTGTTTTGGATGTAGTGTTTGTCTAAAATAAAACTCTGTACTGCAGAGCTAAATGGTTGTAGTCCAAAAAATGCGATTTTTGCAAACTTCCATAATATTAACAGTTTCCACTCTTTCTGATGAAATATATTATTAAGTCGTAGGTACGTTAATTACTGAGATATTGGATTTTAAATATTAAATCCAACTCTGTCCTACAACCAAAGAGTATTATGTTACCTAAGTAACTTATCCTAAATGAATAGGCAGTCCTGAATTCGTTTCAAGGCAGCCAATTATTAATTGTTTCAGTTTGCAGGTTTAGGTTTATTGTCAGCAAAAGTAGTAATATTGTCACTTGGGGCATTTTACTTTGGTGACGGAATCTGATTAAATAGAAGATAGTTTTTATCAGTATCTTTTATTTATTTATTTATTTTCATATACATATTCTACAGGTAGAACCCAATTACATGATCCAAAACACTTAAATAAATTTAAGTAACAAAAAGCAGAAAATTGAAACAATTAGAGTAAAAAAAATATAAGTATTACAACGGAAATGAAATAAAAAACATTAATATAATACACTGGATTGAGTAAGTGGTCGGTTCCTTGTGAAACATCTTGTAAATAATTCTTATAAAGAAATACACTGCTTTTAGATGAATCAAATAAACTGTATTTAGATACACTCTACATATGTTTCGGCTTTTTAGGCCTTTCTTAAGAGCATTACAGATAAATACAGTATTTATCTGTAATGCTCTTGAGAAAGGCCTAAAAAGCCGAAACATATGTAGAGTGTATCTAAATACAGTTTATTTGATTCATCTAAAAGCAGTGTATTTCTTTATAAGAATTATTAATATAATACATAGTAATAAATTAACACTAACTAACAATACATTATATTTTAATTAAAATATTGTTATTCAACAATAATAAAACAACGATACACAATAGCAATAAAAATAAATATAAATTATATAAAACTACACAAATTAAAATATTGTCATTCACTCAAGTACAACTTTTTTTAATTTTGTCAATGGTACAAGAAAAAAATAGTTGTTTTATTTGTTTTGTATTAAGTCCAATTATTGTATTTCAAATTATTTAGGCATAACCTATTACTAGTCTAATAATTTAAAGTTAAATATTTCAAATGATTTCTTTGCAGTTTTCTTTTTACATATGTAAATATGGGTCGTTTCAATAATATAAGGTCAACCGTTTAACCTTTTTCATTTGAAAATATTTATACAAGTGCTGTTTTACTTTAGTATTTCCTTCAACAATTATCTATCAAGTTAGAACCAAAGAGTATTAGTAAGTAAGAAATAAGGTAATCAAGACAAGAAAATGTTTTTTTCGGAAAACTAATAGAAAATGCCTTAAAGTTGGTTAATAGATATTGTTTGTATACATGCAAGGAAGTCTACTTTTCGTTTTAAAAATTATACACAACAAATAAGATAATACTGAAAGAAACAAGCAAAAATTGGTATATACATAAATAGTATATTGTGTATCTAGTAGTAAAAGCAATACATTCCCAGCGACGATGTAAATTGTTGAAGTCCGGAAATGTGCTTTTACTACGAGGTACACATACTATTTTTTCTGAAATCGAAATCCATATTATTATAAATTAAGAAATTTTTATTAATGCATACAATTTTTTCATTACAATCTAATTGTTTATGAAATCGGTTCCTTGACAATCACTGTATATTTATTGTTGTGATAAAAGTCAGATTCAGTGCTTATTTCGCTTTAATACATCTAAGTGGTAAAAAAATATTAAAAAATATTTAAAATGGACAGTGATGATGACGTCCAGGTGTTTGAGACACCACCAGAGTTAGTAACAACTGCAAAAATGTGACTTTAAATTTAATGTTGTATTTTTTACTAAAAAAATGTATTTTTTTCTGAAATCGCTCAAGATATCTAAAAATATGCTCAAAATATGCTATTCTAGTATTTTAGTCCGTTGCTATGCAACCATCATAAAATAGTACGAGTAAATTACTTTTCCGACCTAAGCCGGGAAAGTAACTCTCGTACAGGTTCTTTATATATGTTTTAGTCAATAAATAAATACACGCAGACAAACCAACTCACATTAAAAATGCATTTTTTAGTAAGAAGTATAACGTTAAATTTAAAATCATGTTTTTACAGTTGTTACTAACCCTGGTGGTGTTCCGGTCACCTGGATATCACTGTCCATTTTAAATATTTTTTAATATTTTTTTTAGCAATTACAAGTATTAAAGCGAAATAAGCACTGAATCTGACTTTTATGACAACAATAAATAAACAGTCATTGTCAAGGAAACGATCTCAAAAGAAATTAAGTAGATTGTAATGAAAAAATTTTATGCATTAATAAAAATTCTTTAATTTATATTAATATTGATTGCGATTTCAGAAAAAATAGTATGTGTACCTTGTAGTAAAAGCACATTCCCGGACTTCAGTGCTTGTTGGCCTCGGCTTAACGCCAACAATTATTTACATCGTCGTCTGGGAATGTATTGCTTTTACTACTAGATACACAATGTACTATTTAATGTGAGCTGGTTTGTCTACGTGTATTTATTTACTGTCTAAAATATACAGGGTGAGGCAACAGTAAGTCCGACTTCGATATGTCGAGTTTTATGATAGCTAGAAACTTGATTTAAAAATATAAATAAACTAGACAAAAAAGTCTATAACCGAAAGTTATTTTCGAATATACAGAGTGAGCCAAGACGATTCTACAGGGTCAACTAACATTTTTTAAATGGAATGCCATGTATATCAGAACATTTTTTTTTAAATTATTTGTGGCCTCCTTCCACTCCTGTATTATTATTGTCTCACTCCCAACCATTTATACGTGAATATTAAAAATATCACTACAATCACAACTATCGATTTTAAGAAAAAAATATGTTAGTGCCAGTTATCAGACATCTGTGTGATGACACTCAGCCTTCCTAAAAGTATACAGGGTGCCCAAAAATAATTTTTAAATTTACAACTATTTGAACTGAATTTTCTCAATTTTTTCAAATGGAACAACTTGTATATTTTTGGACGATGTGATGTAAAATTAAAAAACGAATATTTTTGTACGTACATCTCTACGGCTATTTGTACCCATTTCGATTTATTGAACAATAACTGCAAAATTCAACAATAAAAATTAAATATTTTTTATTGTGATTCAAGAGAAAATATAAAAAGTGCTCCACATGTTGCCCATTTTGATTAACACATTTCTATGCGTCTTTGGAATGAGGTTTTTACTGTTCATAAAATTGCCGAAGTGATACATCTAAAAGCGTTTATTATCCTTTCATTCAAATTTTGGATTGTTGTTGGTGTGATATTTTTATGGGCTTCATGTAACACGCTTATTATAATACCTTCTCTTGAATTATTTTAAAAAACCCTCAGTTTTAATTTTTTCTTGCTGAATTTTGCAATTATTGTTCAATAAATTGAAAATGGTCACAAATAGCCATAGAAATGCATTTACCAAAAATGTTCGATTTTCAATCCTACATCACATCATCTATAAATATATAGGGTGTTCCATTTAAAAAAATTGAGAAAATTCAGTTCTAAAAGTTGTAAATTTAAAAATCCTTTTTGGCCACCCTGTGGGAAACGGCTGAGTGTCATCACACAGATGTCTCATAATTGGTACTAACATATTTTTTCTTAAAATCGATAGTTGTGGTTGTAGTGACATTTTTAATATTCACGTGTAAATGGTATAATTTCAACAAAAAAAATCATTACATCCAAGTGGCTAGGAGAAAGTCAATAATAATACAGGAATGAAAGGAGGTCACAAAGAGGTTTAAAAAAAATTTTCTGATATACATGGCATTTCATTTAAGAAAATTTTACTTGACCCTGTAGAATCATCCTGGCTCACCCTGTGTGTTCAAAAACAATTTCCTGTTGTACACTTTTTTGTCTAATTTACTTATGTTTTTAAATTAAGATTCTAGCTATCCTGGAATTTGAGATATTGAAGTTAGACGCACTGTTGCTCCACCCTGTATATAAAAAACCGGTACGGGAGTTACTTTCTCGGCTTGGGTCGGAAAAGTAACTTTTTCATACTGTTTTATGATGGTTGCTTAGCAATGGACTGAAATACTAGAATAGTGTATTTTGGGATCTGAAACTGCGCCGAGAAAGTAGACATTCTTGAGCGATTTCAGAGAAAATTTGTTTCCTCTCCAGAAAAATTTAAACATGTGACTATTCATTGGTTTTGCGGTACAAAACTCTTTAGTCAACAGCATGAAAAATAATATGATATGGACACTAGACCTAAATAGAGTAAGTTTGTTAAACAAGAAAAAATAATCATTGAGACAAGTGATACACATCATGAATACGGAATTAATCAAAATACTTAATAGACACTTAATTTTATACATTCTGTCTAAAGAGTAACAAGAAAAATAAGAACTCTTAGGTACACGAACATGGTAATATTCCTTTTTTTCTTAACATCATGAATACGGAATTAATCAAAATACTTAATAGAAACTTAATGTTATACATTCTTTTTAATGAGTAACAACAAAAATAAGAACTTTTAGGTACACGAACATGATAATATTCCTTTTTTCTTATTTTTCTCATAATTAAAGATTGGAAAACTTGCAAATTACGGTGGTCTAAATCTGTATCTGTTTAATTTGGGGTTACTAATATATTGGTACCCAATGAATGAATTTTAATTTATGTATATGCAAAATTTAAAACTGTTCATGAAATGAAGGGTAAACAAACGTTTTAGAAACCATTCTTTCTCTTCCAAGAGCAAGTCGTACAATAAAGTTATCAATGATTCATGAACGGGATGAAGAACAGGAAAATAGGTGTCTCCTACAAGGTCACCGGATATTCTTGCACGGTCAAAGACCACTCGGTTTTGATTTATAATTCGATTTTTAACACCAACTTTCATTTTTATATCAAGGCCAACCATTTTATTTATTATCAATAAAAGTTTTTGATAGCTCTTTGTGTGGGTTGAACGGAAAGTCATTAATTGTTATTAAGGTTTTGGGATTTGCATCTTCCGGATTTCCTTGTCTACCCACTATGTGCGAACTTTCCAGTTCCATATGCATATTGTAGACTGATTTGATGATTCATTATTTTATAACTGGTTGGTCTGGTTTAGCATTTATTTTTCTATATTAGTTTAAATTAAAACTACTTTTTTTCTTGCTTATAATTATGGTAAAGTAATTTGGCTGCTCTCTAATTTTTTTCATCTGTTTTTATTTATAAGAAAGTAGCTAATAAAAATTTTATTTAAAAATTGAGATTCTGTGGTACTAAACACATTTACGAACTGTTTAGGTTATTAACAAAACGGAAAGTAAATGGTCACTAGTCAAACTTGACCATACCCTACAAACAAGTTTTGAATGGACACGTATTAATTATGAGGAAAGTTGATAGACAATTTTGATTCAATTTAGTTTTTATAAACTTCTGGCTAGTAGAGTTATACAGGGCGTTCGGAAAATGCATGACACAAATTTATGAACTGAGATTACTACTTATGAAAAGAAAAAAGGTATAGATTCTAAATAAATCACAAAAAGTATCCTATGATTTATTTACTACTGTCATTTAATTAAACTGTATATATGTCTGTTTATAATGTTAATAAATATAATTATTAATGTTTGTAACGAAGTGATTATTTTATAGAATTAAAATATGTAACTAGGTGCTATTTGTCTGATTCAAAATATATTTTAAACATTTTAGTACCGCGCCCTTAATAGTGGTATTGTCAGTGGCTCATTAATAATAGTATAATTAATATTTGTGAGATAGGTAGTAGTAATCCGTTTGTATAAACAATTCAAATATGCCGAGCTGCAGACAGTACGTAAATCGCGAAACGCGGATCGCGCATATTGTCCCCGGCACTCCTGTGCCCGCACAAAAGTGAAGGACCCCGAGATTGAAAACAAACAAGTTAGTTTCCGTCTGGCCGCTGCCCGAAGAACCACGCCGACTAGCATAGTAAGTAATCTTGTTGTGAGTATAGAGGTATATAGGTATATAAATTTAATTCCGAATTTTTTCTAAGTCCGTAAAAGGTGACGTAGTTGCCATATTCCGCGCATGACTACCGCGTCTTCTCCTACTTCTACTTTTGGCAGAGTTTAGTAGCTTGAGGATTCCGAGATTGGAAACAAACAAGTTAATTTCCGTCTGGCCGCTGCCTGAAGAACAACGCCGACCAGCATAGTAAGTAATCTGGTTGTGAGTATAGATGTATATAGGTATATAAATTTAATTCCGAATTTAATAAAAGGTGACGTAGTTGCCATATTCCGCGCATCACTACCGCGTCTTCTCCTACTCTTGCTTCTGGCAGTGTTTAGTAGCTTGAGGATTTTTCATAGCGTCAACAAGAGTCCGGTACTACCGCCAGTATCTATCAAACGTGCCGACACCGACCGCTCCGTAAATCCAGAGAGGAAGCAACCCAGGATACGGAAGTAGGTATCAAGGTTTGATAAATAAAGGTTGGTAAAATAAAAGGTATTACTTGGCTGGTGTGTATTTTCCGGAAATTGTTTAGAGTTTGTAAAACGCGACCGCCCCATCCGTGGAGTCCGCAAGCGTAAAGCCGTATCTGCATTATACAGGGTGTCCTCCAGGCTACCTGAGCACGTCATATTCTACAGGGTGACTTGGAGGTACTAGATTCGGCATATCATAAGTCCGGAACCATCCATTAGCCAAGCCATAGTAAATAAAAGCGATAGTAAGTCATAGTCATAGTGTGCTTGTATTAATGCTTGCTTCCCCTCCTTTTATCCGTCCGTCGTCTGCTTATGGCCGATTCATTATTGCTGGTCACCTTTTTCACTGCTTAATCACCGTATTACCGTGTTGCACCGCTTGTCATCGTTTCATCGTATGCACGCCCGCTTACTGTCTTCGCCCGCCTGTAATTAAGACCATTTGTAGTATAAGTTGTAAATAACCTAGTAGTGTAAGAACCGTTAGCCGTAGGCTAGTTACTAAGATGTATATATAGTGTAAATAATAATTAGTGTGTAGAATAAATGTAAATATATTGAATGAGAGTCGTTTCATTAACTGTAGTGTGTAAGTTACCTTTTCCCGACCCCTGGCTTATCCGTTTCTTCACTGTAGTTGCCAGGCCTCTATCGTCCCGCCTATAGAGTAAAGTGGTGTTTTTGCACTCTAAACAGAAACTAGTGCCCGAGATATCCGTACCGTGAGCACCACCGTTGTGTTGGGCGTCAAAGTGACGCTTCTGCCCGTGCAAAGAGCAGAAGAGTGCGTCACATGTTATGTAATTTAGTAATTTTGGATTTGAAATTTCGCTTCTAATATTGTAGAAATAGGAAGTCATACATTTTGTTTCAAAATTACCTATGATCGATATAAACTTTGAAAATTATGACTACTTACAGAATGGACATATCAAAATGCATAAAAAAGTCACTCCAATTGAAACTCCATATAATGTAGAGTTTTCGAAGACATTGAGATATTATAAGATTTTTCTGTATGATGTTAATTTATTTTCTAATCGAAAGTAGAAAAATGAAAGTTAACTGTTTTTTAGAACTTATGTTGAATAATATAATTTCTTAATTATTGATTGGCTATTAAAGAAATTATGATTCGTTTATTGGGTTGTCTGAATCAGTACAAAATTTAATTTTCCTACTTTTATATTTAAGTGACAATCCAAATTCAGTTTTAGACTAATTTTTAACACCCTGTATCATGAAAATTAAGCATATAAGCATTTCCAGATCTACATTCATTGCATTGAAATGTCTGTACAGCCGGAATGCAAATAGAATAGAAAAAAATACATTTTCTGAAACATTTAAAAATCAGTTTTGTTTCGTTTGTTTAAAATATTGTGAATAAATTCTAGATAGTACAAGAAATTCAAGACTATGAAATCATTTATTATATGGCATGGTAGCCAAGTGGGTAAAACGCTTATAGCTTTAACTCGGTACCGAATATCAATGGTTCGAATCCATCCCGGAGCAAGTTAGAAATTTTATTTGTAATTTGTTTCGGATTAAGATGGGAGAGAAATGTCGATGCCCTAGATGTGGTTCGGACTCCACAATAAACTGTAGAGCCTCGTCTTTCTTTACTTCGGTAACTTGAGAGGCGGTTAAGAAAATATTTAAGAAAACATTTAGGAAAAAACATTTTTTTAAGTAACTCTACTTCCATATTTATCCAAAAAACGAGAATGTTAAAGGCTGATTCTAACTTTAAGTAACGGACAAACAGAAGGTGAACCATAATTTAGTAAGCACACAAAACTAAGAATTTTTCTGAAGTTGAATTTGATTTGAATTTGTTGTTTTATTAGCGTAAATATTCCAGTTTAACTTTTGAATTCAAAATTTAAAGTAATATTACTTGTTTTCAGTTCTTCATATATGACTTCAGCACATGAATGTGGAATCTGGATAAACATTTATGACCTGGTGATCATAAGACTTGTTTGTTTTTAATAATTTTGCCAGAGACACCATTTATTATTGCAATAATATCCAAGATTATCGTGATGTCACCAAAGAAATATACAAAGCTTTTACCTTGAAACACCTTTATTATTATCATGATTTGATACCCACTAACAAGAATTAATATTAATATGTTATTTTGTTCAGTAGAATATTAAACAAAATACTAAGGAAGTATAGACACTCGTGTATATCATGTATAATATATCATTGGATAAGAGAATATATCGGCTAACAGAAATTCAGATTTATTCATTAACATGGCTGCTACCAACCTACCTAATATTTTATTCCAATTGTTTTGTATTAACTTAATTCTCTAACAAAGACATCTTATCCAAATCTAAAAATAACAAACAATGATTTATGTTATTTACTTATTTCTATATTATTTATATAAGAAATAAATATAGTGGCAAATAACAATATGCATATAAAGTTATCCACATTGACGAATTTATTTTTTATATACAGAGTGTTTCCTAGTAGAGACTTCTGGTTTCTAATGAACTCCCACATTTACGTATTTCGAACTAACAAAAAAAAATTGAAATTAATAATGCTTGTAATTTTACTTAATAAAACATGCATTTGGTTTTCTTGAAATAATATTTTAAGATGCAGTAAATATTTTTAATAAGTTTTAATGTATTTTAATAAAACGTACACAACATGTCAGAAAAATCTTATTGACATAATTATTAACAAAAGAATATCATAACATTAAAAATAAAACTAAAGTAAAACAAATAACGGGTGTCTTGCATTATATTTAAATAATTCCAACACACCCCCTCAAGACATACGTTATTATAATTTAAATAATTTCAAGTCCTAATCCTTGAATACACTTGTCATGTAATTCTCGTGGAAGAGCTTTTGTTAATATATCTGCTACCATTTCACTTATAGATACATGACTTAATTTCACAATTCCATTTTCTACCGCTTCTCTGACAAAATGATGACGAATATCAATATGTTTTGTTCGTGCATGATAAACTGGATTCAAAGTCAACTGTTCAGCTCCCCGGTTATCAATAAATAACTCGATTTTTGCAAAATTCTCTTGTCCAAGTTCAGTCAGCAATCCTTTTAAATATATTGCTTCTTTTACAGCTTCTGATAAACTAATATACTCTGATTCAGTGGACGAAAGAGCAACAGTTCGTTGCTTTTGGGATTTCCAACTTATAGCACCCCCTGCCAAGATAAACACATGCCCAGAATATGATCGCCTATCTTCAATGCAACCACCCCAGTCAGCATCACAATATCCATATGGATTTCATTTCTTTAGTGTACAGTATCCCGAGTTCTTTTGTTCCAGATAGATATCTTAATATACGTTTTGTTGCTAACCAATCTTGTTGAGTGGGTTTATTAACAAATTGAGCTAATCTTGAAACAGTATTAGCAATATCCGGTCTAGTTCCAACCACCAAGTACATTAATGCTCCAATAACTTCTCGATATAGTCCGTTATCAATTTCTTCATTATTTATTGAACAGTTTATCTTCTTACTTGGCAATTCTCCTGGTGTTTTCACTGGATTACAATCATTCATTCCATATTTTTCAAGTAAATTAATAATATATCTTGTTTGATGAATACAAATATATTTATCAGTTTGATTAATTTCTAACCCCAAACATTGTTTTGCAGGACCTAAATCTTTAATTTCAAAATCTTCTTGAAGTTTACATTTAATTTCATTAATCCAGCTGATGTCTGAAGAAGCAATCAAAAAATCATCAACGTAAATCAATAATAATAAAATATCTTCACCACATTTAGCATAATACATACAACTCTCTGCTTTCGTCGGCTTGAGTCCAATACTTTCTAACTTTCTTGATGATGTTGCATGCCATTGTCGACCAGCTTGCTTGAGACCATAAAGAGCTTTTTTTAATTGACAAACATCACCTCCTTGCTCCATAAGTTTTAACATATTCAAAGCTTTAATTTTCAATTCTTCAGTGACCTGATTATCATTAATAATCCATTCCAAAGCTTCATAAAACATTTCCGGAATTTCCATGAAGACTGTTTCATCCAATGTCCCATTTAAATATGCAGTCACTACGTCAAATTGTCTGATTTCCAGATTCAACTCAGCTGACAAAGCAAATAAAAGTCTCATTGATTCCATTCTTGCAACAGGAGCAAAGGTTTGATTGTAGTCAACACCATATTTCTGACTGTAACCTATTGCAACTATACGAGCTTTTCTTTTTTTCAATTAATCCATCTGACCCAAATTTATTTGTTAATATTACACGACTTCCAATAACACTTTGATCTTGAGATCGTTTTACAATATCCCAGGTATCATTTTTTAATAGACTCATGACTTCAGATTGAATTGCTTTTTTCCAATCATCTCTCAGAAGAATTCATAGCATCATTTAATTCAATTTCAACTACTCCAGCAAAAATATTATTACCATTTTTATTATAATTATATTCAAACATATTTTTAATTTCACAGTTACTAGCGGTTGCAAACAATTTTCTGGGACGACCTCTTAAACCTGTTTTAATTAATCTTGGTCTTCCACGTCCTCTTCTTTCTTCATTATTTTCTTCTGTTGATTCTATTCGGGGTGTTTCATGAATAGATGGTGGAATGTGAATGTCCGATGATCTTTCATCTTCTTCATCATCTACTTGACCTTCTTCTGGTATTTGTACTGGAGTTTCTTTATCATTACCAGATCCAGTTATCAATTCAACCCAAGACTTATTTTTGTTTTCAAAATCATCAGCAATCAGCTGTTCAATTTTCTGATTTTTTAAAATTGTAGTCACATTATCTTCAATAAACTTCACATCACGAGCAATAATAAATTTCTTACTTTCTGGTAACCAAATCCTGTACCCTTTCGTTTCACGTGGATAACCTACAAATATTCCCTTCATTGATCTATCAGATAATTTACCTTTTGCTGGATCTTTATCTAGAACATATACAGTTGATCCAAATGCTCGTAAATAATTTAAAGACATTTTGTCTCTATTGAACCATCTCTGATAAGGAGTATCTCCATTGATACTTTTTGAAGGACATCTGTTTCTTAAGTGACATGCTGTAGCTACAGCATCAGCCCAAAACATATCTGGTAAACTTGATTGAAGTAATAAACAACGTGCCATTTCAACTAGAGTCCGATTAAAACGTTCAGCAATACCATTTTGCTGAGGTGTTCTTACAACAGTTAATCGACGCTGAATACCTTGATTACGTAGAAAAATATCCATCTCAGCATTACAATACTCTTTGCCATTATCACTTTGAAGATATTTAATCTTCTTGCCTATTATACGTTCTGCTTGAGTTTGATACATCTTGAATGCTTCTAGTGCACCACTTTTTCGTTTAAGAAAATATACTTCACACCATCGGGATCGATCATCAATAAATGTGATAAAGTATTTTGCTCCATTTACTGATTGTGTCCTAAATGGTCCAACAATATCTGTATGGACTGTTTCAAGGATTTCTTCACTCTGTCGTTCACTTGCTGAAAATGGTAATCTTGTCATCTTGCCTCGTAAACATACTTCACATTTTGACAAACACGTCAACTGCTCAGGAGTTACTTTACTTGTAGTAGTTTGATTAATAACTTGAGCTAGATCATTGGCATTCAAATGACCCATACGACAATGCCACATTAAAACGTCTGAATCAGCTTTATCTTCAGCAATACCAGCTCCTTCATTACCTTCTTGTATGTGGTAAAGATCACCACGCCTTTCAGCAACAAATTTAATATTTCCATCACTGTCCATAATCATCGCTGAATCTTTTCGGAATAACACATCGTGATTCTTATTTGTAATTTTGGCAACTGATCCTAGGTTTGATCTTAGATCTGGTACAAATAATGTATTTGAAAAATCTACTGACCTCAGCTGTTTGCCATTTCTGACTGATAAATTAACGATTCCCTTTCCTTTGATTTCGCTGCTAGCTTGACTAGCCAGGTTGATTCTTCCATTGGTTTCTTCATTTAAAGATTTAAATAATTGTTTATCCCCACATAGATGTGTAGTACAACCACTATCAAGTATCCATGGTCGACAACTTGGAATATTACCAGCAAATTCAGTATGATACACTGCAAAAGTATCATCATCTGCTTGCGCACATTGTTTATCTTGTCGATACTGTCTATTCTGCCTATTTTGTCTATCTGGTCCGTTTCTTCTAAAATTTGGCTTGAATTGTCTTATTGTACATTCAGGAGACTTATGTCCTTGCTTCCCACATTTAAAACAGTATCCTTTGAACTCATTAGTATTATTCTGTTGATTTCCAGCTCCCACACTTCCAGCTACCTCAACCACTGAATTTGAACCTACTTCACTCTTTTCAAGAATCTTCACTTTAAGAGCCTCAACATCCAATAGTTCATCACGTGATTCCGTAGCACATTTGAAACCTTCATAACTTTCTGAGAGACTATATAATAACATTACAGATAATAAATCTTTGTTTACCGCAATATCCATAGCACTAAGTCGATCAACAATATCAGAAAATTTGTTTACATGATCCCTGACATCACCACCTTCACACATCTTATGAAGCATAAGTTGCTTAAGTGATAAAGCTTTTCTTGCAGGTCCTTTAGATGCATAAACTGATGCAAGTTTTTGCCAAACTTCGCGCGAAGTATTACATCCACGAACATGCTGTAATTCTGTCGAACTAATTGCTAATATTAACTCTGACTTAGCTTTACGATCAGCTTTGATCCATTCATTTCGTGCATCGATCCTCGCCTGGTTACCTTCTACAACAACAGGAATCTGTTTATCACCACTGACATATTCCCACATATCATTCTTGATCAATAACGCCTCGACATGAATTTTCCATGCTTCATAGTTGTCTTTACTCAAAAGCTCAAATCTTGTAGCACTCAATGTTGACGTCATCTTGATTTCTTCTTATTTTTCGAAGCCTGGGCCCATAACCTCTTGAAATAATATTTTAAGACGCAGTAAATATTTTTAATAAGTTTTAATGTATTTTAATAAAACGTACACAACATGTCAGAAAAATCTTATTGACATAATTATTAACAAAAGAATATCATAACATTAAAAATAAAACTAAAGTAAAACAAATAACGGGTGTCTTGCATTATATTTAAATAATTCCAACAGGTTTAAAATAAGATATTTAATTTTCAGGTTTTTGTTGGTCACCTGATAAATATACCACTGTTATTTTTTAGACAATTTGTAAAATATTTGCAAAAATTGTTTTTCAGATTCAGGTGGAAAATATGTCGCCAGGTTTTGAATTTCATAAAAAAATATTACTTAATTTGTAAAGTTACACCTTTTTTAAAATTTGCACAGTGAAAAACGAATCTGAAATCAAATTTCAAAATGGTGTAACTTTAAAAAAAAGGCAACAATTTTTGATGAAATTTGAAATCTGGCGACATGCTTTCCATCTGATTATAAAAAAAAAGTTTTGCAAATATTTTACAAATTTTCTAAAAAATAACCTGGAGGTTGCACAATTCTTGCAACTTTTTTTTCGCAAATTTCAATCGCAGTTATTTCTCTGCAAAACTTCTTCATTTAGTATTGATAGTTAGCCTTAAAGTATCACTTGGGTCCCTTGCTACAATATTGAGATATGACTTAACTTAAATTTCTCCAGCCACCACTGCATTACTCCATAACAAACTATAGGCCAATGACCATCATTTGTAACTTTGCAAAATTGTTGGAGATTATTCTACATGCAATCATATACAATAACGTATCTGGTATGATATCGCTTGAGCAGTATGGATTCGTGAAAGGCAGGTCTACAGTCATAAACCTTGTGTGTAAATCCCAGTATATCAGCGCCAAATTAGATCAACAAAGTCAGGTAGATGTAATATATACTGACTTCTCCAAGGCATTTGACAGACTTGACCACGGTATTTTATTAACTAAATTTGAGAACTTTGGACTTTCCAGGCCAATAGTTAAATTTCTTAAATCCTATTTGCAAGATAGGTATCAATTTGTTCAATACCGTGAATATAAGTCTGGCAAATTCTTGCAGAAGTCAGGCGTACCACAAGGTTCGATATTGGGACCACTTTTATTTGTCTTGTTTATCAACGATATCACATCTAATCTCCATCGAGTACATTATCTATTATATGCGGACGACTTAAAACTATTTTCCGAAATTATGTCTGAGACAGATTGCGAATATCTTCAAACAGCACTAGATAACATAAATCTCTGGTGTGCGAATAATATATTACCGTTAAATGGATCAAAATGTAATGTTCTGACATTCACGAGGAAGGTAACCTCAATCAAATATAATTATAAACTGAATGATTTAATATTACAAAGGCCAGATTACGTAAAAGATCTTGGAGTTGTTTCTGATCCTAAATTATCTTTCATACGGCATATCGAAACGACTACTTCGTCGGCTTATAAAAGCCTTGGACTTATCATACGCAATTCAAAGGGGTTTGGTAGCTTGCATACGCTTAGAGTGCTCTATGTTTCATTTGTTAGATCGCGGTTGGAATATGCATCAATAGTGTGGAGTCCCATTTATAATATACATATTTGGTCTTTAGAAAAAATACAACGACGATTTGTAAAATCAGCAGTATACGTATACGCAGTATCGCTTGGGTCTCATGTTCCAATACTAAGATATGACATAGTCTAAATTTCACCAGCCGCCACTGCATATACCTACTATTAATATAAATTAGTTAAACATTCACAAATTAATAAATAAAAAACCTAGTGACACATTTTAAAAATAAACATTGTGCAAATCTACAATATGCTGTATTAACAAAACGTAATATTATGATGAAATAATCGTGCGAATAATTCATTCCCGTAAACAAATTAATGAATGCATCATAACTAAGCTCTGTGGTGCGAATTTATACTATTTAGCACAACTTGTTCAAAAATTCCAATGCTACAGTCTATAAGTAGCTATATCATATACGTTTCCTGTAGGAGGCATTAGGTAGGTGACCCTTAAAAAACATGTTCTTAAAAAGTCTTTATTTAGCATTGTTGAAACATCCGGTTCGAATTTCTCGAGTACGAATCGATTCGACTAATATGCAAAAGCAAACCATGGTTATCAGGGTTAAAAGACTTTTTTAAAATGATATATCACTTGACCCATGTTACCATTTGAAATATTTTAAAGAGTGGCTATGTAGAGGAGGGTAGAATAGCTGAGGGTTTTATGTCAATGTATGTCGCCCTAAAAATTAAAATCTACCCATTTCAGCATTTTTTCATGAAATAATTTTTTCAAGAGTTATTAATGGTCTTTGTTTTAAATAGGACACACTGCAGAATATAAATATTGAGATTTATTATTATTATGATCGCTTGTCGCTTAAATTAGTAAATGCTGTTGTATTATTGTATATGTATGCAATTGAGGTCATACCGTTTGCAAAAATTGTAATTAATTGATGTGAAATATTATGAAGTTATGATTGTGGCACCCTTTCCATTTATACAATTTGTGGGTGAGGTTTTTATTGTCGTTGTGATAATTTACGATATTATGGTTAATGAAATAGGTATAGGCTCAAATGGGAAAAAAAACATTGATTTATCTTTAAAGGCAATGGTAATAAAATAAAGCAAACGTTAGGTGAACATGACCGTGTTTTCTAAATATATGTTGATATCAATTGCAATATTTGTTATGAAAACGGGGCATTTATTTTAAATACTAATAAATTCTTTTTTCTTAAATAGCTGTATGATTTTTTACCACTAATGTCAGTTGTATTTTGGGGCCGTCCATAAAACGCGTGACGCTGTTAAATGGGCGAGGAGCCCTCAAAATATCACAAAATGTCACGGAGGGATAATCCATCTCAAATGTCACGTGACAAGGAGAGATGAGAAAATCAGATTTTCTTCTTTGGTTACTCAATCAATTATTTTTTGTCCTTTTTTTTGAAAATTTTAGTTAGGTATATTAATATTTTGTTTTGCTTTGTTTCAGAATTTTGTATACATTAATTTTAGTTAATTTGAAAATTTTTTCGGTTATTGTTAATCTTCATAAGGCAATGAAAATAACATTAAATTAATAAAAAAAACTGATCAACATTGCCGTTGCTTCATTTTTTAGGGGTTTCATTATCTGGCCTCTCACATGACGTTCAATTGGGGGTTTCACAAAACGTCATGGTCCATCACAGACGGGGGATGGGGTTCAAAATAGCATTTTATGGACGGCTCCTTCACTAAGCTAATAGCTTGATGGATAATGGATATACTAACTAAAGTTTGCTCTTTGCATGAGATGCAGTATTCTGAAATTTTTCTTATTTAAAACATACAACTGCAAATAGTACTTTTTCAAATTAAATTTATTTATCTGTACCTAGTTTTTGTATCCGCAGATTAATGTCAATTGACATATCTAAAAAATAAAGCTTGCCTCAATTTTTCCAATCCGTTATTACGTTTTTTATTTCCATTTAACTTTATGCATTGAAACTCTCTCGATTTAATACACAATCCACCTTAACGTCAAATGTCAAATAGTTATTATCATCACATCACTAAAGCTGGAACGGTGGGATTGAATTCTCTATCGCAGATAGTAGCGTCATTATAGGGGTATAATAAAAGTAAAAAGAAAGATTATTTTATAACATATTAATAAAATTTTTCTGTAGTTTACATAAAATTATAATAAAATACATATATACTAAGTATACGTATTAAAAGCTAATAAAAATAAACTATTTACCATTTGTGAAAGGAAGATACTAAAAAGAGAGAGAAAATTTAATTTAATAAATGCTTTATAACATATTTTTTTTAAATTATTTAGTGACTTTTTACATCGTTATGTAAATAATTGTTTTCCTTAATTGCAATGTATGTAAAAGATCTTTAAAACGTACCTAATTGTGGTATATCTTGGCAATGTAAATAAACGACTATATCGAATATAGGTAGTTGAACCATTGTTGTTTCGAGCATTTGTTTGAAATATGATCATAATTTCTCAGTGAAAATATTAATCTGCAACAGCAACTTTGCACACTCTGTTAACTTTTTTTGCGTGAGATGGTCTAAACAAAGCAGTAGTACAGAACTGAAAGAACCAAAGTTTAACATAGCCTTTTTCTTGTTTTAAAGTTTAATAGACACCTATTTGATTATAATAGTTTTAATCTAATATACCTACTTTTAAGAAAAATGCTAACATGTTGCCTAAACCTTAGTTCCTTATCAAAATATACCCCAAGATTTTTAGCACAATCTGCCCATTTTTACTGTGTCGTTATTTATGGTTAACTTAATGCCACTTTTGACGCGATTTGTTGAGTTTCTAGTACCATACAATAATGGTACTCTCAGGTTAATTTTTCTTATGTATATTTATTAACGTCCTGGAGGAGTTTAGAACACTGCTGTTCCCCCTACTCAACTAGGACAGACACACACACAACAACTATTCTCTCCAACATTTTTCCAGATGCCGCAGCTGAGACTCGAACTCAGGAGAGATAGACGGTGACTAAGTCTTGTTCTGCCACACAACGACGTTTTAGCCAACTGTGCTTCGTTCTTCGTGCTTTAAAACCGCCACTATATATCCATGCCCTATCCAGGATTTGAACCCAGAATCCCTTGGTCTCAAGCATAGCGTTAACCACCAAGCCACTAGCGGACCAAGATTATGTTTTCTTACATACATATATACATCTTCATTATTTTGGATGGTAAATTATAGAATATTTTCGGATATGATCACTAAAACAATAGGTACAACAAAATATGTATTTTTTTTATCTAGTACTATTCGTGAACAATATATTATGTAAATTCTAGCAACTTCTAAAGTAAACTTTCTAGTTTCCAGTGGAAGTCTTTATAAGTGGCAGTTTTAAAAAATTTTGGCTTTAAATTTACATGAAAATACAGTTTTGCAAAAAGTCATTAAATACGATCATTTTTTTTATAACTTTCTGTTTCACAAATTGTTTTAGAAAGGTCTAAATTAGTTTTAATAAGTTTAATAAAAGCATACTAACCTAATATCTTTAACTATGATGAATTTTTTGTCCTTGAGGTGATAATGCCTTTTTTAATATCAGAATAATGTTTTGTCTAGTCATCCTGTCTTCTAGAATAATAAAATTAATCTCACTTAATTTGATTAAATTAATTAGTAATTTTTCTGGTGTCGTCTTTAATTATATGTATGAGTAATTAATTTTATATACTTATTTATTTAATAGCAATGATACCGTTTCGTAATAATAATTAATATTTTTCTTTTTTTATTTGAAGACATTTTATATACTCAAGTTTTTATTCCTTATCTCATGTATACAATACATACACATACATGTTTTTACGCTCTTAGGAAATAAAAAGAAAACTAGTTGGCCTTTATTTTACCGAGTGCTCTTACTAAGTAATGCGGAAATTATTCATATGATTTCTACTTGATGTTTTTAGTTCAGGAATAATAAATACACTTTGGTACTTAAAAGAACCTCCGACTTAGGGTCATTGAATTTTTTAGCATTGACTGTTTAATACGATAATCTAAAGTACCTTGAGTTACTAGATTTTTCCAATTCATAGATAAAATACACTTTAATATGTAAAATTCTCAAATAAGTATCTGTTTTAAGTAGGTATATCCGAAATGAGAATTTTCTATAAAAGCATCTCAATAATTAAAATTAAACAATTTTTACAATAATTTGGCAAATATGGTTTAAACTTCTGGAAATTATTAATTAGGTATATTAATAATGATTATTAAATCTATATTTCATATTCTTTTCTTTACCTACATATTGTAAATGTTTTGCTGCATGAATAATTTAATTTTACGTGTGCAATTAAAAAATTTTTGTAACAAAAAAATTAATAACGTTATTACTAAACTGATAATATTTATTTAAGTTGTGTCCAGCCATTTTGGAAACTAAATGGCAAAATTTTTAAAAACATCTTCTAAATATATCAATCGTATTTGTGTAAAATTATACATTTGCTTGGCCATTTCTAAGAAGTCGATCACGATGTAACATCAACTATTAAAATAAGATATTAATTTATTCAAATCTGCACTGCAATACATTGTTGATTACAGGATATCTAGTCTAGGTGATTTTGGTCTACAAGGTCTTCCGATTTATCTCTAACAAGAGATGGAAACTACAAAAGAATAACACACAGTTAAGAACTGAAAAGTCTAAGATTAGGAGAATCTATATTTCGAGATAGATACTGATACAAACTGATCGATACTGAGGATATATCTACAGAAATATTGGAGATATATTTACAGAACGCTAAAAAATTACTAGTTAGGTAAAATCAAGTTAGAAACAGGGATTAGAGGACCTTGTCACATGATGAACGTAGACCATAAAACAGAAAATCGAAATAAGAGAAATAATTTTTGAGAAACTAGACCAGCAACAAATGTAATCCTAACTCGACGATGATACAAAATATCTTTGCAGCTTTTTGATCTTCAGGAACTAAATATGTTCCTATTCCAGTAGCAAAAATATGTAAACTGTTTTCTTCAATTTGTGTGACCTTACCTCAGGGTTTACCGCCAAGCAAGTATTATTTCTCTTGCTAGAGTACTACTGTAACAAGAAATTATAGTACAGAAGAATAGAATATGGCCTTCAGTTTACTTCATATTTTAATATTTAACTTTAATTGCAATATGAATCGATTTAATCCATATTTTAAAAAAATTTCAATATTCTCGGATAGTACATGTATATAAAAAATATTCATTATTTATTACTCCACACATTTGATCATATCATCATAATTTTTACCATTTTGGTGGAAAGCATTTTTAGTTACTTGTTTCTTTTGTTGACTCAAGTAATTTGTAATATTGATTTGTTTTAATATAATGTATCCTTGTAAGTATTGATGTCTGTCATATTCAAGTAATATTTTCCAATCCAGCACTATTTACTTCCTAAAGAAAGAAGTCTTTTTATGTTAAAACAATATACTCGGTAATTTAATCGTGCGGAAGTTAGATTTATTAAATATTTTTGCACAAACAGGTTTCGAGAATAATTTCGGAAGTTGAATTTTAATTTGGTAAGGTCGCGTTTTTTCATCCGTCATCAGTGTTCGCAATTTAAAGTCAGTAATTTACTTCCTACTGAAATAAGCACACGTTGAGATAATCATTTTTAAATGTCAACATATTAAATTAAACATTCAGATTTTTTTAAACAACTTAGTCTTGGATAGTCACCCACAGCTTTGATGATTTATATTTATTTTGATATTCAAAGTTCTTTTAGTGATAGGCCATTTTCTAGAATTAAATATTCTGAAATACAAATTACGCAAAATACTTCCCAATATTATTGAAAGAGAAGGTGGGCGGGTTCAATTTTCAAAAACTGCATGTATTAAAGAGATGGGTCAAAACAAATCAGTTATAGGTATGGTAATGTAGATATGTAATTATAAAATAAAATATCTGATGTGGCCAGCACATAACTTTCTTATACCAATATACATATGTATATCATCCTGATCTAAAAAAAGTCATTCTGTTTAATTCTTCACTTACCTTAATTAAATTTTAAAAACGTACTTTGAAATGTTACATAAAAATTTTTTAGTAATTAATTTTCAGAGTCCTTAGATTCTCTCAATAATAAGTCATGTCATATATCTTAATCATTTCTTCTTATTGACATTAACATTTTTGAAACTAAATTAGATATTTCAAATGCCAAACTGCGAGATTTATCTTAACCCCATTTTATGAGGTCAAATGCGTACAAAATTTCAGTTCGTATCAGCTTTATTTAAGTACTTGGAAAATATATTTAATTCGCTTGATATAGTAGACATGATTTATAATCTTTTATCAAGAATAAATTTTTTTTATAAAATCAAATACAATAAAGTTTGGGTCCAGTAGACCCCTTTTCAGCTGGCCAATTTTGCTCATCACCGAATTTTTTATTGACTTTGGCCTTTAGAACAAGTGTACCAAATTTGAAAGCTTTATCTCAAAAACTGTGGTTGCTATCGCAATACTACAGACATGCAGACAGAATTTTTTCCATAAAGTTATGTTATGTTTTCATTCTAATCCGTCTAGAAATTCAATAAAAATTTTAATTTTTTTTCCCGAAATTGTACCTTTTTTCTTCTTTCATTCATTACGTCTCATCTGATGGTACCACATTGATCAAATTTAATGTGCCACCTAAAATGTTGTTGACAATCTTAACTGCCAAATTTGGGAAGTCTCCCATTAGTATTTTTTGAGTTATCGCGGATACACACATACACACACACACACTCCACACAGACACACACACGCACCGACATCGGACATTCGGAAAATAGTTAGAATGGATTCAGGAGGGTTCAAAACGTATAAATTAATCAAAATCTCGAGATCGAAAAAAAATCACGATTACTATACTTCCTTATGTTAGGTATAAGAAAGTAAAAATAGATAAAAGACATACTTTAATAGTATTACCATATTCATTACATTATTAAAATGTGAATATATACTATTGACACGATCTGAAATACTGAATTTCCACGTATCATGTAATTTTACTGAAGATGACCGAAAAAAATATTAGAAACTACGAGACATATTTTCTAGATTTTGTAAACAGCTGTTGGATCATTGAAATTCATGTTGTAGTTGTTTTAATTATGAAACTCGTAGAATTTATTGTTTCATAGTTCGGAAACTATGTATAGTCATCTTCTAAATATTCGTCTAATATTTAAACAATTTTAAAAGCATTGTTTTAGATTGCACAATTGTGAATAACATATACATATAAATCCTTATATAGGGAAATCTTGTGTCTTTGGCTTAGGAAAAATTTGGTTAGCTTTAATTTATTTTAATTTCGACCCTTTTAATACGAAATAGCATGTTTTGGTTAATTTATATATTTATGAGGCGCTTGATTATTTTCCAGAAGGTTTCATCTTTCACCCTCGTTGTCAAACCCATTTAACTACATTATTCATTAAAGAAAGGTCCATCGGCGATTTCCTTGCATTTATTGTGTTAGGTATATTATATGTGGTCGAGAGGTGAGCACATTTGTCTTCACTCCAGAATTTTGGTGTGCCGAGTTCGATCCTCGATACAGAAGCTTGGATGTTTTCGGAAAAAGAAGTGATTTCCACTTAAATCTTATATTGGATGCGCGTCTATTGTTCCAAAATGTGTAACCCTCCCTCAAAAGGTTACTTTACCTGTGATATCTAACGTTGAATGTTCCTATTTAGTATGCGAAGGAACTGTTTAAGATGTAGATGTTAATAATTATTTTAAAGAGTTTTCCATGATATGGTTTCCTATTTTTTTTTTACATGGGACTGGAAAAATGGCGTAACCACTGCGCTACTGTTTACTCAGCATATTGCCCTATGTAGAAAATGTTATCCTGGAACATTTCCTCTTTGCTCGCATGCTTATTCCAATTAAATTTTTTTTGGATAGTTTTTTTGTATGTTTAACAATATTTCATAGAAACTTTGTTAAACAATTGGCAATCCTACCTACTAAATCCTTTAATTTTTGTATCAATAAAACTTAAAAATAATAGTTAAGCTTGTTTGGACCCGTCGATATATTTTGTGGTAATTATATTAGCTAGATGTGGAACATTTGATGTGATATTAACGGTAGTAGTTTTCAGAAATACCGAAACACTTCACAATACCTCCGATTCGTATTTTATCTCCAGATGTTGTCAACTTGACCGGCGAACGTGTCTCGAGTTATGTCTAATGTTTTGGTGTTGTGGAAACTATGGCAGGCAATATCACAAAGTAACAGACAACAATTAAATTTTGAAAGGTTATAAATTTACCCCTGGTAGTATCAACATTTTAAAGGAACCTTTAGAAAGCGAGTTTTATAACAAGAAAATGTATTATCAGCAATTCCAACAAAATATAAATCGAGATATACGAATGCCATTAAACCTAATTCTCATTTAAATTACAGAATTCCTCTCTGATATTTATATTTTGTGTGTTTTCTGGTCACTAAAACTCCCTTTAAGTTAAAGGTTCCTTTAAAATCTTGATAATTGTTATTAAATGTATATTTACAAATTTTTTATGCCTTCTTTAATTTTTTCTGATGGGCAATAAAGCTGCAAATGTTGTTTCAGAGTTGTAAACAAAATATTTAATTATCGCGCTTACCTTGATAGTCTTTTTAATTGCCTTAAGCGTAATTACAATAATTTATTTATCCTACTGTATGTCTGTCTATTAATAATTGTAGGAGTTTAAAATAATTATAATGATTGTAAGAATTTGTATATTGAATAAGTTAACCGCCAAACTAAATTCTGAAAAATGTTTCTAGAAATCTAAACGGTTTACATGTATACGTGACATTGTTTTGGCGAAACATTGTTTAAATTTTATTTTATTTTAAAATATAGTATAAAAAACTTTATTACTCAAGCTACAAAGAGGTCTCTTCATTAGAACAATTTAGAAAAGAAATTGTTGCAACTGATTAAATAAATACAAAATTTCATGCGAAAGTATTAATTATGCAAAACATAATTCCCTGTTTGTTTGGCAGGCTATTTTAAAGTATGTTGTAAGTTATAATAATATATTCGGTTCACTTTCTGTTAAACAAAGTGTAAAATGGATATTCCAAATCAAATAACTCGTATGCATTGTTTAAAATTAGTTTCACTTTATAAGGAATAATTTGGATTGCTATTCATTTTTCATCATATTAAAAATTAATTAGATTCTCGCAGAATCTGTGAGTGTGAGAGTATAATTGGGTGGTAGCAGGAGACCTGCAGTAATGATAGAAGACTACAACAAAAACTAATCCATACGTGGAAAATATAGGAGGTATTATAGTTCAGTACAGAAATAATTTGGTATTTTTTCAAAATTAGATGCAAATAAAAGACATTGATTCTCTTTATTCATCGCTAACCCGTTTTTTGAAATATGCGGGCAGTGTAGATACTTAACACATAGAAATACTATTTGGTTAGAAAAAGAAGTTAGACCAGTAGCAGAATTTAATTCATTCCAACAAATTATTTCTGAATAATACAAATTATTCTGTTGGTGCCACCGCGTTGACCTCTATAATATTAGTAATTATCAGCTCAGTGGTGTGAAGGACAGTGGCGCCTGCTACCATACAGATCGCTAGGGTTCAAAATCGTGACGAACCAAGTCGGCGAGGTGTAGTGGACGAATTGAGGTTCCATGTACCATGTACCCACGATTTGCAGACGTTAAGGGTCCCATCCCACAACAAAGTGAGGTTTTGATAACATTTCTATTTTAGGAGTGACAGTGCTTACATTAGTAGTGATGAGCTGGCGTAGGTAATTCGTGTTGGTGGCGAAAATAGGCGTACGTTGATAAGTGGTTAAAGGAAATAGTTATATACTATGTCTGAGATTAATTTAAAACATATTTATAGTAAGCTCGTGTATTAAATTATTAGTTAATTATTATACATTACCACAAGTACTGCTCTCTATTTTCTATAATGTTGTAATTATACATGTACAGCACGTTTAGTAATTGTTACTAGCACAGAAGTAGTTTTCAGAAACACCAAAATCTACTAATTTAAGAAATAGTGAAAAATTTGATTAAACAATATTGATCTGCCCCAGGGCTCTGTGTTGAGTCCGCTGTTATTTAATTTATATACCGCTGACCACCTCGTATATTATAACTTAAATCTAAATATTGTACAATATGCAGATGTCTTTTGCCTTTATGTAGATTATAAAACTTCTAATAACAAAGCTTTACGAGTAGAACTGTTAGAATGTAGTGTTACTAACATAAGTAGATGGTTCTTTTCTAATGGTTTAGTTCTTCCTCAGGAAAAATCGTTTTCTATGTTTTTTCTTATCACAATATCCCAAACATCTTTGATATCCAACTTGGGAAATTTACTTTCCCTTTCAAGCCACTGGTAAAGTACGTAGGAGTCATATTTGATAAAAAATTATCATGGAAACCATCGATTCAATCAGTACAAAATGTAACAAGGGTACAATTTTTTTAAGAATGGCTACAAAAACATGATAGGGTGCAGATGTCAAATCTGCTCTGCTTTTCTACCAGTCCTATGTACGCTCTATAATTGATTACGGATGTGTTATGTACGGGTCCGCAATTACATCTATATTGAAGCGTTTAGACAACGACTTAGAATTTGCTTTGGTATAACGAAGTCCACGACAATTGATGCCCTACATGTAGAAGCCGTAGACTAGAACCCCCTCTCACGATGAGAAGGGAAATGTTAAGTGGAAAATTTATTTTAAAGCGATATTTCTACTCTACACCCTTATTTTCCAAGACAGCATACTTAAATACTTTTGATTTAACCAATAAATATTAGATTAAGAAAGCATTGCCCACTCTTTGTTCAGATTTTAGGGAGGATAGTGAGATGCTACAAACTACTGATAGTATGTACATATTGGAAATTAATTACCTCAGCCTATTATAGTACCTAAGTACTGCCAAAACACTATCATTAACACAAATATTTTACAATATATGCAATTGAAAAGCCAGAGCTTATCGATACAATTGCTTCGAAATCTATAAGAGGTACCAGTGGATCATTGTCTGATCCCAAAAAATCGAACCCAAATTTAACTTAGACCCACATTCCTTTGTTTTTACCGCAGAAGCTAATCGATCTATCAAGATTTAATGTATATTAAGAATTACACTTCTAATACCTCGATTATTTTAACTGATTCACTCTTTGTTCTCAATGTAATTCAAAACAGCCACTTTCTTGGCTACAATACCAACTCTTATCTTTACAAAATAAAAAATTTAATATTTCGTATTAAATCTGCTGGAAGGGATGTTAACTTATTACTCAACGATTGTAGCTTGGCACTAGGCGGCGCAGAGAGAAGAAATATGGTTAGTATGGGACATAGATAAACCAAATCCTTTTACGGTGAAAGGGCGGGGTTTAGACCACAGCTCATACAAATTCAAGTGCCAAGCTAGAATTGTTGACTAGTACTTGGGTGAAAGTACATATTGGTTTGCAGTATAACGAACAGGTTGATCTTTTGGCAAAGCAGAGCTCGAATTTAGACGTTATATTTAATTGACAGACAGATAATGTTGAAATCTAATTTGAGAAGTAAATAGTCTTATTTATGGAAAGAATTCTGTTTCACAAACCCCACCAGGTACACCTTAATTCATACTGACATCCCGAACAACTTTTGGTATAATATTTTCCCAAGAAAATATATACAACAATGGTACGTTTAAAATTTGGTCGTGCCTGCTATCCTACCCATATATTTAAAGTTGGAGTTTTTACTTCAGATAATAATTATCAACACTGTATCGTCTTGGGAAACCTTTATCACGCATTCCTTGAAAGTGCCAAATACAGAGATAAGCTGGTTAAAAATAGTAATCAAAGTTGTAATTTTTCTTCTTTTTGACTTATTACAATTGTTGTCAATTGGATCAAGTAAGAGAAATATGACAGTATTATTAATTTTTTAAAAGAAAGTAACATTATACTGTAGGTTAATTTAAGCACTGTGTTATTTCTTATCTCGTTGTCTACCGAGGTCTTCCGAGGTCTCCCCTTTATTATCAGAGTTTTAACAATGAATTTTTGAATTTAAGTTTAGTTACTTTATATAAGCGACTGGCAGCATGGTCTATGATCCAAAGCAAAAAAATGCTACTGTATTCAACGCGCATTTCGCCAACCAAGCCTGCATCATCTGGAAATGTTAAAAGTATTGCTTATGAACACTACGTTATTGTCAGTATGGTCACATCAAATGTCCTACTTCAGGAACAATTGTTATTAATTTGGTCGAGTAATAGCTGAAAGATTGGCGGACATCCAGCTATACGAATTATTTTTTAGGGGAATGTTTAAGAAATATGAATTAAAATTTGATAGATTGATTAAAATATTGCATCGATTTTATTTTTCTTATTTATTATTAATTAAATTAAAATTTATAAGTGCAATTGTAATAGGTGAATAGTATACTAAAATGCACGTTACTTTCAATTACATTTTATCACTGTTGTAGAACGCACATAATTTTTTAAAATTTATTCATAACTAAAGAAAATAAACATTTCCACTTAGTGAGCATGCACTTGGTGCAACAATACATTCTATGAAATATTTAATAAGTAAATATTTAAATTTAAATAAATTTCGCTTATTTTATTATGAAAACTTATTTTAAACAGATGTATTTTTATTCTTTATTAGATGGCTTACCTTATATATTATTAGATCGTAGTTCTTGTTAATAGATATGCCTCATAGTTCTAATCGTAGTCAATTTTTAATTACTTCAGGTGTACCTCAAGGATCACATATGAGACCTTCACTATTTTTGATTTATGTCATCGATATTCAAACTTTTCTTACTTTTTTTGAAAACTATTCTGCCATCTTTGTTTGACTTGTAATTTTAATATTTTATGCACGATTTCAGTTCCAATTCGCTAAGGGGCGTGAATAAGGGGATAGGTCTTTTATTCCCTTATTCATGTGCCGTTACGAATTATAATGAATTAATGCACGAACAGTAAATAAAAGGTCTCGGAATAGATAGAAATGCAAAAAATTACGAATTAAAGATACTATTCAAAGTGACGACCATAGACAATACACTTTGTATAATTTTGTGGGCTTTTACCATTTTTAGTTTACCTAGTTTTTTTTATACTTACATTTTTACTTTTGTAACGTAGATAGGTTGATCCCATATGAGTAATTATTCATGATAAAGGAAACAGAAAAATTCTCATAAAATTCCTTTATTAATGTGACCGGTTTCGTGAACAAATTAATTACTTCACATCATCAGACACAGGAATTTGTGTCTGATGATGTGTCTGATGATGTGAAGTAATTAATTTGTTCACGAAACCGGTCACATTAATAAAGGAATTTTATGAGAATTTTTCTGTTTCCTTTATCATTTTTACTTTTGTTCTATTAAAGTTTTGTCCATTAAAGTGCATTATTCTTTATACCATTGTACTGAGAATTAGTAGTGTTTCGTTTAGCAGTGAAGAAACAAGGAGGGGTGCTATTCAAAAACACAAGATTGAGGGTGGCTTCTAAGGGGTATTTTCTAAAGGGTGCTCTTGAGTACCCCGTTTTGTAGGTTACTAATTAATAACCATTTTCAATTATGCTCGTTCTTTTATTCCTACGGAAAAGGGAAATATTGCCCCACAATAATGGGATAACCGGTATATATACACATACATATAGAGATTTTCCATGCATTGTAACAGCCCAAATCTCTCACTTATACTCTGGTCACTACGGCACCAGTGTAACATCCCATCCCACCCTCGTATATGTTGTTACTTTATAATTTTATTATATAATTAATTACCATTTTGATCAGTTTTACCTTGTCGTGAAGCGAAAGGTAATAATTAATTGGCTTTTTTCGTGATCGTCTAGTTTTAGTGGTAAGACCCCAAATTTGTTGTATTATTGTAACCTTTTCAGATACGTTTATAAAGTTTGGTATTACTTTGTTTCGTTACTGACATTTAATTTGCTTTAATTGGATATCCTACTTTTACTAATTATTATGACCCTTAATCTGCACTGCGATGATATATGTTTTAAAGAATGCTTAGCCTAAGTAAGATTTGACTTTATAATTATTATTACTAATTTGCTGAGAATTCACCTTTGCACCTGAAAATATAAATAATTCAAGGAAACTCAAACAAAGTTTTAACAGATTTATTTCCGTGCATAGACAACTGTCTACAAGAAAACATTACCTTTACCTTGTTGAACCTGCAATGTAACAAAATCTTGTTACATGCGGCGAAAACTTCCGCCCTGTACTGGAAGTAACATATATAAAACCTTACATATTGACCAAGAGAAACTTCTCTTGTATGAAGTACCCGAACGTCTTCTGCCAAATAAGACAGACAGACGCAGATAATCATGCTTTTAGCTAACACCCGGGCACGGTGCCGCAGTACAACAGTACTCTTAACACAACTAACACTGCCAATTAATATTTGTTGGGACAACTGTCCAATTGTTTGTTAGGCTCGTCGAATGCACCCCGCCGTCAAGGCTTAAACCAAGGTGAAACGAACTACCTCGTAGCTTTTTGTCTGCTAATAGCAGACGTCAATTGCATCAAGGGCACGCGTACATAGGCGGTGGTCATAAAATATTAAACAATGCCCGCTGGGCGTCCACCGGACCTCCTATCGAGAGTCAAGGTCCCGTGGTCAATACATCATAGGATACAATGAACTAGCATATTGAGCCGTATACATCCAACAGCCGATCGTTTGAGCCCCACATGCAAGGGGTGAAATCTGATAATGTTACATTGCAGATCTAACTGGACTTCATTTATTATTTATATCGTCTGATTCGTAAACCTATCCTAACATTGATACTGGCAAATGAACGAAAGTTCCAACCACTGATACTTGATCTTATTTTAGTTAATGTTGCATGTACTAATTATTTATGAAAAATGCATTGAGATATGGTTTTATAAAAGGTCTATTTGTAAATCATTTGGTACCACAGTACAAAACCTAGGAAAACCGCGATACCCCAGCATATAGAGACGTACTTTGATTAACGTTGCCATTTCATGCTTAGTGAGCTCGCGTACGGAGAGAATGGCAACGCGGTATAAAAATAATTTAATGCCATTTTTACCTATTCGTATACACATGGAAAGTTCCGTGGGATTTATTCCCCCAGGTTCTTGAGTAACCCCTGTGTTATTAGTCTCCATGTCGGTGGTGGTGTCGGCGGTGCTTACGCCCTAGTACAAGGCAGTGAACAGGATCTCGGTCACAGAGACCAGGCCATAGAAATTCCTGAACCAAAATGGTTAAAACGCTAATTAAGCGGGGCTCTCTATCCTTAACGTTGGTTCTGGAAACTGGGAACGTGGTTTCTCTTTGGCTTCAGGGCTCCGGGGGAGTCAGCGTAATATTATGATTACTAAAGATCTGATCACGACGGTGACGGCGGCTATGAGAGCCGGGAGAGCGGTCTATCTTTGACTTCCAGGCTCCGGAGAGCCAGCGTAACACTATGGTTGCCAAAGATGTTACAACGACTCTACGCCGTCCCGCGTATTTATATAATTTTCCGTGAGGGAGCCCGTTGTTCAAGTCCGTAAGTGCGACGGAGATAGCAAAACGCTAGTCCCCTAATTGTGATCTTCGAATGAGACACTAACACACGGTACTTAATGTGCAAAGTGACATAATGACACCATCATTATCAGCCTTCGACCCTATTCTTGGTAAAATTTCTTACAACCCTACGTGTTTACCTTGGTGTTTATATTACGCGTTCTCGGCTGGCAAACGTCTTGAGACTTTGATACAGTTTTGTCAACGTTTTAAAATATTTTAATAAATATTGTGTTTTTTTTTACTAGATGAATAATTTAGACTCTATGTTCCCAGCTGTTAAATAACTAAAATTATAAGAAAATGATTTACCCTTTTTTATATAATGATTAATTTGGAATCTAATGATATAAATGCTTGGAAATAATTTAGCTTTATGTGAAAAATATAGGAAAAATATTTGTGATGAAGCAGCACAGGGACAGGATGCTTCAGTATGTATATACACCTATTATGTAGAGTTTTCCTTTGTCTATCATCTTTTTTTTTACTTGACTTGTATAATACAGTTTTTTATATGCACTGGTAAATAAACTTAAAAAAATACTTGTCCTGTTCTTCTATACATATTCGCCAACAGAAAAACACAAACAATTTTAAGAGAAGTCTTTATTAAGTTATTCTTCCCAAAAGCGGATTATGATTCATAGTTCTTATGTCAATTTAAATTTATTATTGTAAACATGTTAATGGCCAGAAAAAATGAAAATTAAACTTAATACCACACCATTTAAAATTAACGATTTAATAGTAATCTTATTATTAAAAAATATAACAATTTATGAGTTAACTAATAAAACGTATTTCTTGGCTAGAGGTCACTAAAGTTAAGACCTTGACCTATTTAGAACTAAGATAAAATACTGTTAGTTGCTTTCATAATTTATATAATTTACTATTGTTCTGTAGAATGTAATATAGTTTTTCTCATGTGATTTGTACATATGTATGAATTTTATATAGTTGACAATGTGATTACAACAGTGCTTGTATGAACGTAAGTTAATCATTGCCTTATTATTGAGCTGGCACTATGTTAATTGCAACAAAATAAGTCATTTTCCAGGAAATAAACGTTTTAAATTGTTATTTGGAAGTATTGATATACAAAAGAAACCATATTTGTTATCAAGTGTAGCACCGAATTTTTTATTATTTACACTTTACACAATTAAATATTGTTTAAATGTTATCTGTGTCACTCTTACGCTTTTTCCGTACGAAGTCCGTTTTGGAGAAAAAATTAGAGATATTTTACTGCTTAATTTCTGATCTATCCAAGATTTGAAAAGAAATTAAAAACAGAGCTAAAGAAATAATCCTAGTATACTATGAATTAAGCAAAATTTATAAGCTGTCACTATCAATTACGAGTTATATGATATTTATAAATAATTTCTTATTTTCAAATTTTAAAATTTTTCAGTTCTAAGCATTTTTAATTTCATTGCAAATACTGTCTCTAATAAACGAAGCCTCATTAGTCAAGTCAACGGAGCCAAAAAATCGTCAAAACTTCGGAACCCACAAAAACTGAACCAATTTCAATGAAACTTTTTTAAAACATTTGTTATACGACATTATTTGAAATTAGAAACATTTCTGGCGGTCGGAATTAATTTTTTGGAACCCCAGTTCTGAAAATTCTGTTTTTTAAAAATTTTGTATAATTTAGAGATTTCATATATTAATTCCGATTTTTGATGAGAAATATTACCTAAGAGGCTTTTGGGGTTGCTGATTACTAATACGTTATCAAAATAAGGATTCCGAGAATTTCCCGGGGGAAAGTAGCTAGGGAAATATATTTCAAATAATTATATAAAATTTCGTTATGATTCAATGAATATTTTTAAAAACGTTTTTAGCAAACGATTTTTGCGACGAAACTGGGGAAATTCTGCTGTATAATTGAATAAATTAAACTTAAAGGGCTAAAACTTTCAGAAACGGGTCAATACATCTCAAATAGGCACACAAAATTTAGTCAAGATTGAATAATTATTTGTAAAACAGCAAAGGTTTATTGTCTTACACGTGACGCGAGCATATAGGAAATTTAGGAACAAAACTTGTTATAATATGAAAAATAATGTAAGTAAGTGCTTAAAATGTTTGTGCTGTTAAATAAATGTATCTCGAACAATTATGCAAAATTTCATCAATATTCAATCAAAAATTTTAACACAGCAAACGATGTTTGCGATGAACGTGTCGCTGACACGTTAAAAATCCGGGGAATACTGCTCTAGAATTGAAAAGTATTAAACTTTCAGAATAAATTTTTCGAATGAAAATATGTATATATTCATTTATATATTTTTGCATTCAAATGTCAACGGTAATTTGTTAAACAAATTATTTAATAAATAATTGAAAATTAACGTTTTTAAATAAAAATTTTGCTGCTTATAACTCAAGTATTATTTCTTATACAACATTCTCAACAAAATTCACTTTTAATTACATATCATCGAAAAAAAAATTTTTTTATAAAAATTTTCTGTAATTGTTTAAACAATATTAAATACTTGAGTATGACAGTCAGAATGTTTCTGATTTCAAATAATGTTGTATACCAAACATTTTAAAAAAGTTTCATTAAAATTGGGTCAGTTCTAGTGGGTTCCGAAGTAAAAGCATTCATTGACTCGACTATTTAGGACATAAGTGTATATAAAGTTTTCGACTTATTTTTCGCTAACAAATCATGTTTTAAATTTTGGCGGATCCTTTTTTGAAACACACTGTATATAAACAGTTCATAAGGTATGGATTTTTGTGTGAAATGACAGCTGTTTCAAAAAAATCGACACATTTTTTTGGTGAAAGGTTAAGACGTTTTATGATTGTTAAACATTTTTTCTTCTGTTTTCCAAACATCTTTTACTCTCGTTGCAACATTTGTAAATATTCTATATCTGCCATTTTGTGATAACAATAGCTAACTTTTGTTTTTCATATAGCAGCCATACTGGATTTTTACAATATTAAATAGAGAAAATAAAAACTAATTTAATCATCCGTTTTACATAATTTTCTTCAATAAATACGGATGATACAGCAGAAAAAATAACAAGTTTACAATCGACACTGCAAAGCTAGTAGTCTCACTAATATCCAAATCTTGCAATTGAAAGCGGTTAACCTTTGGTTTCCACGTCATAACCCCGGAACAGTACTGAAAATTTTAAACTTCTTTACAGATTCCTAATCAGCATTAAATTGACCAATTTTTTCCTAATTCAGCCAATTTGTATCACTTACCTAGATACGAATGGTGAGCATAGTTTTCAACCAGTATACGTGAATAGTGTTATTATATCTTTACATGATATAACCTGTATATTCTTTATAATTTAAAACTATATTGTATATAAAATATTTCTTGTACTTACATAAGTCTATATTCTTTGTTTCAGGTAATGTTTACAATCATAACTAGTCATAATGTCTTCAGAAAATCGGGATAATGAGGGAGATTTGATAGACTTCCATGTAAGATCGCCGGTACTTCCGAAAGCATCATCACTTAGTACCCAGTTATACACCGAAGAATCCGACAATCTTATAGATACCGAACTCCCAGTTTTGGAACAGAAACTCCAAATTGCCAGCCAAACAATCAATCCCATCAGTGACTCAAGAAGAACAAGCGTAGATATAGAAGATATTCTAATCACTATTGACGATGACGAAGTTGACACACCGCAACCAATTATTAGTGACCATTTCTTGGATTTATGCCAGATTAATTTAGTAGATAATCTTGAAGCGTTAAGTGTACTGAAAAATCTCGATGATGTACTAAACGCTTCCTTGATAGAATCTGATAATATTTTGAAAGACAATGGAAACGAGGTTAATAACATCCAAGCGCAACAAGATATTGAAGCTTGTTTAAATGATTTAGACAATTATCTTAAGGCGTTGGATAGTAGCGTTAGTGAATCTTACAGCGACAGTTGTAATGAATCAAATTCATCCATTTGCATGGACGACCAGTCAAGTACTCAAAGTAATGCGAGTTCAACAAACCTAGCAGGAAATCACAGTTTTGCAGATGTTTCCGAAACTACTACAGAATGCACGGACGAGGAGAAACTCCGAAATAAATTACGGCAGATGGAAGAAAATTACAGCAAATTCCTCGCTTCCGGGTGTGTAAATAGAGGGTATGTTGACACTGAAACAAATGAAAATGAACGTAGACCATTATCTGCGTGCGGCGTACCCACTGATGCGATAAGTAGGAATCAGCCCGGTCGAGCTACCGTGGCAGTGGTCAGAAGGGAGCGCCCTGCACTACGTAAAGCAATGGAGAATGGTAATAAATCCAGGTGCGTCTCAGAGCGGACGTCCGGAACAGCTGGTGATTCGGACGAAGACATCGACTGGAGTTGGGTGCAGGATATAGCACGTGATGTAACGTTGGAGAGGCGCGCACACGCTGCTGGTGACTGCTGTACTGGAACCGTTGTTGTTGAACCACCTAGACCTGCAAGACCCAGCAGTTCTTCAGAGCCCGCAATGAATGAAGAGCCGAAAGAGGACGCTCGTAGTAGCACGTGGCTACGAACTTCTATGCGCCGTCTTCAACATCTCAGGTTACCCAGCAACGATGCACCCCCTGAGACTGATAACAACGTTACCCCTAATTTTGAAATGGGAATTTCTAGACTTGAACAACCGCAAACAACCATCATTTCAAGGCCTGTCAGTGCTCCTTCACGGCTTCCACCAAGTGTAAATCGGACATCAACACATTCTTCGCGGCCGAGATCGCGTGAATCGCGACAAAGTGCAGTGTCTCTTGAGCCCAGTGGTCGTGCTCGAAGCAGCTCTGCGTCTTCGAGATCCAGAAGGCATAGGAGTTTATCATCCAGTGAATCCAGTGTTGCATCTAGTGTGGATTCTACGCCTAGCTGCACTCCTACTGCATCACCCACACAAAATACCCAAGATCAGCCAACTTCGGCCACTAGTCCAAGAAGGTAGGTTAATTACGTTTTTATAATTAGGGACTGTAATACAGAGAAAGTAAACAATTAACTTAACAAGTAATAATATACAATTAAAACAAATTTTTTGAATAGCTATATTTGTGATGAAATTTTTCTGTTTAATATTAACATACATATATAAAATATCTTTTCTGAGAACAGGTGACAAATAAATAATATGTATGTATAGATGCACTTTTTATCAAAAATATTTCATTATTTCTTTTTTTTTAATAATACAAAATGTCTATTTGGTATATAACTTTATTGATTAATTGATTTTACGGGGTATTACCTCGACTGTAAAACCTTACACTTAACATTAACCTAATAACCTAATGACATTTTGTTTATAATCAGGATATATGCTTTACTACAGAAAATTAGTCTAGAAGTAATTTAAAATGTATTGATTTTTTTCGAGAATTTTTTTTCCAAGTTACTAATTTGCATACTAATAACTAATAACTAATAAGTAATAATAAGACAATATTTCATATTAATTTTAGAACTATAGGGTGTTCACAAAACTTTTATATAATGTTCCTTTACAATAGAACTGATTTCTTTCTCGTGTATGGGGTATACTATAAATTCAAGTAGAACATTTTTAGTACCTTAGAAAACAAAAAAGAATTTGAGATAAACGAACTTTTTCGAAATCCTTATTAATATTTTAATTTTTTGTAATGCCCAAAGTGTGAATTATACGCTGTCACAAACATGTTTGAGGTTAATTCAATAATATGACCCTAGTAGTACCGAGTAGAATGAATTCGTAAATCTAATAAATAGAATTACCTAATGGCGGCCGCTTTCATTAGCGTCACATATACGTTAACGATCATAAAGCAATTAAACAAACAAAATAACTATATATTAACTACATATTATAAAAAACGGCTTACTTTTTACATGTCACGTATTGAAGACAATGGCTGAGATTGCGTACCTCGGAATATTTGCTTGAGTAACACAGTTTCTATGTTTTCTGCTAAAAAACGTCTCCCTCTTAATAAAACCAACTTTTCATATTCCGCACTTGTTTTTAAAATGTCGTTACACTGCTTACTCATTCGCAGACGGAAGTCATTAGTCAGTTTTTAATTCATTTTGTGTATTATGAATGAAACAAAGTTTCTTCTAACAACGATAAAGAATTCTCTAATCGTCAGTTACTGTATATCACGGTATAACTGTTATGAATCACATGTATCGCCCCTTCTACCTCAAGATTTTTGAAATATTTCTGAATTCTGAACCTCGGAGATGAATTTTGATTCGCAGGGATTTAATGGCACAATAAGAGTCTCTATTCTTTGAAAACACTTATGGTAATATCAGCCGCTAGCCGTGTTTTGTGGAACACGTGTTAAAATATATTGCGGCAGAAGTGTGATATTAGGACAAACCAAATGCAAACTTTTAACAGGTTTAGGGGCTAATTTGTTTTGTATTTAAAATTAATGCATCAATTTTATCGAATTACGATGGCTATCAAATGAAACGCATGTAGGTTAAGTAATTTGCGTATACATTTTTCACTATTTCTCATCGAACTGCATCAGTGACTAACATCAGTACTTATGAATTATGATTTATTATTATTATCAATAAATGAATCGAGCGAAACTCATTTTATAACAATGGCAATAGAATCACTCCAAGTTGCCATTTATAAAGTAAAACAAAGGCTCTGGGCAGCTTATATCTAAATCTTGGTTTGACTTGACACTATTAAGCATAACTTTTTTCCAATGGCAACTTTACGAAGTGCAACATAATTAATTGGTGAAGGGATCTATCTACTTTGATCTTAAATTGAAGGGACGTATTATTTCAACATTAATAATATACATTGGTCCAGGAGTCACCCATAAACAGAAGAAACAGTATCATCAACGTAGGATATTATACTTGCATTTATTTGTAATTTTAGTAGATTGTTTATATAAATTAAAAATAGTATTGACCCCACTACTGTCCCCTGTGGTACACCCCTGGTGACAGTGGAGGGGTCACTTTTAACTTCATAGATTTTGAAACACTGTTGCCTGTCTAATAAATAACTTCTAAATATTTCTAAAGTTATACCTTTAACACCAATCACTTCTTGTTTAGATAATAATATTTGGGGATTTATCTACTTAAATGCTTTGCGTAAATCTAAAAATCGAGCTAGATATTTTTTATTGGCATTTATTTCATTCACAATAGTTTTGTTAACTGAGTAATTGCATTTTCTGTAGAAATATTTTTTTTAAACCTGAATAATAATAATATTTTTTTATCGTGTAAGGTGATCTATTTATCTATTTTTTAGACAATATTCAAACAGTTTTGCGAAATTGTTTATGACAAAAATAGGTCGATAATTTGTTTGTAATTGATTATCTCCTGATATAGACACCTAACACCGTAACGACCGATTCCTTAAAATGTCTTGGTATTTTACCCTTTGAAAATATTAAGTTGACTCTGTGTAGTAAGAGTTTTATAAGAGATTTATGAATTTTTTTTATGTACATAGTCGATATTCCAACTATTAAAACAACTACTCAATCTAGAAACAAGAACTGCATTGACTTAAATTGTAATATTCTTAGTATTAGAAGCTAAAAAATATTCAGATTAAAAAAAATGTTGACACCAAAAAGAAAAATTTTTTTATAAGTACTTAAAAAATGATTCCCTCCAATTACAATACAAAATTGAAAACCCCTAGCCTGATATATATCTTCTTTCATTCTTTCGGAACTACTCAGGGGGCTGGTTAACACGAACATATTATTTATGAAAATATTTAAAGTACATAATTCAAAATATAAACATTTGTCATATTTATTTTGACATTTTAAATTCTTAGATTGATTATAATTTATAACTTTGATAATCACATTGACATTCATACATTTTAAAAAATCTGACATTTTATTTCGTATTTATGCATAGTTATTTAAATATGTCAGTTTATGGTTTTGTACCTACATATATATTATTTTTACATTTCTACATTATATGCAATGTGTAACATTATGAAATATCTTAATGTTTTTAAAGGGTATCCGATACCGATTAAGAATACGTTTTACACCCATGAACAAGTAAACAAAGATCCGATAGAACAAGTAGTTATCCTTAACATTTATGAGAACTGAACAATGCATAGCTTGGCTAATAATGCATTTCACTACAAGCACTGAAAAGTTATTGTGTATGATGATAATATCTTGTGATTTACGCTTGTTCCTTGTTCGTTCCGCAAAGAGGATTTACGAAAGCAGTCTTCTTTCTGCATTTCCGTTCTACTTTATCTTTTGTTTTAATTTGCACAAGATCTTAACCAACACGTGTTAAAAGCCCTGCCTGACAATCCCACTCCTCATAAACCAACATTTTATCTGCTATTTTTTTCTTTTCGCACCTGCTGGAAGTGTATCCTTTGACATCGTATTTGCATTATTTTTGTTTATCTTATATAAATAGGCAAAAACAATGTTTAGTTAAAAAAACATATCGAAGAAGAAGCGGATAAGGATTGCAACAGGACCTACAAAGTAATAAATAATAAGAAAAAAAAATAAAAACTAGCATTATTAAAATCTGTCAAACTTACAAACTACAAACGGTTTCGTTATTATAAATTAACAAAAATTGGAAACAAAAGAAAGCTTATTTAAGTCACATAAGGCGACAGAATAATAGTAAGAAAATTTGATTCGAGGAAGAACTTCAATGAATTGAACAATAACTTACCGTAATATTTCGGACATATTATCAGATCCTAAACTTTATTAATGGCCAGTGATCCAGTTATACAACAAAGTAATAATAGTTCATGAACTGAAAGTGAAAAGTTTACTTTTAAATTGACCAGGTACTATTTGAAAAATATGTTTTTTTATATTTATTTTAAAATTGATCACTTATGGTGCGAAATGGCTCAGCTCTCGTGTTAAATTATTTCAATCCGTTATTAATTTCTATAATAGACACATGCATTATGCCAAAGGAAAGAAAAAAAATATAATTGTTTTTCATTAAATTACGTTCGACTGCATTTTAATTGATTTTATACTCTGTGTCTATTTACATATGTACAAACAATATATTACGTATTACCATAGATACTATTAAGAATATGATATTGATATGGCATTAACTCAAATAAACAATGATAACACTTCATGGTACAAGGGCGAATGAGACCGAAGTCATTTGATCCGATTAATCAGAGTTTATAAGTTAAAACTTCTTGATTTGTTAATCATTCAAAAAGAGAAAATTAAAGTAAATAATAAAATTGCAAATATTTAAGACTTTCGAAGTTCCTCAAGGATCTATTATTGGGCCTTTACTATTTACTGTACATCATTATATAATCACATCTGATATTTTTAAATTCGCTACTTTCCCAATAATTCAAATGAGCATAAATTTTCTGTAATAATGTACCCTGAAATAATTACTAATAAAAAAAAAAACCGTTTATAAGTATATTTAACAAACTTTCAGCGGAGCTCATGTAGGGGACTAATAGTCAAGAAATTTTAAAACAAAATTAATCAGTTTCTTAGTAGTTACTGCGTATGTTTGTATGAAACAAATGTATTTGCCTTATGGCCAATTTTTTTTCACATAAAATTATCTAATGGTTAACACTGATGTAATGTCAATTTTTGTTTTCTACACTATCAGTATGCACTATCCATTAGGTTTAAATCTGCTAAATACTTCAAGCAAAATATTTACATTTCCTAACCTCTTAGTAAAACAAGTAGATGTGAGAATGCTCTTTGTTGCAAATACAGTACAACAGATGAATGTAGATGTGTTCTTCTGATAAAGAAGAAATGAAGAAGAATGTCCAAAGGTATACTTAAGTAATATACCAAATTATTTTGAGATTTGGGATGATTCTTTCGAACGATTTAAATTAGTGTGAATTATATCTATCTAATGTTTTTAATACATTGTATTATGTATACCTATAGTGATCAGCAGCAAAGCATATTTCCTATCAGATGTGAATAAATCTACACAAATAGTCAGCCAAGACGATTATATTTTTGCAAAAGTCAAATTATATACCATGGACTATTGTAAAATATATGAGCAATAATAGAAACAATTGATAGTAATTTTCAATAACCACATAGAATTTTGTTGTTGCAAGGTGAAAAAAAAAGGTTAAAACAAAAGATAATTGCAGTGATATAAAGAACACAGCTCAGCATATAAAGAGACAATTTCAAGACGAGGAAAGTTTAAGTTCAATTTTTCTTAATAATGTAGACTTCTTAATCAGGAAAATTCCTAATTGTCTAAAATTTTATCGCCACATTGAAATGAGTTCTTACTCGTAATAGTTCATTGCTATTTTATGCTGTTTGGACACACTATTACATCATGTAGGTAATATCCCTTTTCCGGCTCTCACCCTTTGGTTGTTTTATTTATTTTTTTAAATTTATTCTACCATGTTAATCATGTGTATGCCTTCGTTATTACAAATACAGAAAAATCCATTTCCACATAAATTTAATCTGCTGACTAATCTATTTGTAAATTTTTTAAAAATTTATTGATACACAGTAATTAAGGTCTCTTCCCTTGATATTTTTAAAATAATTAATATTATATAATTAAACAAATGGATGAGAAAACGAAAATAATTAATATCATACATTTAAACAAATGCATAGATGAGAAAACGTATTTAGTGCAATTTTCTTACCACAAATATGTAAAATATCAGTTCCTTAGTATATTTATTATCCGACGGTAGTGAAAAACAAATTCTAAATCAAATTTGCGGATACTTGTTGGTTAATAATTACAGTTATTATCATTATGAATAACTACTCATATTGGACTGACCTTTAGAAAGCTATTAATTCTTTTCTTTTTGTTAAAATTTTTTCCATGCTTTTCAAACCAGTTTAATGCTCTGGTTATAATATCATTACTTTTAACTATTTCTCAATAGAAAAAATTCTCAATTGGAAAAACCTAGTAGCTCAAGAAAGGTAAACTTGTGGAGAAAATCTGATTTATGTGTTTAGTTTGAGGCTATAAGGAGGAAGAAAATTTTAATGATCGCTTTACGAAATTCTTGTGTCCATATTTTGAAATTTTAATAGTTTTTATAAAATATTAAATATTTTGGAAATTACCTGACTTACTAGAAACATTTCTTATTAAAAGTATACTTTTACATTGGATAAACAATATACTGATTTACTATACAAATATGTATGTCCAACATTTTATTTTGGTGCCTAAACCTAGTAAATCAATAACGGAATATTGTAAATATAATTTGAATGTCAGTGTTCTATTATGGAAAAACGAAAATAGAGCCTGACATTGCTAACAAAAAAAAAGAGCTGCAAACATATAAATACTTATATTAAATGGTACATAATTAAATTATATCTGTTGTAAATAAAGGTAATACACATTAATAATAACATAGCAAATGATATATGATAATGTTTTTCTATTTTATATTCTATCTATTTCCTTTGTATAATAAGAAATAACTGAATTTGATAGGAAGTTATACGGTATATAATACATTAACCTTCGAAATAAATATGAATAACACGAAAAAGCTAGTAGAATATGTTATGCACCTAACAACTTTCATTAAAACTGCGACTTACTAGATTTTTCCAATTCACCAGAGATTTTAGGTGCTATGGAATAGATTTCTTGGAATGGAAGACAATGGACTCGCTAGATAGTTCTATAAGGATTTGGAATAGAAATTCTTTATTGGCTGACCTCCAATGGAGTAGGTATTTGAAACTGTGCGGTGTAGGCTATTACATCTACAACATCTTGTAACTCTAGGTCAGTATATTGAAAATTGCAGTAGATCAACAAATTATTATGTAACTATTATTATTCATGTGTTTTTTCTTCAATTAAAAAAATATTCCAAACCATATCTGTATGGGAAAAACATTTAATTATTGCAGTCAGAAGTTTATACATAATCATTAATACATTATACTGTCAGTGTAAACGGCCTTCGAGGTTCGACTTTGCCGTCGTAGGTACGAATTTATTGCCAATACATCAACCAGTCTGTGGGATAAAATAATGGCCACAGATCGCTGTCTTAAGACTTAATTACACATCTATTTTTTACAACATTGACTGTACTGTGGGAAGTAAATTTAGGTCTATCGCAATAGCCTATACTTTATAACGGAACATAAACGTTTTTAATGTCGTAAGTATAGAAGATAAACATAATTAGAAAAATAGTAATTACCGTTTTCGTTATCTAAAATAAACTCAGTCTGGGATTTTAAAAAGTTAATGCAAGGGGGTTGGTATAAAGAAAAATGAATGGTAATCGTGAAAAATGGTCGTTAGATTCGCTTATAAAACCCAACATAAATGAATGATTATGGAAAGCTTACAATTATTACCAGTAATTATTACTGATAATAATTGTACATTTTTATATAATTTAATAATGGAAAGTAGTGCGGACCTTGACACAAATGATGTTAGTTATTTGTAACCATATATTAAGTAACTAAAGAGAATTTATATTTTCGCAAATTTATATTAGAATCAAATTTCTCGCATTTTTTATATATTAAACTAAGAAATAATGCTGTCCCACTTGATACAAAATTACGTTTATCATCGAATAAATTATAAATCGATTTATAATTAGTATTAAACCATAATTTCATTAATTAGTCATATAAAATTTCTGTAATATCATGTTTGATGTAATTTGAGCGAAAATAGTGTAGATTTAACGTTTTCGAAATTGAATTAACGTAGAGAAATAAAATTTGGTGAACAGTATTTACAGAAACCTTTCCGGGAAGCTATTTTAGGCATTTTACTTTGGAACATTTCCCTGCAGCCGCCATTTTCCAAAATGGTGGATATAGCTTGTATACTCTAAATTCATGTGGGATACTCATCGTCCTCTGGCTTGAAATCACAAATTTCTTAATATAATTTACGATGCAGATGTCTTCTGTTAAGTCTGACATGCTGATGTTGGTATAATTTGTTTGTCCGGATTTTACTATCATTCTTTTGTTTCATCAATTTTTATTGTAATGTAATAAGTAATACATATTTTTCCACCAAGAAAGAACCCACAAAATCAGATAAAATAAATGTAAACAAACCAAGAATCGGCTTTTATTTTTACGTCTGATCGCAGCGCCATACGCGTCGAGGTGATTTTAGTTCCCAATTATGAAGCTTACTATATACAGGGTGTCCCAACCAAAAGTAGGCACCCTGAATAACTTTGGAGATACAAATTTTTTGAAAAATTAGTGAAACATGTTGACCTTATTTCCAAGGGGGACATATTTTAATGTAATACTCGTATATCTATCATCATCCCCCCTACCCTACACGGCCACGCCCTCAAAAAATTTAAATTGCAAGGGGGTCGCGTGATACTCTTTTGAAAGGTCTTTTAATTCCCTACATAACTGTGTATTTTTTTTAAACTTTTATCGATTCGTTTTTAAGGAAAATAATTTTATTTTTGATGATTACACACAATCGAAATCGTTTAAAAAATCTAAAATACACGGCAATGGGTATTGAAATTTATAAAAAAATTACATTTTTTAGTGCTCTCAAATCAACACGAGTTTTTTTCGACAAAAAACACTTTTCTTGTCCGTTTAGTTTTAGAATAATAAAAGACTCATAAGCATTTGATAGTCCTTGAACATTAATTTGTTCACAACCATTTTTAAATCGAGATACATTTTACCAGAGTGAGTTCTCAAAATGGTTTATACCCTTCAGGAGAGAATAGAAATTGTCAGCATTTATTTTAAAAACGATAATTGTGCTAGAGCTACGGAGCGCATATTCAATAGAAATCACCCAGATAGAAGGGTTGGTTCTCAGTATGTTTTACAATTATTGACAAAATTTATGGAAACAGGTTCTGTAGGAAACAAAAAGCATGAACCTCAGCGACCGATTAGGAATGAAGTAGTCGAAGTGGCAGTTCTGGGTCATTTGCAGATGGATCGATCAGGAAAGTAGCTGAGGCTTCCGGTGTATCACGAAGCAGTGTTCATCGAATTGTAAAGGCCCACAAATTTCATCCATGTAAATTTAAATTGGTACACGAATTAAACGAAGTTGATCCCGATCGTAGGCTTGAATTCTGTGAGATTTTTAGTGAACAATTAAACGGTAATGCCAATCTACTGTACAATACGTGTCTTTCTAATGCATCGACATTTCAGTTAAATGGGGAGGTAAATAGGCACAATTGTAGGTATTGGAGTGAAACCAATCCACATTTGTTCATGGAAACTCATACCCAAAGGCCTCAGAAGTTAAATGTTTGGGCTGGCATCTTAGGGGATCACATTGTCGGGCCGTTTTTTATTCCTGACAATTTAAATGGCGAAAGTTACCTCGATCTGTTAGAAAATAATATCGACCCAATGATTGCCTAAAACCTCGAAGAAGACGATAATCTTTTAGAGGGTGACTGTTTTTTCAATAAAATGGGGCACCCCAACACTTTGCTATAGCAGTCCGTCAATTTTTGGATAATCGGTTTCCTGAGCGATGGATTGGAAGAAGAGGTCCTGTGGAGTGGCCCACTAGGTCACCCCATTTAACTCCCTTAGATTTCTTTCTGTGGGGATATTTGAAATCGAAGGTATTTGTAACAAAACCCGCATCTCTGTTAGAGTTACGGAAAGAATTGTTCGAGAATGCCGTTTATTGACTCCAGATGTGTTTAGAAATGTTCGTACAGAATTTTAAGACAGATTATACTACTGTATGGAAGTCGGTGGGGGTCATTTTGAACAATACATACGATAATTTAAACACCTTCTTTTATTTTTATTTCCCGAACCTAAAATAATGAAACAATTATTTCTCAGGAACGAATCGATAAAAGTTAAAAAAAAAGTACACAGTTATGTAGAGAATTGAAAGACATTTCAAAAGATGTACCACTCGACCTCCATTGCCATTTGAATTTTTTAAGGAGGTGGCCGTGTAGGGTAGAGGGATGATGATAGGTATACAAGTATTACTTTACAATATGTGCTCCATGGAAATAAGGTCGACGTGTTTCACCAATTTTTCAAAAAAAATTTTATCTCCAAAGTTATTCAGTGTGCCTACTTTTGGTTGGGACACCCTGTATAACTACCTATGTTAGAGCTAATCAATTCGCATTAGCATGAAATGCGAGAGACCAAAGTTTAAAATTTCTTTGGCTGTCAGAGTCATAGTTTCTTACATGACTATTTTGAATTATAAGTATTATGACATAATAGCTGCTTTTGTTCGCGCCATAAAATGCAAACATGTTTACGTGATTATAATCCATATAAGCTCTATGTGCAAGAAAATTAGAGAATTGTCACAAGTACGAATCATGATTACTGTGTTCGCAAGTCATTGGCACGAACAAAAGCAGCTAATGTAATACGTTTATTAGTATTACTGTAACTCCCGTTTTTATTATTGTAAGAATGTGATTCAAATAAATAGCGTTTTTCATTGGCTGAATTGGGAGCGCACTCAGCGGGTACTGACACTGTACTGGTTATGTCAGAAATATGCTCTAGTAAAAACCCAATGGAATGTGAGTTCGATCCTTGATACGTCTTGTTTTACATTTGTTGTGTGTAGTGTGGAGGTTATGTTGCAGACTCACGAACTTTCGGAAGCAAAATTATTAATTTATTAATAAATTTTGTACTGTTCTCAACTCTTTAAATTTTTGGCAGGTGTTTCCGTGCATGTAAAATGAGATTTTCTTCACCTTCATTTTCACCACTGCTGATAAATAATAAACAGATTGCAATAGCTTTTTTTTTTCGCATATTTTCCGTCATTTTTTAATTACAGCACATCTAAAACCATGTGTGAACAAATATGCACTCAGAGCAAGATTTTCCACTCTAATTTCCTAATAGAATTTAAAAATATGCCCTGGCCTGAACAATGGATTATACATATTGCACTCAATGCACACTAGCTTTAGCAATGGAAAACTATGAGTTTTGACACTTCAAAAACAAAATAACATTTTAACTCTGACTCGGTTGCACAGGTAGTGTTGTAGTAAGCTCTGATTATTTATTTCAATCAACATTTATTGACGTTTTACATATCAAAATCAATAAATACAAATTCAAACCTCATCACCAACTTGTGCAAATAATTTAGCTGATTAACGTGGACTTTATAATATGTCAAATTTACCCGAGCCTGTGAGAATATCTCCATTAATTAAGGTAGGACTATTAGTTTCAATCAAACTGTTATTATAGTTCAAATATTATTGACAGCTCGTTAGATATTCATTATTGACTGCTGGTATATTCTACGGAGCGGGAAAAAAGAAAGCATATGAAATAATAGAAGATGGTCGTAAGGATGAACGGGAACGAAAAAAAGCTGAGAGAGAAGCAAACATTATTCGAGAAAGAGAGGCTGCTTCCGAAAGGGATATTGCGGAAATTATAGCAATTTTTACCCCGAAACCTAAAGTAGAAGCTGAAGAACAAAGCTACAAAGTAGAGAGTAATATTGAAAATGATGAGCGTAAAACTAGTACTGTAGAAGAGATTCAACAAAATATTCAAGATGAAATAAGTATTTTAGATCTTACAAACGAAATTGAAAATCCGGTTCAGGATGAGATAAATATTGTGAGTTCTAAAAACGAGTTTGAAAGTGGTGACAGCGAACAATGTGATATTTTTTCAACTTCAATTAACTTGAGCACATTCGAAGATAAAGATGTGAAGGAAAATGTACAAACAGACATTGCTGATTCTGAGAATCATAGTGAACTTCAAATATCAGATGATCACAAAAAGAGCGAGAATGATTATTATTTTATTGAAACGTTTCCGGATGGTATGCCTCATGTGGAATCCGACCATACAAATGACAGTCATTTTTATCCTAAAGATAAATGAGTTAATAATGTAAGAATACATTATTTAATTTTTGATGTTAGGTAATTTGTTAAGTTATTCTTCAATGTTTACAATATACTTTCATTACGGTAATGTAGTAAAAATACCTAATATATCGGTTAGAAAACGGAGTTTTCATTTGTTGTTTTGTAATTTATGTATATTCTACGTCAATATTATTGAAATTACTGGATAATAGTCATAATACCATAAGTAATATAATTTGCTTGCAAAATTTTATGATTATTAAGACAGTTTGTTGACTGGCAATTTCGCGCGTGATAATGAGTAACAGGAAAATTACGAGCCGTTAGACGAGCGATTTTTGATCAACGTTACGAGGGAAATTGTCAAAAGCAATAAACAATCAGTAAATTTAGCTTGGAAAAAGTACCTATATCATGAATGGTATTTGTCATGATAATAATGATTGAATATCTATGTGATCCTTCTCCTAATATGACAATTTGTGTATCTGGTGACTACAACTTACCTGGAATTGTTTGAGCAATTGATAAAATAATCATTTGTTCTCTTCTAGGAATCTCAGTGCTTGTGAAAAATTCTTCTGACAGTATAAATGTTAAAGGTTCTGGAAAATCTATTAAAATTGTAAAAACAAGGTTTTATATTTTGTTTTATATAACTGTTATGTTGATTTTGAAAATGACGACTACTTCATAGCTGATTCAGATTTATATCATCCGCAGTTATTTATAAAAATTAATCAATTTAAATTATTTCTTGAACCTGTTGTTGATACAAGATGGATATACATAACTTTAGAAAAGATAATTATAACAGTACAAATGATTATTTTGTAGCTTTAAACTGGAAAGGTATATTTCAAAATAATGCAGATATAAATATTTACACAGAAAAATTATATCTTGTAAGCCGTAGACATGTATGTTCCTGATCATTAACACTAACAACAGTGGTAATATTTTTGTTGGTACTCATTCCATATGAAACAACTTATAAAATGTAAAAACTGAATGCATAACAAATGTAAAAAAAATAATAAAGATAATTTTCTTGCTCAATACAAAAAATTGTGATCATTAACTGAAGGTTCCTACAAACACACGTACATGACTTAAGATATCAACGCACGTTGATGTATGTAGTATCCATATTACCTACACACACACACAGACACACACATATTTTATTCTATTCAAGCATCAACAAAAGATGTTCGACAAACTGATAATTGGAATTTTGTCTACACACTGGCGTACATGAACACACGAACATGAACACGCTTTCATATCTTAAGACATGTAAGTGTATCTGTAGGCATATTTAGTCTGAAATCAATAATGATTGCGACAAATTTTTTAAATCTTCACATTCTCATTCACTGTCTAAGTGTCTACATTAAAGCTTTTTGAAAATAGGTATATACTAAATGTAGGAACATTACTTTACCAAATCAATTGAATTTCAATAGTAATATAAAATATTAGAAATAGTGAACCAATTTTAAAATATTGTAAGCCAAGGGTTGGGTAACATTATTAATGGTTGAAAAACCGCATAACCGATAAGAGTCGAAGAAATCGGATTAAAAATTGTTAAAACAGTTTAACGAAGGTCGAAGCGGGAACTTGCGATTCCCCGTCTAAACGACCATCGGTGGAGGAGCGGTTCTTGCTACATACAGATTTTAGATCGTTATCTTAGGAGAATGAATAAGGTCAGAGAAATATGGCTTCGAAATTTTGGGACAGGTTTTCCTATAAAATGCCGGGTCTGAAAATATAAAAAGCTGAAGCAATATTTGCGACAGCTTGCTATTTCTAAATTTTGGGATAATTATAACGAAGGCAGTTATAATTAGAGTCTCAAAAGTAAAGAGTCTGGCCATAGGTATGTCATCTTTTTCATTGGCTCGGACGGTCACATAGTACGCGACGTCCATATTTATCGATTTAACGGTTTGTTTACATTCAGTTTCTCTGTATTTTAATTTGTACTAGAGGGTTGTTGCTTATTTTGAATAAGTAACAACAATTAATGTTCAAAAGTCGTTCAGTGTAGATTTTAATAGATAAGAGTAGATTCGTATATTATTAGTTGTATAATATTAATTAATACGCGTTGTTACTTGGTAAAAATGCAGGGCTGTAGTGTTGTGTATTGTACCAAGAATGTCAAAAAAAAGGTTCAAAATGAAAGTTTTCCCACGGGAGCCTCAGAGAAGAAAGGGTCATCAAACTACGAAGGGATAATTGGAATCCTGCAAATACTTTGTATTTATGTGACTTTAGTAACTGCACATTTAAATATTGTTTTTTTTGACGTACACTTTATTATTTTTTAATTTACTATATCCAAAATTATTTAACATTTTATCTTTGAACGAATTCTCGAAAACTTATGTTAAGCCTAGGCTCCCAATTAGATAAACTTTATAAAGCGTGTTTTTGCGCTACAAAAATATAAAACCATGTGGTTCCAAATAAGTTAGTATAAATTAAATCTACACGAAAAAATTATACTTACATTTAAGTTAAAAAAGTGAATTTTTGTGTTACAGCTGTAAAATGTTTTTGACAGGGATTCAAGGAAATTCAGGAAATATTCTAGGAATAATGGACAGGAGAAAAAAACAAACATTTTTGTTAGAGCTGTAAAAATTTAATCCAATACCAGATCACATTTTAAATAATCGTTAAATTTATTTTTTTTAATCTTATGCGAGTTTCGGTTTCAGGAAAATATAAGGTACGATTTTTCTCAAATTATTTATAACAATTGTTTATTAAAAAAAATTGTAAATTATAATGGAAAAAATCCGAAAAAAGTATATTACATATACTCTTTGTTACCAAGTTTTCAAACAAGTTGACAGAGTTTTTGATAAATCAACATTGTTAAACATTTTTCATGCAAGGGATTGATAAAAATGGTACTTTCGTTTATTTATAAATTTTTTACGGCGAAACTATAGCTTTTATAATAAAATATCAAGGGATCATATTTATCAGTTATTAAATGGCCCTCATTTTACACAAAATTTTTTTGGTTTATGATAAATAGTCTTCAAGATATCTTAACTTCAATTTTATTGAAATCCCGATTTTTTCCCCAGAGCTGTGAAAATATGAATTTTTGGTCGAAAAATTGTTTTTAATTGTGGAAAACTTCTCCATTCGTAGAACATCCATGAATTTTTTTGGATTCGTTTCAATATTCACAAAATGTACATATTGAATTAAACAATTAAGAGCGTCAATATAGCTGCTCTACAACTTTGGTCCTATAAAATTTTGACGATTCTGTTACGGTTCTCTCAGCGTTTTGAGTGAAGGGTTGCAGCGCAATGTTCTTTAATTTTTTTTGTCGATCGGTCGAATCTGACTCTTTGGATCATTATACTCAGTTTGTAATTCTGAACAACTACAAAATATTTTCAATCACGTCCTAATTAATTGTCAGCTTTTCACCTCATTTTATTGAACTGTTAACCATTTCACAACAGGATAATCATAGTCGCCGCATATTGTATAGCCAGACTCTTGACTGAGGTACTCTAGTTATAATTATTGACAACCGCCATCAAACTACAAAAGTTTTAACAAGAAATTTTCGTGAATGGGATCAAGAAAATGTGACGTGATAGTGGTAATAAATCTACCGGGTCAGCCTTCAATAATTTAATCTAACATTGTGAAAAAATAAATAAATCAAATAATTGGTAGATTGCAAGGCGACAGTGGTAAAGTCCATTTATAGAATTTTTTTTTAACTTGGAGTTTATTTTGGCATTTAATTACTTTGAAATTAAATTCACTGGCGAAGCTGAAGAATTGGAGTAATTCTACCAGGACGGGAGAGGAACATTGACGTAATAATTTGTTTGCAATTTGTTTAATAAACTTCGAAACTTAGTTTTGATATTTAACTTTACTCTTTGTTATATTTACCTTTAGTAATTGTTAGGAAATATACTTTGTTGATAAGTCTGCGATTGATAATTAAATTCTCTCTGGCGTAGAAAACTGTTATTAAGATAGTTTATAGTCTGAGCTGTTGAGAAGCGAATGAGTGGATCACATAGATTTCGTAACCTTGTTGCGTCACGGGCAGAGACTCAAGTCTAGAAGGTTGTGGATGGGATTTGGATAGTACCAAACGATTGGACTTAACAGTTCCGACTCGAAAGGCAGTGTTGCCATCTACGAAGGGTACATTAAAGAAATTTAGGGAAACTTTACTCGGTTTCCTGTTAACCGGGTAGACGATTTTGCGTTTGTTTACTTGATCAAGTTGAAGTAATCTATTTCGGAAACTCAACTAAGTTACAAACATAGTTAACACCGTTCAACTCTACTCAGCTAGTAGGGTTATGTACGTTACTACGTTCAGTGTACAATATTTGAATTTGTTGCCACTTTTTAAGTACATAACCTTAAAAAAATTGAGAATAAATATTACAAAGAAACAAATTGTACATAATTGCTCAAAACGTCTTGACGGTTAGAAATCGCCGGTAACTCGGATCACATCGCCGTCAGATATCACAGTAATCTGATAGTAACCCATGACGTAATTCAAGGAACCCTGGTTATTAGCCTAGGTTAGGTTTCCGTAAATCCCTTAAGACTTCTGATGTTATTATCGGAAACAATCCTGATCAAGTAGTAGTAATAGTTCCTACTTGGGATGTTCGTCATTAAACAATTAATAGGTTAGAATTTTAAAATTACGCCACCTAGTGAAAAAATTTCGTAACTCAATTTAACTTTTGCAAAGAGTTTCTGTGGTTCTAAACTTTAAAAATTTTTAGCATTTTAGAATTTTAAAATGTCCAGTTGTTGAATTCAACTCAAAAATTTTTTAAACAAAAAATGTTTTTGAGGTTTGACACCCTAACTTGTTCCCCATTTTGGAAACTTGAATTTTCAGCCCTTTCCGAATTGCTTTAAAACATTTGAACAAATCGACCCTAAGGTGTTTATTTATTCTTTGTAACTTTTAACTTTACAAGCGCTCGGAAACAATAATCGACTAGTTCAAACAAAGGCTAATACTATACCTTACAAATTTTTGTTTGTAATTTCTTCATAAAAACAGTAATTGCAAAGAAACTGGTTTTATGCGGATATTTTTCCTCACCCTGTATACGTTATATCAACATCTAAAATGGTGCTTATCTAGTTTGATTGAACGTAGCACACAATTATTTCGAAATAACTTGCACAAACAAAATAAAAATAAACACATTAAACGTTGTTATCAAACTTTATACATAGTAAAATGTGCAAATTACTCAGCCGGTCTGATTTTCGTTTCGAAAAAATAAATCACTTTTTGTGTCAGTTTTCTTACTATAAACAGGCGCAAGAACTTATGTACTTATTTAGTTCTAAATAATAATTAATTTTAGTGTTTTAATTTAAACTGTAGTGTTTAATGTTATTGGTGATATCTATTGGCGTATAAATGATTTTCATGGAATATTTTTGGGCGTATGATCGAGCGTATGATTTCTCAAATTCTTTAAATTATTATAGAGAACATAACAATGAGAATGAGAGGTGAGTATTAAATATAATCCTAGCAAGATTTTTTTGTAACATAAATGGTTATCTTGTGTGTATTGTAAAAAATAATAGATAATATAGAGCCATAGGTAATGGATATTTCTACCTATGTATTTGTCACAGTACGTAAATTACGTTACCTTGTGTTTGCAGTGTAGTCGCAAAATAGTAAAAACTAACTAGTTCATATCCCATTGTGAAAATTTCAGATCATAACAAAAAGTGTCATTCGCGTTTGTTTAATTATAGCTGCTTTTATGTTCGTAGCACTAATTTACCCTTTTTTGTAGTTTATTATCTTTCGTTAAAGAAAGACATGAAATTTATAGGTGTTTAAAAGGTGAGGTAAGTCTCTGTTTACTTTTTAATTAAATGACGTAAGTTAATTTAGCACTGGGTTATATATTGTTTACTACCCATAAAATCCTAAAGGTTTAAATAAGATAGGAACCTTAATCACAATCAGTCTGCTGTATAAAATATAAATCATTTTATTTCTTTTTTAATATTATTCATATTATATCGGTATATCGACTTACCGTTTTGTGGAATTATGGTCGAACGATAAGGACACTTGCCTGTCATCCTGGAGTCCCCGGTTGAGAGGCTAGGATTTTTCTAAATGAGAAATTAATCCAAGCATACTCGGATATTGTGTGTGTGTCCAGTGTCTCTATAGTGTAGTCATCTCCGGCACAAAGTACCTTGAGATACTTTTAACGATACAACTGGTTGTAACATGCGGTGATTAATTTTAATTAATTATTATCATACGTCACGCTCCATCCGCAAAATATGGGTTTATAAGGACAAAATATATCGAGATGAAAAAAATTCAATTTGGCGTTATCGAGTAATTTTTAAAATAATTATTACAATTCTTTGGTCTAGTAGGCTTGAATGCTGAAACAATATCTGTCAACGTGAGATATAATCTGTAGCTGTCAACGGGAGTTATTAATTGTGGCAAATAATTTGTCACATGGATCATAAACTTATTTTACGCGTAGAAAAGGGACTGGAGATTTGATCCATGGAAAAGAAGTGTGGGATGCCCGGAAGTTTATACCATTCAATATGAATATTTTCGTGTAAACACAGAATATGATTCTCCTATGAGAACTAGACAAATTGCAGCACAATCATATTTTTATATCACAACTGGGTGCATGACATTTTACGGAGAAATGGACTACATCCATTTAGTCTTTAGAAAGTCCATGTATTACATGATGGTGATATAGAGTTTAGGCCAAATTTCTGTAAATGTTTGTTGGAGAACGTGAATCTCATAATCCAGACTTTACAAGCAATATCCTTTGGACTGACGGAACAGCTTTAGTCCAAAAAAAATTATTAATTTACATAATTGAAAATCAGGCGGACATATTTTCCCGGATTCAAAAAGCAATAGCATTAATAAATGGGTAAATGCTACAGTATGTATGTATTCGTATACAATCGTCAACTATTTGTTTACTTGTTTGTCTTATTGATTTAATGATAGTAGTGACTATATTATTGTGTTACGTTTAATACTATATTTTTAAATTTATTATGATTTGCCACATGTCATCTGTCTGTATAAATTAATGGCTAAAAAATCTATCATCTATCTATCTATCTGTCTATCTTTTTTTTTTTTGGTGGGGGCGTAGGAGTAGCTAGCTACCCATAAGTGGCCCCCTTGACTCCGGAGCACCAACCTGGAATCGCTCTCGCATTAATTCGGAGTGGTGTCCATATTCAGCTATTTCCCTATATCCCCCGTCCTCTTTCGAGATTAGGGATTGAGGAGTTGGGCTTCTCGCTCTCCGTTGACCTTCTTGGCCTGTTCCGATTTTCTTTTGCCTTCCATGATGTCCTTAATATAGGCCGAGACCGCTGTCTAAGCCTTTTCGTCTTTTAGCATGGCAGGAACAAGGCATCAACTCTTCTTCTAGTGGGTCGTAGAGTTTGGACCTCTCGCTTTCCGTTTTAGAGCACTAGAAAATTGGTTGTCTCAGTGCTCTCAGTCTTCTTAAATTTGCGCAAATACTGGTTGAAGCATCCGTGGCCAGTAAGTGCCTGGGTGATATGATAGTTCACTTCACCATGAGCTCGATCGTGCCACTCTGTATTGTTGGGGATCACATGGTGTGTCCACCGACCCGCCGTATCTGAATCCCACCTTGCCTGTCACCTTTCCATGAGGTGCTGTTGCGCCTGGTCTCCTTTTTCTTTCTTTGCTCTAGTTGCAAGCTTCGTAAACTTCTCGCCTCTCCCTGACCATCAGGTCGATCGATGGCGTGCTGGCTAACACCAATACCACTCCTTCAAAGACAATCCTGAAGGCCGATGTAACTCTAATGACGCTACGCCACTGCACGGCCGCCAATCTACGCCGTACCGTTTTTCTTTCTTATACTCCCGCCCAAACCTCCGCTCCGTGCCGGAAATCGATCCCTGAGGGACCCCGACTGTTATTTTATACACATTGTCTCCGTCCTCCGTGTTATAGATAAGCGTTCTGTCTGAGAAGTAGCTATCGAATATCCTTAATAAATACTCGGGTGTACGCCCTTCTGACAGTGCCTCCATAATTCCTTCCCATCTGGCCGAGTTAAAAGCATTTCGTATATCCAAAGTGATTAGCGCACAATATCGCCTGGTGTTCCATGGCCCAATCATTACCATTTTCGCCGCGTCAATCACTTTTGTGACCGCACTCACTGTGTACCATCCTTTCGGAAAGCCAAACTGTCTCTGCGACAACCCTCCATTTGCCTCGATATACGCCTCGAGCCTCTGCAGAATCATCCATTCCAGAAGCTTCCTCATGGTGTCCAAGATGCAGATTGGTTGATGCGACGAGGAATCTTCCAGTGGCTTATCTCCTTTTCTTAAGAGGACAAGGATCTGTCGTTTCCACCTTTCCGGGAAAACTCCCGCGTGGAGGCTGATGTTGAAAGCCTCCGGGAGGAGCTCCGGCGGCACCACTACTACTGCAATCACCTCGTTGGGAATATAGTCCGATCCAGGTGCTTTTCCGGTCGAAGCCGTTTTCCCTCTTCTCGTAACTCCTCAACGGTAAAGGGTGCAATCTATCTGTTGTCGCGGGAGGATGGACGCCCAGGCCTCCTTGCATGTCTTGGGAACAGGGTCGTTACAATATTTTCCACTCTCTCCGGTTTCCTTATCCCAGGAATCTGTTGTCTTCCTGCCATTTTTTATTGCCTATTTTTTACAGTAGTTCCCAGGGGTCCTCAGCTACAGAACGGCATAGTTCAATCCAGCAACTTCTTTTGGTTTTGATTGCCGTCTTTAAATTCTTCCGTGCCTCTTTGAATTCCTCGCTATGGTTTGGCTCTTGCGGTGTATATCTACTGCGCTCCATTTTTCAATTCAGCAATTTCGGGTATTCACCGGTCTTTTTTGTTGTGGGTGGTTCCTTCGCCTCGTCATGGGTCCAATTACATGCTGTCGTGATGGTCTTGACTACAAAATCGACCAATATCCGCGAATCTCCTCTCTGTGCGATAGGTTGCAGGTGTCCCCGTTGCTTTGTGGTCTCTAGAAACTTTCTTACATCAGACTTATCTAATTTGCGCGGCACCCATCCGCCCTTCTTCTCTTTCATGTTACGCACTGACCGCTGCTCCTTATTGATCTTCAATTGTTGTTCTGCTTTTATCTCATATTGGATGTACTGGTGATCCCTTAGTGTTATGTTCTCCAGCACCACCTAGCCCGACACCTTGGTCGTAAGATCACCTGTAGTAAACGTAACGTCCACCACCGATCATGTAGAGCCCCTTTTAAAGGTGTAAGCTGTTCCTTCGTTAATAGTGACGAGGTCAAGTCTAGCCACCATTTCTGAGAGATCTCCTCTGTGGTCTAGTTGTCCTGAGCCCCATTCTGGCGATTTGCAGTTGAAATCGCCCATCACCAGTATCTTGCCACTCGCTATCCGGAAACTGTCTTCCAGATTGCCGAGTTGGTCCACAAAAACGTCATACTGTTCATAGGGGAAAATAACAACTAAATATTCTTATTCCCTTTATATCCGCGCACACAAAGTTTGCCGCTGCCTCGCCGACCTCATTGACTGTCAGGTCATTGTTATGTACTAGGATGGCTGCCATAGCCGTTGTGTCTTGAAACCATGAGCCTGTTTCTGGCTTCTTGTATTGTTCACTAATTAGCTATAAGTCCACTTTTTCATCCACAGCTGTTTGCATGAGTAAATCCTGTGCTACGAAGCCCCTGCCGACGTTTATCTGTAGGCATCTTAGCATTTTCGGTATTTTTCTATCTCCCTCCAAAAAGATTCACACCGCGCACTGCCAATAATATGCTTCGCTCCTGCTCTCACTACATATCACACAGAAGGATTCTTGCACACAACCTCTAGCAAAATGACCCGTCGTACCACACAAGCGACACACTTTGGTTCGGTCTTCTCTCTTAGTTACTTGCGATGTGTCTGAAACCCAAGCAGCGGAAGCATCGCACGACCTTATTCCTCTCTCGGACTCGACACATGACCCAGCCATTCCCGAAGCGTCCTCTCTTTAGCACTATCTCTGCAGCTCTCGTTGGCATTGTCACCACCGCGACCTGTGTTTCCCCAAACTCTTTTCTGAGCGCTCTCACTTTTATGCTTTCCATATCGGGTTCTCCAACGACTGTTATAATTTCACCTACCACCTCGGCTTGCTCTGTAGCTCCAGCCAAGTCCCTGATCACTAAGCTTACGATCCAATGTACGAACAGCCGCCCCTTCTCCTAGGGCTGCGGCCACGCTCGTCCTTACCTCTTCCGCTTTACCACACGTTTTTTAATTCAAATTATTTCGCCGGCTCGTGTTTTCCTTATCCCCGAAACCTGTAGGCCCATTTTGTCTGGATCCACCTTCGTCATTAATTTTCTTAGTACATCTGCGTACGATGTATCATCTTTATTTTCACTACCACAGCTTCATCGGATTTTGCTATTATTCTAGCGATTATAATAATAATTTTTAGTTGTTAATTTCTGCTATTCTTAAAATTTGTGAACTGGCATGAAAATACTTACTTTCATTGTTATATCACAAATTTTAATTAAGAAAAGTTTTATATTAATATATTTGTTAGAATAGTCTTATTATAATATTTATAATAATCCAAAAATGAATGCTTACTTCTCATTATGGTTGCCAACTTCAAATAAATAATTTCAGGGACAAATGAGCAAAATACAGGACATAAGGGAAAATAAAAGGACCCATGACATATTGACATTTTGATGCTTTTAGGAAAAGATAAAAATGTATGTACTACTGCTACATAATGAGAAAAGACTGTGTTCTTAGTACAAACAAACATAACTATTTTATAAGATTTAATATATCAAAAGTTTTTATTTGCCTTTGTCTTAGAGTAATGTCTTTAGATTGCACGGAAGCAGTTTTAACAATATTAGGTTATAAATAGATAAAACGCGTTACTCGTTAGACGGAAATTGATTCAAATGTTAAAATCCAGGACATTAAGTGTTCTTGAAGGCGTTTTGGAAGGACGCATAAAAAGGGCCCAAATCCATGACGTCCTTTCTAATACAGAACGGTTGGCAATCTTACGTTTCACTGACTGTCTAAAATCTTCAAAAAGTAGTTACTCTGTGGTAGTGTTTTAATGTTTTGGAAGTAATACAAACGTTTACCGAACTGAACTCCATATATTTTAAAAATTTTAGGAAAGATAAATTATATACAGGAAATATTCAAAAGCAGTGATCCTCTCCTTGTCACTACGATCAGAATAAATTATCCGTCTTAAAAGTGGGTTAACTCCAACTTGATTAAGTGGATCCGTTATAAAACATCATAGACATTGCAGTATATATTTGTAGAATGGGTTTATTGATCGCTAAAATTGAACAGTTAAATTTAATCAGCCTCTGATTCTAATGTCACTATAAAACCACAAAGTCATACCAATTAGCTATTCGATGTGCGAATAGCCTTTTAATAACAATAAAATATGCTTATTAAGCATTTATGTACATCTCTGTACAAATGGTTAACTGATTTGACCTTTACTTCAAGAAAATATTAACAAACTGTACAAACAAAGAAACTTTTATATGTAAATTCCCAATCCGCCAATTTTTTTTTTGAATTCTTTTGTATTTTTGTAATCGAGGAGCCAGATTGAAATCAGCGTGTATGAAAAAATTTTTAATAGAAACATATTATGAATCATTTGACAGACTGTGAATTAAACAAATAATGAAACAATAGGCTTAATATGGCAATGAAAAACATAATACCGCTGTTTAAATAAACAACATTTTTTTCGTAAAAATGTGTGAAAGTGGAAGTGAATGAAGAATTTTCTGGTATTTTAGCATCAGTTTTGGAAACCACCTCAAATGTTATTCGTTGTTTTGTCATTGGAGAATATAGATGAAAGCACACGGAGTTTTTTTAAGAGACACAAAAATTATATTAATTATCAATACTTATTATTTATAACACTGACGTAGTTTTCCACGAAACACCAAAACACTATACACTATAATGTTTTGGTGTTTCGTGGAAAACTACTTCAGTGTTATCTTCACATCAAAGGTTCTAACCCACTCCAGCACTTATTATTTATGTATTGTTACAATAGTGTGGTCAACTTATTCAATGCTAAAAAATACCTTATAAGTTAATGAATATGTGGACATTTCAAAATATGGAAAGTTGCATGCATTCTTGAAACATCAAAATGGTGAATATGACGTTGCTTATGATTTTTTTTTAAATAAAGCTACATTGATATTTGGTTTTAATGGTGAATGTCGACGTGAGGAAATACGCACATTGAATGTTAACGACACTGAAGAGACCGGATCCATATTGGATGTAACGTTGCATAATACGAAGACAAAGAAGAAACTATTTAGTGTTACATTAATGGAATTGATGTGCATCGAAAATATGCCAAGTTACAACCGAAACAGGTTAATCATCGGAAGTTCTTCTTATTCTACAAGAGCGATGAATAATCCATGCAGCCAGTAGGAATTAGTAGTTGCGCCCTTATGCTAAGAAAAATTACAGAGTATTTACAGTTGTCAAATTCCAGCAGTTACATGGGACATTGTTTACGCAGAATATCTGCTACCCTATTTGCAGACAGTAGAGCTGACATCTAGATGCTGAAAATGCATGATGTCAATCGACCACCGTTACTGAGAAATATGTCGAGGGCAGCATTAGCAATAAAGTAAAGACTTCCAGAAAGATTTTCAATCAAGGAGTAAGTGAACCGCATTCTGCGACATTTTCCTGGGTACAGCAATCAGCATCAGACGAAGTTCTGGCTTCATTATCACTCACTGATTTGCAGTCAGTGGCATTTCTTAATGTGGTATACCATTTTCTAATCTGTTCAATTGTACATTCAACATATATACTGATAAATTTAATAAATAAATTTCTGTTCTATGTTGAAAAGTGTTTCAACAGAAGAAAGTGTCGTTTATGGAAAAGTACCATTTTTCTAAATGAAACATGCAGGAAGAGTAAGTAAGTACATATCTATCTAGTACGCGAAAAAGATCATGTAAATGCAAGTCATAGTGCAAATGTTATAGAATTCTCAGTCTAGCGGCTGTAAATGTATATCAATGTTTTTTTTACCTATGAATTTCACAAATAAAAATTTCAACAACAGCACAACCGAAAACAGAATATTTGTTCTCCCATGATCTGTAGTCCACTATATTTTTTTGAATACTAAAGACCACTCCCTTAGTACATCTAAGTAAACACAAATAAAATGTGTATATAATTTGTAGAGCAAATAGGAGAACTCCTAAGTACGGGCCTGAGAATACGAAAAACTTCCTGCTTATAGTTATTAAATCCTAAATAGAGGAAGGATTCCATCTATTCCTTTACTGGACAATTCTATTAATGATACATCCCATAAAATGACTCTGTCATTGTCGTGCGCTGAACCAATTCGTCACTTCCTTATTTTTCTACAGCCTAACAGTATTTTTAAATGTGGTTGCCGAACCATGTTGATGAAGCCAAGAAAAAGATCATCTACTAGGACGGGTCAGCGCTCTCCACAGTAACGGTGTGTACTTCCTTCGTCTCGTTCCTGTGGTCTTGACTAGAGCTAGTGCTTTCCTGTTACTGAACCGCTATGTTGACAGTGCTGTGCTAATATTAAGCAAGTGTTGATTTAGTTTTTTTGTGTATAATTTCATGATATCGTTTTGGACGCCCCCATGGTATTTCTACAAATTATTTTTAAGTAAGTTTGTACCGTTACAAGGTCATATGATTCAATGATGACTTTTATTGTTAAGGAATATATTCTTAGAATAGGAAAAAAATCCTATAACGAATTTAACAAAAGGTGTTTCGTGAGATTTTTGGACTAGAAATGTTAATGTGATCAGAATTATATGAATGTCCAAGCAAAATTAGATACTGACCCAATTTACTTAAAAAATGCTAAACGATTGTTTGGCGGCAAATTAGAATACTAATAACTTGATCATTAATTGAATTTTTCCAGTTCATAAAAGATCTGTCTTTAGATATTTTGCATTTAATTACTCCAATGATTAATTATATCTAAAATCTAATTAAAGACACAGCACTGTAAGGAGGAGATTTTTACTGCATTAAATAAAACAAATTTATTATATTATACTCAGTCTTCATTCATTTCTATTGACGAGTGCTAAAATCATTAATCAGTTAATTTCTATTTATTTTATTGTTTGTGTTAGTTCTGATTGAATTAAAAATTCAGTAATTGGTAGCCTGTATAATACTGTCAAAATATAATTAAAGTGGTTTTAAAATTATGAATTCGTGTGTTACACCATATCTTCAGTATGTTTTTAAAACTGTAGAGTGTCTCTTATATTTCTGGGGGTTAAAAAAGAATGACTACTTGAAAACTTTTCCCTAATCATCTTGAAATTGTTTGTGACCTTTATTCACATACTTCATTATTAAAGGTTGCGGTCCTTTGATGTGAAGATAACACTGACGTAGCTTTCCACAAAACACCAGGCGCGTTTCGCCAGTCAAGGCATCATCTGGAGATGATTAAAACTAACTTAGTTTTAATCGTCAGTGTTACATTTCATAACCTTATTATACAGATAATGGAACGAAAATGTACAATGCAGTTTATCCTCATCATATGCATTATTGCCTTGTAAAGATCACACAATTAAATAAGTCTATCAAATTTAAATCTCAGGTTTCTGTTTCGTGATATGACAATAAAAATATTCCATTTTATGAAAAGTAATTGATATACAGAATCTATAACTTATTGAAATGGACAATTACAGGATGTTGTAAACACATATATCTATATTGATATTAGACATATCAATACATCTTATCGGTTTTTCTCTTCATAAAGTGTTTTGTTACATTTTTATCACTTCATTCGGAAAATTTATTAAAAATAAATTAATTATTGATCTACAGTAACTACTAATGGAATTTTAATGTAAGTTTGTATATATGGTATTCATCGTATCTTAATTTAAGAATTTTAATGCAAAATTGTAGTTTATCTAGCATTTTAATTATATATGATCAGAATCTACTCGGAAACGGAACAAAACAATAATATGCTGATAGGTGCCGTGCCAGAAATAGAAAAAACATCAGTGAAAACCCAATTGTGAATGACGTTTTCAAGTATAGTTAGTTACTATCGTATCAAAACACTATGCTGTTTATTTTCTTTATAAATGCTTTTGTTTAAGTTAATTAGTGTTTCATCAATGTCTGAAAAATTTCGTTATGTCTGATTTTCGACTGTGAAAAAATAACCTAGTTAGGTATATTATTCTTTCACGATATTTGGTGAATTACCTACAGTTTTCTGTTGATACTGTTATGTCAGGTGTGGTTATACTAATCTATATGCATGAATAACGTCTCATCTGAAATAGTAAAATTATTACCGGTTTGCCTATTTTCATCAGTCATGTAATCAGGTGATTTTTTCATTCTATATTTGAATTTTTTCAGTAAAATGAAAATACAGAACATTAGGTTTTGTATCGTATGAATAACGTCTCATCTGAAATAATAAAATTATTACCGGTTTGCCTATTTTCATCAGTCATGTAATCAGGTGATTTTTTTCATTCTATATTTGAATTTTTTCAGTAAAATGAAAATACAGAACATTAGGTTTTGTATCGTATTGTTTCAAGAAATAATTAACCACGAACATGTTTTTAAATTAAAATGAAGATAATTCTAGGACAGTGAGGAGTTACCGTTATATCTGACATACAGTGTGAAATATGTCAAAAAGAAGGAGGCTTTCCTAAAATGGTCCAAAAAATGAATGGTGTACAAATTGACTTCTTTGATAGATTAGTTAGCGTGTCTGGGAATCAAAGGAGTAATAAGAACCTGTCCAACAGGAACAATGGAAGCTTTGCCTGATTTGCTCCCTTTACATATGCATGCGACGAAGGAAGCAAAAGTGCAATCCAGAAAATTGAAACCAAGGGATGTGGTTGGACATCTGAGTATTCGGAATGAATTTCAATAAGACTCAATGACAATGAGACCCGAATAATAACGCATATATGAATAATTGATCGCCAAGTTGGAGCTCTGGAGGACTCAAATCGTATTCCTTGTATGATATACAAATGGATCAACATGGAGGAAGGAGAAGGGACAGGATCATATGAGCCCAATTGTAGACTATCAAACGCTTTAGGCCAAACTTCCACCATTCTTCAGACGGAAATTCGTGAGGAACACACGAGGATCAAGAATCCATATCCTATCAGATAGCTAGGCAGAACTTAAAGCTTTAAGTTCCTTTACTTGTAAATCTTACATAGTTTGGTAATATCTACAAACAACGAGGCAACTGACAAGGTACAACAAGGTTACATTGATGTGTGTGCTAGGGCATGAAGGAATAGTAGGGAATGGGATTGCTGATAGCCTTGCTGGATCATCATTCATCGGACCAGAACTGCTTTGTGAAATATCTAAATGCCATACAACAGGTGAGGTCGGAAAATGGGAAAAGGAACATAAATCCTTCTACTGCAAGTTAACTCCAGATCAAAGACAAGTGTATAAACTACCCGCAAAAAAGAGCTTGAGAGCTATCCGAATTCAGCAAAGCATAGTTAACTACAGGTCTTCTCACAGGTCATTGGCAATAAGATATCATCCGAAAAAATGGGCATGTACAGATGACGCGGGAATATCTTTGCTAGTGCAAAGTCCTAATTCGTCAAAGGCTACGATATTCGGAACAGGTATCCACAACACCTGCCGAACTGGGAACCGTAGTCTCCAGGAAAGTTTTAGGTTTCTTCAGCCTAGAAATTGATGATGATACATAGATATAAGGGTTGCCACAAAAGATCTGTTTAGGTCGCAGTGAAGGGAGGCCACTAGGGCATTAACGACCCACTCACAATCTTATCTAATCTAAATGTGAGTTATCCAAAGACAACTCTAATCCAAATTGATAGTGAGTGGATAACTCATGCACATTTTCAAAGATTACGTTTTAAAGAAAATCTTTTCGAATAATATAAATATTTAAATTATGTTTGAAATATTTCGCGATCGGTTCCTAAGCTTATATTAAGTCATTTAGATTTACACATAATTTGTAAATCAATAATAGATATTTTGGCATAAGATATTATTCTTTAAGGTTTATAAAATGAAAAACAAAAAAGGGTGTATAGTTTTCTGCTTTATATTTTAAATTAGAAAGCCAGTATACGTTGTTCCTGATTTTCTAATTACTAATTGGGAAATTTTACACAATAACGATTGTATTGTATTAAAAGTGTATTTTCGGTAAAGTCCATTACCTAAGTAATTAAATTCGTAGAATTGAATGACATCAAGATTTTTGTTGTACTGACGCATCATGTAATATTTTTTTAAGACCTAGAAGTGAAATCAGTTGGTGAGTTAATTACCAACAAATTACAAGGGGAACTACAATTTTATATCAGTATTATTCCATTTTCGTATTTGCGTATGCTCATTGAAATTTTTCAACCATTTTCTGTTCTTCTTCTTCAGCAGTTGAAATAGAAATTTATATCAAATGACAAGCCCTAAAAAAATCTTTTTCATTTAAATGTAAGTACTTTAGTAGTTTCTCAAATTGGGTTATTATAAAAAAATAGTATATTTTACAAGAGATGAAAATGCGGTTTTTTTCGTGAGATGAGAATTTGCCCACGAGCGAAGCGAGTTGGGTATCTCACGAACGAAAAAACGAATTTCACCTCGAGTAGGAAATGCTATTTTTTCTACGACATTGCAATAAAATATTGGATTAGAATTTACAAAACTTTATTTATTTTTAACAGTCACCTGGCAAATACATATTAGGTATATGTAATTAAGTAGTGACAAAAACGTCTTTCATATTGAGTAAAAAATGCTATTATTTTTTTTTTGTAAATGTGGAAAATGCAATTATTATAATTATTAATAGTTGGATTTGTATTAACAGTGCTAACTTCAATGGTACTTGTTGAAGGTAAGTTTTCGGTTGTCGATTTCGTTGCTATAGGCCGATTTATTAGTATGTTGTCAAGTGATCAACATCAAAGTTAACTATAGTTTCAGGCATATTTGCAGTTTCAGACGTATTTTCAAGAGATTGGAATATTTTCTGTCCTCGTTTAATTTTATTATTTATTGAGCCTTCAATGTATTTTCTCTCACTGCGCTTAATTTCCAACCTTCGTGTTGTTTTATTTATGTTAGATTCGCTCCACTATCTACAAGAACAGTGATAGAAGACCTTCTTAATGAATGGCCCGTATACAATTGAACATCCGGCAAATTAAGAAATGCTGCAATTTGCTTTGGAACATTTCCAAATTTATTGATTTCAATCACTTGTTGTGTACATTTGCCATTTTGGTAATTGAGGAAGAGTCGGGAGGTTGTATTGTTTATTCCTAATGACCGAAGATCTATATACTTCTTATAAATGTAGTAGTAATTCACTGTAATTGCAAAAGAATGTGGCATGTGAGTTTTTTTATTAGGTATAATTACAAGTACCTAACAACGCTTTTTCCATACCTTGAACCATTCGTTATTTCTAAATCTCGTAACTCGTGAACGGCAAGCTCTAGCAATGTCAAAAATTAATGCTACCTATATAAAATGATTAAAATGTATTTTCACATTAACAACATTAAATAATGTAATAATTACCTTTGTAAATAGGAATGTATCGACAGGTTCGTTATTAATAAATGTCTGAATTTGTTGTGTTGTTAAAACTTTAGCTTTTTTGCTTTTTGAACTTCGTCGATCTTCGCTTTAGAAATGCTTTGAGTTTGGCATATTTCGAAATATCCACGTTATATTTGATGTTAATTGTATTGCGTAACATGGAAGACATACTCCACACAGGAGATGGCTTTAAATCGTTGGATATTTTACGTTTTTCGAGAAAGAGTTTATCTGGTTTTCTTCAATCCATGAACTTCTTGTAAACAAATTCATATCTTTGTCGAGATTTACCCGGCAAAATGTTGTCGGAAGCAGAGTTTCCCTATATTTGAGGGTGTGCAGGATTCACTGTATTCACTTCCTTAGTCCATAATAATCATGTAAAATGCGATTAAATTATAAACGAACTGTCACAATATTAATTGATAATTATTTGTTTAGTCGTTGCTATGGTAGGTAAAATTAATACGCAGGTTACTAGATGTAAGTGTTTCTTCTATTCATCATTAGAAATATAAATTTGACATTTTCATTTTCACTTCTATTTTCATCTCTAGAGTAAAAAAATATCACTTTCATATAGAGTAGACAGTGTAAAAAATATTATTTTCATATAGGAATCGATCGCCACTGAATTTAATGGCAACTACCTTACTTCTGACCAATGAAGCATTCTGTTCTATATTTTGAAAAATTTGAAACCTTTGAAACTCCGATTTTCTCTTGAAACTATGTTCTATGAAGGAGAATATATCGCTACAACTAATTTTTCAACTTCCTCTGAAAGGTTTTCACAGGCCTAAAATGCGCAGAGCTTTATAGAATGGCAAATGCATTTCACTGTAAATAAATCTGGTTCATTTTACCATTTTCCTCTAGAACAAAAAACAAAAAAGTTAAGTGGGGGCCAATCTTTCATGGATACCTCTGTACACTCTTTTATATGCTCTATATTTTTTTGATAATGTCTCGATATCAACAATTGTAGCACGTGTAAAGAAATCACATATTTACATTAAAATTTGTATTTTAAATAAGGAATCGTTTAGCTTTACATGGTTTATAGTAATGATAATAGACTGAAACATAACGAGTAATTTTAATTCATAAAATATTCATATTAGTAATGCAAAAGGACGTTGCTTAATATTTTTTAAAAATTACAGTGGTAAGTATACTGTTCTTTCTTACGATTTGGCTGATAGAACTAATTATCAAAAATTATACTGAATATGATTTTCTGCTATATGATTTTTATTGTATATTATAAGTATAAATTAAAACATTATTGCGTTGTAGCTATAAATTGTGCTTAGACTTTCTTCATTATATCTAGCTTACTATATTCGTATCTGTAGCCATAATATAGGTAATTTGTATTTCCCTAAAATTTAATCTTTACGTTTAGCACAGTATTAAGTTTAGATACAAAGTCTGGTTTCCGAAATTTCTGCTAGTATTATATAAATATACTATCTTAACCTCGATCTGAACCAAGCGTAACTTGTTTTGGCATTAAACTAAACTAAATAATAACCAAATAAAACCACGAAGGGGCGAACATGGTCATGCATCAGCTGTCCTGATTCGCAACTGTTGATGCCCCTTTGCTGCTAATGGTCACACGTATATTACACATACCAATGGCCGTGTTCGCACCTTCGTGGTTTTATCTGTATACAGGTTTGAATAAAAAACGCAACATCAATAATTCGTTGAGAAATTTTATTGCAATTTCCAGAAAAGTTTTATATGGTTGTAGCTAAGAAGCGATTCCAATTTGAACAAAAAAAATTAACTACTTTTTTCTGGTCTTTTTTTGTACTTTTTTATTTTAAGTGTAGTATATTTCAATGCCGCCTTTTTATTATAAGTTGCCAAATTTGGATCAGTTTAATGTCATCATTTATGTTATAAACACCTTTAAAAATGCCTTGAATTCGTAGAAGAGCCAATTTTCGTCAATTAAGTGACTTGGAACCAAGCCGAATAATTTGTATAAAGGAGACTGGGGCTTTCTTTAACGGATATTACCAATCGTGTGGTCCGTAAAGTAGCAATGGTGTTAATATGTTGGTCAAAATGGTCTGAGGAACGTCGACATGAGCGAAAACGCGGATCCAGACGGCACTAAACAGCGCTTTGGGAAGAACGAACTTTGGAATTACGACAAATATTTGGTACGACGCGAGTTGTGAGAAATCAGTGAAAAGAAGTTTTAGGTCGAAGGATGTCAATAGCGTCAGTATATTGCCGAATTAGAAGTTTTGGACTTCATTTCATTGTCCGTTTTAGTGGTTATCCTTTTTTCCACATTATCGCGCCCTCGGGTTTGCATGGTGTAATGAGAAAATGAATGGGAGATAGAAATGGGATCATTGTTAAGTGTTTAGTCTAGATTTTGTTTTTGGGCTCATGAACATTTTGAATTCGCTGCTGAGCATTAAACAGCCCTGTACGCAAGGTGTGATGGTTTAGAATGATATATGCTATAGACTATTTCACTGTTAACACCGATTCTCACTAGTCGTGCAAGTCACGGTCCGGTCACGAACCAGAACTTTTTATTGCTTGACTTGCCGAACCTTACCGTCACGTATGATATAAACGGAAACGTGGTTTTAGGTTAAAGCGATGGGGACGATCATGACTGGACCATCACTGTCATTGTCTAGTGTGAATCAGCCTTTAATATTTATCTGAGATAAATTGAATTCTGCCGATTATATAACAGACGTGCTGAAATTCGTGCATTAACGTACCTACTACAAGGACTGATTAATCCAATTTTCTTCGTACGGTAAAGATTACAGCAAACATATTATAAGAAGCTAATATAGTAATACCTCAATGGCCGACACAGTCACCCGATCTGTCTCCAATCGATCTTGCCTGGGATATGAATGATAAAAGAGACTTTTACCTCATTCCCTAGTTAATTTCAACAATTTTGGCTTCGTATCTAAGAGGTTTGGGATGAGATACTGCAATCCGAAACTGATTATCTCATTAACAGCCTAACAGACTGAATGAGTGTATTTGAAATCACGGCGGACTCATTACTAAATAACTTTTTTATTTCGCGTCTCACATTGTTGAGATTTCAATCACTTTAATGTCATATGACAATATCAATAAAATTGGCCAAAGAAATTACGGTGTTGAATTTTTTAATCAAACCATTATATATCAGAAATATTAATTATGCACAATAAATTAAACATGTTGACTTTGGAAATGTTTTCTAAAATCGTTCCTTCTCAACTTCGTATTTTTCACGGTTTTAATTAAATTCAACGCTCAACTCTTTTACGTACAGATTTCACTGTTTTTCTTTTTATCATTTTTATTTTTTTAATTTTGTTTTATGAATTTCATTTAGAGGGTACGCCTATAGTGACTATCCGATTCGACAGTTCGAATAAAAATAAGCTATCATAACTAAAAGCATCATATGTATAATAATGTTTGTGGGTACAATATGTATAATCTTCTATACAATAATGTGTTGATATAAGATGTTTGCAGAAATAATTTTTTTCAGAGAATAACTAACTTCGTGACATGAATTTAGCTCTCTATAGTAAAAATATCGGTGGCTAGGTAAACAACTTAGGAAAAAATTTGGTGCCAACTTTAGGCGAGCTAATTCCTCACTTTCTAAAATGGTGTTAAGATTTTTTCCTTATATTGCATAAATTATAGTATCTGATATGTGATTATGTGACTAGCTTGACTAATTCATTTGAATGTCCTATTATCCTTTCTTGTAACAGTACCTACGTTTAATACATATGTTCATTTAATGTCTACATCCTTATTTCATTCTTATTTAAAACAGTGTAGTTTATAATACTGATATAACCGTAAGATATCGTACCGTACATAATTAAAGTTAATTGTAATTATTTGAATAACTTCAGCGAAGCGTCGTGAATACTTTTTTTAACTTAAGTATGTATAATAGCGAAACAACAATTGATTTTAAGAGGCATATTACCGTAGTTCCTACACAAAACGAATATTAATAAATGTATTATTTAAAGAAAAATGAGATTCTTTTTTAATGACTGCAATAAATAATTTTCAATTATTTTTTTGAAAAAGAACTCCAGAACTGCAGAATTTTCCTAATTAAACTGCACGTGACTTGTTTTCTAATTTTTTATAATTTTCGGACACTATCTGATTTTAGATCCTGTCCCAAGTGTAATGAGTTAGATTATTTTCGAAATAATACGTCGACATCAGTACACTCCTTGGAGAGTTATCGCTAGAATCTATAATTATGCATATATAAATGATAGACGGGCAGACTAACGGACAAAAAATTCGCTTCTAGAATTTCTCAATAATTAAATAGGAAAGAGAAAAAAAATCTTTCTAATAAACTAGGTCACAATGAAATACGTATCATTCATTAAAGTGATCATTTTTTTATGGAATGAGGTATTTTGGAAAATAAACCATTATTATTATTATCATTATTTTCGGAATATCCGATGTCGGACAGTCCTCCCGTGGCCTCCGACGCCTCACGAGAGTTGCGCCGGCGCATTAATTATAGCCACTCCCCACATCCCGCAGGGTTAGTGATTGTATATACCAGAATTGTGTGCCCTAAGCAGACGGAGAGAACCCAGAATGACCACCTTCTGCATTTGGCCTGCCAGCCACTCGGTATGGTCTTCAGTTCCGAGAGCAGCATAGGCTTTATCCCTCCGAGTACACCGATCATTAGCATGACCATTTTGATCGAGTAGTCTGGGTATAGCGCTTGGAGCTTGTACCGAAGTTCCCGATATTTGGTCTGTTTCTCCTTCTCCTTCAAGATGATGTAGGCCGAAATCGCGTATACAGGCAGATAGTAAGTGCAAGAGCGATTTCGGCGCCTGACGGCAGGTCCTGCAGTTGATATCAGGAACCTCTACACGCCACACACGGCTACGGTAGACCATCTTGGCAGGTCATACTGAATCTCTCGGTCTCCGACTTAAGCCCGACTAACCTTAGAAAAGCTAATGTCAGCCTAGTCTATAAACCAAGTGTTTCTAGGCATTGACTGATACGATCTATGAATCATTTTTTGGGAAGTATTCATCTCTGAGTTACTCAGCTAATGCCTGGAGATTCGATTTGATTCATATCAAGATTATTGGCTGGTCATTCCATAATTTCAAGATTTTGTTGAATAATTTCTCGGACAATCCTGGAATTGCATTATCTTGCTGCAAAAGAAATTAGTACCTTCCTGATTGACAAATGATGTGATAATGAGTTGGAGTATCTCGTATATGTATGATCGAGCCCTCAGTGTCTCACTTTCAAAAATATGTATGTCGGTGTGCCTTTTCAAAGTTATTTCCCCAAACAATGACAGAACCATCTCCAAAAGCTCTATTTCTCTCACATTTGAGTCGACATATCATCCCCTTGTCGCTACACTCATATACGACCATAATGTGCTTGGCACAGAATCTGGAAATATGTGAAAAGAACGTGGCTCCATTGCTCTATGCTTCAGTTCTTATATTCTCGTTTAAAGTTTCTTCTAGCTCTTCGATGTGCTAGAGCTAACTGGGAGGGTAATTATTCTTTCACACCGTCTGTATTGTCTTCTGAGGACAATACCGACGTCCCCGAACCGATTATATGTTCGGTGAATTGCAGGTTGACTTGTTTGGAGCACGACGGTATTCTTTGCAATAGGGTAAATGCTCCACCAACTTCAATCTCAGTAAGATATCTTCTACGGACAATAGGTCTTCCGATAATACCATTATTCATGATTATAATATTTTATTTTAACGTTACGAATATATGAATTAACATATAAAATAATTATGTGCTTAGCCTAGCAGTGTGATTGGGAATATTAAATTGTTTTAATCATAAAAGAACGAAGGAATCCGGATTTTGTCAAACTGGGGAAAAGGTATACATATTGTGTAGAAGATATGCATACAAGTTTACGAGGATCCGTCAATAAATATGGAAATTGCAGATATTTGAATAAGTGATACCTATTTCATTGTGACTAGTTTATATGGGTTCATAACAAATATTTTAGGGAGATCATATTCTTATCGATGTGGTTTGAAACTAGTCTAAAACGTAAAAATAGAATCAGTGTATTATTTTATGCAACGTAAGCTATTATTTTTGGGTAGTTTACTGTGTAATATATTCTCTTCAATAATGTTGGAGTCGATATTTGGAATTTACCATAATTGGGAAGCAATCACAGGTATAGTTTGCCTATTTGCCCATTAAATTAGAATTTCTTAAAATTCGTATTAATATCTTTCTCATAAAGATAATGCTATTAATTATGATTATGAAGTTCAATTTACTGTGAGTATATTATTTTTAGTCATAAAAATATTGCATTTACGCGAGCTGAGAATTATAGTGTTTTAACTGAAAAATTTCCAATTTTACAGGAGAGCGATTTCAAAAATGGCTCTCTAGATTATGTAGAATTTAAGTACAAATTCAGTTTTAACTTTGGGCAAAAATTGACCATTGGACGCTGTGCTATTCCTTGTGTTTACAGTGATTCTAGCTGTCATAAAGTCGACGCTTTCATCGGAATAATCCAATTTTTAATAAACAATAAACGGTTCATCACGATTATATTTAAGTTGTTTTACTGAACAATACGGTATTAGGTCAAATTTTAGAGCCTCTGCAGCTTTTTGATAATCTTTATAGTCCTTGATTTGCATTTGAATGATTCTGAAGGGTTTTTTAATATTGACAGACTTAAGGGCTCTTATAAGACCTAAGGGACTATAAATCTCAGAGGCCTCCAATTTTCTCTCAATTTGGGAATGGATATTGTCGACTTCTTGAACTTGACCGTGGCCAGGTACAGAAAATTTTTGAATGATTTCTTTTATATTTGCATGTTCTTCGAGAAACTTCTTTAGAGCTAAGGTCATATACGAGTTTCTGTTTTGTGGCACGCACGAATCGGACCATAATATTATTTTATTGATTTCTGGAAGATCTTCAACTATTTTTTTCTAGTATTTTTACAATCGCTGCGGCTAAATCAACACCTTTTCTTCCTTGCATTCCTTCGTGCCAAATTGTACAATAACCTGTTCGATTCAAATTACAATGTGCGGTCATATTGTATGTATTTAACTTTTTACTGTAGAAGAAACAAGATATTTCAGCCTTTGGCAAAGCAAATACGTTTTCCATGTCAAAATATACTACGGCAGTTTTTTTTGTCTATCTTCCTCTCAGCAATTTTTAAGGGTCTTTCCTGGTCTTTATCAATCCCTCTGTCCTTTTGTCTGTTTTCGTAACAAGCTTTTTTCAGTTGTAGATGTTTCTTAAAGTCCTCCGAATCACCTTCTAGTTCTTCAAGTTTCTTTATTTTTTGTGCCTCACAAATATCGCACCTGTCCGATTTTGGCTTCCAAAACGATATATTGAATTCGAAATTGAAAATTTTCCTGTAATAGCTTTCTTTAACTGAATCCATCCCTCGTTCCTGACACCACTCTTTGTAAAGTCCGAAAAGTTTGGTAAGATTCAAACTAGACTCAAAATACTCTTTTTTTGTGCGTTTCCGGCAGTAATGCGAATCATTTCTCGGTATGCTATTAATATGGTTGATCACCCCCCTGCCTACGTTCCTCTGAGATTTTTTTCTTGGGATGCCTGCCACGTCTAATCTCCGTAGGATTTCCTGTATTTTCTTCCCTTTTATTCTCATGAAAGTAAGAAATTCTTCTTTGGCTAATATTCAAAGTATCAAAAAAAAAAACAACTTGCACACTCTGATTTTTTTCGTCATTTAAGTGGAAGAAGTACAGGAAAGAAAATGCTCTTCGAGACTGTCCAGATTTTGTAGTACTCCCCTTTTTGGTAATTCTTAGTGTATTTTTGTTATAAAAATGTTGTTTTCCTTCATCAGATAGAATCCAAAAATTCTCGTTAATATGCGTCCTTTCCTGGTCTGAAATTCTTTTACTGCAAATAAACTTGCAAGTTTCTTTACAATTTTTGGAATTTTTAACTTCCCTCTTTTCACATGTTTTTCCTTTAGAACTTACATAATCTTGTCCGTGTTCACATAACTTCTTTCTTATATTTCTTTCCCACTTTTCTGGGCATCGTTTCCGCTTCCTAGTTAACCTAAAAATATTGAAACAATTCATTATATATTTAGCAAATTTAAAAAAAGGTTTTATTTTTTGCGTCCACTCTGTATATTTTGTTAATAATAAAAGACAAAGAAACACACAAACATACAGGCAGCCAGACCGGCGGAAATGGATGAATTTAAAATTATTATTATTATTATTCTTAGTAATCGTATTAACTACATTCAAGTAGATCGTTAAACAAAACCATGGATATTGACGAATATGCAATTCCTAATCCTCATCACAGATGTGAAAATTTTAGAAACCACAGAGATTTTTTTTTTTTAATAAAATGCTCGTGGAAGCGAGGGAAGTTAAAATTATAATTATTTTACTTACTTCTTTGTCTTTTTATTTGTTATCTCCTCGTTGTCTTCATTAATTTGCACATCATTGTTAAATGTTTCCACTTCCACCTCGTTTTCAGTACGTAGTATGTCCTTATCTTGAAATGGTACGTTATTCTTATCCTGTATCCCAGTTCCAGAATCGGTCTCATCCTCGAGATATTCGAAAATAAAGTTAGCATTATTCTTCACTGGTGGTACATAGTCTGGGTCTTTGTCCACATCATCTCCATCACATGAATATGGGTCAATGGGCTCAATAGAATTGTCAGTATTTTGTGCATCAATAATTATTATTGGTTCTGAATTCGTATTATCAAAAATTTGCCTCTCCACCACTGTGCTCTCCACTCCACTATCATGATTATAAAAACCGCTAAAAGTTAATTGAGGTTATGTTTTATTCTATATTCCCATGAAAATAACTAACAAATGTAATTTTCCAAAAAATTATAAAACTAAGTAAAAACACATTTATGCTACTTACTCTCTAGGGTTCATTTTCAGCACTTCTTCGTACCCAAAGTAGCAATCTCTATTATTAACTCTTTATAATAACAAACAGTTATTTCACTAAGCAACGATCAATAATTTAGTGCAAGAGTGTTCTATATACTGACATGGTGTAATGCTATTGGCTAAGCAGATACACCACTATAGTACTTAAATTTAGAGCCGAATCTAGATAGAACAATATTGCACAACGATTTGAGAGAAAAGTAATGATAGTAGAACAAATTTAACTAGACAGATAGAACATAAATGATCTGATCTAAACCGTACTACGTATAACTCAATTTTGCCAAAAAATGCAGATAGAACAATATAATTCTCAGCTCGCGATTTTGTGTTAAGCATTAAGTTCTTATACAATTGTCCTAAATTAACTTTTTCTACTTACATACTCTCCATGGTATAATATTTCTTTGTTTGGAATTCCATTTGAGGCTGCCACATAAAATAATTTTATGTATGGTAAATAATCAAATATAAGTTGAAACAATAATCACTTACATATTAAACCAAACAAAACAATAAAATAAAAAACATTTGTTAAAAAACTACATACTGGGTGTGAAAAGTAACTAAATTCAAGTGGTCCAAGCAAATACTAAAAATTTTGCACAACACCGACTTAATTTCTTTTCTTTATAATTATCTTTTTAATTAGTAAGTATTAATTGATATTTTTTGACTATATTGCATTTTATATGAATTACTTGATTAAATAAAATTAATGTACTTCAGATATACCGTAACGAAAAGTTCGAAATCTATTTTGCCTTTAAAACGGTACATGAAAATTACAATTACTCAGTATATATTTTTAGTCTTATAAAACCATAACCTCGTTAGGAAATAATTATATTTGTATTGTCTGTTATAACTGTAAGCCATACATAATAAAATAATTATATATTATCATGTAATCATAATTAAATTGCATTAATAAATATCATGGATTTAGCACATACTACAGTACTATAGATTTACTTTTTTAGATATGTCATAAAGAGTAGAAATAAACGTATCTACAAAATATTTTTTTAAAGCACCTGCTATTGATAAATTACCCTGGCATGGATATTAGCATAAAAGGTGCAAAACTGCTATTTTTATAAAATGTAAGAGACATTTATACGATGTGCAAATTCACGATAAGCATCAAATAATGTTGGAATATTAAGAAATCCTTGCATATTTCTTTTATACAGTTAGTAAATTATAACACTATTGATAACAATTTTCACTTTGGAATATTTGCGTAGTTAAAAAAAAATGTAAATTTGGCGTTGTCGTTGCTTTCATCAAATTTTTATCACTAGAAAGTATCAGAATGAGATACACAGATTTCAATGAAACATTGGTAGAAATTTAGTGGTAACTACGAAAAAATAAATATAAAATGGAGTACCACTTACAATACAGTGCCTTTTACCATATACTGTGGGCTCTTTTTTCGTTTGTTTTCAATTTGGTTTGTTTCTTGATGTAACGTTCAGGTCTCCGAAAGTCTCCTAAATTTTATCTAACTAATATGTTTTATTGGAAGATATTTTTGAATAATTTTAATTGTTTGGCAATGAATCGCAAACATGTAAGGTCCATTCACGTTTATTTTATAATTGGCAACACTGACTAGTTTTGAAACACAGCAGAAGTTAAGTTGAGAAATCAGTATCAAAAGATATTTAACAAATTATAAAATATAGGACAAAATAGTTATCACTAAAATTTAAATTGCTTCTTTGCATTAACTTCTAAATTTGTAATTATATTCAATCGTTTTGAGAAATAAAGATGAGTTCTTTATATCTATTCTTTTGGTTAATGAAATAACAAATTAACGTAAATAGAACCAATGACAAATATAACTACATTTTACAATTAACATATGCTCTTTTAATTTACAGAAGCATTCAGTTCAGGACTACCTTTAAATTTCAACCACACACTTAATTTTTATTATTATCCTCACACACTTAACATTGGAAGGATTTATGACTTTTCTACTTTTCATTTTTTTTGCATACATTTTTGGAAAAATATGTTTGGGTTATAACAATATATATATATATATATATATATATATATATATATATATATATATATATATATATATATATATATATATATATATATATATATATATATATATATATATATATATATATATATATATATATAAACATGTACATTAACTTTTCACTAGTTTATCTTAATTCTATGCCTATAACAGAAACTGTAAAATTATTATCAATATGTTTGTATTCTAATATAACTTATCGTAACATTACATAACCTCCTCCCAATATAATCAACATTCATTCTTAATATAACCAATACATAATTTAATGAAAATATTATATTTTTTACAATATTTTATTTCCTTTGGTAAAATAATTAAATACCCTTACAAAACAAAAATTTCGATTCCTTTAAATCATCATACCTCTTTACCACCATATCATTTACCTACTTGTGTTATAACCATGAGTATCTCGGACAAAACTCAATTTATCACATAAATACTTTGGAGCCATACCGTGCTTTATTTTAAATACAAATTGTAGTGATATTAAAAACTATACGTTGTCTAACGTTTAAAAAATTTAAAACATTTAACATTCTTTCAATGGGAGTATACCTGTTACATTTTAATATTATCCTCATAACTTTGTTTTGCATCTTTTGTAACTGTTGTATCTCATTGTTATTGAAATATAGCTGTAACGTTGCACAATAATTAAAATGTGAAGCTATTATAGATTTATATACTAATATTCTTGACAACATCGATAAATAATTTGAAATTCTGCGTAAAAAATAAGTCTTCTTTGCAACTTTTTTTAATAATGTAGTCACTATTACATTTGAGAGTCAAGGACTCATCTATTAAAAAACCAAGGTATTTAATTTCCGGAACTTTTTCTACCTTTTTATTATTTAATACAATACTTTCCCCAATTTGTAGTCGGCTTAGAACAAGTTTTTTGCAGAGAATCATACATTTGTCGATGTTTACTTTTAAGTTATTCTTACATAACCACACGAATATATCTTTTAAATCTTGCATTATTAACCTCATTTACATTCTCTCCATACAAATAAATTAACGTGTCATCTGCAAATAAATGTACCTTACAATTTTTTATAGATTTCACTGTGTCGTTTATAAATAGTACAAATAATAAAGCAGCAGCACTGGTACTCCAAAGTCATTATCTATTGCGTTAGACACACTACTTACATATCTTGTTTTTTGTTTTCTCTCCGTTAGGTAGGATTTGATCCATTTAAGTACAGCCCCTCCAGTGCCCATTTTTTCTAACTTTGATACCAATAACCCGATTTACCGTCTCGAATGCACGTTTAAAGTCTAAGAACACTGCCACTCTGATTTGATCTTTATCTATTGTCTTAACCTATTCCGATATAATGAACTGAAGTGCCGTTTCACAGGAATGGCTTTCTCTGAATTCAGATTGATTTTACATTAAAATATTATTATCGATACAATGTGTAATCAATTGTTCTTTTACTACCAATTCTAGCATTTTTTCATATATTGGTAATGTGTTAACAGGTCTAAATTCTTCACATATTATTGTATTCAAAATTTTGGGAATGGGTGTAACCACCGATATCTTCCAGATTTTGGGACACATTCCTTTTTGTAATGAGCTATTAATAACATCTAAAAATCTATTACCAACTACTTCAAAGGCAGTTTTTATAATTCTTTTGGATATACCATCAATACCTGATTTATTAGATTTTAGCAAAGATATCAATAAAACTCTGTTTAAAAATAATAAGTGTTGCACTTTTTAAGCGTTTGCATAAAAGTGCAGGCAAAGACAATAACCTACAGATAATCCTTTAAACCAAACAATGAATTTTATTTAAAATTTTAGGGCACTGCAGGATATACCGGAATATTAAATACATAGCCTCTAAATGTATCATGTTAATGAATTAATATGTTAATAACCAAGGGCTATAAGTAGATTATTATTTGTATTTCAATAATAAGTAACAATTAGTGCACTCGTGTACAATTATTATTATTTGTTATAAAATACTGAAAGTTCTTAGCACGATATAGTGCGTGCCTAGTTTACCCTTTAAAATCAAATACGGTTTAATTAGATTTTTCTCATGGTTTATTAAACTTTTCTATTCTCATGAAAGCGGAATATTTTTTTGCCACCCAATAATAACTAGGGATTTACAAAACCGCAACACGAAATATAGAACAGCTAAAAAAATAATGATTGTCGTTACAAACAATAAATTATTTTTAGATTAGAACACGAGTATTATTATTTAGATTTTTTTTGTTTTGTCAGTAAAGATCTTGCTGAATATGACTCGGAGTATGGTTTTAGTTGTTCTGACCAAAGGCGTCATAGACATAACACGAAAGTAATACTAGTAACGAAAAGGGGTAATTAAAAATTATCTATAATTTGCGAACGGTACTGGAGGAGCAATGCGTTCACTGCTCAAATCCCACTCTTAAGTTTTTATAAGTATGTGAGATCTTTGTTTGTATAAATATATCTAATGTTATTGGCCTTTATGTTTTTTTAATCAACATGCAAAATTGCTAGTAACGAATTATCTAAAACAAATTATGCATTGAGCACTATATCTCATTAGAACCAGAATACTGAGAATACCCAAAAACTACAGACCAAGACACAACAAGAAAATAATGCGACTATCTCGGAAACGATGAATCACATATGTTACTGAAAACTAATGTTTCATAAATCCAAATTAGATTTTAAATGTGTTTCCAAGAAACTATTTCAACAATAGTTAGGAATTGAGATAATTGTAATAAACCGCTAGTTATTTAAAAACATCTATTCTCTTGAAGCATATCTACCTGTGTCGATGAACAATAAATAACCCACCCAACCAATACCTTGAGTTATTTGTTATAGCCTTTTTATTGACTAGAAGTCTTTAAATTCTGGTTTATATATCTTTGAAAAACTTAGTGCATCTCATTATCTTAGCAACTGACAGAGTGATTGAATGAGGAAAGCTTACCCATTATATACCTATACTCTATTCACTTTAACGTTGCAGTTTTAGCCAGGATAGAAAACAAAATGCGCGCTGGTTCTTGGTGCAGGCGGTAGGCAGATGTATACAAGTGCGAGGTTCCTATAGCGATTCATTTTCATGTTTATTTAATTTCATAAGCATCGGTCGTAGTTGGACTTTCACTCATTTAATTTCAACCCATCACTACAAAGTTAAAGTGAATAGAATTTAGTTACATAGTTATTCCATTGATGCTTTTATATAAAGTCAACAATATCTAGTTGTTATGATATTATTATCAACTTCTTTGCTTGCTCATTGTTATAATTAAGTGTTTCTATCCCTCAAATATTGAATCATCTCAATAGTTACGGAAATTATACGCTTTTTGCAACGAAATTGTAAAAGAATATATTTAAAAAATTTGTATGAGATAAAATGTCCTTGAATTCAATAATAATTTATTTGAAAAATATGAAGAGGCAGCGATATACATAGTTCTTTGTCATTTCTCATGATTGGGTTCAAAGCAACCAAAGGAGCAAATTGTAAACTTTGGCTAATGCTTACGATTGATATTTCTGTAGTGAAGTATTCACGGATGTTAGTGATAACTTTGTTTCTAAATTAAATAAGTAATCATTTCAGTACAATTTTTATAAAAATGAAAACAGTAGACAACTGCAATTTTTAGATGTTCTTGGTAATTACAAATAATTATCACATATTTATTAAGTTTAAGAAAGTCTCAATAAGGAAAAGTTTGGAATCGAAAATACCATGATTCAGGATATAGCCATGAGTAACACTCTAGAATTAGTGGAATTTCTTTATGAAATGCTAGTTAAAAGGAGAAATTCCCTAAACTTACAAAATTAAAAAGAAAACTAAAAATGTTTGCCAATTCTTTATAAATATTGATTAACCGGTGGTCTTGTTAGGATTTTCAAAAGGCATAAACATAGCATATTTTCATCCATTGAAAGATACATGACAAAATTACGAAATTTAAAGAACTAAACTGGAGTACTTAAAAGCTCGGAAAATTACGACATTAGAAGTGCAGATAAATTAGAAGTCCTTTCAAAATATGATAGAAAAGATATACCTAGTATTATCCCCAATATATTTGGGAACATCCATAAGGTCAATATTAGCAACTCGAGTTTAATTCGGAACAACAAACAGTAAGCAACTAGACGCATTTTGATGGTGTGGAAACGAAAAGTAAAAATGATATGACGTGGTCAATTAACGATAATACAGTTCGGAATTTTATTCAATTCTTACTCGTGTTGCTGCAAGCGGATAATTTTCACACATAAAAAAAATCATCTTGATATGTTTTCCCGGAACATGTTATTTATCTGGTCTATAGATACTGAATCTGAGAAATACACTTACACACTAGCGTATACCATTTTCCTGAAACAGGTGAAGAATAAATGCAAATTAAAATCATACACTGTATCTACACTGTTTCGTAAGCTAGATACGTTACAATAAATACGTAAGCGAGTAAATTTAGACCGCCTTACTTAACAAACTGTGTCGAAGGTTAAAGTTAAAGTATCCTTTCATTCAATAATTACTAATTAGCGTATTATGAATTATGACACATGCATATTAAAATTAAATATAACTGCATACTATACAGAAGTTGCACGTAATTATTAAAGTTCAATAATATATAATTGCCAAATGACATCTACGTTTTTAATATAATCAGATCCGTAACAAAACTCTACCTTGACTTTTTATTACATCACGAAGAAACATGCCGCATCCGGGGGGCAAACACTTAAAATTACCTAGTGTGTAACTGCTTGCGAATTATTAAAGAATTACTAAAAGGGTCAGCAAATACCGTCAAATTTAGTTATACATATATGAGCCGTATTGCATATGTTGCAATCTGTTTTCAGACAAAAGAATTCTTTTCGACACATTTCCTCATTCTAAAAAACTTATTTGAAAAATTGTTTGGTTTGACGATTTCTCTTTACTACTCCGAAGGAGTAGAGCAGAACCGGAACGGCAAGCATATTGTTTGCAGACACCTTGTTCTTCCCCGAAAGTTCGGAAGATCAAATCTTTCGGAGGCTTATTATTATTATTATCATTATTATTATTATTTGTAAGTCGAGATTAAAATATAATCTGGGATTATTTTCACGCCGTCTGAAAATTTTTATTTGTGCATGTAACTCATTTTAGAATTTAATCCTAGGTTACATTTGTAATCCAGGATTAAATGTTTCGTTTTGTTTTGTGCGATCTAGTCATCAATGGATTATTTATATTTTTTTTGAAATTGCCATTGTGTGAATTTTGGTATGGCATGGTATGGTGAAATAATATCATGAATGCTGCAGATTATGTTTACCTACCCACTTTTAACTAAATTTAGAAATTGATTTTAGAAATAAATGTGGTTGCGTGTCTGGACAGTGGTCTGCCAGTTTCATTGCACGCTAGGTTTAACATAAATTCAATACCACTAACGTCCAAGTAATTCAAGTGAAGATTGTAAAAACAGCACTTCAGAACCATCATGTGTAATATACTCGGCAAACTATTTTCACATGCAATGAATAATATAATAGGTATACAAAAAGTAGAGATTTTATAATAAAGAAAAAATAATACTGCGCAAAATTAAGCATAAAAAGTGCTTTATTTCTTTGTACTAGCATTACCTCGTACTAGCTTCATTTTAATAAATATTTAATATGGATTGATGAGTCATTTCTATTTTCCTGCATTGTAGTTAAGTGCATTTACTGACAAATGTTTTTAGGATAACATAAAAATTAGGAACATGTATTTTAATATTTGGATTTATTTCTCCTTGTCAAAAAACATATTTTTTACGATCGCTATTAAAAGTAGACCATTTAACGTTATTTTATAGAATTAAATATTGTATGTTGTGGATAGAGATAGGGATGTAGCGATAATGAGGGCTATCGCGATTGAATTTACCACGAGAGGCGCTAGTGTAGGATAAGGCCCATGTCATTGAACGTTAATGTTTATTATGGCTTTTTAACGCGGGTTTTTAGTGATTTTACAAAAATTAGCTGAAAACATTTAACAGAATGAAGACAGAAGGGGAAGTAGTAATTTACTTGCTCAGTAGGGAAATTATTGTACCTATCAGAGGTCGTATGTTATTAAAGTTAGGTTATATCAAAATGAGCATGATGAAAACAACGAATGTGCATGATTATTACTTACGATTTTCTGTTGTAGACTCCTTTGGTAACGCATAATCGTCAGGATTGAAATGCTCCTTACAAACACACGAATGTTTCGAAGGAGTAAAGTTATCCCCGCGAATCGCAACTAACCACTGTTTTAGGCGAATTTTGTCTCTCGGAAGCATATATCCGCCTTTTGTTTCGGAACAAAATGGAACTGCATAACACTGAGGAATAATTAACAAGTTCTTTTATTTACTGGTGTACAAAATAATTATAATAAAACCCTATAAACTTGTTCCGCGGTCAACAATAACTATTGATAGTGACGATACTCGCCAATGGCGCCAACTGGTGAGCCTAAAAGCGGTAGCCCAGATGTCAATTCCAGGGTTGACGTTAGGTCATGTCATCTCGTAAATATGTGCATGCATCTATGACACAATATCTTACCTTGTGGTTTACCTTGTGAGTTCAGTAATATCCAAATTTAATGTTTTATGTTATTTTATTATTTAGTTAATCGGTAATTGTTAATAAACACAACTACACGTTTTGATATCTAGTTTTATTCTCGCTCTTGGTGCCAACTTTACCACACTTAATACTTTATATTTCAATAATCATGTTTATTCCCCAGTTAATACAAAGTGTGTTGAATGTAACATTAACACGCACACGTATTTTTATCTAGCAATCTCAAGAGTAGTAGTATATTATTCAATGAGCATGTAATGATGGCTAGAATTCATGAGGGTGAAGCTTGCATTTACATAAATCACGCTAGTGAATAATAGCCATTTCATGCTAGTAAAAAACTATACTTTATCCACGACTATTAAATAATAAAAATTTTTAGTCAAATATCGCGATAGAAATTCTGACGTTCGACTTTGATATTTCAAATCAAATGGCAATTCCGCACTTTGACTGATGTTATGACATATTCAATGAGATTGTAATAAAACATTTGAAAAACTGTGAATAATGAAATAACAATATTCCTGAGAACACACATACATTCTGCATACATTATTATTTAATAGTCGTGGATAAAAGTATATTGTCTATAGTTATTTATTTATGGCAACCTGTAATGTCTTTTCGCAACTTCTTTCCATTACTTACGGCATAATGACGAGAACATAACAAGTTCGAAACCTGTCTATATCTAGTGTGGAATTGACAAATGATCTTAGCTACCAAACAAGACGTTTAATTCAATGCAGGTCGGGGCTTTTGACCGCTGAGTAGTTGTTTCCTGTAAAGCTTGTTCAGTAATTTCTCAGTCTCATAGACTTTGTAATGCAATCAAGTTGATCTCAAATTCTCAACTTTTTTTTTTGATTTTATACAATGATGTTTTCTTGAACTATGAACATTATTGTCGAAACTTACTTGAAATTTTTGTTATATCCATTATTACTGGAGATATTTTTTTTTTGTGAAAATGGTCATTTTTGCTTTCTGCATACTAGTTCATCATACGTGGGGTTATCTGAGTTATGTTATTATATATTACCATGATCGGAAAAGAATATCAATATACATAATAAAAACTAGAGAAATATATTTAAAAATTGCGACTTTTTATTACTTGCTTTGTAACGATTTTTTAAAAATATTACTTTACGATGCCTTGTATAATAGGACATTACAATGATAATAGTAATTTATATTTTCCTGAAAATACCGCCGCAGAAACAAATAACCTTGTTTTAACAGATACCTACTTAAAATTTACATACCAGTTGCTAACCGGATAAATATCGTTTTGTTATCCTTATTTTTTATCCTACGTGTTGTCTTCAGGCAATTTCATTGAAGTCCGCAATTATGTAGTCCACATGGCGAGGCACAAGTCACGTAGTAATTATTTTTATAATCTTGATCTGTAGAGCAATTTTGTAATTTTTGTTCCTTTAATGCAGGTTATTAATTATTGTAACACATACCTGTGGCAATAATAATTGTTACTTATTGTCGCTAAATGTAATTAATTCATACTTGGAAGTTGTATGTTACAATTAGACTACTACTATTTAAAGCACGTTAAATAAATAGATACAATAATTATTCTATAAATAATGTACAACATTGAAATAGTTTTCTAAATAAATATTACATATTTTTGCGCATATAGGTGGAAATGCAAGATGAAAGTTATTTCAACGTTCCTTATTATCAGAAGAGTAGAGGAAAATTAAATTTAGCTGTATACAAAAATAAAACTATTGTACCAAAATCAAACAAGGCAAGTCAAGTTCGTTCTTTTGTGTAAATACTTTCTTTAGAAAAGGGAAAATAAAACAACTGACGCAAGGGTAAAATTGAGAGAAAACTTCTTAATTAAAATAAACAGGAGCATTATTACATTTCCTTTTACATTTCTTTGTTATTGCTAAATATTCCAAATACAGACAAATACAGATTTGTTAGGGTAAAATATTGGCACTTTAAACTCACCGTCACAATAAATTAATAGTAAAATATCTGATATGGCCAGCACATATGTAACTTTATTATACCAGTATATATCATCCTCATCCAAAAAAACATTGTGTTTAATTCTTCACTTACCTCAATTAAATTTTAAAAACGTATCTTGAAATGTTTCATAAATTTTTTTAAAAATTAATTATCAGCGTCCTTCGATACTGTCAATAATAATTCATGTAATATATTTTAATAATTTCTTTTATTGACATTGACATTTTTGTAACTAAATTAGATATTTCAAATGTCAAGCTGCCAGATTTATCCTAACCCCATTTTATGAGGTCAAATGCGTACAAAATTTCAGTTTACATGAGCTTTATTTAAGTACTTGGAAAATATATTTTATTCGCTTGATATAGTAGACATGATTTATAATCTTTCATCAAGAATATATTTTTTGTAAAGTCAAATACAAAAAAAGTTTGAGTCCAGTGGACCCCTTTTCAGCTGGCCAATTTTGCTCATCACCGAGTTTTTCCATGCCAAATAAGTATTTCATTACGTCGTTCGTTACTATGTTGAAATCTTGATTAAGGGTTGGTAATTTCAAGTATTGGTTAATATCTAACCTTCTGATACTACAACTAATCATCTCTTAATCTCTAGAAATTTTAACTGCAGGATAAAATTAACTTATTTCGAGTTTATGTGAACAAATTAGTCGTCACTGATCAACAAAATCATGTCACACGTAAAAATATATTCAATTTGTGTAAAATCCTTAATTGACGAATAGTTTTCAGTTATTTAAAATTTGATGAAAAGAAGAACATTATTATATTATGGGACAGTTTATCACTTCGATTTTCAACCAAATAGCTGTGCAAATGAAAAGAATTGTTGTAAATTAAATGAATATGGAATATGGCATCATTGGTCAAAACGATCCCAGTCTAGGAATGAAACCTCTATGACGTCACGGAAGTTATAAACATATTGTACAGAGCCCGGTAGCTATATAGAATTAGGCATTTTTCTCGTAAGCAATTCTAAATAAAAAATACGTCAAGTGTAAACTTTCTTTAATTTTTTGTGCAAAACTCGAAAATGTAGTTTAGTTTTTTTTTTTTTTTGGAAGGACCACACAAATGCATAGCACACTGTTAACTTTGGTTTTTTAATCGTATAATTTTTTCCTTTGATCCACCATTTTGAGAGATTAATGTTTACATAACTTATGTATTTTCATATTGCCGATCACACCATGTACAGTGTTTAGTGCCGTTTAATGTCAAAGGAAAAGTGAAATGCAAAGTGTGTTTTTGGGGTGGGACTCCTAGTTCAAAAATGCAAACATATCACAGGAGAGGTGATAATACGAGAGAAAACATTCTCTAAATTGAATAAGATTTTAAATTATTGCTATTCTAATGTATAATAATACAATATTTGAAAATTATAAAAAATATTTTCTGTAGAAAACCTTTTCTAAAAAGTATATAAAAAAAATCGCATTTTCTCTCTTCTTTGCCATTATATGCTTAACAGGCTGTTTAGCTTTAGTGCCCTTTTACACATGACGATTTTTAACGGCTTCCAGACTTTGAAACATCAGTATATAAGCATTAACAATTTTGTGTAAAATTCAGCTATAACAACGAAACCACCACAGAACTTACTTGTATGTATATGTATAATTGCGAGCGCATAATCATATAAACATCATATATGTTTTTGTGCGGATTGTAATTACAAAACATTAATAATAATAATACAGAAAACAGTTTAGTTGTCTATGCCACTTGAGTGTTTTTCCTGAAAATACCAATGTTATCAAATTTAATAACACAAAACTGTATTTTGTAGTTTAACTAGCAAAATGTCACTTTTCCAAGGTGAGATTTATTTACGTATCACAAATCTACTAAATTATCGTTTTATAATTTAGGATATAGTTTACACTATTCAATGAAAAAACTTTTTTCCTGTAAAATAATGGTTTATGTTTGTTTCAGATCATGTGACAGGAATAGGCAAAGCGACATGCCAGAGGCGGACAGTCCACTGGGGCATTGGCCGCACAGTTTAAGTTCAATGATGGCATGTCTTGGCTGCACTCTGGGATTGTTCAACATATCACGATTTGCCATATTAAGTATCCACTTCGGAGCTAACTTTATCTTCCAGTTCATATTTTTATCCATAGTTTTTGGCCTTCCACTCTTTACTCTACAGTTATGTCTTGGTCAACAACTTGGAGCTGGAGTCATAGATATGTGGAGGATATCGCCACTCTTTCAAGGAGTGGGAGTTTCGTTACTTATAGCGCAGGCGCTGATGGGGTTGTACAGTATTATTGGAGTATCGTGGATGTTTGTGTTTTTTCGTGATTCTTTTATTACGAAAGTGGATAAGTATCGATGGGCTGAACCTTTTATCTACTACAGACATGGTAAGTCTTTTATAATAAGAATACTTTAATTAACAAGGTTGGTCGCTTATTCAAATATATTTTGATTTCTCCTTTCATCTGTCCAATATAATTGCGTATATGTATGTACACTATAGCTCTGTAGAAAGTATAAGTGAAATTATAAAAATCAAGATTTTTTTGATAGTATGCTATGAATACTTCAACGGAAAAATGGCAGTGAAACAATTTAACATAGTAAAAAATTTACTATACACACGTTTATTACATATAAATGTAGAGTGCGTATAGTTAAAACGTGTTTCGAAAAATATTTTAAGACAGTGTTTTAGCACTTTCTCATCGCCTGGATTGCCAACATAAAAATTTAAGTCGCTGTTAAAATTTATCTAGATGAGAACGCAAAATGAAAACAAATAGTTCACCTCAAATACTATATCAAGGGCAGCACATCAGAAGGACGTAAATGCCAATAGAAGTGCTATGATTATACGCCCTTTTGATATGATGACTTCTATAAGGATTTAATATATGAAATTACAAGCAACACTGATACGTATTTTTTTTTATTAATAAGGAATACAAATACTAATACTTTATTTGATGTCATTTTATGAAACTAAATATGGCCGCCCACGTGTAATTGTTTAGTTTGCTACCCCCGTTTAAAAGTATTTTTTGCAAGAATTTAAAAAAATATTAGGTAGACGTGACATGAAAAATTATCTATTTATATAAGTAATTCTTTATTTGTTTATAATGTGGGTAATACATTTATGTAAGATAAAAAAAAACATGCAACACAAAACACTTAATTTTTAATTTTCTTTTATCTTTCTTTGGCTCGTTTTCTTCGAGATTATAATAATATGTGTTTCAAATAACAAGAAAAATTTCATAATATCTAGCAAGAAAAATAACAAACTGTTATAGTATTTCGCACGTAAAATAAAAATGAACAGGAAAATTCCATGTTTATAAAATTCATCTTGTAACTTGGTTTCCGATCAGGTCGTCCAAGTTTTAGGGCTTTATTCAGGGAAATCTCGATGAACGGTTAAATATTTATTGAACTATTATTCACAAAACAAATGAAGTGAATATGTGTATATCGCGACTTTCGCTTTTCCGGGACTTAGGTCTCCAGAGAGTTCCCGCAGGGGAAGACACCGCTTACAGAAGTGCTAAGTCTCGGAGTTCTCAAGTCCTGCTAATGTTCCTGTAGAGGAAGGCTGTTAGCTAGAGGCTAGAGAGCGAATCTGTCGTTTGTCGGTCCGCGCTGCCTTTTTGTCACATCTCGTAGGCTTCGGGCACTCATTTCGGTAGTAGGGATGCCGGGTAGGGTACGTGTGGTGATACTGGAGCGCTCCGGCGAGGGTACTAGTGGGACGGCTTGACGGCTGGACTGTCCTTGAATGGGTGGCGTCTAGATCCGGGAGACTTCTCGTCCTGAATCCAGGAGATGTGGTTGGTTGCTTCTTTGGGCGTCCTCGTTTACGGATAGGTTGGTTGGGCACGATGGTCGTTTCTGAGTTTGTATAGGGTTGGAAAGCTGAAGCGTGATACTTCCCTAAGGGCTCTGGTGACTGCTTCATAGGATTTCCAATTTCATTGGAAGTAGGACAAGTTTTCCGTAGAATTATATAAGGTCCATCCCTGCAAGGAGGACTGGGTGGTTCGATTGCTTAGACTGTGAGTCGTGATCAAAACTAGATCTCCAGATTGATATCCTGGATTTGGGCGTCTTTTGGCATCAGCAAATTTTTTCCTACGATCTTGCGTATCCTCGTGTTTTTCTCTGGCAATGCTGAGGGTATCGGCGAGCTGAGGAAGCAGATTATGGCTCGTAAATCTTGTGTGGCCTCCTTAAAGGTCTTCAACTTTCGTCCAAAGGTTAAATAAACTGGGGTGTGGCGCGTTGATTCGCAGAGAGTTGAGTTCATTGCAAAACGAATGGAGGGTAGACGTTCTGGCCAGGTGGCATGATGTTGATCGACTTGGATGGCCAGTTGGATCTTCAGTTCCCTACTCCGACGTTCAAGCGGATTGGCAGCTGGGTGAAACACGAGTGTGAGTTCGCGTGTGGATTATTAGACAGTAGGTAATCTTTTGCATTACTGAGCTAACGAATTGGGATCCATTGTCACTAATCAGGCGACGGGGACATCCGTCTCTCAGGATGACTTTTTTACAAGAGTCCAGGCATATGTTTCTGCAGTAGCCTTTTCAAAAGGAAAGAGTTCTACCCATCGGGAGGCTGTGTCTTCCCCAGGATAAAAACCCATCGATATCCTGTATTGGAGAAAGGTAGAAGTCCAAAGAGATCAATGGTGATTACTTCAAAACAGCGTTGCGTTATAGGAGTCTGAAATAATCCAGCAGGTTTAAGATTCGTTGCCTTTTAACGTTGACAGGCGAGACAGTCCTTCACATAGTTCGCCACCTCTCTTCTCATGCCGGGCCAATAATACCTAGTGGAAATGCTCCGTAATGTCCTCTCGACTTCGTAATGTTCAGCTGTTGGGCATCATGGTAAGATTTAAGAATATCCGATCTCTCTTGTACAGGAATTACTAATTGGGCGTTGTCTTCATTACGATCTTGGTCATAGCGGTATAGAACGCCTTGGGTCATCAGATAACCTCGATTAGTCCATCTGGCGGTTTCCTCTCCGTTGTCTGTCGTGGAGAAAGCGTTCAAGATCTTTCGAAGTTCAGGGTCTTTTAGCTGTTCCTCCCTAGTGGTTTTGGGACTACGGTTAGGTAAGTCCAAGGTAATGACACATATATCGCAAGTGGGGGTAGATTTTCCTGCTGCGTATTCGATTTTCAGGTTATAGGGCTGTAGTTATAGCGCCCACCACGCGAGTCTGCCAGGAGGAGATTTAAGAGTTATGAGCCATTTGAGGGCCTGGTGATCACTGACGACGACTATGGAGGATTCTTCGATGTACCCGCGAAATTTGTTCTTGGACCAAATGATGGCGAGGGCTTCTCGTTCGGTGGTAGATTAATTCCTTTCCGCTGGAGCAAGTAAACGGCTGGCGTACTCGATAGGGTGTTCATGGGGTGCTCCCTTGCAGAAGAACTGCTCCAATAGCATAACTGTTAGCATCTGTTCGTAAAGTGAAAGGCTTAGCAAGGTGGGCTTGTTGCAGTATCTGCTCATTAGTCAGGGACGTCTTTAACTGACGGTAAGCTTTGTCTTTCTCCTCGGTCCATTTTCAAGGGATGTTCTTCTTCGTTAGATTGGTCAGGGCCTGGCAATCTCGGCGAATTGTGATATGAAGCGGCGGAAGCATGAGCAGGTTTGGAAGAAAGAAAGTAAATATTTCGGGTTTTTGGGAATTGGTAATCCTTGGATGGTTTCATCCTTTGAGGGGTCTGGGAGAATTCCATCGATGGTAAGTAAGTGTCCGAGGTACTTAATACGCGCGCAGCATAAATTGTATTTTGGTCTGTTCAGTCGAAACTGGAACCTATGTAGTCGGCTGAAGATATGTCGTAATTCTTCTAAATGCGTCTCGAAGCTAGTGGACAAGAGGATCATGTCATCTAGGTATGTTAGTAACCTTATGTCTCCTAATCCATTTCGGAGGCCGAGGCGGTCCGTACTACAAAATGCATGCGAGTGATTCGGTGCAGTCCCCAGGGGCTGATAAAGGCCGTCTTATCTCTGTCATGGGCTCTGACGGGAATCTGCCAATATCCGGCGCGGAGATCCAACGTGGTCATGAACAGGATGCGTGTGGTGGCGTGTAATAAGTCATCTATCCTCGGATAGATCACTTATTACACGCCATGTAACCTGCTACCGAGGTAGCGGGTTATTAGTTATTAGTTATTATACATCAGGCTTCGTGACTTGATTGAGCTTCTTATAGTCAATGCAGATTCGCGTTTCTTCTTTTGGTTTTGGGACAAGGACCACGGGTACCGCCCATGGGGATTCACAAATATCAATGACTCTTTATCCATCATGCGGTCTAGTTCTTTGCGGAGGATCTCCTTCTTCTGAAGTGTGAGCCGGTAAGGTGGGCCCGAAATGGGTTCCGAGTCTCCCGTGTCTATTGTGTGCTCTACCATGAAGTAGGGGCTCCGTGCTCGTGGAACAGGTTGGCGTTTTCTTGGAGTAGAGCGTTGAGTTCATCCTGTTGAACTTTGAAGAGATGTATTGCTTTGTCGGCTCGTAGGTGTACGTCTAGGGTGGCTAAGTGGAGCGTCTGGGGCATCCTATTCAGTCCTCGTTGTTCCAAGGTGAGTAGCTTGGATGGCGGAGATGGGTTCAGATAGTCCTGGGTGACTAGGTATGCGCTGTGGGCCATGTGTGGAATAAGTAGATCATTATAGCCGGGAAGGGTGTCCATCTCTTCCGTACGTGGAGAGGTTTGATAATTCCAAGAAAATGATGGTCCGTATGCCTCGGGATCCGCAACCATGATCTGACCCCTGGGCGTATTTGGAATAGGTGACACCAGTTCGGGGATGAAATAGATGTTTTAGATCCGGTCCAGGTCTTTGTCTTCTTCCATTGGTTCACCCCCTTGTTCGGTCAGTGGGCCTGTCCGTATCCTCGTTTCCTTTGCCGAAGAGGTGTGTATTTTGTGGCTGATCTCCGAAATGCCAAATATTCTTCCTGAAGTTCAGGACAAGATCAGTGTCGTGCATGAAGTCAACTCCCAGTAGTGTTTTGTTGGAGGTGGCTTCCGGTAAGACTATAAACGTGGTTGATACTTGTCTCTCGGCGAGGTGGATACTGACTTCGGTAAATAGGACAGTCTGATCCTTTTGATGTCCGTTCGCTAAGGTAATTGTGGTTGTGTCTAGGGGTGAACCGGTATCCGAGCTGGATTAACACTAGATAGTGTTCGTGGCTGGCAATGCTCATCCGGGCTCTAGTGTCGAGGTAGGCGGTTCCTGGAGTTCCGTCGATCGTAATCTGGAAAGCAGGTTTTTCCCTTAACATCAGCGAGCCGTCTCGGGAGTTGAAAGCACAGAAACTGAGCTGAGGTGAGGGTTTTGTCTTGGTAGAGTCGGGACATTTACTGCGAATGACTCCGGGCTGGTTACAACTATAGCAGAAGATTCCGGGAGCTCTTGGGTTGGTGACCTCCTTCTCAGGCGTCGGACCTTCCTCCTTGTTGAGTAGCTGGCTCGTCCCTAAGTCGCGCGCTCTTTTTCTACAATCGTTTTTGTAATGGCCAAATTTTCGGCGTAGCCACAATGAGTTCTGGAGGTGACTTGTAGCTGCCTTCGGAGCGTTGGTCCTCCTTACGCGCTTGTTCTTCCGTGTGGGTTTCTTCGATGGTTCAAGCTTTTTTGAGTAAGCCTTCGAACGTGGTGAAGTCTTCTCTTTGAATTTTTGTTCGAATGCGGGCATGCAAAGGTCTGAAAATGAGGTCTATCTGTTGTGCCTCTGAATGGGTATTTTCAGGGAGGTCTGCTAGAATGGCTCTCTTGTGGCAAAGGAAAGTGGGGGTTTTCATGTCCTGCTTGTTAGAGAAGAGGACCCTGTAGCAATAGGGGTAATCCTTCAAAGGCCTTCTGTACACTGGGTAAAGCTTCCTTCCTTCTGGGGGGTTCCTTTGTGATAGCTAACGTGCGTAGCTAGCACTTGAACTGTTCCTCGGTGAACGTAATCATAGCTGGTTCAATCGTGGGCTGCGTCGTTGTTGAAATGATGATGCCTACATACGCGGCAGTGAATACGTCGAGTGGCACGTCTTGCACCCTGGGTTCCTGTCAGTATTTCTTCATCTAGAGCTTCTGCACGTCCACCAGATATCTTCTTAACGATTTCTTCTTTTGTGGTGTTGGCCATTACATTGGGCGTCAGTTGTAACTTGGTTTCCGATCAGGTCGTCCAAGTTTAGGGCTTTGTTCAGGAAAATCTCAATGAACGGTTAAATATTTATTGAACTATTATTCACAAAACAAATGAAGTGAATATGTGTATATCGCGACTTTCGCTTTTCCGGGACTTAGGTCTGTAGAGAGTTCCCGCAGGGGAAGACACCGCTTACAGAAGCGCTAAGTCTCGGAGTTCTCAAGTCCTGCTAATGTTCCTGTAGAGGAAGGCTGTTAGCTAGAGGCTAGAGAGCGAATCTGTCGTTTGTCGGTGCGCGCTGCCCTTTTGTCACGTCTCGCAGGCTTCGGGCACTCCTTTCGGTAGCAGGGATGCCGGACAGGGTACGTGCGGTGATATTGCAGTGCTCCGGTGATGGTACTAGCGTGACGGCTTGGTACTACTGGACTGTTCTTGAATGGGTAGCGTTATAATCTCTTACTGCTGAAAGATTTAACTTTTTACTAATTTCACTTTCGATCACGATGATAGCTAAATTGGTACACCTTTCCTGGGAAATAGTTGATCGTAAATAATCCTTCATTGAATAGTTCTCCATATAAATTATTTTCAATGTTATTATCAGTTATCTTAAGTTTACTATATAAATCCATGCAATTTTTTTTTAAATATTCTGGATCTGTGGAATGGAAAGATAAAAAAACTGAACAGTGAATAGCATTCTTCAAACAATTGAGAGCGTTTGTTTATTGAATTAATCGCGATATCGAAAATTGCAAAATAAAAATTTACCTCAGGGTCCACAACAATTTTGTCGCGTGATTCAAAACATCAAGATTTTTCCCTTACGCCAAAATTTTTTAATGACTCGACGTTCTGATACATGACTTCGAATTTTGCAGCATTTTACTAACAATGTCTATTATTTCAAGTAAATCATGCCAAATTTCCACAAAACCTATAAACTTATAGGAACAAGTTTTATCTGCTTATGTGTTAACCATGTTTAGTTTTTTGATCTCAGAAAGTTGAGCGAGATTAACAATACAATTATTTATGTTTTTACTTTCTTATATCTAATATAAGAAAGTACAGTAATCGTGATTTTTTTGACCTCAAAATGTTGATTGATATATACGTTTTGAACCATCCTGAATCCATTCTAAATATTTTCCGAATGCTGTCTGTCGGTTCGTGTGTGTGTGTGTGTATATATGTGGCCACGATAACTCAAAAAATTCTAATGGGAGACTTCCCAAATTTGGCAATTAAGATGTTCAACAACATTTTAGGTGACACATTAAATTTGGTGAATGTGGCAACACCAGATGAGACATAATGAATGAAAGAAGAAGAAAAGTACAGTTGCGGGAAAAAAATTAAAATCTTTTTATTGTATTTCTGGACGAATCTCGACGAATTATAATGTAAAACATAACTTTATGGAAAAAACTGTCTGCATGTCTGTAATATTGCCACAGTTTTTGAGATAAAGCTTTTAAATTTGGTACACATGTTCTAAAGGCCAAAGACAATGATAAATTCGGTAATGAGCAAATTGACTATCTGAAAGGAGGTCCACGGGACCCAAACTATTTTGTATTGGTCTTTGCAAAAGAATATATTCTTGATGAATGATTGTAAATCATGTCTACTATATCAAGCGAATAAAATATATTTTCCAAGTACTTAAATAATGCTGATGTAAACTGAAATTTATTACACATTTGATCTCATAAAACGGGGTTAGGAGAAATTTAGCAGTTTGACATTTGAAATGTCTAATTTAGTTACAAAGTTGTCAATGTCGGTAAGAAGAAATAATTAAAATATATGACATGAATTATTATTGACAGTATCGAACGACGTTCATAATTAATTATTTAAAAATTTTAATGGAGCATTTCAAGGTACGCTTTTAGAATTTAATTGAGGTAAGTGAAGAATTAAATGGAAAGATTTTTTTAGATCAGGATGATGTATACTGGTATAAGAAAGTTGTGTGCTGTCCACATCACATACCTTTCATGGTATTAATGTATTGATTCTGTTTTTTCAACGTGTTTATTTTGGGTCTTTAGAGAAAAGTTTTTAATCTTTTGTAAAACATCCTATCTGTTGGTGGAAGCCGAAAAGAAGTTATACAGTTCCTGGATAATAATAAAAACAAGAAATTTCACCACTTGTATTAGCTGCATCATTCACAACCAAATTTAGCGATTGTGCTGCGCAAGGCACAAAAGAAGCCCTTATATTAATATCCAAAATTCCTTTTTGCAAACCAATGTTTTTTCTCCGCATGTTTGTGCCATAACGCATGTTCAGAGATAATAATTTACCTCGGACCTAGAGATGACACCTAAAATTTGTCGCACAATTTTAAAGTGGGAACAAGGGAATGACGTCACAGTTTCCCATAATGTAATAACATATGTGCGGTAGATTTATTTGCTTACAGACAAATCGAGAGCTACATAGTTGCCACTGTTACGGACATTTTGGTAGATCTACCGATTTATGATTGCATTAACCTCTCTTGTCATTTTTTTTAAACAGTCTGAGTTATTGGAATTTTTTTGACCTTTGATCTATTTAGTCGCCCCTTTAAACGATCGCCCACGCCCACGCGCAGTTTGGTAATTTTAAATGTTTTTTGCAAGGAAATTTTCATAATTTTTTTTTTATTATTTCAGTACTTATTGTGTGCGGCTCTATGAATATTAAAGATTTAAACATAGGTATTGCATTATTATATATAGATCTACCCACAAGTTTGAGCAGACATCATGATTTTGTACGAGAGCCTTGTAGCGCCTTATTTCCGTCGATATTCAACAACCATACATGATGCCATTGTATGTTAATATTGTTAATTGAGCATATAAGTTAATATTTTTACATATATTAGATATTTTGGAGTGAATCGGAAGCAAAAAAAAATATAATAGACACTTTAAAAGATATGTAAGAATTACATTGATACAATACATAGAAGTACTAATCGATTTAAAAAAATATATAACATTATATATCCAAAGTCTCACATGTGATTCATTTTGGTTCCGCCTTTAGATGTTTCTCAATTTCATTCTACCGGCTGTATTCTTAGTTCAAGTCAGATAATGGGATTAATCTTAAGTATTTGTTATTAGGTTCGAAATATTAGCTAATAAATGATTTTTGTCATTTCCTGGATATGTTTATGTTATATCATTATTTGAACATCGAGCTGTTTATTGCCTTTTGCAGTTTCCATTGCAATTTGCTTCTCATTCTCTCAGATTCTCGTACTCATAGAGGCTATTAATTTAAAATTTTTTCATTTCATGTTGAGGATGTTGATTCAGCGTTATATTTAAAGAAAAATAATTAGTATAGACTATTAATTCTCATATTCTCTACTAGTTTGCAACTTAAACCAATGCAACTTAAACCATTTAATTCTCATATGTGTGATTTATGGAAATATTGATTTATATTGTCACGTATTTCCAATACCTGTAAAAACAAACGCAGAAACTATTAACATATTATGTAATAATTCTATCGTGGGTATTTGTGTACCATTCCATCCAGTGCCAAAAAATGTTTTGTGATAAATTGGGTGTTGTCGGAAAAAATACATTCAACGTCGCGTCGCGACTTTTTACCTGGTCGCTGTTGGTACATCTTCTTTAACGTTAATTGGACAACAGTCAGCTATAAATCAAAATATGTACATAAATATATTTACACTTCTGGAGAGAAAATCTTAGGAAGTCATAAACACCAGTTGATATGAAATACAATACAACATTATTTTCATTATACAATATACTATGGTTCGATTTCGGTATATTGAAGACTAAATAAGGACACATTGTGGATGTCGTATTTGGGTTAAATCCAAAAATATCAGTACAAAAAAATTTATATAAAAATTATGTACTCTGCTTTCAATGTTCACCATGATCATAATTATCTCTAGAATATAGAAGATACCGAGCTTGGTAGCGCAGTGGGCCAGAGCGTTAAGTGACAAACGTAGTTGGTTTAGTGCCTATCGACTCCCGAGTTTAAATCCCGGTTTCGATTCTGGCAAAGTCGAGGGGTTTGGTTGTGTATCTACATTTTTTTAAAAAAAATATATATATATATATATATATATATATATATATATATATATATATATATATATATATATATATATATATATATATATATATATATATATATATATATATATATATATATATATATATATATATATATATATATATATATATATATATATATATATATATATATATATATATATATATATATACAGTTAGTCAAAGTCAAACTCGGACACAGTCAAAGAAATAATATTCTTGTAGAAAATATCAAAATCAACTAATAAGAAAATACGACAAATAGGCTTGATTAACTAAATACACTGTATATTACATAATGCACATAAAAATTTACCCAATAAGATATTATGTTTATAAGAATATTAACAGTTATAAATAACAAGCATAACATAGGGTCAAAGTAAAACTCGGACAAAATGTACTAAATATATTTTACACTGCGCTCCGTCGCTTTTGCAAGTTCTGACAAGTACGGCGGTTGGGTAGAGGGGGACGACGAAATTTCTCAACAGGGGATATGACTGTTGGGTGATTTCTACAGTATAGTAGCAAACATGGGACGTCAAAGAGGCCAGACATCTGTAGATTTGCGAAAATTAATTATTGAACACCATAAAAATAGGCGGACAATACGCGATATTGCTGAAATGGTTAACAGAAGCCACTCAACCATATATGATATTATAAAAAAGGTACAAAACCCAAAATTTAATATCGAATAAAAAAAGAACCAGTTCGCGGAAAATATTTACAGAAGCTGAGGAGCGCTGGCTTGTCCGAAAGGTAACAATAGATCCTACATTAAGTGCACCTAAATTGGCAGCTGATGCTAGTAAGTACCTGCAGAAGAGTGTTAACCCTGAAACCATTCGAATAATTCTTCGCAAACACCACCTACACGGTAGGACTGCTAGGAATAAACCTCTAGTTAATAAAAAAAATAGACTTAAAAGACTGAACTTTGCTAAAGAGCACAGGCACCACGACTTTTCATTTTGGAAATCAGTTATTTTCGCCGATGAGACCAAAATAAATTTATTTGCATCCGATGGCAAAGTTACAGTATGGCGAAAACCGAGGGAAGAATTAAGAGAGCGGAATCTCCGTCCAACTGTGAAACATGGTGGGGGTTCTCTACTAATTTGGGGATGTATGTCGGCTGCAGGACCTGGAAAATTATATTTTATCGATAGAATTATGGACCATAAATATTTGAAGATATTGAAAACAACATTAAAACAAAGTGCCCAGCAATTTCATTTGGTAAGGTGCTTTTTCCGCGAACTGGTTCTTTTTTTATTCGATATTAAATTTTGGGTTTTGTACCTTTTTATAATATCATATACGGTTGAGTGGCTTCTGTTAACCATTTCAGCAATATCGTGTATTGTCCGCCCATTTTTATGGTGTTCAATAATTAATTTTCGCAAATCTACAGATGTTTGGCCTCTTTGACGTCCCATGTTTGCTACTATACTGTAGAAGTCACCCAACAGTCATATCCCGTGTTGAGAAATTTCGTCGTCCCCCCTCTACCCAACCGCCGTACTTGTCAGAACTTGCAAAAGCGACGGAGCGCAGTGTAAAATATATTTAGTACATTTTGTCCGAGTTTTTCTTTGACCCTATGTTATGCTTGTTATTTATAACTGTTAATATTCTTATAAACATAATATCTTATTGCGTAAATTTTTATGTGCATTATGTAATATACAGTGTATTTAGTTAATCAAGCCTATTTGTCGTATTTTCTTATTAGTTGATTTTGATATTTTCTACAAGAATATTATTTCTTTGACTTTGTCCGAGTTTGACTTTGACTAACTGTATATATATATATGTATATATATATATATATATATATATATATATATATATATATATATATATATATATATATATATATATATATATATATATATATATATATGTAGCAAACTTTAAATTTTAATTGTTGGAAAATTTTTTTTGGGTAAGGGTCCTTATTTTGAGAAAAACTACTTCTTTAACTTGCCGACGTTTCTGTAATTTTTATTACCATCTTCAGGGCACTGTAAGATATAAAATTATGATGTGTAACACTTGTAAAAAATGTAAATAAAAAAAAGTGTATATAATATAACATGTGGTACAAACAATAAAAAAAGTTATTAAATAAATAAATGGATATATGCACCTACAAACATACACAAAACACGTACAACGTATAAATAGATATTAAAAATCAGAACATATTAACAGTAATTAAAAATATTTAAATATACTTTTTTTTAGGGCATCTCAAATTTATTTTAACAACATAATATCACACTTGGTAAAACCACATATGCAATGAAAAATAATAAGTACTTACATTAATTATGAGTTTTTCCTGGTCACCATAAAATATATATAAAACAGGATTATTATTTAAATTTTAAATACACCTACAAATTGACGCAAGGAATTAGACATATACATTGGTGAATAAGACTTACAGGAAACAACTACTCAGTGGACAAAAACCCCAATCTGCATTGAATTAAACCTACAAGTCTTGTTTGGTAGCTAAGATCATTTGTCAATTCCTCATTAGACATAGACCGGTTTCGAATTAGTTATGTTCTCGTCAGTATGCCATAAGTAATGAAAACGACAAATAATAATAACAAAGCAGGCTAAACTAAAGCAGACTAAGCAAGACAGACACAGTGTATCCTTCTGGTGGTTAGTGCTACTACCCGTCAGATAACATTAATGTCTTAGTGACTGATAGCGACCTGCAAAGCAGGTACCAAGAGCTGTGACCTGTAACCCTAGTGGGCTAAACTACATACTGTATAAGACTTACAGGAAACAACTACTCAGCGGACAGAAGCCCGACCTGCATTGAATTAAACCTGCACGTCTTGTTTGGTAGCTAAAATCATTTGTCAGTTCCTCACGAGACATAGACCGTTTACGAACTTGTTATGTTCTCGTCAGTATGTCATAACTAATGAAAAAGTGCCACCAAACAAGACTTGCAGGTTTAGTTCAATGCAGGTTGGGGCTTTTGTCCACTGAGTAGTTGTTTCCTGGACGTCTTATTCAGTATATAGTTTAGCCCACCAGGGTTCGAGGTCACAGCTCGTGGTATCTGCTTTGCAAGTCGCTATCAGTTACTAAGATATCAATGATATCTGACGGGTAGTAGCACTGACTACCAGAGGGATACACTTATCACTCACTATGTCTATATACATTGGTACCACTTAAGCAATTGCTCTGGCATAAGTATTAGGATTTTTATTGACGAAAGCCAAATTCATTATTTTCGTTATTTCATTATCATTTCCCGGGGCGAATTCTCTGCTCTGGGAAAAACGCATCCAAATTTTATATGATACGATTAATAGTCGATCGTGAAGGAGAATGTCTATTGTGAAATGTATTAAATATATCTTTAATTTCACGAACTGAACGGTCACCATAACACCAGTTAATTCTTTGGATTTCTTCGTTAACATCATATTAAATATCCATTTTCTTTCGTTAATTCTATTTGTATACCATTCTCTTGCTGAAAGCGAATTAATGTTGTAACGTAACCGGTTTTCTCTCGATCCCCACAATTCAACTTGAAAACATTCATCATAAATTCATTATGTAAATGTATATGTCTGTAGTTTCTTGCCGCACTCTGTATATACCCTTAAACCTGATTCTAACCTTACTGGAGTACAGGACAATAAGCTCCCTCTCTCTCTCTCTCTCTTCTCACAAGGAAAAATATATTCTGTTGAATAAAATGCTGTATTAAAAATATTCATTCTTTGTTTTCAGATATACAGCTTCCAGTCAATGGCACATACAAACTCTCTGAAACGATACCAGATTACTTCAACGGAATAGTACTGCAGAGACACCATCTTCCATCTGGGAACGCTTACGGCACAATAAAATTTCAATTGGCCTTTAATTTGGCCGTCGTGTGGATGATCGTCTTTGTATCGCTAAGTAAAGGATTGCGATCATACGGAAAAGTTACTTATGCATTTACTCTTTTACCAGTATTCGGCACATTCATTTTGTGTGCAAAACTATTAGGACTAATGCCTCCGGAATTTGTTAACGTTATATTTCCTGAGACCTCTTGGGGAGAATTCTTCTTAAATCCTAAGGTAACTTGTATACACAGTTAATTTTTATCAGTTGTTATTTTTATTTTTTATATTGCAAAATGATAGGTACAAAGTGATAGGTACAAAATAAAATTAATATTTACTGAATTATTGCATTAAATTTATATAGAAATAAAATTATTAATAGTCATTATTATTAAATGAAACACGAAAAAAAGTAACATTAAGTATACTAAAAAAAAATCATTAAATAATAACTCGAAATAGTCTACGACCTGAACTAATTTCAAAGTTTCAGATTAATAATGTTTAGACCCCGTTTTTTCAAATAAAAAGCCATGTTTTTTGTTAGCAGTTAATATAACTATAAATCATATTCAGGGGGGCTGGTATACAAACATATTATTTATAAAAATATTTATTAGGGTTTTCGTTTTGTATTGTAACTGGAGGAAATCATTAAATATAAAAATTTTCCTTTTTGGGAGTAAACTTTTTTTAATTTCAATATATTTTTGCTTCAAATACAAGGAGCACTGTTATTTAATTCACCATCTCCAAAATCGATTGAAAAAAAAAGATAATAGCTACCGTCCGATTAAAATGTGCTTCCAGAGGTGCCAGTTAAGAAGACAGTTCTAGTGTTTTTTTCACATGTGCCGTCCTATCAAACATCGAATTTGAATACGAATTGAGTTTTCGTTTGACAGCCCTTTAGAAATTATCACTATTTTTCGCTTACTGTTTCAATTCCAGAGATAATCTCTTAGTTATGAGCAATATTTGTGAAAATCAGTTGCTTTTTGATTTTCGTTAAGTCGTTGCATCAACTTTAAACAGATCTCAGACCTGTGCCTTTTTACCGATTTTTATAAAAAAAAAAAAAAAAATTAAAATTGTCACATTTTTAAGTAATTGACGCTTTACAAAATGATGTTTATATTTTTGACATATCTCGTATTATTTCCAAAAAAATTGTCACATTTTTAAATAATTGACGCTTTACAAAATGATGTTTATTTTTTTGATATATCTCGTATTATTTTAAAAAATTGTGTGCTAAAAATATCTTTAAGATTCTTTTACTCTGAGTGGAAATAATAGATAACGATGGATACACATACTACCAATACTGAGATTCCTAGTTACTCTAAAATTATATCAGTTTCTGTTCGCAATATGAAAAACTGTACAAGGTGCTCCCCTACACTTACCACTGCTTTTTTGATCGATTAAAGTAAAAAGCCGCTAATACAAAGGGTTTCTAAATCTTTGACGTCTTTATGGTTTCCCCTTTTGGGGTTCTGAAACTTAATTTCAGCATATTCAGTAAAACAGTCAGATGTGTCTAGAATTAGAAGCATGTATCAAAATTGATTCCACTACCTTTTAACATTAAAAAATCTTTTTTTCAGAGTTGGTTGGCGGCGGCCCAAGAAACATTCCTGACTTGGGGTTTATTGGGAGCAGCAATTATGCAGATAGCATCACACAATAAACACAAACACTTGCTTCAAAGAGATTCTAGTCTTGTAGCCATAATAACTTTTACAATATTATTATTAGTTGCTTTTTGGCGAACACCTGTGTTCAAATTCTCAAGTCTTACGGATATAGTTATTTACCTGATTCTTTCGGTAAGTAGATGGATAGATTTCTATTGAAATTACTTTAGTAGATACGTAATTAAAAAAACAATTATGCTTCCTTTATAGAAGACCGTTGCGTTGGTCTGAAATTTTTATGATTGTTATAGAAAAAAATTATATAGTATTACTTACAATGTCACATTTGAGTGTGGACCAATAGGCGCTTTTCAGTTATATTGCGATTACCCTTATGATAAAATAAGTGTTACAAAAAAATGTACCTTATTTCAAGTGCATGAGTTGTTTCTCAACAATTCTCGTATACTAATGTTAGTGGCTATTATTTAGAAATAATTAAACATTACTATATAAAGAAGTGCTGACAAATATGTTTCAAAATATAAATAGGTATTAAAGTTAAGAGTAAATCCCTTTTTCTCCATTGTCAGTGGCAACGGGATAGCTTTTTGTATTGTGGTAAAAATTATTTCATTTTATTTTCAAGTGTTAGTCAATAATGAACTAAAATCTGTCTTGTTCATTTCAATACATTTACTTATACTTTGCGGGATTTTGGATTATATTACATTTAGTGAATACAAATGATGTATATAACTTCTAATATTACATGTCTCTCACCACTGCTTTTTTTCAGAGCGAATGTCTTCATACATATTTTTGCGGTCAGCAAAAGATCCCTTACCACCAAGTTTGGCAAGTACTCCTGTCAGATACCTGGTTCATAATTCGTTTATCCTTGGTGAAAAAGTTGTTAAACCGAGTGTTGATTACACCTCAGAAAGTGGATACCAAGTAAGTGATATTATTTCAACTTATATTTTTAAGCCTTGATGATATTCTTCAAGTTACATGTAAAATTACAGTAAAGAAATCCATACTAAAATTTAAGATGACTACGATAGTTTATTCATCAAATATAAACAAACTTAAATGACGCACGGTGTGAAATAAAAAAATGTATACTTTTATGTCAGATTAATACTAAATTCTCGTAAGAACTGGTATTAATGATATATTATGTGGAAAGACAGACATAATGGATATAAGAAGTAACTAAGGACACGACTCATAGATACAATTCTATAACACGTGTTTCATTAATGTAATCAGTAATCAACAACATATATTCGAAAAATCGATTTATCTATTGATATATGTTTATTTATTTATAAAATTTAATAATCTAATATGCATATAGTTTCCCAAATTTAGTATTACCTACTTGTATTATACTGTAACCCCTTATTACTCAATAAGTTATATAGTTTGATGTGATAATGAATTATATCTAATACTTTTTTAAGGTTCTGCGTTTGGCAACTGAATTAGTTCCAGCGACATTTGCAGTAATGGGTTCTGAGCAAGTATCACCATTTTGGGCAGTACTATTTTATTTTATATTGATAATGTTTGGCATAGCTCAACAGTTGGCTATTTGGCACTGCGTCATCACTGGAATTATGGCCATAAAGGCAAAAGTTCTTAAATCTTGGGAAACTACCATTACTTTCTTCAGCTGTGCATGTGGCTTCATTCTGGGACTTCCTATGGCGACCGAGGTTGGTAATTGTATAATACTTTCATAAAACATAGCACGAGTAATATAGAAATGATCAAAATAAAAACGGTAATCGGTGTATATATTTTACTGTCGTTAATAAATAAACGAAATTTGTTCGAGTATTGTGTTTGTTTCTCTAGGAATCATCCTTCTAGGTGACCAATCCAGAAACAGGACAAAATCTAAGAAATTAACAGTGATGTACTTCTATATTCAATTACTTCAATAATTATGTTGCATTATGAATTACTCTTTTTAATTTATTATTTTTAAAACTGTTCGACTTTCCTCAAAATAGATTAATAATAATACATACAAAATAATATGTATAAATGTATAAAAATATTGTATGATAAACTTACATGTTGCAATTTATTCCAGCTGGGAATATACGTGGTATACTTCTTCGACTATACGATAGGAGGGATCTGGTGGCTAATAATAGTCATACTCTTGCAAATAATTGCAGTTTTTATGGTGAGGGGAAGACCCTACAGCGGAGATACAGTCGTAACAGCACTGTTTCATCAAAATCATCACCCATGCCTGTTAAGTTGGACACCTGCTTTACTATCATTTACTTGGAATGTTATTTTGCCAGTAGCTTTAATGGTAAGTATTTATTCAACTATTACTAGAGATTTCGCAGACCATGAAAGTCCCTTCAGTTGCTCGACCTAAGACTGCCATAGTTGCAAAATAAATAATCATAGATGACAAAGGCTGACGATAGATGCGAATATTTATAATAAACTGGTGGATTTCCCTTGTTAATTATTTTTATTTTCTTTGGTTTTAAATTAAATCAATAATCCGTTTGACATATATTGCAAAATAGATAATGGAACAATAATATTCATTTAACTGAACATTTTTGTGATGCATGATGTACAAGAAACTGATTTTTTATATTATATTTTTTTAAAAATGTATGTGTAAAAAATGTTTATATTTACAGGTATTATGCATATCAACATTTAAAAATGGAAGCTTTAGGGATATGTTCATTTGGCACCACGCGCCCGTAGCAGAATATTGGCCATTGTGGGCGCGACAAGTAGGATCAATGATTCAACTTTTACCAGTTCTATGCATACCCCTTGTTGCTGTTGTACAAAGCTATAGGTACTTAAATAATGGACCCAGTGATATTTTAGATGTAAGTGTAATACGTACAATTTTGGAGGCATCCCGATGCTTTAATGTTTATAAAATATTTTTCGAATTTTTACAATGAAAATGCACTAAAACCTTAAAGCGGTGGTTATTGCAATGACAGCGTATAATTAATATAAATGACGCCGAGACAGTTTTAGAACTACTGGATCAAAAGAAGAATATTTTACAGTTTGGATGCATAATTATATTTAGTTCATCTACACACCAACCCGTGATACGCCACTCTCGATGTCGATAGTACGAGATAATTGGAAATTTAAGCCTTTACTTCGCCCTCTTGTGACTAAAAATCGCACTTTGACTAAACAACTGGTTTTTGCTTACATTCATTTGATCATATTTATATAGTTTGCTTGTCGGAATTTTATTATCGTTTTTTTTTATCAACGTTGATTCCACAATATGCTGAAGAAAAGAGTGCATAATACGAATTGTTGTGTGTAGAATTATTACTCAAGGAAAAATGTGGATGGAAATCCACTTTCACTATTTTCCCAAGAATGACGCGGGGTTTGTTTACATCACCAATATCTGTGGTGCCTATTGTGTAAAAATAGATAGAAGATAAGTATGAGAGAAAACATAATTGATGGGAAAAGCATTAACTTCGGCAATGTGTGTCCATTTCAACCAGAGGATTATAATGCAAAAGGTATTTAAATCATAATAGCGAAATTTTTTAAGTTAGGTACTTCCACAAATAGTGCAAAATAGGTAAAATTTATTGAATTTCCTTACCAACTCTCGATTCATGTAATAATATACATTCTTCTACCTAAAAAAAAGACCCATGAAAGCAAATAAAACGAATATAAACAAACCCAAGAATCAGTTGGTTTTTACTTTCTCATTGCCATATGCGCCGTGGTGATTTTAGTTCCCAGTAATTAATATAATATTAGTTCTATTTACCTGGTGTTTACTGAGATTTCATATGTTTATCTGTAAATGTAAGGATATGTTCTAAATATTACGTATATTTTTTAAAGCAAATAGTTCTTTACTTATAGTTCATGTTCATGTCAATACCGGTAGGTTACATACTCGGGCATAGTCGAAATTTTGTACCAACTAAACCGCCTGCGGATATTAGACCAGATGTTCTTAAATTGTTTCGGCGTGGTTAGCATTTATTATCTTCATGATAATACTTATTCCTCTTCTCTGAGGAAGTAAATAACAATAGAATTTGTTAACAAATAAAGACGTCAATCCATAAATTTTGAAATAGTTTTCTTCCGAGATTTTAAAGTGACATGTCAACTGACAATATTTAATAGATTTATATAGAATAAGTGAAAAATAAATGTAAATATGGGAAAAGTAAAACAAAATGTTTACAATAGAATATAAACAATGACGGACAATGTAATAACAATACATAATTAAATATAACGTAAAGTAATTCAAAGTTGGAATTTTTCTTTTTACATTGTGTTTATAGATATTATCTAACACAAATTATTTAACTACATAGTCTAAAAGTTTTAAATTATTGCATTTTCTTTTTTTGTGGCACTACATTTATTATAAAATTTAAAACATTTCTAAACAGTTGTTTAAAAATTCTGCCACAATTTTTAGGTTGATTCTAGGAATTTAAGTATTTATGCCAGGCACGATGATTTCTAACAAAAGGTACAATACCCAAACAGCATAAAATGTCCTATGGGTACGGAATATGGATGTTTCATATCCAATGTCAGTCTAGGATATTCATGACAGTATAATGATATCAAAACGATGTTTATATTCACGTATGTTAGGGTGAAATTAATTTATATTTATCTATAAGCCAGCACTATAATATATTCAATATATTATCAAAATACTATATTAATTATATTCGTATTTTTTAATGCACACAAAAAGGAATATGAGGATCCTGCAAATTACGTTAGTATTGCAGACAAGTACATGAATTGTGAAATATTAATAAACATGTACTTTCTTTCAGAGAGTTCAGTTATTGTACCGCCCACCCATTGGAGAACATATGGACGAATTAGCAGTCCAAGAAGCAGCAGCTGCAATAAACAGTGCGACGAATGCTAACAATATTGCACAAGAAGATCCCCCTCCCAAATATACTCCTCCACCATCTTACACAACGGCGACTGGAGCGAGAATTGCTAAGTTCCTACGACAAAGCATTAGAAGAAGTGTTCGGAGGATAGCGAACGTTTTGGGGGAAAGCAGTAGTTCCCGTCAGAGAAATGCAATTGCCAGTAATCAAATGGAACCTCCTCCTCCTGATTACAACGCGGTTTTGGTTGAAATGAACCATACAGTCAACACCAATGCAAACTCAAATGATGTTGCTATAACCGTACCAGATGGAACTCCTTCTAACATAAGGATTTCTACTTTGGAACGTTTAAGAAATTTGGAAACCACTACGACAGCTTTAACTGCTGCGGATGTTGCTTGTATTTTGAGGAGCAGTTTTAGAAGAAGTACGATCAGACCGACAAATAATGTGAGAAATGCAAATTTCAACGACAACATGGCGTCTTTAAGTGCACAAAACTTGGTCGATTCTGCCGCTCCCATAGGCGAAACGTCTCTAGTACTTGATCATTTGCCGACTTCTAATTTCGAAAACAAATCTAATATTGACAATAACTCGTCTGTGATATAAGTTAGAGTAAAAGCCTTATATGTATTTTAAATGGCTAAATATATTCTTTACTATGTAAAGATGTGAATTGCATGTGTATATTTTATTTAAAATATGTGTTACGCTGTTTATTGTTTAATTATGATAAATATATGAAATAAAAGAAGACCAAAAAGACTTTTAAGACGTTTAAATTTAATGTTAATATAAATACCTACTAATTTTGTATAATTTTTGTTTATTTATTGTTCCATAACTTTTTTTATTTTTTATATAAGTTTTGTTCATTATTATATAATGTAAAGAACTGATAATTTAGTTAACTAATGTACACATTGTAAAAAGTACCTAATTAAAAATATTCTGCTATAATATTTATTTTATTCATATTATCTAAGTAAGCTATGTATTCAAATTAATACAACAGAAATAGCATAATAAATTTTTGTTATCCACGAATATTTTTGTCTCTAAATGCAAAATGTTAATCTGAAATAATCAGTACGGTTGGCTGAAGTTTTTGAGATAGATTAACTATTTTCTTTAGATTTTTTACTGATACTAAATACTTGCTCTTTACAGTGTATAAAATATTTCTAAAATATGAAAATTAATATGCACACCGGATATAGTTCTGAAGAGAATAAATTTCTTTATTTAGTGATTGACGAAAGAAGACCATTAATACTCTTAGAACACATAAAAAGTTGTTAAATAATTTTGACAGGTACAAATATTATTACAAGGAACGAAAATCATACAATGAGAAAGTTTATAATAATCTCGGTTTCAGACATCTCATTTTTGCTAAATACGTTGTATATCACAATTTTGAATAAGGTAATTATATCCGCCATATCACAAACATCAGGGAATCCACCCACTGAACCAAATAACATCACAAACACGTGAAAGTGCCGTTACATTAGTGACTGTGACGTCGTCATTTATGTTGGCAGCCACGTCACAATCACGTTACAGAGACGCTTAATGTCCGCAGGCAGCCACGTCCCAAGAATGACTCACTTAATTGCCATTTTATAACCACTACAAAAACACACTTTTATGACAAACTTAATAACAAGAAAGAGATTATCAGACTCAATTTGAACTATAATAACCATACAGTTATGATGAATATAAATAATTTATAGCACTACAAGTAACTGAACACAATTTACTAATATAACACAAAATATACTGCTTTTTGCCTTGATAACGATTTTATTAAGACGACTATTTTATTAAATTATGATCTAAATTGTGACTAAAATGTGAGTGGTTTTCCTGTTTAACGATTCCACCTGATTCCACGTTTACAAATAAAATGATGTGATATTTGTGGACGTCTCATATCTCCACCAAAAAACGAGTGGTTATGATGTGTTAAATATAAAATGTGGCATAATATGCTATCACAACCACATATTACTGCGCCACTCAAAAAAATCCACTAGAATATGAGTGGCTATAAGGTGGTTTTGAAGGTTTGTGTACTGGGCACTTATTGGTGAATTTAAGAAACTCGTCCATATCGAGTCGATGAACAGTGGCCCTCCTACCCACTCAGATGACCTGGTTCAAAACTAAATGAGCCATAAGGTATAATGAGCGAATCTACTCGCATCATCGTGTTTCGAAACAGATGTAAAACTGTGGATTTCGTGTATTTGTGTAGTGAGCATGTTAAGGATATCTAGCCCATGACAAAGTGACGTTCGGTAAAGTTGCAAGGCTAGGGGTACCAACCCAGTAAACGCCAAAGTATAGTTCTTTATTAACTCATCAATTCCAATAAAGGCCCCGTAAAAGCCTAGCAAAAGTCCATTACTTTGATGTTTACTGGTAACATGCTCATCAGTGATGAACTTATGTCCTAGTATCGGTGATTGACATTGATAGCGGAATTACGCTGACCTTAAAAAAAACAATTAAACAAAAAACGTCCTAATACTCATACAAGCTTGAGGAAGATAAAATTTATTAAACAACCATATTTTGTCCGTATAACCGTCGAAATTCTGCAACCTTACAAAAACGGATATTTTTAATTATTCTTAGCCTTTGCATGTGACGCCGAAGTCAGTTTTGTGTGAAGTCACATCCTGGTCTTTTCAGTTTGCAGGACTTCTACATCGCCATGTATACAATCGAAATAATAATGGTTACATTTTTTATAGAGCAATTTCTATTATCAAGCATTTAGTATTAAAATCTGAGAGGATATAAGCAATAATTATAAAAGAAACAAAACAGCTTAAAATTATTTATTGGAACAGTAGGCTCATTTAAAAAAAATTATTCCATAATCTGAGAATTTGTACTGTGTTTAGCAAATGTGCAAAAAAATTTTATTTATCAGACATCCCATCATATATGTGAAAAAAGTTAAGGTCAGGTAAGCTAGCTGAATAACGCTCCGTTGTCGAACGGTGACGTCATCGGATTTCACGTTCCCTACAACTGCAAGCCGATGCCGATTGAAAGACGGGCACACAGTTGTACCGTTTTCAAAGTTTAGAAAATATAATGTTTAGCGGCTAACTGTTTTCGTATTTTTGTTTACTATTTTGTTAATAGTACCTAATACTTAAAAATGGAAAATAAAAGAAAAAAATTTAAATACTGTGTAGCTCCCGAGTACAAAAATACTACTCTGATAAAACCAGATAAAATATTTATATACTTTTTAAATTACTTGGGTTGTTAAGATCAGCAGAAAGAAGAAAACAAAGTTTTAATTAGTCGACGTTTCGTATATTTTAACACATCCTCAGGACTATTTAAATTAGGTTTCCCTTGCCAAAGTATATATTCTTTAAAAACTGAAACATAAACATAAACAATAAATAAATATAATCAAGAATAGTAATACGAACAAACACCCTTGACTATATTGAAAAATGTCATTCTAGTTATAACAAAAAATTATGCCTGGAGTGGATCTTTTAGGCAACAAAACGGCAACATATTTTGTGGGGATCATTTCAATATAAGTTTTCTTGAATTTCAGGAAAGAGATGGTGTTAAAATATTTTCAGCTTGAAAAAATACGGAAAATTACATGTACCTATTTCAAATTAATGAAAAATGTGGCAATTACAACATTAAGACCTGGTGTGTTAATCCATATATCTTTGATTGTTAGGAAAACCGAAAACCGTAGTGCAATTCATCAAACAGCATTTTTAAATAGACAGAGGTAAACGGAATTAGAAGAACCTTCAACTTCTGGCAAATTAAAAGAATCTACTTTTATATGATTAATGTTAAACGTTAATGGGATACCGTAATACGTTTAATAAACTAATTGGTAATTTCAAACGTGTCGACCGTATAACTACTAATTTCGTGCATTTATTGCGGGCGAATTTAACTAATAGGATCTGTAGAGGTTACTCTGACGTATTCCGTCGGAGAAAGCATTTTATTATTCAAATGCAAATATCTTCCTTAATTTTCGTTCAATTAACTTGAAAATATTTTGAGGCAGATTATACACGAAACAGTTTATAAAAATTTAAGAAAATAGAAAAACAATTTTTTTCACAAATATGAGCCTATTTTCGATTGCTTGCCGACTGACTTTCTTTAAATGTACAAAACAGGTAATAACAGTAACACTGTGTGATCCTATTCACAATTAATGACCGTACTTTCTAAGCGATTTCCTCTTTTCAAAGATCTCACTAATTAATTCAGTTGATTCCATATATTGAATGACAAAAACTCTAATGTGTATAAAGTCCAAATCCTTTATGGGTTAAATCTCTTTGATTTTACTATCCCATAGCATGGAGTTTAACTTTCTTCAGATCCTCCAATAATTCAAATCAGAGGAAAAATTTATCTGACACCCCCTGTCTTCCAAGGGGTGTCACATTACATTGACCCTTTATGAAATTTAGGTGAATAAATAAATAAACATAAGTAGTTTTGGACAAACTTAATAAAATTTGCAATAAAGGAGAAAATGAGAAGAAAATACACTTAAAAATATATTTTATTGTACTTCAAATCATAAATTAATAAAAACACTGTACTTATACACCATTTCGACAATTAATACTTATAGCAACGTTGATAAGATCATTCCCTAAAAAATAATCTGTTGCTACAATGTTAACTCGTTTTCCCCATTCATCTCGAAACCATTTTGTAACGTATCTATTTACGTCATCTGCCAGTTTTCGAAGATTATTCGTCCTAAAAATTATATCTATTGGTTGTGGGGTTAATTCTGCCATAAGTGCCCACATCGGGTTAATGGTAATCCGATGTTCCGTTATGGATCTATCCAGAAATGTTTTTAGTTCTGAAACTCTTTTGGTATTGCCCCAGAACTGTTGAAGAGGGTGCCAAAGCCAATAGTTATCTAAAATTTACGTTATTATTATATAAATATAAAAACTCTCACAAATAAACATGCATTTGAAAAATGAGAAACTAGTAAATGTTATGGTATCTGGTAAGTCATTTTTATCTATTCGAAGTCATACCAGCTCAAGAATAAAACAAGTACTATAGTCTGTTTCTTATTGAGAAACAGTAATAATGGTTGTGATAAGCAAAAAAAAATAGGTACCTGTGCAGGGCTTGATTTAGAGTTGGCGCCGCTCTAGGCCCAAACATTAATGATGAGATTAATAAGGTATATCACAATCTAAATTAAATTTGTTGCTATTTTTTGTTTCTCAATTCGTATTCACAGTCCCATCAAAAGTTTGACGAGAGTATTTTCTTCTTACGGAAATTTGCCATGAAATTAAAATTTTATTTTAAACAACTTGTTTCAATTTGAAATTTTTTTGAATTATAAAAAGTAATAGTGTCCTTTTCAGTGCTTTCTTGAAAATAGTAGATACTAAACGTCAGACATACTTGAAGTTATATAATGATGACTTTGATAACTTTTAGTCTTAATACAAGCAAAAAGATTGCCACAATTAGTTTTTCTGAAGTGGGTTGGAACCTTTGATGTAAAGATAACACTGACGTAGTTTTCCACAAAACACCAAAACATCATTTACTGCACTCGATGCGCGTTTCGCCAACCAAGTTGGCATCATCTGGAGGTTGATTAAAATTGACCTGAATTTTAATCATTTCCAGATGATTGCTTGCTATGAAGCTATTCCTATTAATCAAACCAAAATTTACCTTGATGGGGATGAAAACTACCCCTTAAACTCAAATAACGCACGTGAGTTTAAATAACATGTACAAAGGACAAATTCTTGTAGCTTTTAGGACAAAATATCTGAATTTGGTGTGAGAATCAGACATTACTCTTAAAGGGTTGAGACATCCCTATAGGATGTAAATACCACGCCCACCTGCGGAGATATCTCATAAGTTTCAATAACGACGAATAAAGTTCAGGCTTTTGTAGTTCTAGGCAGGGTGAACAAATAAGTAGTGAATTCACTTGAACTACCGTTATATTACTATAAACTACCATTAGAGGGTGGTAGCAACTACTCGTAAACTCTAATGATGCACATGGATGTTATTGAAATTCGGAAAGGATCAAGTACTTTTATCTCATTGTGCCAATATTTCGAGACAACTAGATCATCTTCATAATAAGGTCGAAAATCATCCCTAGGAGCGGGAACCACACCCTGGGATTGATGGATCTTAGAAGTTCTAACATCTGAGAAAAAACAGTGGTCTCAGGCAGGATGGACAAATACTCCATATTAATAATAAAAAAAAAATGTAAAAATATTATTTCAGTTTGCGGTTTGGCCTCCATAATTTTTTGGCTCAATCGGCAAATGCCAACCGGGCCAGTCCGATCATGTTCGTGGTAATGAACTTTTTATTTTTTGTGTGGCTGTGTAATAAATAAATATGTTTGTGTCAACATTTTCTGCATAAGAAAGCAATTGCTATATAAATCTAGTATTTGTTTTTTGACTAATGTATATACAGGGTGAGTCTTAAGTGCGTAGTTATATTTAAACCACCGATTCTTGACATCTGTAGAAACCCACTGACACATTTTTTTCCTCTTAATTCCCACGTAAAATTGAGTTATCGACTTTCAAAAAAATAAGATGAAATTGTTTTGGAACTGCTGATTGCTAGAAACATTCCTCATTTTATCTGAAATAGTGCATTGACCTTTAGCAGTGTTGCCGCATTTCATATACAATTTAAATAATTACCTACTTATGCGATTAAATGCTCCATTTGAAATAATTTTTAAACATTTTAAAATACCTTTTAATATAAGAAATGTATAAGTTTGCCTTTTTCTTGCATCAATTAAACTTTCAAGTGTTTCGTAAACTAAAACCAAATTTTCCGATAAACAGTAAACATAAAATGCTACTGACAATTTTGATTTCGTTTTTTCAGTTTATAAAAGAATTATTATTTTTTAACAAGTAGTAGTTACTTACCCTGCGATTATAATAATTTGAAGTAATCCTGTAATTTATTAATAAATAAATCGTTTTCTAAGTCATATGTTCGGCTGGTTCATTGACCTGATATGTAGGTCAATGGGCGAGTTACACTAACCTATCTTTTAGGTACATTACATTACCAACCAATTTATGATTCAAATTACAGACATCAAGCATATTCCTATGAATTAAGATGGAAAATCTAGTTCAAATCAGTAACTAAACATCACTAAATAAAAACAACTACGTAACTTTATTTGTAAACAAAATCCAAGCTTTGACGAGAACTATTCTAATAACAAAAAGCACTTTTAGGTACTGTTAAAATATCGCAAAACTGAAATTAAAACAAGCACAAAGAGAACAACACGCACTTAAATCGAAACTAAACTTATTCTCGATTTACCTAACACTTAATGTCAATGACGCTAAAGACGTTTACGTAAATTCACTCTGAACGATTTCCAATTATTATTTTCTCTGTTGCTATAAGAATAACAAAGACAGCGAGAGTGAGTTGGCCTCTCTAGGTATATTTTCGTAAACCGCTATGACCGATAAAGAAATAACAATTTGCTTGTTTACATATCAACATAGATTTATGAAAGGGGGAGATAGAACATAATTCACGGCGCACGCTGCCAATTCTCCCACTGCTGGCACCCACCAATCACAGGAAGTGTGTCGGTATCTTCGACAGTTCGATAGCATCCATATTGTATTTCGATGTTCGTTGTGGAAGTGCAAGAATAGTAAACTAAGAAGGATAGTTTATTCCCATAAGAATGTATGTTGGCTCTCCGATCGGCTTGCGATCTAGTTGGTGACGTCACCGTCTGGCGTACCGGCATTGTTATGCTTGCTTATACGTGTGTTTACTACTGTTTAGCACTGTTTTAGAACTTTTAAAGACAAAATTAACTCTACTTTGTGATTCTGCATGTGTTTACTGTGTTTTAAAACTAATTTTAAGTGTTCTTTGTTTTAAATAGACTATAAAATAAATAAGACTTTAAAATAAGTAACTAAAATAAATCAACTGTAAGTTTGTGTTTAGGTATTTTCTGCTGTTTATTGTAAGTTATTTTATTTTGCCTTAAACTTCATGGATATGTGTATAAAAGTAATTAATTATTTCAGAGACTAGATTATGCCTGGCTATAGATGTGCGATGTATGGATGTAATAATAGGAGTGTGGTTACAAAAGGCGACGATACAAAAATTGTTTATCATTCTTTCCCGAAAGAAAAAGATTTTGTTTCAACGACTATGCTTAAAGAATGGATTAATTACTGATAAATTGCAGATAAATTTAATCCCAGTTCAAGTGTGATTTGTTCTGTTCGTTTTACACAAAATGATTATGAAAGGAATCTGCAAAATGAACTGTTAGGTAAGATGATAAATTTTAAATACTTACCTAACAAAAGTTATGGTTGGGTACAAATAATTTTAATTTGTAGGTTTGCCTTTAAAGAAAATTTTAAAGAAAACTGCTGTTCCCACATTAAATATATTTGGAAAAACGAAAAAGGTGGATGTCATCTCAGGTAGACAAGATAGGCATACCCAGAAAGAAAGAAGAGATTTAGTACAATCCATATTAAAGGAACAAGTTCTAAAAATGAACTTTGTGAGAAACCTACTATGCCGGATGCTCCAGAGTGTGAACCACAACTTTCTACTTCTGACTCTATGTCTAGTCATTCACTTGAATCTATTGAAAAAAAGTATAATGATTTATTAAAAAATTATGATCTTTTCCAACGATGAAAACCGCAGAACACGTAAAAAAATAAAAAAGATTGTTAATTAAAGAACATTTTATTATTTTATTTGTTGGTAATTAGTTTAATAAATAATTTTAAAAAAATATTTGCTTTTTTTAGTTACCTTTCTTATTAGCTGTGGTGGGGGACCAATTTATTTCTCATCTGACTAAACAGATATTTTTCCATACTCACTATAAAGTTTAACATAGTTTTGCCAAAGAAATATCATTATTGCCTTTAAATTCAAAGCTTACCAAGGGTGGTAAATAATTTAGTTGTGATTTTATAAGTAGCTAAATTTAAAAAAATCGGTAAGTATTACAAAGTACAAATCAACTTGCTACGAATAATGGTCGTGTCCCTAATTTTATCAGGTCTTTATCGACTAATATTTTCATCAAATTTGTAAGACATGAGTAGTTCTGACTTTTATTATGAACTTTTAGTGTCTTCCTGAAACTTTAACAATTACAAAATTCCCCGACTTTCAGATTTACCAGATCTCACGCTAGTATATTTAAAATGATTATTCCTTACACCTAAATACGTGTTTTAAACAATAATATTTATATTCGGGCTCATATTGTATAATATTCATAATACTTATTACCTTTGATTTTTATATTATGTTAATATCCTTCTGCTGCAGTGTGTAAGCCAAAAATTGCAGTTATTAGCTTATATATTATATTACTCTGAATTCAAATTCTGGCCAGTCGTCTACGTCATCATAGCCACGCCCCCTCGCCGATAAAATAGCGCTTATAAACTATCCTTAGTTTACTATTCTTGGTGGAAGTGAGGTTTTGATTCAGTGACTATTTTTGTGACTATATGGCGTGAAAAATGCCCAGGTGCGTTATAAAAAGTTGTGTTTACCACAAAACTGCAAACTGTGTGAGGGATAAATCATCTATTCATTTATTTCGGTAAGTTACTTAATAAACATGTTTGTTTTGGAGGCCATATTCGATTGTTTAAGGAGACACAGAGCCGTATTTCCCATTTCCATGAGATTTGCAAAGATAATTATTAATTATTGCAATAATGTGGATTAATCAAAGGGGATGAATATATTTAATGTTGACAGTAGCACGTTTTATACGATTTTACATAATAGGTACTTTAAGATTGTATTATTTTTTGTGTTCCAAAGGATACTGAGAGAAGAGAGGCTTGGAGAGTATCTTTAAATTTGGAAAAAGAAGATATGTTTGTGAATTCCAATGTATGCCACTTACATTTTACCCAGGAGTCTTATGATTTTGAGAAGGCACCTTTTTCACTCCATTTAAAACACCTATTTTTGACATTACGGTAAGTAGATTCGAAAGAAATATATAATATTAGTTTATTCAGATCACTAAAATAATTATTATTAAAAATACAGTACCTACCTACTTAAATTATTAAACAAAAAGTTAATAGTGTCCAAAAAATTACCTTTTCCGAAGTTCTCAAATATTTACTTACATAAAATTTTATAAAAATTAGAAACATATTTAAAATTTTGTGCCTAAATTATTTTTACAATAATGTATTTATTCATAACTTTTGTTTATTTACTGTTTCCATATGAGCAGAAAAATTATTTTATAAAAAATACCTATTAAATTTATTCGAGAATATAATTAAAAAATTGGTGTGTATTATTTAGGTATACTATTATTTTCAAATATATTTTTTTCGAGGATTTATTTTTGTGATTTTCTTACAGAAAAACAAATCAATATAGAAAATGTAAAATTTTCCAAGGGCCTTTAATTTTTTTTTAAATTCAGGTGAATGATGTTCAATAAAGCAGAGGGATAGTTCAATTAGAAATTTTACATTCGCAATATTCATTTATTTTTTCTGATTGCAAATTATGAAAATTGAGAAAAATCCATAAAACTTAATATTTTTCGATAACTCCTAAAATGAAGTCTACAGGGGGCTCGACAGGGGAGGTGTCAATATATGAAGAAAAACCCTGTAGATAAAATATCAAAAGGATTTAAACAATATAAACAATAACACGTAGGTATAATGCATCTTATTTTTTATAGGATACTAGTAAAAGCTTGACCGAAACTACATCTGTTTCGTCTCAACCATCGACGAGTGCTGCTATATCTTTGTTAAATGAACCACGGCCATCAAGAAGTACTGGATTTTATCAGGACATAGAAAGGACAGAATTGCCACAAAGGTCATTTACTAGTTTGGGTTTTGTGGAAAATAAAACACCCCCAAGTTCTCCTATTCGAGGGCATTCTAAAGTAAGTTAACTAAGTAAAATTTATTATTGATTACTATTACTAAGTATTTTAACTTATTGAAAAATAAAGTATACTTATTTAAAAAACATTAAATAAGTTGTTCAAATTGTTTAGTCAGCATTGCCAGGGCCTTTATTATTTAATATTGGCATTCAGTAAGTAATAGAAGTATGTTAAATTAAAAAAAAAAAATAAATATCTTACATAAAGTAAGTCTTCATTCAATCTATAATCAAAAATCAATAATAGTGCCAATATTGTTTATTAATTATGTATTTTTTTTTAAGGTTGAAACACCCCGAAAACGAAAACTGAAGTCTTAGTTGACTAAAGCTCGTAAAAAAATTAAGAGGCTTAGGACAAGTCTTTGCCATTTTAAGAAAAGAGTTGCTAGGCTTGGTGAGGTGATTAAATCACTCAGTGGCAAAGTCACCCGATGGAACATTAGAAACTTTGTGTAAGATAGGACCTAATGAAGAATTTTTGCAGACAGATGTACCATAAACATAAGTATGGCGAACAGCTTAAAGCCTTTTCATTAACTCTTCATTATTATTCTGTTAAGGCATACAATTTTGTTCGTAATACTTTTAATTCGGCTCTTCCTCACCCAGACTATATCGAGGTGGTACAAAAATATAAATGGCGAGGCCGGATTTACAGCAGAAGTTTTCGACCTATTAAAAATCAAAGGACAGAATACAGATTATAAACTTATTTGCAGCTTAACTGTAGACGAAATGGCAATTCGTCAGCATGTGGAGTGGGATGGAACGAAGTATTACGGATTTGTAGATTTTGGAGTAGAAACTGAAACTGACTGTCATCCTGTAGCCAAGGATGCACTCGTGTTCATGCTAGTTTGCATTAATGAGTCATGGAAGCTTCCTCTTGGATATTTTTTAATAGATAGTTTAACCGGTCAACAAAAAAAAAAAAATTTAGTGCTACAGTGTCTAAAGTTAGTCAATGAAACGGGGCTACTGTTGGTTTCGATATGTTTTGATGGAGCTATGAACAATGTTACGTTGGCCAAACAGTTAGGGTGTAATTTTGATCCCAAAAATATACAATCTACATTTGTTGATCCCAGTTGTGGCAGAAGAATTGCAGTCTTTTTTTACCCCTGTCATATGATTAAATTGTTAAGAAATTTGTTAGGAGATAAAAAAAATATTATTGATGATAACGGTGATATTATTCAGTGGGAATATTTAGTAAAATTAATGAAATTGCAAGATGAAGAGGGTGTTCATTTAGCTAATAAATTAAGAAAGTCACGTATATTCTTTAAAAACAAAAAAATGAAAGTTAAATTAGCCACCCAACTATTTAGTACTTCTGTAGCACATGCTTTGGAGTTTTTAAACGAAACTTTAAAATTAGAGCAGTTTAAAGATTGTGAAGCTACAGTAAAATTTATTAGATGTATCAATAACTTATTTGACATCTTGAATTCCAGAAATATGTATCAGTATGGTTACAAACAGCCTGTTAACAAACAATATTTTGAGGGTTTTAATAAATTTTTGTCAGAAACAGCAGACTATTTAAAATCTTTGTAATTAGTGATTGGCAAACCTGTTTGTGAGAGTGTAAGAAAAATGGGAGTAATAGGATTGTTGTTTTGTATCGAAAGTATAACATTCCTCTATAACAATATTATTGAAGAAAATCAATTATTGTTGTATATTCCTACTTACAAAATTAGCCAGGATCATGTCAAAACTTATTTAAAAACCTAAATAAACTTTGTTTTTTTAATTATATTGATACATAGGTTTATAGAATACTATCTATTATTTAAAATACACAATGCATAGGTTAGCTAATATAAAAATTGTTGTTTTTTTTTCAATAAAATCACTTTATTTTCAATACTAATTTTTTTTATTTGAATTATATTTTAGAAGCCAAAATAAAAAATGTATATGGTTTTAATAAAAATATTTAAATAGTCTGGATGTTCTTTATTGTGTTATTTAAAGAAATATACCCAAAAAAAACTACAAAAAGGCATCTTATATTTGAGACACAAAAGATTACATCTAGTTAAATAAAAAAATAAATATAAAGCTAAAACTTTCTTAAATACCTTATTTTTTAGTTCTTGCAAAGAAATTAGGAGTCAAAATGTTTTGTTTCTTGTTGTACCTCTACAATATAATTATATTAATATACCTATTATTATGTTGTATACATTTTAGGCATGACTACCAGTACTGAATGAAAAAGTTTTGCAAAAAAAAATTAAATAAAAATTGAGAAAAGGTTACAAAAATACTCTGCCGATCCAGATAACTTCTAGACCATTAGTAAAATATTTGCTAACTATTTTTTTCCTAATCAGAAGGAAAATTTATCACCCCGGTTTTTTGGTTTTCGAAAATTGTGATTTTTTGTAGTTATGACATTTTAAAATTTAAATTCTTCATTGTGTAAATTTCAAATTGTCATAACTTTACAAAAAATCAAAATTTTCGAAAACAAAAAAAAAACGGGGTGATAAATTTTCCTTCTGATTACGAAAAAAATAGTTTCCAAATATTTTACTAATGGTCTAGAAATAATCTGGATCGGCAGCGCATTTTTGTAACTTTTTTTTCTGTTTTATTTTTCAATTTCTTTTTGCAAAACTTCTTCGTTCAGTAACTGGTAGTCGTGCCTTAAAATATTACTTGGGTTCCATGCTCCAATACTGAGATATGATATAACCTAAATCCACCAACCGCCACTGTAACAATTAATGTTTCATCTGTGGGAAGATTGCAACGAGTAAAGTTGTGACATTGTAAGTGTGATATTTTTATTAGTGATTAGTGTTATTCTTGGAAACTGTAATATTATTTAATAGCTATTAGTGTGTGTTTTAGTCCTGTGTTTTTAATTATTGATTATTATTAGTGATTTATTTTTGCTGTGTACCAGGGTATGTGGATTATTTATAGAAGAGATTATTTTATTTCAATTAGGTACGTGCAGAATGCCAATTTTTTATTATTTATTTCAGTAAGTATTAGAATTTTTTATAGTTTAATTTATTTATTAAGGAGTTTAAGTTTTTGTTTTCAGAATTTATTGTTAATTTTACTAACATAGCCTCACCCAAACCAACACCCCAACCACTTCCTGGCAGGTAAAGCTCATACCTCCACGTGGTACTTACTGGGCAACAATAATAATTTCTTATTTAAAATTTTTTTGTTGGCTAAACTGGGCAAAAAATAATTCTATTGTGGATGGATTATAGCAATTAATAATTTAAGAGAGTATCATACTTCATTATTGCAAAAGTATTAAATGATCTTAATACGGTCCTGTCCCACCAGACTTGGACGTTTGATTGATTCATGGAACCAATCAGTTTCTCTCAAAAGTGAGACAGACAACTTATAACCTCGCATTATACGAATTGTCAGCAAGGAACTTGTTAGACGACAGAGAATATACTCGCCTAGCACGCGGGTTCGAATCACAAACTTATTTTGTGTTTTTTTTTTTAAATAAGTATTTTTTAGTTCGTTAGTAAGATTTATATGAAGATTACATTTTTTTCCTTGCCCTTTATTATAGTTTGTTTATTTTTACATTTTTTCCTTGCCCTTTATTATAGTTTGTTTATTTTCACGGACGTCGGGTATGTAGTCCTAAGTCTGCGTTATTTCAATACTCGCAACTGATGTTTCTGTGCCATCCACGTGTTAAGTAAACCAATCTACCTTTCCGTTCCTTAAAGTATATGCTTCTTTATAAAATGATTATTTTCAATTTTGTTTCATTTTTAGTAAAGTGAAACCAAATTACCAGATGTGTACTAATTTAAAATAGATTTGTGCGGAATGCTGACAGTGGCAACACTGCCTTGAGTTACGTAATTTCTATGAACGGTGTTTACACAGATATCCAGTGACCATCAAAATGTCGGTTGCCGGAGGACGAAAAAATTATCAGAAATTCAAAATTTTTTTTTTGTTTAAAAAAAATTTTTTAACAGTGCCAATCAATTGTACTCGACGAAATATATTGAGGGTTAAAATATAACTACGCATTTAAAACTCACCCTGTATGTACAAACAAAAATAACATTTTTGTCTATAAATAAAGATATGCAGCATGTGTATTGAATTATTAGACATGGGACTCTTAAATGGCAACGTTGGAATGTAAACCAGCGGCATACAATGCGAACAACTGTGCACACTGCGTGCGATACGATGTCAAATTTCAGTCTTCCTATAATGCATGGGCGCCGGGAGGGGGACAGGGGGCGGACGCTCCCTCCTGGAAATGTAATTTGAGTATAACTATTGAAAATAGGACTGTTTATAAAAAATGTGAAGTTCACTGTTTTAAAATCGAATTGGCAACATTGCTATTACCGACAACGCGTGAATCCCTCTTACCGTTTCATTATTGCATTATTCAATATTCAACCGATGTCTTGTCCGTGCACGCGTTGCGTCTGGAGATCCAACATAATTATTATTTAGTGCAGTATGCAGTGGACTAGAACAAGCGTTAATTGAAGGTAGTGAAGTATTATAGATGTATTTTTCCAATTATATTTTTCCAATCACCATGATATGTTTTCACTTTAAAATCAGCTTTTCCATTATTACGTGGACACTTCTTTCAAACAGAATTGTATGTAACCCATCTTTCTTTACTTTTCTAGATGAAGTTACAAGTTACAATGGATATCAGAAAACTTTTCTCCAAAATTGATGAAAGTAGCTCGACTTTTGATTCTGAAATTAATCCCTTCAAGAAGTTAAAGCTAAACCACACTAATGAAACTGAACCAGTATTTTCATGTTCAAGTTCTGATAGATATCCTACTAATCTTAGGGGAGAGTTGAAGCTAGATGATGTCACCAATGAACCGATATCTTCGTGCTCAATAAGTACCTATAACGATCATTGGAGAAAAAATCAAAATATGATGGATCTGGGACAATATGTTACGTCCCATGCAAATATATCGGATGGAATGAGATATAAATTACTTCAACATCCATATAAACCAGAATCAGATTACAATTTCAAAAATGATGTTCCCATGGGAAAAAGATATTTTAAATACGATTGGCTGGCTCAATATAACTGGCTTGTATATTCAAATAAGTTGAGAGAGAACTTGCAGAAAAAAATGCTAAATACACATGTCACCAAGTGCAAAATAATTGATTGAGATATGTGGAAACATTATGAGAAAACTTTGTTAAGCAAGTAAACAGGAGCGAAGGATTCTTGTTATTATCGGATGAATCCGCCGACATATCTGGAAAAGAGCAACTCCTTTGGAGTAAGGTTCGTAGATGCTTTGAATAACATTAGAGAAGAATTCTTGGGTTTTACTGAGCTAATACGTATGGACGCAAAAACCATTGCAGAAACAACTATGGATTGAATTTGAATAAACTAATGGGGCTAGGATTTGATGGATGTTCAACAATGGCGGGAAAAGAAAATGTAGTCCAAAAACTAATAAGAGATCAATACGCAAGGGTTACATTCTTCCACTGTTCTTCACATCAACTAAATTTGGTGACACATTATTTAAATTCTGTGAACGAGATACGAAACTGTGTTGGTATTATAACAAGGGATCATAAATTTTTTTCGATATAGTCCACACCCCCGTTCCGTAGTTCCCAATATTCCTTTGCTTTCCGAAACTAGATGGATTGCCAAATATAAATCAATACGTTTACTTTTTGAAAATTTCGTTGATATTAAATCTGTGTTAGATGATCTGACTACAAACAGAGATTTCAGCCAAGCCACAAGAACTAAAGCTGAGCAACTCTCGTGTTCGTCATCTATACCTAAGTTTATTTTTTGTTTGAACATTATAGCAAAATACTCAGCTCAGTTGGAGCCAGTTACCAATAGCCTGCAGGGAAAATCTGTGAATTTGTTAGATTTTTAAAAACATGTTGAGAATTTGCTGCAGATATTCGAAAACAATAGGAAAGATGCAAATGAATGTTTCCGGAATATTTTCACAAGATCCGTTGAAATTGCCGATGAATTTGGAATAGAAATTGAGCAACCCCACATAGCAAGACGTCAGATAAATAGACCCAATATCCAGACGGTCTCTGTAGAAGAATACTTCAAAATTTCTTTTTTCATTCCATATATGGACTCTTTGATATCATCCCTGAAAACCTAATTCTCTGAAGATAAAAGAACAGCCTTTTCAATATCGTGTTTACATCCTAAACATTTGCAAGAAAACAATGACATGGGCCTCATAGTGACAAAGGTCGCTGAAACCTATAATATTGAAAATTTTTAAGAGGAATCATCGACTGTACTGGGATTAGTGCAGACTCAATGATGATGATGTAAATATGGAATTCCACGATTTACTGAAGAAATGTGAATTCTTTCCCGCGATATCTCAGGCCATAAAAATATTTCTATGCATGCCCCCACCACCTATACCATTGAAAGATCCTTTAGTACACCGAGGAGAGTGAAAACGTGGCTCAGATCTACCATTGAGAAACTAGGCTAACGGGATCATGTCTTCTGAGTGTCCACAGAGAAACTGTCATGAAAGACAAATTGGTAATTGCTGATGATTTGTAAAGTTGATTTTTTCATTTTGTTTTTGAGTTTGTTTTATAATTTTAAGAATGGCCTTTTCATTTTATATACCTAGTTTGTGATATTAGTTCCTACGTTCCTTTTTTCAAATGTGATTTGCAATGTTGATTTTTTTATTTTGTTTTTAAGTTTGTTTTATAATTTTAAGAATGACTTTTTTTATTGTATATTATGTATATAAAATAAAAAAAGGTCATTCTTAAAATTATAAAACAAACTTAAAAAAAACAACACAAAATCAATATTACAAATCACATTTGAAAAAGGAACGTAGGAACTAATAGTTTCTGATATTATTCCTATGTTCATTTTTTTTCAAATGTAATTTGTAATGTTGATTTTTCATTTTGTTTTTGAGTTTGTTTTATAATTTTAAGAATGACTTTTTTATTTTATATACCTACCTAAGTACTTCCTGAAATATAATTCGTGATTCTAGGTGTAAACCTTATGTTTTCAATATTTTGTTCTCTTTCCGCCCCCCCTCTGATTTTTTTCCTGGCGGCGCCCATTCTACAATGTACTGTATCTAATACATTAACACAAATAGTGTAGAGAAAATATTGTAACAAATAAGTATTGTATTATATTTACCTATTACTGTTGCCTTATCAGCATAACAAATAATTAAATTCTTATTTTTTGCCCAGATTTCGTTTAGGGAAGGTCCTTTTCCTACTTGTAAATCCTTCGTAGGTAACGCATGAATACCTAATGCCTCATATACAACATCAATAAATTTCTTATGTAAGTTATAAGTAAAATTTGTAGGATAGGGAAATCTATGAAAATCTAATACAATTATTTCCTTTGGAGCCAGTTGAAGAAATTTCTTGATTTCGTCAAAAATATGTTTGATTTTAATTACTCTCACCAGATCATGGTTAATGAAAAAATCTGAAAAAAAGAAAAGAAAAATGCAGGTTGCTTGTAGAATTAATTGCGTGACTTGTGGATACAACCTTGTAATAAAAAAAGTTTACCAGTCATTTTCAAACAGAATAAAGATATATTTAATGGTGCTTGTGGTGTAAGGATATTTAAAAATATCCTTAGTGGTGGCAAATTTTAACACACTGTGACATTAATTCCTAAACCTGTTTAAATCTTCAGATATCCTAAGGTCACTAGCGAGGTGGTTTTCAGGATTTCGTGAGTTAAGCGGTAGATTCACTTTCATTTTCTTTGTTAAAGCTAAGCATGTTCTATGACGTATATATCCATTTTTTTATAGGATAAGCCTAGGATATCTCGTATATCTGAACAAGTATCTTTAATTAATCTTGGGGATGCATTCGTGCTGTACGGTTGAGTACGGTAATTTAGATAATACTGAGAAATACATGGTGCAGTGGAGGTCTGTAGGTCCTTAAATAAGCATACTCTATTAAGAGGAAATTTATGGTGGACTATGTAATATACATTGATCAAGGGATAACTAGTATTTATAGGAATGGTAGTGTAGAAATAATTAGAATTATCTAACAATGAAACCTATAACCTTGTAATTTAAAGTAACCTTAGCTGAATTTATTAAACGAGTATCCATTACATAAGATTTTCAACAAAATAATAAAACGGAAACCTTCATTTTAAGATTCCTAATCATGATCATTACTTTACAATAAGCAGCATGCTTATTTATCATTCAAGGATTCATGTCTTTTGTTAAGTAAAAACTATACAGATAAAGCCACGAATTGGCAAACACTGCCATCAGTATGCGCATGTTTAACTGTTAGCAGCGGAGAGGGATCCACAGTCCTTATCGATGTGCAGGTTTCAGTTCAGCACAGCTTTTGCCATATTGCAATCTAGCCACATAACTTCTCTGCGGATATGTGAGTCTATTTGGTTTTTGTAGCAAGTGGTTCGGTAAATAAAATTAAATTGCGCATACTATTGACCGCGTCGCACCTTTGTGGTTTTGTCTGTATACAGGTTTGCTAATATGTTTCTAAAATTAGTGCTCTTTACTTACCCTTCGTTCTCATAGTATCCTATTCGAAAGTCCAAATATCTTACACCGAAAACCAGTTGCGTCCACACACTTCTGTCTTGATTTAAGACATAATTTTGAATAAAAGAAGGCACACCTTTATAGGATCCAGAGTTATGTGTTCCAGGAATAAACATGGAACCAATTTTCAAATTTCCAATTTGTTTACTAAAATAAAATATAAATAATTCAATCAAAATAATTGGGTAATAAAAATTTTTGCAAATACAAACAGTAAAAAAGACATGCAATATCCATATGTATATATATATATATATATATATATATATATATATATATATATATATATATATGTTTTGCAGAATTTATAGTCACTCCATGGTAAAACACTTCCATGAACGTAGTTCAGAGAGTTAGAGCAGATGCGTATTCAGAAATGTATACAGCTCTGCAAAAATACGTAAAATTCCTGTAACAAGCCATAGTGCAGCTTCATTTTGCAGAATACAGACCTGTATAATGCCCTGCAAAAAATCTGTAAAACACCTGTAACATACCATAGTGCAGATCTGTATAGTTGTATTACAATCCTGTAGAGTTGATCTACAGCTTCTTACAGGGTATTTATAAATTTTTACATGGTTGTATACAGCTTTAAACTTTGAACATGGGTCTTCGAGTTGTATATAAATGTATTTGAATATCTCTGTCAAATGTTATTTTTTTTTAAATTTTATTTCTATATCTCGGAATAATAGAAATGTTTTCATTATCTGACGAAGTTGTGTTAAAATACTCTAAATTTTACATAGCGATGTTTAGGATATATAGTTAATTTTCAAATTGTTAATGCCTACAAATGGTCCATAATAACGTATTTACAGTATCGAAGTTAACAAAATCCTACAGATATTACTTTTAAAACGATGTATAAATTTTGGCGACCAGATTTTTGAGTGGTATTTACATAAGAAGTAACTATCAATGTATGTTTAATATATGCTTTGATTCGAAACAAAAATTTCAAACATATTTTTTTTCTCGATTTTCTGTGTAGCTCTAATTCAATATATACAATAATGTTTAACTACATAAATGCAATATGGCGCGATCAGCAAAAGTTCATTTCTACTTTTTCTGAAATCAAAAGCTTTTGAGTCAAGTAGGGAAAACGAAGTTATCGATATTCAGGCTATTTTAGGTAGTTATTCATTAACACTGACGTGGTTTTCCACAAAATACTACATACTACAATCGAAGCACGTTTGGCTAACCAAGTATGCATCATCTGGAGATGACTGTTCGGAGAACTGTGATTAACTAACCAATAGAGCTGACAATATGGGATTGGCACTCTGACACTATTCATATTATTTTTACACGTAATTTCCAAGCCCTTAAATACATCCAACTATCTAATATTTGTTACATTTCTAACTAATCTTAAATTGCTACCATCTATTTTATGGTTGTTATCCAACGCATGTTGGGTAACACTAGACTTAGCTGTTCTACAATATTTGAGATGAGCCATATGCTTCTTGAATCTAGTTTGAATTGATTGTCTAGTTTGTCCAACATACTTTTGATTGCAGCTTTTACAGCTAATTTCGTAACTTCCCGACTTTTCGTTTGTTTCAATTTTGTCGTTTGATTTGCCTAAAAGATGTTGTAGTTTATTTCCCCATGAATGATCCACTGTCGTACCTACGTTTAGGCAAGTGATCGGCCTATAATTCCTCAGGTTGGAAAGATCCCCCTTTTTTGGGATAAGTACAGTACGTCCCTCGACGAACCAGTCCGGAATCTGCTGCCCCTCGTTCAACCATGAGTTGCAAACTCGCGCCAGACGGCGGTGAGTAGAAGGAAATTTCTTCCACCACCAGTTGTTAATGCCTTCTGGGCCCGGGGCAGCGAAGTTCTTGGTACCAACAAGTGCTTGTTGGACTTCCTCCGTACTGATTGCCGGGCACACTTCTTCTGGCTCTTCAAAATGTCTGTGACATAGAGCCTCGACATATGCAATTGATGGAGTGTCGCTATTCAATTGACGCGTCGTTTCGTAGATTCCCTTCCAGAAGGTTTCGACATCTTCTACAGTCGGCGGATTCTCGACAACACGCTGTGGCTCTTGAAAGAGGCGGGAAGGATTCGTACGGAACAAATTGTTTTGTTCCATATTCCTCACCCGCCTCTTCAATGTTTTCTTTATCGCCATGAGCGCTCGGATCCTATCTAGACAGTGCTGCTTGATGGTAAGCATCACTGTCAGACTTAGAGTATTGTGTTGACGTCTTAATGCGGCTGCTATGCGCCGGATTCTGGGAGTAAAAACTCTACGTACGATGCCAGATGTCTGCACCTTCCGGAATTTCCTCATCGATGACCGCGTCCATTCTAGCGAGGTCTTGTGGCTTTAGGTTAGCCCTGGTGTTAAGGCTAACTCTCATCCTTAAGTCAACATCGGTGAACTCTAAGGGATGTTCCCCATCAGCTGGTAATTGCCGCGGTGGGACTGCGGCTGGCAGTTCTTTTAGCTGACGGGGTGCCCTTACATAACCTGTCCTGTGCAAGAAGGATACTTGATCTCTCAGGTGTTGTTGAGAGAAGGTGCGATGTTATGGATGCATTTCGCAGCAAAGTGCATGCAATCGCGCCATGTATCCACTTCGCTCAGGTTCGATACTCGCGCGGCAGGTCAGCAAGTCATCCCGAAGTTCCCTTGTCCACTTAAAGCGTCCGTGTACATTGCCAATGTCGTCGTTGTTGAGACTATCCGGTGAGGCCCCTCCCGCCTGTCTCTGACCCCCATCCGCTTGGGGTCGATCGTGAGGGGCCCTTCTTCTGAGGTCGTATGGAACCCGAAATAGAAGGGGTACCAGGTGGTTAGCCTTGGTACCCCCGGCCGATACTAGTCAGGCAGAGTTACCTCTGCCTGTCCAGGGTGCACCAACGCGGAGGTTGCCGGCCTTGCACCCCTTTATTTATTTATTTATTTATTTATTTATTTTTTTTCAGTTTCCCGATGCCGGTCAGTCCTACCGTGGCCTCCGACGCCTCACGGGAGTCGCGCCGGCGGATCAACTACAGCCACTCCCCACATCCCGCAGGGTTAGTGACTGTAGATACCAGAATCGTGTGCCCTAAGCAGACGGAGAGAACCCAGAATGACCGCCTTCTGCATTTGACCTACCAGCCACTCGGCTGATTTTTGGCAGGCCGGTATGATCTTCAGTTCCGAGAGCAGCGTAGGCTTTATCCCTCCGAGTACACCGATTATAAGGACGACCATCTTTACCGAGTAGCCTGGGTACAGCACTTGGAGCTCGTATCGGAGATCTCGATATTTGGTCCGTTTCTCCTCCTCCTTCAAGGTGATGTTTTTCTTCGCAGGTGCCGAGAACTCGATGACATACATCACCTTGAGTTGATGGTCGAGGAGGACTATGTCAGGTTTGTTGGCTTGGATTAGCCTGACAGTCGGGAACGAGTAGTTCCAGTAAATCCGGCATTTCTCGTTCTCGACAACGGACTCAATATCTCCGGGGACGTAAGGCAGCACTGGTGTCTGGTCTACCCCGTACGAGTGCCTTAGATGGTAGTATAGCACTCGTAACGCCGCGTTATGCCGGTGGATGTAGGCCGAAATCGCATATATAGGGCATGCAGATAGTAAGTGCATGAGCGATTCCAGCGCCTGATGGCAGGTCCTGCAGTTGATATCAGGAACCTCTACACGCCACACGCGGCTACGGTAGACCAAGGTGTTGATAACACCATCTTGACAGGCCATAATGAATCCCTCGGTCTCCGACTTAAGCCCTGCTGACCTTAGAAAGCCGAAGGTCAGCCTGGTCGATAAACCCAGTGTTTCTATGTTCTTATAGAAGACACCATGCTGGGGTTTATCGACGTGCTGCCGAAACAGTTTTTCCTGTTCGGCAGCTCTGATTCGGGCTTTCAGACGATTTGGCTGAAGTTCGGTGACTGACTCAACATCAGCACCTCGCCGGCCTCCTCGCCTGATGTCAAATGCGAGACCGAGTTCATCTGCGGCTCTTTTTTGCTGCCTTGAACAATCCTGCTCCCACTCCTACAGTTTCGTGATGTTTTACGAACCGCAAGAGGGGATCTGAGCTCCTGAGTATGTTACATGCCATACTCAGAACTACTCTGCCATGCGTACACTCCAGGCTCAAGAGTCCTCGGCCCCCCCGTTGACGTGGGAGGTACACACGAGGAACGGACGATCTAGGATGAATACTTCTGTGAATATTTATCATCTTGCGGGTATCCCTATCTAATTGGCGCAGCTCCTCTACTGTCCACCTTACTACTCCGAAGGAGTAGAGCAGAACCGGAACGGCAAGCATATTTGTTGTAGACACCTTGTTCTTCCCCGAAAGTTCGGAAGACCAAATCTTTCGGAGGCGGTGTCTGTACTTGCCGCGGAGAGAATCTTTTATTTGTGATATATCCTGGATGTGCCTTTGTTGCACACCCAGATATGTATAGGTCTATCCGGCATCCAGATGTCTTAGGATGCTTCCGTCTGCGAGCTGAGCATCTTCAGAGAATTCCCCGCATCGTCCTCTCTTGAGGTGGACGACTGCACATTTATCCAACCCGAACTCCATACCAATTGCCCGCGTATATTCTTCGACCACCCTAAGAGCGTTTTGTAGTTCGCGCTCTCCGGAGGCATAAAGTTTAAGGTCATCCATATAAAATAGATGGGTGACCTTATGCCTCCGGTCGCTGGGTGGCCCACATTGATATCCGTGGGTTTGGCGGAGCCCAACAGACAACGGCAGCAGTGAGATGCAGAAGAGGAGAGGACTCATGGAGTCACCCTGGAAAACTCCTCTCCTAAATGCCACCTGCTCTGTCGTGACCTGCTGTGCACCTGATGTTATGGTGAAGCGGGTCTTCCAGAGCGGCAGCAGCTGTTCTATGCATCTCACTAGTGGTGCTGATACCGCAAGGCATTCGAGCAAGTACAACAATAGCTCATGTGATGTTGTATCAAATGCCTTGCGGTAATCAATCCAGGCCATCGATAGATTCCGCTTGTATTGCACAGAATCCTGTGTAATACAGCGGTCTATCAGCAGGCTGTCCTTGCAACCTGCCATGCCCTTCTTAGCACCACGCTGTTCGTGTATCTGCTGGAAGACCGGATCAACAGACCTCAGCGTCCTAGCATACAAGATACGTGTAAATATCTTGTAGCAGGAGTTAAGGCAAGTGATCGGCCTATATTTCCTCGGGTCGGAAAGATCCCCCTTTTTGGGGATAAGCACAGTACGTCCCTCGATGAACCAGTCCGGAATCTGCTGCCCCTCGTTCAACCATGAGTTGAAAACTCGCGCCAGACGGCTTTATTTATTATTATTATTATTGTTTTTATTATTATTATTACTATTATATATGTTATTTTGTATCATATGATATAATATTATTAAATAAAAACAAATTCTATCATTTTTTATTTTCACACTTCAGTTAAAGCACTGGTAACAAATAATTGTTAAAGCAGAACGTTTATTTTCGAGAGGAAGTAATCGTCAAATTTATTATTAGAGTAATTTATTTAATGCGTTTGCACGAAATATCACCGTCTATTAAATTTAACTAAAGGGAACTTAATTTATTAATTTAAAAATATATTTTTTTTATTAGTTAATTTTTAGTGAAAAAAAAAAGAGCTATACTAATTTGAAATTCATTGTAATATATATAATTTATTGTTATATAGGGTGATTCAAAAAGAAGGAGCTAAAGTTTAACAGCATACAAAAAATAAAAAATATAAGCCCGTATCTTTTCTTTTTGACATGTATCAATTTTTGCGGACGTGAGAGGGGGTTAAATATGAATTTTTATAATGATTTTCTGTAAATATCTTTTTTCTTCTATTTATCCGATTTCTGTCAAATTTGGTGTGATGATGCTGAAAAATGTGCAATCATTTTCTAATGATTGCACATTTTTCAGTATTTTTACTTTTGTGAAAATTTATGTGGGGCGCTCTTAGCAGTATCATCTAACAAAATTACTTAACATTTTTTGTTAAATAATGGAACAAGAATTTAATGACGAGGAGATTCAGCATTCGATTGTTTACAAAAATGATTCTTATTATAATTGCCAAGAAGTTGAAGGTTTTCGGGATATATGCATACAACTTTACCTCTATATAATTTTCAATATGTTCGAGTTTAAAATCCACATTAGGCTAAAATACAAATTTCAGTAGAAGAAACATCGTTTGCTCAAGTTAAATGGACTAGTCCTGTGTAGAAAATATGTATATCTTTTAAGTTTTGCACTTCTTGATGATGGATGCAAGAGTGCTCTTATATAGAATTGGAACCATTTTATTTATGTAAATGTAATAATAATGTAAGTGCTGCATAAGGTATTATACTGAAAATAGATGGATACGATAACGGAAATGTTTCTCAACTATTCATCGACGAGTTTAATGGAAAATGGAGAATTTATCAAGAGGTATGATGGAGTGGGGCAGCTATAAACTGCAAGACGTTAGAACTTGTAGTGAGAATATTAGAAGCAATGGAGGAAAATAACAAAATAAGTACTAGACGAACCGCAGCATAGCAAAATACGAATCACGATACGGTGTGGGTACATGATCAGCAATTATATCCTTTCCATGTAACAAAAGTTCAGGAATTATTGCCAGGAGATTACCAAAAAACGGTTGATTTTTGCCATTGATTCTTTCAAAGTCAAGAATGTGATCCCAATTTTATTTCAAAAATAATTTTTAGTGTGGAAGCAACTTTCACTATAAGAGTGGTTATTTAAATATGCGCAACATGCATACGTGGACTGAGAAACACTCTCAGTTTCAATTTGAATTTATTTATTGGGGACTAATATCCTGGGTACCTCGAATTGCCAAATAATTTAAATGGATCAAGGTTTGGAGTTCTTAGAAAATGATTTGTCAAAGTTAGATTCTTCGGAACCAGAAGTTAAATAGCTTGTACATGAATGATGGTGCTCCTCCGCACTATTCTGTTAACGTTGAGCACTGACTACAAGATAATTACCGATAAAGATGGATTGGTCGTGGCCTCCATGAAGTCCTGAATTTAATCCTCTTGATTTTTATTTTTGGAAACTTTAAAAGAAAAATCTGCCTGCTTAAAAGTTTTACAGTTAGCAAAGTTATGTGTAGCTCATCCCCAGCTCCCATGATGTGTTATCAAAAAGTAAATCATAATAGGTTCGATTCTCGGTAAAGAACTAGGATTTTTTTCGCTACTTTTAATTAATTTTTATTTAACAAAACGAAATCCAAAATATACGGAGGTGTTAGTTCACTCGTTATAATTATAATAAAAACTGAGCAATATTAAACAATACATAAACATGTAAATTCTAATTTTGATAATAAATACCTTTATTCTGTACCTATTATCGCTCATCCACGTTGGTTGAATAGCAAAACATCTCGAATTTAATATAAGATTGCCTTTAATGGAAGATATCCAGTATGGAAAGCAATGAGGTCCTTGGTCTGCTTTCGTTGAATTCTCATTATATTCCCAGTTACCAGGAAGCCACGGTTCTCCAAACCGTATTTTTTGTTCTGTAGTAGCCACCTGGATAATCTGAGACGTTTATTTGCAACATTATATTAGGATCTTCCTATAAAAAAAAAATGAGAATTGATAATTACTATATTATTTACATGTATATTTTTGTAAACTTATGAGTTACATAAATTATGTTGCAAGTGATAACAAAACATTTATAAAATTAATAAATTAAATAACTAAAAATACCAAACTTGACATTTTATTTGCCTCGTATTATGCATTTCTAGAAAAAATAATACATTAATTATTTGGATATTACATAAGTATCCTTTTAAATATAGTATTATAATAACTATCAAAAGATTCTTATCTTTTCTTAGCTTATGTAATACCTACATAATTAATTTATTATATTTTATAATAATATACCAAACTAATTTTACATTGTGATAATTATTTATCATATAAAAATTCTGTGTATATATATACAGGGTGAACGTCAACTTATCTGTGTAATTTTAGGAGGAGCTTTCTGTTGGTATTAGTAACACGAATTGCGAAAAAAAAAATAAATAAAAAAGAAAGATGAAAAACTAACCTACCTTACCTAAAATACTGTTAAACTTTTGTGGACCGCTGCATTGCTCATCTGACCTACTTATGACGTGAACAACATGCTTTGTGTATCTAAGATCGTTGTTAATTGCAAAGATATAGAAAATGTCATAAAATCACTGACAAAGTTATCCTACTCCAGTTTTTTTAGTTCAAATGATCAATCAATTAAAAAAAAAACTTCACAAAAAAGCGTGTAAGCGGCTATTCGGTGGGCTTTGATATTCGACCATGTACGAATATGGAGACAGATGCGTATTCAGGACTCACATTTCACAATAGCAATTATTTTCACTATCAGTTTACAAAACTTATTTTAATTTAATTAATTTCATAATTTATTAACACTTGACAATTTTTTAAATTTATTTGGTAGTCACAAGAGTAGCCATATTACTATAAATGTTCAACTTGCACACACAATTGAGCCCTTCTTATCCAATTTCTACGTACATTCTCGAAAATTAAATGAAAAATAGTACCCTTTTCAATCACTAACAATAACGTAATTGAATGTTTCGCAAAAAAGCTCCTGCAGTATAACTTCATCCCCTCCCTATTTAATTCGTCATAAAAAATCCCAAAAAAGCGTAAGAAGTAGTAGGTTCGCGGCGACAAAGTACACCGAACTTTACAAAAATGTATTACATTTATTTACTAACAGGAAAAAAAAATCCATAAATTCACTTCAGGTTGGCTGTGTTAATGGACGGCATTCATTATTACGTTGGCACCGTTTGTACGGCATTCAACCGGTGCCGACTCATTTCCCTGAAGATCAATGGTCGGCGCGTTTGAAGGGAATATGTTATAAAAATGCCATCGGAGACAAGTGGCAAAAAGTAGTGAACCAATTATTGTAAAAATCAAGGTCAATGTCATAGTCACCGAACATTAATCTTAATTTCTTTTCGGTTGAGATAGGTCAGTTAATGGAATCTCAAAATATTGGAGGAATTTTATTTTTTTTCTCGGAAACTATACACACATTTTTTATTTTTTTATATGAACTTACCATTAAGGAATCTACCATCCCTTAAATTTAATAAAATAAGTTAAAACTCACCCTGTATTATTTCAAGACATATTTTTACTTCCTTATACCTAATGTAAGGAAGTATAGTAATCGTGATTTTTTTCGACTTCGAGATTTTGATGGATATATAGATTTTGAATCCTCCTGACTCCATCCTGACTATTTTCCGAATGTTATCCGTCAGTTCGTGTGTTGTGTGTGTGGATGTATGTGTATGTGTCATGTGTGTATCTGCGATAACTCAAAGATTACTAATGGGGAATTTCTAAATTTGGCATTTAAGATTTTCAACAACATTTTAGGTGGCACAATAAATTTGATGAATGTGGTACCACCAGAAGAGACATCATAAACGAAAAAAGAAAAAAGATACAATTGTGGGAAAAAAAATTATTGCATTTCTGTACGAATCTCGAAGAACATAACTTATGGAAAAAAATCTGTCCGTATGTCTGTAGTATCGCAATAGCAGCCACAGTTTTTGAGATAAAACTTTCAAATTTGATACACATATTATAAAGGCCAAAGACAATGATAAAATCGATGATGAAGAAAATTGGCCAGCTGAAAGTTGGTCCACGGGACCCAAACATTTTTGTATTCGATTTTCCAAAAAAATATATTCTTGATGAAAGATTATAAATCATATCTACTATATCAATCGATAAAATATATTTTCCAAGTATTTAAATAAAGCTGATGTAAACTAAAATGTTGTACACTTTGGCTCCATAAAATGGGGTTAGGATAAATTTGGCAGTTTAACTTTTGAAATGTCTAATTTAGTTACAAAAATGTCAATGTCAATAAGGAGAAATTATTAAAATATATGACATGAATTATTATTGACAGTATCGAAGGACGCTGACAATTATTTAAGACTTTTAATGAAACATTTCAAGGTACGCTATTAAAATTTAATTGAGGTAAGTGAAGAATTAAATAAAATGATTTTTATATCAGGATGAAATATACTGGTATAAAAAAGTTATGTGCTGGCCACATCAGATATTTTAAGTCATTTTACCATATTTTACTTACATTTCTATCTCTTATATTTTTACTAGAGAGTAATATGAAATCTGGAACACTCTCTCCTAAGCCTCCACAGTCTGTGATCCAGTTTAATTCAAGATATGTATCTTGTAGAGATGATACTGTTAAGTGTACTTTTCCGCAATCTGAATCTGAAAAAAATATGAATCTGTTAGTGATCCTACAAATTTAGAAAATGCGTGAATTTAGTCGCTAAAATAGGTGTTACTCAAAAATAAATATATACAAAGGTAAAAAGTAATTTTGTCCACTGCAGAATCTAATTAAAAATTAAATTACCATTCATATGATATGACAAACTGTTATATAGCTTAATGTCTAAAAGCTACAATACATTGTTTTTTAGCTAACTGCCATATTTTCGCAATAATAGGGCTACATCGAGTTTGAATTAATAGATACATAGGTAACTGTTCTTTAAAAAATACACATTTTCATATTTTATTCAACTTTACAATATTTACATTACCATTTCAAGGATACGTAGTAATCATTTTTGTTAATTACATATTTTTGTACTGTTTATAAAAATACACATTATTTTAATTTTTCCAAAATAGACGAAAAAATTTAGTTATGTTCAACTGTAATGAATAAAATAAAACGTTTAAGAATTATTGTTAGGAAAAAAAGACGAAATTGATTAAATTAAATTAAAATATAGCAGATATGTGGTTATAATTAGTATACTCTGAACAATGTATATCCACTCTGAAATTCAATCATTTCTCGACATAAAACAGGAAAATTTGTCATTTTTAGTAACAAGGTATTTAGTATTTGATAAGGTTGCAAAACATAATCTGTATACAGGGTGAACGCCAACTTATCTGTGTAATTTTAGGAGTGGGTTCCTGTTGATATTAGTAACACGAATTGTGAAAAAAAAAAAATTAAAAAGAAAGTTGAAAAACTGACCTACCTTAACTAAAATACTGTTAAACTTTTGTGGACCGCTGCATTGCTCATCTGACCCATTTATGACGCAAACAACATGATTTGTTTATCTAAGTTCGTTGTAAATTGCAAAAAATACAGTTTTTTAGTTCCAATGATAAATCATTAAAAAAAAAACTACACAAAAAGCGTGTAAGCGGGTATTCGGTGGGCTTTGATATTCGACCACGTACGAATGTGGAAACAGAGGCGTATTCAGGACTCACGTTTTACAATAGCAAGTGTTTTCATTATCAATTTACAAAACTTATTTTAATTTAATTAGTTTCATAATTTAACACAATTTTTTTAATTTATTAGGTAGTCACAAGAGTAGCCATATTACCATAAGTGTTCTGTAACGAAATTTTGTTCAAATTGCGTTACATTATTTAGTTTATTAATACTACTACCATGAGAAATACTATCTATCTGTAATTATCTCATTTTTTGTTATTAATTACCAGTTTTTTAATATTTCTAATGATTCCGTGACCCTCGAGTGAACTGAGTGTACACTCTTTTACTCTGTCGTGAACCTACCCTCAGCGCGTAGAATAGACTTTAGTTAACCAACGCGGACAAGCGACCGAGAGTGGGGATTTGCCAAGGGTTCGATCGAACGGAAATCAATTATTGGGAAGTCATTGTCACGGTGGGATCAGGTGGGATTCACGAGTAATTGCAGAACTGTTATCTTATTTTTTCTCTGTAATCTTATAATAATTTGCCTATTTTTGATTAGATTTGATCTTTTGTTAAGGTTGTAGTAGCTTATGTAGATATATTTCGGTACATGTGGTAATTGAGGTTCCCTCTCAACTTAAATTTGTACAGAATTTTTTACTAGTGTACGTCTGTTTTTTAGTGAAGTGTTCCTCGTGCAAGGACAAGAGTACAGAAAGTTGTAAGGATTTACGAGGCAATTACTGGAGTTGAATCTGTTGGACGTGTTGCACGTGGCCCTGACAAATTTAAACCAGAGGGCTGGATCTGCTGTGATTTTACCACGTAAGTGAACTTATTTTTTTTTGTGTAATTTGATGCAATTCACTTATCTGGGTACACAGTGGATTCACTTCATCAGCTGGTATCCCTTGGAACGAAGGCTGGTATCACGAATACCAGTTGTTTCAATTAAGAAACAAGTTTGGTATTATGTTTTGCACCGATTATTAGTTGTTATAATTGTGTCATGTTGCAGTAAACTTTTACTGAGCATTAGAGCTACATACTCGTACTACAAGCTATACAATTTTTTCCTGTACTGAATATACTGGGTGTTCCTAGTAGTAAGATTAGTTTAAAGTAGATTTTACCTATGGCAAATTATTCAAGTTTTTGCTTTTCTCTATGCAACTCGGTTAGTTGCATGGTTCTGATTTTGCTTACTAAGCTTAGTTAATTTTTGCCTCGTCAGAAGAGTTTATTTAATCACGAAACGACCCTGATAATCACTAATTATCGAAAGCTGAAGTTTTCCAGCTTTAAGTTGTCTAGCATTCAGCTTACAGCTTATTTACCTTGATTACTAGTTACAACTATTTGTCACAAAGTTCAATTTCTATATTAGTCATACAATTTTTCTCGTTTATTTTTTAATAGTTACATACTTCATTTTTTTATCTAGCAGTGCTAGACTGTTTTTGGTAAATTTTACAACAATTTTGGAAATTCAGTTTCAATATTAATTTTTAATAACAATTTGTTTTTGTTGGTTAATTTACTTAATCAGATTATTAATCTTGAGTGATTAACTTAAGGAAATTAGGCTTTTTTTGAGAGTATTAAATTCTGTTTATATTTGTTTTGTGGGCCAATTTAAATTAACTTCTGTAATTTTTAGAAACCTTTAATTTTTTTCTTCGCTTTGCAATAGCTTCACTATTGTAGTAAATCATTAACAATTATTATATTTTTGACTCGGAACGTTTTGTCACATTTTGCAAAGATCTTAAAATTGTACGTTATTTCACTTATTAATTACACATGTAAATTTCCGACACTGGTCTCACATTTATTCCCCTTTTTTATATATGTAAATATCCTGAATCAATCATCTGTACTGAAGATCAAGGGATATGCTGCAGTTTGTTGGGATTAGATACACCTGATGGTCGCTGAAAGTATTGTTGGGACTCGCTATTCCTAGTGGCTTTTGGAAATAAATAAGCATTAGGAGAGTGTAACATCGTCTGGGTTTGAGAAACCCTCAATAAGACCTTAAACATAGAGGCAGAACCGAATCTCCTCGAGTACTCGAAGGTCCATCTTCCCAGGATAACATGTTTTTTGTAATAATATAAAATCATTTTTAATATTGTAATATATTTACTTATTTTTTAACAGGAAAAAAATTTTCATAAATTCACTTTAGGTCGGCTCTGTTAATGGACGGCATTCATTATTACGTCGGCATCGTTTGTGCGATAGCCGACATTCATTTACTTCGAGATCAACGGTCGGTCGTCGCGTTTGAGGGGATTATGTTAAAAAAATGCTATCGGATACAAGTGGCTAAAAGTGGTGAACCAATTATTGTAAAAAACAAGGTCAATGTCGTAGTCACCGAACCTATCTTAATTTCTTTTCGGATGAGATAGGTCAGTTAATAGGATCTCAAAATGTTGGAGTAATTTTATTAATTTTTTTTCTCGGAAACTATAGCACACATTTTTTATTTTTTTTATATGAACTTACCATTAAGGGATCTACCATCCTTTAAATTTAATAAAATAAATTAGAACTCACCATGTATAAATGTATTGACATATTAATTTTCAGTCACGATTCATTTCTTAAATTCCCGAAGAAAAACTTTTATGAAAATTTGTAAGAAACGCTGCTTTAGTATACAAAATTGTTTCTATTTATTTGTTACTACTAACAACAATATAAATTTACTCAATGAATTTTAATAAACGCATTCATATTTAGATAAGTTAGAATTAAACGAGTTATCTGCGAACAGATAATTATCCTTATGCGAAATAGTTATCCTATAAATAAACCATTAAATATAGTAATTAGATGTTTCTACTCAGTGCATTTATTTATATGGCTCTTTGACCTTGAAATCTTGTTTTCCTGTAATTTCAATATCATAGCCTTCTTCTTTTGTTTTATTCTATTTACGATTCATTGCACCACCGTTAGTGGGTTAAATTTAATTAAAATGTTTGGTAAATAGCATTTATTCTATTAGACGTTTTGCAGAATTTGTGAAAAATCTAATTCAGTAGAAAAGACGTTATGGCCGTCTGTTTTAACATCATTATTACGAGTGATGTTGTTATTCCATGGTCGTTTGCGTTCGTTTTAGATTTGTCCAGCAGAAAATCACAAACGGTTTAATGAATTTTCTGAATGGGCATGTCTAAACATCAACTAGTCGGGAATTAGTTGGCAACTTATACTGCTGGAACCAAATTTTTGCTTCTTCTGCATTTTCGCACTTTCTCAGTTCTCCGCATGACATTTGATTGAAACTTATAAATAACATGACCTATAGCTCTGTTTTTACAACATTTTGAATCATTTGTGTTTAAATTACCCAAAACAATAGTTTTAGAAGACAGAGCGATTTATTTCTATCTTTATGCAAATTAGAGAATGCCATCATATAATGTTAGGTTATTCACAAATAAGTTTATAATTTAAATAATTTTAAACGACACTTTACATTTGAATTGCGCATTACCAGGCTAAAATCCGGGGAGAAACCGTGAATTCTTCAAACCGTTTGACATTGATTAAAAACTAATCAGTTGACTTGCCGCAACACTGAACTAAACTCTATTCCCTTAAACTTTGCAGTATTGGGTGGACTTAAGTAAGTGAAATGTCTAACTATGACCGATGTTATGAAAATGAACCGCTATAGGAACTTTGCACTTGTGTACATCTGCCTGCCATCTGCACCAAGACCAATTTGTTGTCTATCCTGGCTAACGCTGTAAAGTTTAAGTAAACAGAGTATAGTAGTCATAATCCCCGATTATGGTCTCCTGGAACGCCAGTATCGTTTTTCACATGTCAAGAACAGTTTGAAACCGTTTCTGACTACTGCTGGAACAAACCTATTGATATTTCTATAATAATATGTCGTAACAAATAAATTTATAGTAGCGCAAATTTAATTAAAGAGACATAATTTTGACTATTCTTAATCTATTTTTTATTGTTTCATAAATAACATGAAAATATCAGATTGATACCATTAGTTTTTAATTTTATTTAGGTGTGAAATTCTCTTACCGAATGGCCTACGTGCTTTAATTATTATCCGAAATTTTTTTCTCTGTGTCGAATGTTGTATGAAAATTGAAGACCTTTAAATAATTTTCGGATCTAATTCTAGCACTAAGGAGATTACTAGTCAGAACTGAATGTGGTTTGGATTCTACATTAATCCCCTAGAACCTGGTCTTTCTATACCAATATATAACCTACATTTAAAGGTTTACATTTCACCATTGTATTATAATGTAATGCTACTTTTTAACAAAAGCCATGGTACAGCACCATCAGACAGTTAATAACTGACCTTGTAAGAAATAATATATCTTATGTAATTCTTTGTATACAATAGATCAACGTATTTGTCTTGATATAATTTGTGTGTGTAGATTACTAAATATGGGTAATATAACCCATATTATTATGTATTTATGTATTTGTACCTTCTGTTTTATATACTGATATATAAATACCATTATATTTATTGCTAAAAATATATCAATGCAGATTTCTAAATACGTTTTAGCCTAGATGCCTATATTCTTATATCTTATATATTTCTATGTCTATTCAATCTTATACATGTAGTTTATTTATATTTATTTGTTTGGCTTTCTGACTTACCAACTATACTTAAATGTATCTGAATTGGTGAATAAATATATTATTATTATTATTATTATTTTTTTTCGGTTTCCCGATGCCGGTCAGTCCTCTTGTGGCCTCCGACGCCTCACGGGAGTCGGGCCGGCTCATCAACTACAGCCACTCCCCACGTCCCGCAGGGTCAGTGACTGTAGATACCAGAATTGTGTGCCCTAAGCAGACGGAGAGAACCCAAGGTGATGTTTTTCTCCGCAGGTGCCGAGAACTTGATGACGTACATCACCTTAGGTTGGTGGTCGATAGGACTATGTCAGGCTTGTTGGCTTGGATTAGCCTGACCGTTGCGAAGGAATAGTTCCAGTAAATCCGGCATTTCTCATTCTCGACAACGGATTCAATACTCCGCGGACGTAAGGCAGAACGGGTGTCTGGTCTATACACACGAGTGTTTTAGATGGTAGTATAGCATTCGTAACGCCACGTTGTGTCGGTGGATGTAGGCCGAAATCGCATATACGGGGCATGCAGATAGTATGTGCATGAGTGATTCCGGCGCCTGACGGCAGGTCCTGCATTTGATGCCAGGAACCTCTACACGTCACACGTGGCTGCGGTAGACCAATGTGCGGAAAACACTATCTTGGCAGGCCATAATGAATCCCTCAGTCTCCGACTTAAGCCCGCCTGACCTTAGAAAGGCGAATGTCACCCTGGTCGATAAACCCAGTGTTTCTATGTTCTTATAGAAGACACCATGCTGGCGACGTGCTGCCGAAACAGATTTTCTTGTTCGACAGCTCTAATTCGGGTTTTCAGGCGATTTGGCTTAAGTTCAATGACTGACTCCACATCAGCACCTTGTCGGCCACCTCGCCTGGTGTCGAATGCGAGACCGAGATCATCTGTTGCTCTTTTTGTTGCCTTGAACAATCCTGCTTCCACTCCCAGAGTTACATGATGTTTTACAATATGCAAGTGGAGATCTGAGCTCTTGAGAATGTTACATGCCATACTCAGTACTACTCTGTCATGCGTACACTCCAGGCTCAAGAGGCCTCGGTTCTCCGTTGACGTGCGAGGTACACACGAGGAACAGACGATCTAGGATGAATACTTCTGTGAATATTCATCATTTTGCGGGTATCTATATCTAATTGGCGCAGCTCATCTACTGTCCACTTTACTACTCCAAAGGAGTAGAGTTTAGGACCACAACGACAAGCACGTTAGTCGCATACAACTTCTTCTTTCCCGAAAGTTCGGAAGACCAAATCTTTCGGAAACGGTGTCTGTACTTGACCGCGGAGAGAATCCTTTATTTGTTTTACATCCTGGATATGTTTTTGTTGCACACCCAAATCTGTTTAGGTCCTTCCGGCATCCAGATTTCTTAGGATGCTCCCATCTGCGAGTTGAGCATCTTCAGAGAATTCCCCGCTTTGTCCTCTCTTGAGGTGGACAACTGCACATTTATCCAACCCAAACTCCATATCAACTCCCGCGTATATTCTTCGACCACCCTAAGAGCGTTTTGTAGTTCGCACTCTTCGGAGGCATAAAGTTTAAGGTCATCCATATAAAATAGATGAGTGATCTTATGCCTCCGGTTGCTGGGTGGTCCACATTGACATCCGCGGGTTTGACGTAGTCCAACAGACAACGGTAGCAGTGAGATGCAGAAGAGGAGAGGACTCATTGAGTCACCCTGGAAAACTCCTCTCCTAAATGCCACCTGCTCTGTCGTGACCGGCTGTGCACCTGATGTTATGGTTAAGCGAGTCCTCCAGAGCGGTAACAGCTGTTATACGCATCTCACTAATGGAGCTGGAACCGGAAGACATTCGAACAGGTGCACAATAGCTCGTGCGATGTATCAAATGTCTTACGGTAATCAATTCAAACCATCGATAAATTCCGCTTGTATTGCACAGAATCCTGTCTATCAGCAGGCTGACCTTGCAACCTGCCATGTCCTTCTTAGCACCGTGCTATTCGTGTACCACCTGCTGGAAGATCAGATCAACAGACCTCAGTGTCCTAGCATACAAGATACGAGTATATATTTTGCAGCAAGAGTTGCAAGTGATTGGCCTATAATTCTTCGGGTCGGAAAGATCACCCTTTTTAGAGATAAGCACAGTACGTCCTTCGACGAACCAGCCCGGAATCTGCTGCCCCTCGTTCAATCATATGTTGAAAACTCGCGCCAGATGGCGGTGAATGGAAGGAAATTTCTTCGACCACCAGTTGTTAATACCGTGCGGGCCCGAGACAGCGAAGTTCTTGGTACCAACAAGTGCTTGTTAGACTTCCTTTGTAATGATTGCCGTGCACACTTCTTCTGGCTCTTCAAGATGTCTATGGCACAGAGCCTCGAAGTGTGCAATTGCTGGAGTGTCGCTATTAGATAGATTTGCTTCCAGAAGCTTTCGATATCTTCTACAGTCGGCAGATTTTCGGCAACACGCTGTGGCTCTTGCAAGTGGCGGGAAGTGTTCGTACGAAACAAATTGTTTTGCTCCATACTTCTCACCCGCCTTTTCAACGTTTTCTTTATAGCCAAGAGCGCTAGGGTTTTAGATAGTGCTGCTTGATGATAAGCCTCACTGTCAGATTTAGAGTATGGTGTTTACGTCTTAATCCGGCTGCTATGCGCTGGATTTTGGGAGTAAAATCTCTACAGCTCATGGTGTATTCCACCACACTCTGGATCCGAGAAGCGTGTTGTCTGGCCGACTGTATTTTGCCCTCGATTATTTTTACACATTCCTTAACTTTCTCGACCCCATTTGAAGTGTTTGACCTCTCGCTGGGGACGAGTTGCTTCGCGGCGTTATAAATAGCACAGTTAATCTGCCAGATATCTGCATTTTCTGGTAGTTCCTCATGGATGACCGCATTCATTCTAACCAGGTCTTGTGGCTTTAGGATAGCCTTGGTGTTAAGGCTAACCCTCGTCCTTAAGTCTACATCGGTTAACTCTACAGGATGTTCCCCGTCAGCCTTCTTTGGTAATAATTTGTTTTTCTTGTCGCAAAACATATATTTAATGTTTAATAATTATAATCCTAATTTTTTTTTTTATTTCATAATAAAAAAATTACATAAATAATGCATAAACTACACTTATTAGAAGCTTTTACTAAAATTATTATCATCACAACATAAATAACACATGACAACGCAAACAAATCACTGTTAATAAAACAAATTCAACAACCAAAAAATATTTTTTAATACATTAACATTAGTCATCGAAAATAAGTTTCTGATTTTATTTTTCAAATAATATAATAAATGAATGTTAATGTAGAAATAACACACATGACAATTATTTTACTGTTCAGATTTAAATCATGAACTAATTTGATAATTAAACTTATTCATTATTCGCTGACAATACTTAATTACCTACTGTGGCAAATTAGTATTGAAGTCAACAAAATTTCCTGTTAATATGAATAACAAAAGAAATGTGCAGGACTGAATTAGATTTGAATACACAATGTTATATCTGTGTAATTAAGTGCACTGGGAAATACTCATTAAGTCATTGAAGTAAAACAATGAATTGAAGACACAATTCTGGTGATTATTAACATCTATTACTATATTTTTTAAATCACTTAACGAGCCACTTAACGTCGATCTTTTTCCGATACTAAGACCAATCACCAACACCAGGATATAAGCCCATCAGGGTTTTCGGTAGCATTGTACCTACCCGTAAACTGGAAATTTTGTCAAAACCTCCCCCTGTCGTGTGGGTAGGAATCTTTAACGAGCTCACGTCGCAGATACATCAAACATACATTTTTACTTTTTTATCCTTTTCGAGAGATGTCCATTCATTCGGTGTACGTCATAACTTGGTTCAATCCAGATTTGAACTGGGGGTACTCTGGGTGAAAGCACGCGCTATTGTCCTTAACAACGGAAAAAATGATACCAATAGTAGAAATAAAAATTAAATCTCTCTATATAACATTTTTTCCGAAAGTTTATTATAGTACTCACAGAACATCCACAGGATATACTTTATCACAGACATCAGCTGGGTGGCATAGTTAGCAGGAGCGCGCAATGGCATGACCAGAAATAGCTGCGGGTTCGATTCCCGCCACCATTACCGGCAATATCGGTGGCAATGGTTGTGTCTACGTTTTTCTAAGTGTAACTTCCTTCTAGACAGTTTCGGCTTTGCAATCGGGGGTTGTCTAATTTATGTGGTGTTTATTATTATTATTATTATAATTTGGGAACAAAAATCTACAAGAACCTAGTTTTCATGTTCAGTGTTAATAAAAGCAGCGGTAATACAGAATAATGAAATAAATTTGTATGAGAGGTTATTTTCAATTTAAAGGAATCGCGGGTAATTTAATTCACATTAAAATTAAGCCTTGAGAATTAAATATACGCATTATTTATAAAACACAGATTTACATATATGTAGACTACCTTCGATTTAAACTAATGGATTTATTTTATTACTCAGAGTACAGTATAACAAGCAGAACACAATAAATAACAAATAAATAATTAAACAAATTGATCTTCAATTCATTCATAAATACAAATTATTACCTGTTGTCTGGGTTTGGGCCGAACTATAACTGCACTACAGCTTTACTAAAAGTTACAGATGATATATTTTCAGCAGTAGACAATAATGATGTAACAGTATTGGTTTTGTTGGATTACTCCAAACCCTCGATTGCTTATTGATATCCATCTTAAATTATAGTGGATTTAAAAATAACTCTATAAATTTAATAAAAAAATTATCTTAATGGAGGAAACAAATTGTTAAACTTAAAGATAAATAATAATAATAATAATAAAGAATGTTTAGTGCCATATCCCCAAAAAAACAACTATGCAGCTACGGACACGTGTTTCGGAGTTATTGGGGATATGGCACTAAACATTCTTTATTCTATTTTGACCCCAATAAATCTATATTATTTTAAAGATAAATTTTCTGAATCAAAAAATATTTCTTGTGGAATCCCACAAGGATAAATTTTGGGATCATTATTTTTTACCTTGTACACAAGTGAACTAATATCTTGTATTAACTATTGCTCATCTCACCTCTATGTTGATGATACACAATTATATTTGTCATTTAAAACAGAGGAAATTAACTTGGCCAATGACAATATTAATCGTGACCTTAACGCATTAGTCTTACTGTTTGACCATAAATCCAGAAAAGTCTAAAGTTATTGTATTTGGAATAAATATAAGATTTAAATTATACTCACTACCCCTAAACCTTCCACTGCAATTTTCAAAAATCTGTTAGCTATAATGTATCTGTTATACAAGAGCAGTGGCGGCTCGTGACATTGTCCACAGAGGAGGCTTGAAATTTATACGTTTCCCCACCACCCTTGAGGTAATACAACGGCGCGTTAAATTTTTTTGTCGTGTGTTGATCGCCAGAGTATCCCCACCTTATAATTAAATTATAACTTCTAATATAAATCAAACAGTTTTGGAAAAAAAATGATAAATAAAAGTATTTTTCTACAAAAAAAAAATTGTATTCATTATCATTGCCAGAATGTAAAATTATTACTTTTAATCAAAATTAAAATAGTTTTGAAAAAGAAGTTACATACAAAATATTTTCTAAAGAATAAATAACGTAAATAAATAATTCTTCTAAAATAATAACAAACTATATTAATCTTTGATGTAAAGTCTAAATATTTTTATAAATCAGTGATAACCTGCGATTTTCAGAACTAGCTAAATGGTTGATTACTTCTTCAAAAAATGATAATAAATAATTTTTCTTCACCTCTGACAAAAAACGTTTTTCTATTAAAATAAGAGATATATTTGACAGGCGGTCTTCAGCTATTGTGTTTCTAGTAAATGTTTTTATGCGTTTGAGTGCTGAAAACGATCGTTCTACAGAAGCTGAGGTTACCGGAATTGTTGAAACTAAATATAAAAGTTTGTATAGGTCGGAGACACAGCTTCTTAAATTATTATACATGAAAGTAAGCATTTCTTGAGGCGATTTTAAATTTGCTAAAAAGTTGCTGGTTAGAATACCACACGCATACCGAAATACGGTTAAAAAAGGGATACTGGTTGATTAATTTGTCCATTAGATTGTTAAGAAATGATTTAAAAAACATAAAATTATTAGGATTTCTAAATCGAAACTGCAAAATATTTAAATCGGAAAATCTAATTTCAATTTGAACTGTAATGGTGTCCAAAATTTCTGTAAAAATTTGTTTGTAATGTATGTCTGTTCTGTCAAAGTTATATGTTGTCTTTCTTTTTTTTTAACTGTGGCTCATCATCTAATTATTCATTATTTTCTAAAAAAACATATAAAGTATTGAAATGTATTTCGTTATTGCGAAATTCATTTAATTTAGATAAAAGTGAATTAAATCTATTTTTTAGAATATGTGATATCAGTTAATTTATTCTGTAAAATTTGGAAAGCAACATCAGTTTGCTCAAAAATCATTTTAAAAACCTTTAGAAAAAATATGAAGTTTTCATCCAACAATAACGATTTTAATCCGTAAGCTGCTCTTAAATTCTTCACTTTCCAAAATAAAATTAAAAACGTCAATAAATTTTTTCCGGTATGTGTCAACGGTGAAAACAACTCTAGACGAAAAAGTGGGAACATTACTCGGAATTCTATGTCTCATAATTATATTTAAAATATTAGATCTTTTTACTAGATTTTGAAAATAATGACGAAAAACCAGAAATATTTCAAAAAAATATTATAACTTCTTTAATTCCATTGCAGGCTTTACTCAAAACCAAATTTAATTTGTGTGCGTAACAGTGAGTGAAGTAAGCTTGAGGAGCAATATCTTTTATTTTTAGTTTGGAGTCCATTAAGATGTCCTGACATAACCGCAGCGCCGTCATAGTTTTGTGCAACTAATTTATTTTCAAATCAAAATTACCAAATTCGTCGATTAATAATTTAAATAAACTGTCCGCGTTTCTTTCACTACTCACATAAAAAACAACAAACCTTTCAACAACTTCACCGTGCATTACATATCTAAAAATTACGGAAAGTTGAGATTTACAAGTCGTTTTGCCATCAATTTTCCACGAGAAAAATTCGCAATTATGTAGTACTTCATAAATTTTGCCTTTAATAATGAAGATCAATTATGTTATTTTGATTGATTTAAACGTCCAGGAAAAAACAGTGGCGTTATTCAAAAAGTTTTCTAATTTTGGATCATACGTTTTTAAAAAATCTATTAACTCCTTGAAATTTCCTTTATTATACGAATCGCGTTTTTCGTCATGTCCTTGAAAAGAAATTTCTTGAGAAGATAAATATATAACGGCACCAGTTAAACTCTTTAATATTATTATTATCTCTTTATATTATTATTATATTTTGATTAAAATTTTCTATTTCACTTTTATGCGCAGAATCCGAGAAATTTACAATATTTTGTTTACCCAACATTTCTAATTTAATGTAAGATGAAATATTCTCCTGAGATTTTTCATGCCTTTCTAAACCACGCGAAAAATTTTGCAAATTATTAAACCCGGCCCTTCCCCAAATTGAGGATTTATCATTAGTAAATAACAAACATTTCCAATAATTTAATTTGTATCTAACTATTGAAGCCGTTGGCCACTCGATTTTTTGATAATTGCTATCACTAAACCCTCTGTTTTGTTTACCACTTGTGAAAACTAATGACGGCATTGAAGGTGTAGGTCTCACCATTTTTTTAATTCTTACCTTTTGATCATAACTTAAGAGAACTAAATTCATTTAACAACAAATAATCCACTATGTCTGGACAACAAGACATGTCGCTGGGAATATTTTCACCTAGAGCACTCATTTTTCAACCATCTGTTAAATATTTTATGTATGTTTATGTTCTCCCACGAAACCACAAATTGCCACTGTCCTTGTTCTATAAACTGTTCATACTCTTCTGAGAAAGGGGATCAACACTCAACCGAAGTGTACATGCGCTAGAAAGAGATAGGGTGTTAGAGCCTAACTGCCCTAACTGACAAATCCAGAATGTTTGCTCAGATACCCGTCAAAAATTCAAGGTTACGAACAATGTATTGAAATGGGGGTTGGCTGGCCGCTAGCCTCAGTTCATCCAGGCAAGCACGAAATGTGATAAGAGACCGGGAAATATGCATACATGGAGTCGACTATCCGGATTACAATGTTACATGTTTGTGGAAAAGAAATGCAAAAATTTTTTTTACTGAAAATTAATTAATGAATTATAAACAACATTGAGAATTGAGATATACCTAAGTAGAAATTTCTACTTGTGAAGTTTGAAGATATTCTGCGTCTCCCAAAATTGTAGAGGAGGCTCAGCCTCCACCGCCTCCTCTTACCAGCCGCCACTGAACAAGAGGGATATTTGGTAAGACAATCTCCAAAACCATAAGGATTTTTCCATTTAAGATTACATTGCATGACAATTATTTATTGGTTTGACAGTTAAATAAACAAAGGTATACATAGTGACTGATAACTGCATCCCTCTGGTGGTCAGTGCTACTACACGTCAGATACCACTGTCGTCTTGGTGACTGATACCGATCTACAAAGCAGGTACCAAGAGCTGTGACCTCTAACCCTGGTGGGCCAAACTATATAATGAATAATATTTACAGGAAACAACTCCTCAGCGGACAAAAGCCCAGAGCTGCGTTGAATTAAACATGCAAGTCTTGAGTAGTTGTTTTCTGTAAGTCTTATTCACTATATGGTTTAGCCCACCAGGGTTAGAGGTCGCAGCTCCTGGTACCTATTTTGCAGGTCGCTATCAGTCACTAAGACATCAGTGATGTCTGACGAGTATTAGCACTGACCACTAGAGGGATACATTTATCACTCACTATGTCTGTCTTGCTTAATCTGCTTTAGGCTGTCCTGGTATGCTATTATTATTTGTCTTTTCCATTACTTATGGCATACTGACGAGAACGTAACAAGGTCGAAACCGGTCTATGCCTAGTGAGGAATTGACAAATGCTCTTAGCTACCAAACAAGGGTTGCAGGTTTAATTCAACGCAGGTCGGGGTTTTTGTCCGCTGAGTAGTTGTTTCCTGTATATTATTCAGTTAACAAAGATATGTTAACTGACTGTTCTTATCCAAATAGATATTACTGTTTTTTTCTGCTTTACAGGTTTTACGAGAAATTTCTTTTGAAAAACATACTTAACAAGTGGAATACTATTTCTCACACTTAACCCAAATTGAAAGTCACGCGATCCCATGGCTCCTTAGTTGAAAAAATGTCCTATGGAAGAAACTCGATGTCTAAGAACAGCAGCAAATCAAATTAGAATCGATATTAAGAAAGTGGAAATTACCGATCATGCGAACCAATGTACAACAGTATCACATCTTGTAAAATCTGGCGTGCAAGGTACAAGGGCTAGTACTAATAAAAATGACTGGTCATTCAAGCACAAATTCGAAAATTTGAAAACCAATATTTACAGCTTGTTTTTGTACCTCACAATAAAATTGTTCAAGATTTGAGAAATGTGTTAAGTCATTTCACGATTGTTCAAACATTCAGTATCAGTTATAATAACATAATTTAATTTCACCTAATAAATTTTTCAATTCAAATTAAAAAAAAAAAAACAATTCAGAACTAAATTACAAGAATAATTTTCATTAAAAATTAATAAAACATATCTCAATCATTTATTTGTCACATCGGATCGCATGGTTAGATGCTACCAAGCGATTGTAGAGCGTTTACGATAAATAATCGAAGTTAAACACAAATGATGACACTTGTTTAGCAAGTATGTCATCAACATTTCTTATAAATCTTGATTTTTAATTTTTGGTAGATAGACGTCAATAATGAGTACATATAGAAGCAATTTCTGCTGAGCAATCAATGAGAAAATTAATATAGTGTTTTCGTAAAATCTGTAGAGTAAAAAAAATGTTTGGGTATTTATCAAAGTGGAAGAGCATTTATTTAAATACAGGGGGCTATTTAAATACAGGGGGGAAAACACTATATGAGATACTTTACGATGAATATGACGATGTTCCAGATGGGTCAGTAAATTCGTAAAGTTAAGTCAGCTACCAACTATTCGCATTGCACAATTTCTTTAAAGGGCTCAATTATTTAGGAAACCCTTGCCCAATCTTACAATTTCAGTACGGATTAACGCATCCTCCTAAGGTTTAAACATACAAAGGTCAAACATTTTATGTACCTGAAAAGTTAGAGGGCTTTTTAAACATGTAGTTATCTTGACAGAGTGCGAATATGTTTTATTTTTCGGTTCGAATCAATTGGTATACTTGTTCCATGTCTTTATGATTATTATTTGGTGAGTTACTGTTGATGGTTATATAATGTGTCAGCCAAGATACAGAGACAATTTTCAAGAAATCTGCAAACTGTCTCTGGGGTGATGAAACTACATATACTCATGACAGTATCCTAAATACTCACAATCTATACCCGTTTATTTATTATCAGGGCCAATTACCAACGTCAGGAGACGAGCTAACCCCAATTTGAAAATTTTGCCGAAACTCTCCTCTGTCGAACGGTAGAGATTTTTTACTTACCGAACATCTAATAGACAAAGGACCTGCTGCTTTACATCCCCTCCGAAGGATGGAATATCATCTACACAACCATCGCCTAAGATTGCATAGCTTCTACGTATTCTGATATACAAGCCGCTAGAAAACGGGACGAGTTTCACTTGAGTGACCATTAAATTACTAAAAGCGACTACTGTTGCTTAACTTTTCGTTATGAGTATATTAAGTCGGATATACGCTCGCCCCTGACGATGTAATTGATTCACATGCTATGCCTACTCGCTTTACTTCTGCATTTTTTGAGAAATCATTTTCTACAAGTACTCAGGATACTGCATCAGTCAAAATACTAAATCTATAATACCAACGTGACAGAGCGTCAGCACATATTGATGAGGAAGGCATTAATTTTTTACACAAGAATTTTCCTGATCGATGGATTGGAAGATGTGGGTCAATTTCTTGGCCTCCTTAAGTACCTGATCCCAATTCATTTGACGTTCTCTTGTGGGGATATATTAAAGAGTAGGATTAATGAACATGAAGAAATAGTTCCTCACATTCAAGAAGCTGAGACTTTGATAAATGCACATACATTGCAATATGTTCGTCCGTCACCACGCAAATATTTGTTTAAATTTTTTAATTAATACTTAATAAATACTTAATTTTTCAACTCAACAGCAGTATTGTTAATAATTCAACCAATATCTTGGTAACGAAGGTTATTCGGACATATCTATTTATTTTTACTTGTTAATTTGATCCCTAAGAGGATGAGCCTTATTTTTTAGACACCCTGTATTTATTATCACTATTTTTAGTATTTCCTTCTCTTCATTTCTATTACGTAACAATATTTTTCTAGTGATAGAATAGGATTTAAATGAGATTTAGTTATTATCCGTTTAATAAAATAAAATTTCCTGTTCTCAACATATTCTTTATAGACAACAGATTTTCACAAAAAATTACTTACTAATGAAGGGGGCCATATCATTACGTGAAAAGGTATATATTTTCAACCAGAATTAAATGTCCAAACTGTTAGTTATGAAAGAAAAAGTAACCCAACACTGGAAACTAGACAATGCAATTTAGAAGTTCTCAATATTTATATTGTTTAAAAATGACATTTTGAACGACAAAAAAAATATATCTTGTACAATTTCAGTGATCTAAATTTACTTGCTAATTCGACGATTAATTACTCTCTATATTTAGTAGCTAAAATTAATTAAAAAGAAATATAACCTGGATTTATGTTCATGTTTTACGTATATTCTGAAGCAAACAAAATAGTGAAATAGATTTATGATGCAAGGTTGAAAAATGTAGTTTTTCGTACGATTGCGGAAAATTACCAACGTATGAGTACGAAAAAATATTTTCGTCCGTGTGTCATACACTATTTTTTATTCGACTGTAAGAAGAAAATAATATTTTTTTATTTCTTATAATTATTTTAAGTGACCAATCTGACCGTAATAGACCTTACGTTACTTTGGCAGAATCTAATACAAATATTATGACAGTTTGTTTCGTTTGTTTGTTATCCATTATTTTGTTTGCCGCCCGAAAACATCAGTTTTCAATACAACAATTGGATAAAAATAATCTTAGTTGTCATTTGTTAATGTGTAGTTGAAAATGTTTGCAAATATCAACAAATTTCGACATTTCACGGAAATAACTGATAAGCTCGAGCCATCATCTTGGGAAAATGGTGCACCTATTCATCGCTAACCAATGGCGATATCGAAATTATGTATCACAATTATCCACAAAAGAAGCTACATATCTTTGGGGCTGGAAAGAATGAACAACTTCTTCATTCCTGTACCAGTACTCCAGTCCCTTGATCCAGACTCTTTGCAAACATTGATCATCTGTAATTGCAAACAGGGTGGCATTTCATCCTGTGGATGCAAAAAGCAGGAATCAAATGAGGGGTAATATGTGTATATTGTCATGGAATCTCTTGCCTGAATGTGATTATTGAAATTGAAGAAGACAATTCATTGGACAGAGATCTTGATGAGAAAGAACAATGACTCACCTGCTGATGAGAATATGCCATCAGATGCTTCGTCAAGCGGGAGTCATGAATTGTAAATAGTAAGAGTAACCAAACTTACATAATTTGAGTGAACAATACAATCTTTTTATATCCTTTATAATTTTATATTTAGAAATTTTCTGAGCAAGAAATATAGCTTTAAGAGAAAGAGCCGTAGAAACATCTACCAAACCACCCCTCCGTCATGCCTAATACAATGCGAGACAAATACCTGAGCCATTTTACCCAGATTTGAACTCAGGTGGAAAGTTGGACAGATTTTTATTTTTATTCATGTTCATTCTGTATAGATTTTATTGAGTTACTTATAATATTTTTCTACTCCCTACATAGAAAATACTATTTTGCTTCCTCATTTCAGGGAGGAAAGTAGTACTTTTCCTCCCTTGGGAGGAAAATACTTTGCTTCCCTAGGGAGGAAAATACTTTGGCTCCCTCTGGAAGCAAACAAGTAAAAACTTCAAATAGCTGTAATAGTAGTGTATAGACTTCTTTTATTGGCTTTCTTGGCTTTATATTCAGCAGATTTCCTTTTTAAAAAAGCTACTAATTTAGGAAACTTAATGTCGATATTTTCTTTAATTTGAAGTGTAGATCGCAACATGCTGTATTTGCTCCATAATGTTGAAGGCTTAAAATCGGCGCATTTTTTGGAAAAGTAAAATAGGACCACTTCTTCACATATTTTTCTTATTTGCCTAGTCTCCATCTAACAATTAAATAGCTGGTACTCTTATTCATATTTTTCACCAGACTTTAACGGTACTAGATTTAACGAAACCACGTTTGCTTCTTCCAGAATATCTTGAGGAACTTCATCTTCACATTCGGAATACATTATTATAAACTTTTTTGGAAGTTTGTTTATTTTGAAAACAAGAAGCAACCTTAGCAACGTTCCATGTACTTTGATTTTTAACAATATTTACTTATCTAAATACCTATTATGACATTTTGACATATTTGGTTTTTTGATTGTCATGCATAAGAAAATACAATAAAATATATGTAAAACCAATGTAAAACACTGTAAATGGTCGTAGAAAAAATCATATGTATTACACAGGAACAAAGTGCCATTTCCTCCCTTGGATATTGATCAAACTATCCGCGGGAGGAAATTATGCACTTTTCTCCCTTGTCATACAAATAGCTATTAATAATGATGATAGATGTGGAAAAATGTATATAACTATTTTTGTAGAGAATTTTATAAGCTTTATTTTTTATATGAAACATAATTCTGATATCGCTAATGGTTACCGAAATATAAGCAAAAAAACTTAATCAGTTCTCCATTTTTTCAAGATGGTGGCTCGAAGGCAACATATTGAGCTCAGGAATATTTTTGCCAAGTTGCAAAAACTTTATCAGTTATTTCTCTATTTCCCTATTTTACTGAATTATAAATAAAAAATATCAAATTGATTGCTAAAATTGTTGAGGGGAAACTAACAAAAAAGTAAATATACTCTTATAATAATAAAAAAAAGACGGAAAATAACACTCAAACACAGAATACACGTGTTACCTACCTCCATAGCAGTAAATGATGTTTACATGTAATAATACAAAGAAGGCACTAACAATAAATAATTTAAACATGTCGCTCTAAGTTTTTACTATTACTCTAAACTAGTTATCTATAACTATAACAGTTCATATTTATTGTTTTTTATCAGCACATCATTTATGTAATAACACAAAATATTTATAAATACCGAAATATAAATAACACTATATTCGTACGTGCGCACTGAGGACTAAATTGGTACTGAATTAATAACATTTATACATAGTGGATAAAATACGTCACAATTATTTGCCTACTATTTATATTTATATTTACCATTCACTGCTTCATGTGTCTATGAAGGTATAAAGAATTACGATAGTTTTGTTGCTATTTTGTTCTTATAGAAAGTACTGGTACCTGCCGGCACTTAATCCAAAGAATAGTTCCTGGGGAATTTATGTACATCAATTAATTATCTATTTGGTATGTAGTTAAATTTTAACATATAACTCGTATTTAGCTTTTTAGACATTATATAAACATCCTTAGTGTCAAAAATCAGTTAATGTAATAAGTTATCCATAAACATGAAACTTTCTTATTAAAAAAAATAGATGCATTGTTGGTATCATGAGAAATGACGTACAGTGCATTGCAGGGAAATAAGGATTATAAAAAAACCTCATAAAATTACCGACAAAGATGCCGCTGGTCGTTGGACAATGAATCATACACGAGTAATTTTTCTGTGACGCTTTATTTACATTAAAAGTTAAGTGATGTAAGATGCTATTTTTTTAACACGCTTTTATTAGCTTCACTTGTATGTTTGTTTGTTTGTTTGTTTGTTTGTAACCGACTCTTTGGACTCGATTTTGACCCACTTTAAACGGACAGATTTAATTGAAACTTTGTACACTTACGAAGAACCGGTAACAATACAATAATTTGATAAGTTTATATCATTATCCTGATCAGGATCGCCAGTCCTTTCCTCACGTATCCTCTGCGTGAGAGCAAGAGGCTTAACATTGTAAGTATATTCCGTGATTCTCAGTTCGGTCGTTGGCCGAGCGGGCAAGTCTTAGTCGACGCGAAACGACGGATTCTACCTTTTCCGTATTTACTTTTAACCCACCCCTAATCGTAACTTTCCTCGATGACCGCCCTTTCCGCCTCTTCACCCCATTTTTACCGACATTCTAAATTTCAATTCTTTTAAGCAGGTTTTTTCTGTAGCTTTTTCCTGCATGACCAGACTATAACGACATCTGTATTATTTAACATTGCTTTTAATTATTGCTATGCCTCGTACAAAGTTTTAATTTGTTTTTACGTTGTTCTAGGAAAACGTCCTACCACCGCCAGCAACTAAAAGGACACGCCCTAGCCGTTTCGGGCCCGAACACCTGGCCAGCCATCTAGGTCCCCTTCATAAGAAGGAATATTATTTTGCTGCTCGTCGCTCGGAATTTATTCCGGGCGAGTATTGTAAAGCCGATCGGCTAACCAACACCCTGTGTTGTATTTGTGAATGTTTATTTATTTATTTATTTATTGTACGACACCTGGTGTGGTGCCCTAATTAAGTTTTTACACAATGTATTTTAATATTCAATAATTGCTTTAAATTGGAATTGGAATTGGAAACGACGGACTCCTCGGGCGTGAGTTCAAATCCCATGGCTGAAATAAAAAAATATTTTTTTTTTCAGAAATATCTGTTGGATCGTAATATGTTATAATATCAGCATCAATAAGCAATATAAATATAGTTTAAAAAACTACAAAACACATCAAACTAAAAAAGTGAAAAATAAATATAGTTTAAAAAACTAAAATACACGCTTTTAAAGCACATCAAACTAAAAAGTGAAAAATAATTATTAATATAAACTGAAAACAATAATGAACAAAAAAATACTAGTATTATTCGTTCATTATTGTTTTCAGTTTATATTAATAACTATTTTTCACTTTTTAGTTTGATGTGCTTTAAAAGCGTGTTTTTTAGTTTTTTTTAAACTATATTTATTATTTTGTTAAATACTGGGTCTTGAACTAAGGATGAGGGTTGTCAAAAGAAAAACAATTTAATGGGAAAAGTTTTTTGGATTTAGTTATGACGAATAAAGAATTTTTGACAAGTATTATTATGAGTTGGAGTTTAGTGGCGCCGACAATTTGTGACATTCTTGCCAATAGGAGTCACCTTAAAAATGATAATATTAATTTGAAACATTTTTATGACAAATAAATAAGCGTAAAAGTATTGCACATCGCAAAAAAGATACTTCAGATTTAATTTCACAAAAAAAATTGTCAAACTATGAAAACGTAGAAGCGCCACAACAATAAAAAACTTAAAATTTCGACTTATAGAATTCTGAGATAAAAGTCAAAATTATGATTTATAAGTCAGAATTCTTACTTCTATCTCAGAATTCTCACTTTTAACGCAACATTTTTAGTTCTATCTCAGAATTCTGACATCTCATAATTCTGAATTTTATATCAGATTTCTGACATTTATTTCAGAATTATTACTTTTATCTCAGAATTCTGACTTTCTCAGCTAATTCAGAATTCTGAGATAAAAGCCAAAATTTTAACAGAAATGAATGGTAATACTAGCATTTGCATAGCGTTATCTATCGATATGTGATCGTGCTTAAATAGTGTAAGTTTAAAGGATCATAATCTAAAATTATTGAGGGTTTTAGAGAATGTTAATTATTTAAAAAAATGAAAGATTCATTCCCTTACTAAAACTATTACTCCGCGATTGGTAGATTAAATTGAATATAATCGTTTGGAAGGATTATTGTGTCCAAGTAGAGGTACATAATGTTCTACAAAAAATACAAAAAACCATACTGGGTGTTCTAAAAAATATATTTATTTTTGAAAATATCAATTGACAATAACTCGTTTTTTTTTAAGGTAACACCCTGTTCATTTTTACACCAACTTGAAGATAATTTCATAAGTTTTCATAATAATATTACATTGTTGGGTCTAAATTTAATATTTATTTTGAACTTACGATGTTTTATTATCTTTATGCTCATTTTCATCAAAAGTGTGCTTACAATGAAATTATTAATTTTTACTGCTGCCTTGTGTATATCATTTAAGGTTTATAAATAGCAACAACTACGGTTTATCTGTCATAGTTTTAAAATTTAATACATAAATTAATATAAGGGAAGAGCTGGACATAAAGAAGAAAATTTAATTTAATAAATGCTGAACATACTAACCCTATTTAAGATACCTGCAGAATGCAAATGCTTTATTAATTATAGTTTTCATATTTTTTATAGCAATTGGTGAAGATTTAACTAATATTAACTAACATTATCGACTGAATCAAATTCCTAACATGATGATTTTCTGCTATGGAGTTTAATGCAAGAAATTAATTTTTCATTATATGCATTCTTAATACTTCCTAGTCACAAAAAACAATCCGTGTTTCCTCAATAATTTTTTTCACACTGTTAAATTCTTTTACCTTTCAGGCAGAATTCTGATATTATTCTGAGTTATGTCATAATTCTGCGATAGAAGTAAGAATTCTGACTTACAAGACAGAATTTTGAGACAAAATTTATAATTCTGAGTTATGTAATAATTATGAGTTATAAGTCAGAATCCTGAATTATGTCAGAATTCTGAGATAGAAGTCAGAATTGAGTTAAAAGTTAGAATTCTGAGATAAATGTGGAGATTCTGGGACAGAAGTCAGAATTCTGCCATAACTTGGAGTTCTGACTTAGAAGTTGAAATTAAATTTTTTTTAAATTTTGTTATTATTGTGACCCTTCTACACCCTCATATTAAACAGTATAATTCTACCATAAAATATACATAAATTCGTCGATTATACCTTTATTATCACAAAATATATTGTAATAAAGCAACCGAAAAATATGGTAGGTTTGAGAATTAAAAAAAGAATAAAGCAAACGATTACAAAAGGAAATTTAACGTGTCAATGAAAGTAAGTTTTGTGTCCCAAACGCTATGAAATTTATATATGAATAACGAAAAACTTACGTAATGGTAAATGATAATGGTAATGGTAAAGGTAAAGGTAATGGTAATAGTAATGGTTATAGTGGGGGTGGCTGACGCCTGATAGGTAGGCCGCAGACGTGCCCTTTTTACCCACCCCACCCATCCCCTCAGTCATGTACTTATCTTCTTTCACCGTTGAATCTTTCCGATCTTCTAATGCAGATCAGGATGTCAATCAATGCATATAAGTAGCAACGGCGGTGACTCCCGAGGTATCTTCTAAGATGTTGTCTTAGAAGTGTTGCAGTACTGCATTAACAAAGAGACAAAAAGAAAATTTGCCAAAGGGTCAGTTATTGAATTTGACGGGCAGAATTTATTATTCAATTAAACAATCGCTATAATTAGGGATGCACTAATTATTCATGAAAATCAGGTATTAGGTATAGTGGACTTGCTTGCTAAACAATCAATTGTATAAAAAAATTTAACGTCATAGATGTTTATTCTACAATTGTTAGAATGGCAAGCCAAAGCGTAACCACTATGCTACTATTTGTATAAGATTTTCTACAGAGGAGTGGACGTAACACTGTACATCGTGTCGAACTCCATATGAAAAGTAAATCAACGGATACAAAGGTTAATAGTTGAATGGGTAAAGCCAGTCTAGTGAAACAGCATAAATAATTCATATAATATTTTTTTAATTATTTCTTCATATTAACATATTGATATTTTTATAACTAAGTTAGACATTTCACATGTTAAACTGCTAAATTTATCAAGGTCAAATATGTATGGTCTTTCCGCATGCCAAAAAGCAAATGAGTATCTTTTATATGAAGAAAGTTATAAAGGTTATTGTAAACCATTAAACCTGTTAAATTTTTTTTTAAATGTCAAATATCTCTGAAACGGCTGGGTTTACATGTTTTTGATTCAGAATTTTATGCTTCTTTCGAAAACCCTAAAATATATAAGGTATTCCATTTAAAATAAGCAAGTTGCTATCAACTTCCGGTATAAGCGGAAGTGCCAGATACTTGTAATTATTTTAGTTGGATTGACCACACTGCCATTAGTATATATATATATATATATATATATATATATATATATATATATATATATATATATATATATATATATATATATATATATATATATATATATATATATATATATATATATATATATATATATATATATATATATATATATATATATATAAGAGCGTGCTGTGTGCTAAGGCCTCTACGAAAACCATACCGAAATGTTGGCAAAAAATTTTGTGATGCCAACCACCAATCTAATCTCATTTTTATCATTCTCTCTAATGTTTTTAACAGGCAAGAGAGCAAAGAAATTGGTCGAAATGTTGTTGGTGAACAACATTTCGGCCCTCTTTGGTTTAAGAATTGATACTACTATACAAGTTGTTAGTTCTTCAAAATTTTCTCCATATAGATACATTTTGTTGTATATACGAAGCAGAAACATTTTTGCAGAAAAGGGAAGTTTTAGTATCATGGAATATAGAATACTATCTCCTGGAGAAGTGTTACTATTATTGACAAGAACAAATTGTGTACAGATACTAGCCTTTTTATGCTTAGCAATACAGAATCATAATCATTTAAAACGTAAGAATCAGTCCACTGCAATGAATTTTAGAGCATGTAATAAAGGTTTTAAATCGATTTTACTCAAAAATGGTGCGTCCTATAAAGTTCAATATCACTTTTTTCTCGTCAAAGATACTAAAATCTTATATCTCCGTGTTAAAGAATAAAAAAAAGACATTCAATAAACTTGGGGTCATATTCACCTTTGTGATGAGAATTGTCCACACCGATCCCCCCTTCATCAAATTTAAAAATTGCCACGCTGTTTCTTTGAACAAAGATGCTAAGCAGGTTTCGGACAAAAGTGAAATGTTTTCTCTCTTTTCATAATATTCATTATAAAAAATTCAGTAGATTTGATTTAATTTAGTTTACAACTATTTTAGTTGCAAGTTCCAGTTCTACGCAAAAGGCAATTTATTTAAATAGTCGTCGCAATTTGCATTCATATTTGCTTATTTGGATCTACCACAAAGTATGTCTAGTGTCCACTGTCACATTCCTTCAGTTAAATTATAAATCACAATATACCGTTCCCGCATGCATGTAATTTTTTATTTCTATAAAAATTGACATGTACCCACAGTGAATATTTATTTAATTCAATAAACTCTGAGCGTCAATAAACTTTGAATAATAAGTATATCTGTTAAAGCAATAATTTTAAAAATTAAACTATCATATTATTAACAAAAATGTATATTCTTTCTAAAAGATAACGGAAGCTTCACGTGTGTAAATTTAATGACAGACTTCGATGACCTCGACCTCTGCGAAATTAAGATTAAAACTTAATTAATACTAATTATATGCACAGACAACAGACAATTTTATCTTGTTTTCTGACTCACATATAAAAGAAATTATTCATTTTTAAAAAGAATAATTCATAATTAAATTATTAAATTAAAATAGAGACATAGTTTTAGTTCTATGCCCAATTAATATTTATATACTTATATAGAATTCCGACAAATTTGCTGTAAAATATTCCGTTTAGCCTTATTGTCTTTTTCACATGATTGACACAAAAGTATAATTTTAAACAGTTTTGCTATTTATTAGGTAATTTCAACACATGTGATGAGATGCGAGGTGTTATATGAAGAAAAAAGGTTCAGACAGCTATCGGGCATTGTTCTCAAAAACCACTTACTATACACGGTGTTCCACTTAAAACTCCCGCGGCCATTTTCTCGAAAAATAAAAGAGAGCTGAATTCTGTACAAAGCTTTCGCTAAAATATATAAATGACTGCAGGTTCGGCAAAAACGGCCGTTCTCCTCATTGAGGTATAGATGGCGTTGCTATACAAAGAAACTATTCGATCCCAGGAACCTTGAAAAGAGGCGCACGTGACAGGACATTAAATTCTAAGCAACTTTTGTGATGTGGATAATTTTCGAAAAATCACTGATTTTCGAGATATTTGAACTTAAATTTAATTTTTTTAAGTAACAGAAATCGCCATAACTTTTTTTAAAATAAATTTTAGTTGATAGATCCTTGGGGATGTTTTCTTATAGTAAATCAGACTGATTTAAATATTAATGAAACAAATTTAATTTAACTTCCGGTTTGACCTGACCTTATTGTTCATTTTTGAATCAGACACTCTGTCATTTTCATGAAATATAATGAAAATATTACTTTTAGCATGGTTTTACATGTAACAATTTGTCTATAATTGATATCAATAAAGTTAATAAAACAATTAATAGACCATTTATTTTTACTTAATTTCTTTCAACTAATACAAAGGTGGCTGTAACTGCTATTTGGAAATAAAGATTTTGACATTTCTATTTATTGTTTATTGTCTAATTCCTATGGTGTGTTTATGTTTATTTTATGTTCGACTGAATTTGATACTGTAAATTCATTTATTTTAATCGCCATCAAAATAGTTATTCACAATAATGAAGATAAATTCAATATGGTAATAATTTATGGCGAATGTCGTAAACATTCAGCTTAAGCTACACGTAATTACGGAATACGTCTTTCAGAAAGACCCAAATCAGTTGGTTTGGGTCTTGGGAGTTCCCAAGACTTTTGTATGTTTACGTGAAAACTTATAGCAGTTTTAAAAAGCCCAAACGTACCCGGAGGAAAAATGTAAGAGATGAGGAAAACACGACATTGGTACTACAAACGGTCAATAATAATCCCCTCATTTCCTTACGGCAGTTAGAGACACAAACTAATATATCTAGAAATTCTTGCCAGAGAATATTAAGAGAAAATAATTATTTCCCTTACAATGTACATCTAAATCACCATTTAAAAATAGCAACGTAGAATGGATTTTTTTAGCACAATTCTCTATCAGCACGACAATCTGTTAAATAGAATTATGTGGAGCGACGAGAGCAAGTTTCACAATAATGGTGTATCCAAAATTGGATGAAGTAGACATATGTAAACTGTCCTGAGTAGAAAATTTCTAAAACATAAAATACAGTACTGCCTCCTATCTGAATGAAATAAGACGCAAATATATGTTTCATACCTCTATTGGAAAATTGTAACCTGAAGGAGATATCCTTAATATATCCTGGGGAAATATACAGGGTGGGGCAATAGTGCGTCCGAGTTCGATATCTCGAGTTTTATGATAGCTGGAAACTTGATTAAAAAAAATATAAGTAAACTAGACAAAAAGTCTATAACCGGAAATTGTTTTCGAATATACAGGGTGAGCTAAGATGATTCTATTAGGTCAAGAAACATTATTTTAAATGAAATGCCATCCATGTATATCAGAACATTTTTTTAAACCTCTTTGTGTCCTCGTTTCTCTCTTGTATTATTATCATTGACTTTCTCCCAACCATTCGGATGTAATGATTTTTTTTATTGAAATTATAATATTTACACGTGTATATTAAAAATATAACTATAATCACAACTATCGATTTAAAGAAAAAATATGTTAGTACCAACCATTTTAACTTCCTAAAAGTATATAGGGTGGCCAAAAAAGAATTTTTTAAACTTACAACTTTTTTCAAGCGAATTCTCTCAATTTTTTCAAATGGAACACCCTGTATATTTTGGACGATGTGATGTAGGATTGAAAAACAAACATTTTTTGATTGTACATTCTTATGGCTATTTGTGGCCATTTTCAATTTATTGAACAATAACTGCAAAATCAGCAATAAAAATTAAAAATGAGGGTTTTTTTTCAAATAATTCAAGAGAAGGTATTATAAATAAGCATGTTACATGATTCCTATAAAAACATCACACCAACAACAATCCAAAATTTGAAGGAAAAGATAATAAATGCTTTTAGAAGTGTCACTCCGGCAGTTTTATGAACAGTAGAAACCTCATTCCAAAGACGCATAGAAATGCGTGTCAATCAAAATGGGCAACATGTGGAGCATTTCTTATATCTTCTCTTGAATTACAAAAAAATATTTTTAATTTTTGTTGCCAAATTTTGCAGTTATTGTTCAATAAATCAAAAATGGTTACAAATAGCCATAGGGATATACGTACAAAATATGTTTGTTTTTCAATTTTACATCACATCGTTCAAAAATTTACAGGGTATTCCATTTGAAAAAACTGAGAAAATTCAGTTCAAATAGTTGTAAATTTAAAAATAATTTTTGGCGACCCTATATACTTTTAGGAAGTGAAAATGGCTGAGTGTCATCACATAGATGTCTCGTAACTGCTACTAACATGTTTTTTCCTAATATCGATAATTGTGACTGTAGTGATTTTTTTTCATGTACCCGTGTAAATGGCATAATTTCAACCAAAAAATCATTACATCCAAGTGGTTGGGAGAGGGTCGATAATAATACAGGAGTGGAAGGAGGCCACAAAGAGGTTTCAAAAAATGTTCCGATATACATAGCATTCCATTTAAAAAAATGTTAGTTGACCCTGTAGAATCGTCTTGACTCACCCTGTATATTCGAAAATAATTTCCAGTTATAGACCTTTTTATATCTAGTTTATTTATGTTTTGATCAAGTTTCTAGCTATCATAGAACTCGACATATCGAAGTCGGACGGACTATTGCCCCAACCTGTATATTAGCCACATTCTCAGAGATGGATAAAAAAATTGAGTCTTTTTATTTATCACTTAGTTGATCTGTACATAATTTTGTACTTTACTTTTATTCTTGGGTGGAACAACTGCCGCCGTTTTGGGCGGATCACCCGCCGCTCTTAGAATCTCAGTTCTATTAACTTCCGTTCAGCAGTCTATTGTATAAGGCTTTATAATGATACAGTACGTCCTGATTGCATTTTTATATTTATAATCCCGCTCTCAATTGGGAGAATATATAATAAATTTAATCAAGTTACTATAAAAGATATGTAATTAATTACTTACGAGAAATGTGTGGGGATAATTAATTCATATATAGACTTTTTCCGAAAATGTTTTATTTTGTGAATTAAGTATATGTTTTATTTTGTGAATTAAATATACAAAAACAGGTACTAAAATACATTCAGTTTCATATATCAACCAAATTAAGAATACAATGAAAAATAAAAAATTAAATAAGAGGTACGCATTTTATTAATATGATACAAGTAAATTTACTATGTTACAAAAAATTAGGTAACCTACTGACTAAAAAGGGTCTGTACAACTGAGGTAGAACATAAATCAGTCCTATTGTTAATTAATTGGGCAAATATTCTTTGGGCATGGGTTGATACTGCAAAATATGCATAAAAATATAAATAAATAAAGGAATAACAAAAAAATGTTTGCCCTAAATTTAGTATACTTTTCGATAATATCTAAGTTAATATAAATATAAAATATCTCTAAAATAAATATTCATATTTACAATATGTCATTTAATGTTTTCTAAACATAAATAAATGATTATTTTAAATAAATAAAAAAAGTTGCGAATCATAAGTTTCGCAAATATAAAATAAAACATTCTTCACGTTACAACAAGAGATTTAAAAAAAATTAAAAAAGTGATGATAGTTTATTAAGAAACTGTATATAAATAACATAATATTGTAAAATTCACGATCCTAGGAATTGGATGTTAAATTTTATTGTGTAAATTAACAGTTATCAACAGCACAAAAATATACTATGATCATTCCATCTATATTCCCTGCAAATATTATGTACTCTATATATGCAGAAAGTAGAAGAAATATACGCATATACTCTCTGTTAGAATAAACATTAGCAGTAAATTTTTGTATAAGAATATTAAATAGGAACGAGCACAGTATATGCAAAGTATATTTGAAAATGAATATACCATAAACGTTTATTTATGTTTTATCCATATACTTATTTTGTGCCATGTGGGTAATAATATTTTGTAATATCTACGTATCAAATACATTTTGGGATTTAAGTTAATTTGAAATAAATGAATCCTGAAAAATAGTACTTACGTTACTTTAAAAAAAATAGCCGGCAGAAAATAATAATCAATGTCTGATTTGAAATATATACTTAGTGACTGTGAATTAGTTACAAATACATCCTTGATTTCTTTTCTCATATTAATATTTGACTTTGCTAAGATATTTTTTTGGCTAAAGTATTTAAAAATAATGTAAATTTTTTTATAAAACTTTAATATTCAATACCTATCTCGAAAATGGCGATGTTTGTAGCAATCTTATTTACATTTATTCCTGTATCAAGTCCAGACTGAAAATTTAATTTAAATGCAAACAAGTCAAAACTAAAACTAATAAAAATACAGTGTTTCAATGATGTCACGACAAACTTCGAGGGACGCTTCTTCTTGTCAGAGAAAAGACCAAGAGCAACATTTTTCCATAAAACGTAAGCCGTTATTTTCGGCTATTTTGAACTTCCCCTCCCCCATCTGTGAAACAACTTGGCGTTTCGTGAACCACCCGTCACGTGATAGGGTCAGATAGGGATCCCCTTTGAATAAATGAAGAAACAGCTGTAAAATTCAGTTTTTTTTAATATTTGCAAAATTCTGAAATGATCAAAAACGTAAATCACGTGTGGCATTTTGTGATGCTTTGATGGAGTCCCTCCCTTGTCACACGTTTTATGGCCGCCCCAAATGCTGCCTAAGCATTTTACAATATTTTGAAAGTATGGGATTAAACAGGCTTTTAAATAATTATCCAGTGATGATTGAAAGTATTGACTTCAACTTGACAGGGAAAATTGTTTTCACAATAGCTACACACACACGAAAAGTTTCGTCGAAGACTAAACAGTAGTGTTCGAGTGGTGGGCGGGTTGGGGTGGTAGATTTTACATAAAAAGTTATTTACAACCGAACAGATTTGTTTTATTTGCACCGTTTTCATTAAAACTTTGTCCCCCTTCGGTTTTCTCGTACATCGTATCATTCACGAGTAAGAATTAAAAAATAATTGCAATATCATGAGCACCGTTAGCAGTAAATATAGGATTATTTTGCTCTAATTCCTCAGCGACCGCAGTAAATACCTGTAAAAGAAAAAAGGGTTTTAGATTGATAAAAAATTCATGCAATAATCCATCTAAGTTTGAAATTGGTATATTCAACCATCACTGAGTGATTATTTAAAAAACCCGTTTAATGTTATACTTTCAAAACGTCGTAGAGCGCTTAGGAATCATTTTAGGAAAAAACATTATTCTTTTTTATTGACGAGAGGAACCACCACTCGAAGATTGTCGTCACATCATTGAAACATCCTGTATACATATTGGAAGTTTCATGCAGTTTTTTATTACAAAACTTTGATCCAATAGCCTGACCTGGTGTAAAATATTTAACTTTAGATTACCATATTTTCTTGATATCTTTATTTTACAAATATCTTTATCTATATTCAAATAATAAATTGATAAGTACAGTAAAAGTAGTACTTATTTGTTTACCATAATGTGGAAAGTTTACATAGTTGTAACGTATTCTTAAAAATGTAGTTACTTTTTTATAAATTGGCACTAATCACTGAATTTGAGAACACGTAGGGAAACTACGCACATTTTGGCTTTGGCCTATTTATTTACTATTTGACTGTTTTGTACTTATTCTTATTAGACAATATCTTCAAAGTTGCAGTTAAAAATCGACCTTAAGAATTTATTTAGAAACACTGGAAAGAGTGCGCTAAAGATGAAATAATCAGGTTGTAAATGGTCTATAATAGACTTTGCTTTATTCTTTTAGTACGATTAATTCCTAACATATTTTTTGAAATATTAACTATTTACAAAATAATATTTACATTCCTTTGTCAACGTACAAAAAATTAACTTCTGTTTCAAAATATACACAATCACTGGGATAGGGAAGATACTCTTTGTGCGTCGCCGTATTGCCGCACCGCTAATTACTTAGTGTTACAAAGTTGAGTACTTCCATTCATATTGAATTTATGGGATAGTTTCTGCAAGGCTATGGTCAACACGCTGTGGTCCGGATGCATGTAATATTTGGTGCACTAATACCCATGTGCACTTAAAAATTCAGTTGGATTGTTGCGTCAACAAATTCAGCAACTCCGAATGATCCATATTGTTTAAAGTTTGCATGTCAATGCCCAAAGCATCGGCTACACTTTCCATGTCCAATCCAAATGACTTCAGCAATTCTATAAAGTCCATTTCTTCCCCTGTGAAGGGGTTATGTAGTCTAGGGCATGAATGATTACACTGCGGCCAGGAACATCTTTCCAGACGTCTGTGTGCACACCGTCGCCCATTTGGTCTCCTTTGCGTATGCAAAACAGATCTTGACAGCCGTCGATCCAGAGAACTAAGTGTGTTGGATGTGATGGGAACTGTTCTATTATCATTATTTTGGTTGTTTTCACGGAGGCGATCTGTAAGAAAGATAAATTTTCTTTATTTAAATAATTTACAAGGCACATTATATATTATTTAATATAGATAGAAACATATCTATTATAAGGCAAAAAAAATCAATTGTAGTCAAAGGCAAACAAAAAACTAAATTTGAAAATAGACCACAGAAAATCTATAGTGACATTGAGGATATATCTTTTAACACTTAATTCTCATTCTCACATTATTACTACTTAAAAGTGGGGTCAGTGGTCTTATCCTTGACTATAACACTACAAAGATTTTTGCCATGATAGCTAGTTAACATTAATATGACTGATCCTGACTGAGTGATTAACTCGTGACTTTAGATAATTAAAAATGTTACACTTTCATTCATATATAAGTAGAGATCAGGATGTAGCTCAGAGACGACTTTTAAGTAGATAAAATATTGTACTAAACATCTAATGAAATATTCCCAAACAATATGAAATGATACAATATATGTACTGCAATAAATATGTCTTCTTTATAAAAAATGGAAAAAAAATATTAAAGGTTTTTATCAGTTAATTGAATGGCTTGCAGCTATAAAAAACAATTACTGACCGACGGGCTCGATATTGTCGAGTGTCCAGTAGCAATCCATGGATATATGTATATAGAAAGATCATGTGTTTACGCCCACAGTCCCACTTTGAAATGAATACACCAATGACTTTGAAATCATTTGAATATTTTTTTAATGCAAGTGGCAAAAACTAATCGAATTATATCCACAAGTATTAAACGAAATAACAAGAAATAAAATTCACAGAGTAAGTCAAATCATGTTATTTTTTTCGTACAGCTTTAGTTGAACAAGGATAAATATAGCATTAAATAAAGAGGAAGTAGTGTCACTGCCTTTAAACTAAAGAACGGATTTGAAATCTTATCTAGAAAATGTTAATCAGTAGTGGGATTATAAACACTTGGAACTTTTGGAAATGAGCGGACGTAATACAGACATCATAAGTTACAATCTAGTTATTGAAGTAAATTATTTATCAGTTAGTATCTATTAATTCAAAAAATCTAGTGTATAATACTTCGGTTAGGCTACTGGTTAGATCACAAAATTTAACAGGACTATGATATTATTAAAGAATTTATTGGTACAATGTGAATAACCTCTATGAATTTAATTAATAAATAACACAGAAAATTATAAACTACTTTCTTTGTTGTGTTAAATTGGTTTTGGATAAATATTTTGGCACATATGTTTTTATGCTGAAACTAACAATCATTTGAACCACAGATGGTAATCTTGCCAACCATGAAAGATGATACCTTCAGGAGAGTTCATTAGATTACAAATTAAAATGGTAACCTCGATATAATGGATTCAATAGAAAACTAAGCTTTGAATACCTGATATATTTTAATGAAGTGCGACGCACAAAGAGTTATTTATTTTCAACTGATAATATAGTAATTTTGTAAAAAATTTAAAAGTTTAAGATTTTGATAATAAAACTTATTATTTAGCTTATCTGACAAATAAAACAGTGGACAATATTTGCAGCAATACATTGTAGCATTTTAAAACCTCAGCGATTGTTGCTGTTTACTATTTTAAATTAACAATTAAAGCTATTGAGCTGGGTAAATTTATAAATAACAATTTAAAATACATATTAGTGGTAGTTTGTTATTAAATTGATTACTATCTAGTAATATGTATTTTAAAATGTGGTTAAACGTATCTTTTATAAATAAGTGGTTAATAAAGTCAATAATAATCATTAAATCTCCTATAGGTTAAATGAATTAACCCACAAGAAAATATGAGAAAAATTTTTGTTTCATATGTTTTTAAGAAATTAGAAACCCCTCAACCAAAATATTCAAATTTTAGTATAAAGTAGTAGCTAAGTAATAATGAAGATTAACTGTGATTTATTTTTTAAAGTTTTCATATCTTTTAGCGATGTTATTCAAATTTCTTTTGAATTTTATGGCAGATAATTTTTTGAATATCATACTTTTCAATAATCAATTTAATCACATACACATACCCATATTGGTGGGTGCAATAATTTATTTTACAGGCAAATTCTGAAATTTATTTGTATGTGCAACTCACACATCGGAATTTTAAATTCAATTGCTAAGTAATTGTATAGATATCTAACGGTGAATGGAATTATTATTTGCTGAATTATTGGGATCTACATTCATAGAAGTTAAGTTACCTAGATTCTTTGTTAGATGTCGCTCATAGTACTAGTACTCTATACTTGAATTTAAGAACACCTACATTATCCAACTAAATAATTTCTGATACATCTAAAATTCTGGAATGCTTTTCTACAAATTTTGTCAATTTCAATTGATCTACAACGCAATCAATCATACTTGTCCTTATTTTAGGCTTGCTCCAATAAATAGTTCGAAACGGTTCCGAAGTTGATTTCCAAATATTATTGGTCAATTTACAAGACCATGAAATGTATTCCATTACGTTGATAAATCAAAAAGAATATCAAATTATCTCGTATCTCGAGGATTGACCAACAGTATTCATTTTTAGAACACAAATGTCTTTAATGTGGTTAAAGTGGATGTAGAGAAACTATAAGGGTCCAAGACAAACCGAAGTAATAACTGACTCTACAACTCTTCCCAAATACGTCTTAAATGGTATGTACCTCGTCACCGCTATCTCATGAGTCATGATGACTTTAGTTAGACCTGTCAATTCTAATTAACACGTTAACCTTAAAAAATGTGTAAAATCTCTATGATAGGGCCAAAATAATATTTTCAATTGATTATATTATAATAAATGAAAAGCAATTTATTAAAACTCTGTTAATAAATTATAGTAAATATCCTGTTGATAGAGATTTTCAAATATTGAAGTAGGATGAATATGCCACAGATACTAAACCGGTAAATCCCGTACAAAATTCAAAAAGTTGTATTTATAGTATTCTATGTGAATGTAGTAAATATCATATTAGTGAATCTTCGAGAGCTCTAAAAGTGTGGCTCGCTGAATATAAAACTTTGTCATGAAAGCAGAATCTAAAAAACAAAGAATGTTTGAACATGCGTCGAATAACAACCATATTATTAAATGGATGTTGCAAAAATTTTAAAAAGAAAGTAATAACACAAGAAGGGATCTTAAAAAATCCCTTCTTATTTTATTAAATGGTTAGAAGTGTGTATCTAATTATGAGTAAATCAACAAAATCAATATAACATAATGTCTCACGTATCTATGGAAATAATAAACAGAAAACTGCCATGTTTGACATTAAACAATAATCAAATACTACCAAATCAGCTTTGTTATTAGTTTTGATAATGGAATCACATTGTATTCTGAAACGTTTACATTTCTAATCTCTAAATTCGAAATCTAAATAAATCTAAATTTACATTTAATAATTTTATTTCCAGGTTAATACTTGTTTAGATGTTGGACATTTTATTTATCGGATTATATGTTCACCCAGTTTCTGAATTGTCAGTTATTCAACACTTCACAATTTGAAGATATAATGCAAGAATTGAAATAATGTACCAATTTCAGCATTTTTTTGTTCCCCATTAGATTTTTTCTACAAATTGGAATACTTCAAATTCACATCAAAATAGACCCACAATGTAACAAAATACCTGTTTTTAATTTTTTCCTATTTAAAACTTAATTTGACTACCTTATAGAGAAAAAAAGAGAAAATATGTAACTAGTAAAAAATGCTAGTCATTTCACTATTAGGAACAATTTTATTTAATAATGGGGATGTCCCAATTAAAAGTTGGTTTTCTTTTTATTTTTATATGATTCTACCCTATATATGGAATCAGTATCTATAAGGATGGATTAAAAAAAAGTAACTAAAAAAAAGAAATTAAAAAAGTTTGTATTAATTAAAAATTGCCGCCAGTTAATCAACCAATGAAATAATGCGCCCTGTGATATTTCCGAACCTGTGTTGCCATATTTTCTTTATTTATGTATTGTTTAGGAATATTTGTGATTTTGAACGATTTCCTGAATTTGTACATTAATTCTTGTGTTACATCAAACATTTTCAAGACTATTTTAATTTAGCTGCAAAATAAAAGGTAAGTACTTACGTATTTTTGAACTTAATGTATATATTATATACATATAGGTATTTTCAATAATTGTGCATTTTTTTGTCGTTTTTATTAAGCTTTATGCCACTTAATGAATGAAAATGATGATTCTGTTATTGATTTACTATTACAATTCATAATTTATAATTTAAATTCTTTTTAAAAAAGATAAAATTTGTTACAATTTTTTAATAAAATGCACGCCCCAACACTATTCAAATAAAATCATCATAATCTGGTGAAAGTTAAAACTAAATAAGAACGATTATGATAATTAATTAATATTGGTTTTCAATCGTCAATTCCGTAACAGCAATTCGACTTCTGCTGTTTTTTTTTTTAATATTTAAATGTCGAGGTTTTCAAACAGGTACAAATAAAATTTTCTCTTCGTACTAAGGTAAAAAAATCTATGTGAATGAATTTTATGTTGTATTTATAATTGAATAAGTAATCAACTACCAATCACGCTTTCAAACAATACGTAAAACTGGCAATACTGCGGTATCGTTTTCACTTTCACTGGTTGCTTGTGTTTGGCGCCAAATCTAGTTGGATTACGTCATATGACTAAAATCAAAAGTTTGTTATTTTTTAACCCCTTTCCGGGGCTCAAAAAAATGTGGAAAAAAATTCTGTGAGATTACATTTATAAATACTATCGAATAAGCAAATAAAAAAAATATGTGGGGAAATACCCATTGTAGTATTCTGCAAAGGAATAAAGAATCATTTTGCTATAAGCTAGATACCTCCGCATGCAAAATGTTGAAAATCTGTTTTTGTGGCGCATATTTATTAGAACATTATTTGGAGAACATGGAGCACTTAATATTATTGTACCATGTTTAGTATAAACTACACTTAAATTAAATTTGGCATTCTGCAAATGTAACAAATTTTAAAAACCCCCGTATAAATTCGTGTAAGAAATAACATTAAAAGTTGTTTACCTTTCTTTTTTCTTCCCCTTCCTATTTTTCTTATGTTTCCTCCTCCTCCTTCTCTTGTTTATTTGCTCTGTTGCATTACTAGCATTGCTATTACTACTGTTTGTACTCAAAACATTCTCCAAGTGTATGCTATCACTGTGTTTCTTCGCGTACTTATTCATCAACTTTGGTTGGTCGGCATACATTTTAGCGCTCTTTAACCTCTTCAGCCTTCTCCTATTATTCTTCTGCTCCCAACAATGAAGAGCCTCGGCAATTGAAATGTCATCTATTTTAACATTTTGCCAGTCTCTTTTTTGTCAACACTGAATGTGATATGCAAGACGGAGCGAAAACAGCGGAAACGTTTTCAAAACTTTGTCGCAGTGCATCCCCCATTTTATGAATGTAATCCCACTGCTGTTTTGTTACTGGAGCACCTACGTTATCAGCGTCCATTTGAGCCTCATCAAACAACCATTGAAACACGAATAATTCAGCTGAAATAATATAAAAGCGTTTCAATGGAAGTTTGTCCGGAATACAGGAAAAGAGAAAGGTAAATTAATTATGAGATACAATGCAGTATAATATGCAACGTTTCAAAACTATTCATTGTAATTTTTACCCTTATAGTTATATCCTGAGTATTATGAATTTACTTCAATGAATTAAGGGCTGCCGGTTTGTTGAAAAATTCAAAATTAAATGAATAATTTAAAGTTACATTAAATTTATCTGTAGAGTCCCTACTCATTTTCGAGTAGTTTGGATGACTACACTAAACTAAAACTGTTTCGTAGAATGTATAGTAGGAGAAATCGCTTTAGTGACGACACTTACGGGATAAGATGCGACATGAGGGCGGGAAAGATCTAACACATGACATCTTCCATCTTTTACACCGTTCACATTATAGCGAGAAAGATGATTGTTGTTCTTGTTGGCACGCGACCGAGGCGGAGTTTCACTTACAGTCTGTGATACTTCAGGTCCACACTTAGTTTTGTTACCGATTTGTTTTTTAGCAGTGCGTTGTAGGAGAAAGTGTAATATTATGAGGAATAATTATTTGCTGGTGTGTTTTTGAAAACAATTTAAGAAAGTTATCATGTTGTAGTGAGTTGTGTAATCTATGGTAAGTGTAATATAAGTAATAATTATTTTATATCTGTTTATTTGCTGGTGTGTTTTTGAAAACCATTTAAGAAGGTTATCGTACTTAATGTAGAAGTGTTTCGACCGTGCGAGGCCTCTATGATGAGGAGGGTGAGAAGGGCGAGAATTTAGAGAAAGAAGCGATGTGAGGTGCGATAAAGTGAAGTGATGTGAAGTGAAGAAGTGAATTTTGTGATATCAGCTGTATTATTTATTTCCTTTTTTTGTGCTTTTGTAGTTCAATGGCTGAGAAATAGTCTTTTTCAGGATGTAAATATTTATTAATATTATTTTCTTTTCATTTTGAGAAAAATACGTCTCTGTTTTAATTATAGTAATAACTTTATTATTAGAATATTTGTTTCTGTTACTATTTTGAGTGTATATTTTTTGCTTTTATTTTCTTTTTAAAGGTTTCTTGTTACTTTTTAAATAATTTCTTTATTTTATACTAATATTCCATAAACATCCTTTGCTGACAAGAAATGCTCATACCTTCTCGCGGTTCTTGCTAGGAAGTAACAATACATATTAAGCGAACTTTAATATTGCAACTACTGCTGTATGTGTAGTCAATACATTAAATTTAATACAAGTTAATACTTTTCCTACAATTATTAAATTATTGCTAGCTAAACTGAATACAAGAACCTACATTGAAAAAGTAAACGAGCGAGCAATAAAGATAAATCCGGCTCTGCATTCTGTAGCGTCTTACCGATTTCTCCTATTATACCTTTAAGATTAGTGATAATGTAAAATATTCGTCTAAGAAATTAGGGCATTATGCATTGACTTAATAAATAAAACCTTAATTATTGTTATAGTATTGTCGAGTTTTTTTTATAATTACATATGAATCAATACCGTTTTGCTTGCGCAATTTTTTCAGGAAATACCGTATCAAATAAAGTTAAAGCTGACATTTATAGTAATACCGAAATCAAATTTGCTAGTCCATTTTTGTTTATAGTGTATATTCGTTGCATCCTGTTTATAAATGTCTTAAGTTGTTATTAAGATTGACTTAAGATAACTATTATGGCTTTTGGCAGATATTTAAGGCAATGTTTCTTCAGGTGGCGCTTTATAAGTTGCCGCACTCTGCAAACTTCTAAATTTTGGTAATGTTCATTTGTGTTTCGAAACTATCAGAAAAAATATGCGGGCAATGAATCTTATACCAAGAAAACCTGAGAGGGGCCGAAAATTGCTGGCAGGGCGTCGAAGAAAGGAATTATGTTTGCGTATGGATACCTAAACTAGTTACCAGATATTTAAGAAAATGTAAAGTACATGGAAGAGTCCAGTTTTTGTTTGGAAAGCTCTGATGGTTGTATTTAAAACATCAGCTTAGCGGTATAAGGAACAGTATGTGATCCGTTATTGTGTAGAGTGGTGTAAACGACTCCAGTGAATTCATTGTGTTTATTATAAGTAGAAACTTAAATACTTATTGTCGATTGTGTCACTTATGTAGAATATGAGTGAAGAATACTTTATGATGGAGAATAAACGAGAAGATATACATGGCTAGAATAGTGTCCGATTATCTGCAATATGCTGTATAAGATACTACAAAGCGGCCAGCTCGCTGTCCAGATTTAAACTAAATAACATATATGTGATACTGTACAGCGCCAAGTTCTGCAATAAGGTTCCTTTAGTCTGCAGACAGCAGCAGAAAGATTAAAAGACGTTTAAAAAAATATCAAAGAAGAAGTACGTTGTTTAATTTTCAGCATATGGATAACTCATAGGAGCTACAGGAGGAATTATCCATGTTTAGAGTATTTATAAATGTTCATGTTAAATATTAATTTTATCCCCTGGTATTTAATAATCGGCTTCTTGTTATAATTAAAGCCAAAGTAATAAAATTTCGTCCCTATTAACAACACCTTAAAGCAGTTAGAATTATTTTGATAACAAAAATGAAGGATATTCATATCAAATGTTTTTCATTATAAATGACATTGATAATTTTTTATGCGCTGTTGGTAGGTACTATTATTTTAATACTAGATCATTTTACTTACTCTTCAATGAAGGGTATATCCGATAACCAAAGTAGCACCTCCATGGCTCGCTTAAATACTCCTCCCTACATCTCCTAGGAACTTTGCCTTGCCACATTTCCATTCCCTTCCTTATGGCCTCAACGGCTGGCTTATTAGTAGGTGCATAAGGAGTCCTGTCCAAAAACCACCCTGAATCTGTGACGCCCCTAACGTGTATTTGTTGCAACAACATTTCCTCATGGAGTAGCTCCTGTACAAAGTCCAAGTTAATCATTACACCAGTGCCACCAGCACTGCTACCTGTAAGGAGCAAGTCGGTGCTGTTTTCAAGTCCTAAAGGGACTAGATCTCTGACGACTTGACGAACTACTGATGAACCCATAAAACTGAACATATGGTTTGGAGAGGCTGGCCTGGATCCGCTCCATGAATCACTGGTACAATATGGCACGAAGACGTGGTTGACGTTCCACCAAAAAGGGTTTTCTTCTATGTTTGGTGATAATATGCCACCAACTGAAAAAATTAAAATTACTATTCAAAAACTGTAAAAAAAATTTTTATTGTTAATTTATTCACTAGCAACATTTTATCAATCAGAAAAATATTATATTCTGCAAAGATTGCAAAGATTACTTTAATAAAATTACAGTAATCAGACTAATATATTATAATCTAGTGATGTGTCGGATTTCTGGGTGTAGTCATGCGTAGCTGATAAACGACGTTCCGGCAGTCATATTCACCATCTTCAGGGTCTCGTTAATAACTGCTTATTGCTTCTTCTTTCTCAAACTGTGCCAGGGTTTTTAAGATAAAAAAAAGCAAAAAAAAAAACAAAAAAACCCAAAAAAAAAGTTCTTTCAATCCTAGTAACTATTATATTTATATTGAGTAAACATAATATGACAAAATAAACACTATCAATACTGCTAACCTTTAATATAAAATAAAAAATAGTGTAATAAGTTTTGAGAGATATTTATGCCAAATCAATTCTGCTGTGAGTTGGGCAAAACAACCTTATTTGCTTCCGAGAGTACATTTTAAAAGCGTTTCAAGATCTGCTAAAAGAAATTGAAAGACCTTTCAAAGTGCTTGAAAGCACTCTTAAAATATAGTTTTGAATGCACTTTAATAGCGGTAAGCAGTGCGGCATTACGCCTCATGTATGCACTGCTGTTTTAGAAATAAGTTCTTTAAATAAGCATTTTTTTTTGGATGAACCGAAAAAAAAAATTATTTAAAAATGCAATGTTAAATGTTAAATCCACAGATTTAATTGCATGGAATAGAGCACGTTCTAAGTTGACGTAATCAATTCCATGCAACAATTATACATTTAGGAATGTACCTTAACGGCAAATTAAGTAAAACGTTAATTTAATCAAAGCATTACTCTTACGGAATAGCAACTGTTTATATTGGTTACGTGCTTTTAATTTTGTTAACATTCCGTGTAGGGATACCTCTGAAATTCCTAGAACCATTACTGCATTTAAAACTAACAGTATTAAATAATAATCTCAATTCCTCTAAAACTACAAAAAACTTTTGATAGTTATTCTACGAAAATTACATAACATCAGTTTTTGAGAAAGTATAAAAAAACCCATATTTACTTACCGTCTCTTGTTTCTGGCCACTGAGATGAGGTCATGTAATGCCTCTGCCTTAACCATCTATTCCGGCAGCTATGATGGTCGTAACAATACCATCCGCCTTCCAAAAATATAATCCATTTTTTGCTTGTATGTGATTTTCTAAGGTAAAATCTGAAATAAAGAAGTTAAAATAATTGTAGTTCCTTCTGATTTCGCAATAATAGACATTATTTATAATTCTAACAATAATAACAGCTTGTACTGCCGGTATTATTAATAATAAAGTATAAAACGGTATAATAATGGTAAGAAAATAAATAAAAACAGTTAAAATGTACTACTTTAATTAAGTTTACGTAAGTTGGCAGCTTTTAAATTAAAACTTAGCATGAAGAAGTTATTCGTAGATACATTACACAATCCACGCCATGAAGATTTTTTTAACCTTCCTAACGATGTAGTAATGGCATGGGGAATTGTTAACATAAGTTAGTAGCCTGCCTGGCACCACTAAACCTTTTAATTTGTTTTAAAATACACCATGTTAAGATTTACAAATAGAGATAAAATGATCCTATAAAACTTGCGGCAACGACTTTACAACCCTGAAAGTAGAAATGATTTACGAGTTAATATTTTATAAAAAAAAGCCGCATGTTCCAAGAATTAAACCGTTATTTTGTTCTCTATTTTAATTTTTTCATACATTAACATTACAGAAGGAATTTCAAATGATACATTACAGGAGGAATTTCAAATGATACTCGAAACAGAAATACAATTATTGGAATTTAAAGAAAAATAAGAAAATAAATAGCCTTCATCTGTTTATTTAAAGTCGGTTTCTCTTATGACTCTGTAATTTGTATATTTTGCATATCCGCTTCCAAGAACATAACAGGAAATATATATGACACAAACTATGAGTTGGCCTAAAATAAACTTCATTGGGCAGTAAGGCAGTAGTGGATTATTACACATAGTTTAACACTAAAGTAGTTTTCCTCAAATTTTAAATTAAAAAAAATACCGAATACTAGACCTTCAATTATTAAAATTAAAATTAAACATCACAGGTAATACAACCTCCTGTATTCCTGAAAGTATCCCAAAGTACCTTGTGTGGGACAGGGTTACACATTTGGAGACACTGGACTGCGTGTCCAGTGTCTCTAATGTAATACAAACAACATTACAGCTAAAAGAAAATAAGAAAATACAATTTTGTTCTAATTATCTTGTCATACATAAGGTGGCTTTGGAATACAAAAAATGAACACAAAACATTACAACAGTTGTTCAAAATGCTGTCCATTAACGTCAATGCACTTCTGAACTCGCATAGCTTTTTTTTTTGAAGAACGTATTTATCATACATTTTAACACGATAAATGAATAAATGCCTTATTAATAGTACTAATAAATGGTACCACGGTACCAATATGGTTCCATTTGAAAAATTTTAGTTTTGTCTCAAAAACCATTTTGATGAATTTTATTTGCTCATAAATCACGTAATTTAGTATTTTTGACGGGATTTCGATTTTTCTAGCATTACATGGGTCATTTAGAATAAATCGGAACTATCACGGCACACTTAAATGGAAAACTAAATATTATATTATAAAAAATATTGACGTTTGAAATGTCACTTATCTGGTATCGTTGAATTCAGAAAATTATGCAGAGTTCAAAAAATGCAATAATATACAGGGTATTTCATTTAAAAATCGAAAGTTAATGTCACTTACGGCGAAACCGGAAGTAAAAAAAAATCACTTGTAAGTCAAAAAGTGCCGCTTATTATGCATATAGGATATCCCAAATTTCAATCAATGACCTTCAAAACTAAAGGAGACGAGGGGGGTGTACCATGATCCTGTTACACCCGGTATATGCTCAGCAGAACAACTAAATATGGAGCAAACGATCTTAGTGTGTACGCCACGGAGACAGGGAGAATGTAATCGAGAATCAGATACAGATACATTCGACAGTACAAGAATAATTTATACGATACGATTACTTTCCTGAATACCCTGTATTCAAATACTTTCTGCAGAGAGTGGTTACCAGATACTTTGCTGTTGGACATTCGGGAAATTGTTAAATGTACGAATTTTCTTTACAAATTATACTAGCAAGAGGCCAAAGTTAATTTCAATAGGTTTTATTAACCTGTAGTAGATATACATACATATACCAATATTATGTGCGATTGTGCAACATTTTTTGTTGATGTTTGATTTAATATATTCTATATTATAAGGCAAATTTTTACCCTGTGATTTTCTGCAATAAAGTGAAGCCCTGCGTATGTCAGCAACACTAAATAAATAAAACAAGCGATCAGCAGATTACGTTTTAGGGTGTTAACTCACCATAAAAATAGAACTCTACTATACACGTGCTTCATCGACAAATATTCGAATGCATTTGATATTATTCGAATACTTTAAATGTATTTGGACACATACATACATAAATTTATTTCAAATATTTTATCTATCTGAATATTTGGAACTTTAATACCCACCAAATGCTTATAATTCGGATATTTCATTGATATTACATCTGGTGTGAATAACAAATATAAAACTGAAGAAGTATTTGATTGCAGTCATTAGATACAGAAAAACTAATACCAAAATATTCGAGTAATACCCAGCTGTATCACGTAATCTATGTGCGTCTGAAATAACCACAGCAGGAACCATTACGCATTTGACGACGTCACTTACAATGGCACCTCAATACATATTTTAAAATACCAGAATTGCAAACATAAAGGCGGCGCAGTGCAATATTTTGTTGATTATGATGGTTGTTGATGACCAGTACCCAAAGATCAATTTGTTGCAACTATAATGAGGTTTTTTGTCTTCATGATTTCAGTTTACTTGATCACATGATCATTGTAAGAATTCAGAATGAGTGCTCTAAATGGGACCCCTCAAATGCTGAGTGATGATAAACATAACTTACGAATTTCTTGTTGATCATCATCATGGACAAATAAAAGATTATTTGCCATTAGATGCTGATGTAAATTATAATATCTGACAGATGGATTTTTGTCTGTTTGTCGAATTGACATTTGAAGTCCTCGAGTGATGGTAAAAGGTACCTGAAACGTCAAGAAAGCTTTAATCAACGAAGAACATCACCAAATATAACCAATTTACAAACAACTACAATCGCAAAAAACTTTCCTCAATAAAATTTATTTTTAATTAAAAGACCTTGAGCAAATCATGCCTATTCTTCTGTTTTCTTAGTCCATCATTAAATTATGAACTATCAATTTAACAAAAGTTAATAATTTTAAGAGTAATTCTAACAATGTAAAACAGTTCTAAAAATTAACATAATTACAATAAAATTAACAAGCGTTCTAAAATTTATGAAATTTGGGTTTCCTAATGAGTTAAGGATTATTAAAAAACACATGAATATTTACCCGGCCTGAGAACCATCATTGCAAGTTATTGACCTGTTCGACAAAAAAACTTTCTTAAGTGCTCTAACTTCACTCCCTTTACTACTAACTTGATCTGGATTTTGGATGAACCTCTGTATAGTATTTGTGTAAATTGGTTGTTCCATGGTAACATCGCTGACGGTATTGGGAAAAGCTGCGCATATGCCCAAGCACAATGAAATTATCTGAAAAATAACCATATAATCAGATTAACCATATAATTGGTGCTTTTGTAATTTAATGATTCATCATTGAGCCATTCAAAACAATATATAAAACAGTCTTCTTTATAAACGAAATGCCGAACAATTATTTGCCGCTTGTCGGCAGGATTGGCTTAAGGATTATTTTACGTTGTTAATAATAATGTTGCTTATATATGATACTATACTTTAAAATAAAAATTTTGTATAAAAATTATATTCTGTTAGTTAAGTCGTATAGAGGTACATTTTATTTTACAACGAAAATTTCTAAGTTGTTATGGAATATCAATAAATCACGTTAATATTTATTTAAAATTACATTTTAAGAATGAAGTTGTGTTTATTTTAGTCATACTGACAATTTTTAGGTCAAATAAAATATTATTTGACTATACAAATCTAATAAGCTACTCGATATTTTCGTCATAGTAGAACAGTTGCTTATAACTGTACAAAAAAAATTTTTTACAAACATTTAGAATTGAAGTACTACAATTTTTCAAAATATTTAACTTCAAAATATCTATTCAATATATTCCATTTGCACTATCATTATCGAACCACCAATTTTTTAATTTAATATAATTTATAAATTAACAATAATGTAAATTTGGCTATAACGGCATTATTCATTGATTATATATTTGAATTTTCCGATATTTCTAGCCATCTATTAAAAATATGTTAAATCTTAGAATTTTGAAGCTTCAACTAAGGATAGAATGGTTCCTTATTTTTAATTACCCGATACCCGAAAACGATCCGGGTACCCAATAATACCCGAGTATCCCATAATACATTGGTAACTGAAAAATACCCATTAATTTCCTTAAGGTAGAAAAAAAATTTCCTAACGTCGCTCTATTTGTAAGAAAATATCTTTGTATACCTTCAACATCAGTAGCCAGTGAAGAGATTTTTCAAAGGCTGGCCGACATATAACTAAAATAAGAAACAGTTGAAATCCTGAAACGAATCAAACTCTATTATTTGTCAACAGAAATAAAGTTAATTAACTGCAAATTGTAAAGTAGTAAATTGGATTATTTGGAATAAATAAATGTTTTTAAATTTTATTTGATTATTTTCTACATTATTGATTTTCGTATATTATATTTAACGGATTAGCAGAGCGGATAACAGGTAACGGGTATTTAAGTGATAGCGGATAGTTACCCGTTACCTAAGTGTTAAAATTAACGGGTGTCGTCATCTCTAGTTTTAACTAAACTCAAAATAATTATTTTTTGCATTTCTTTAAATTTATAATGAATTAACTATTAGAGCTAATTAATGTTAAAAATTGTAATCCCATAAAACAGGTAATTCTACATATCCTTTTTAATATTTTCCTCCTTTATGTCAGTTAAATTTAAAACGACTTTTCTTTCATTTCCAGTACCAACCACAAGAAAAGTTCATCAGAGCTTGTGTAAATACTGGCACCCTAATCTATAAATTTTGTCGATTTTGTCATGAAGTAGAGATATTTAATGTGCTCACATTGTAGATGGAATCCACAAATTTAGTTTCGTCTGAAAGATAGTTACGCGAACAGGTCCGTTAATAAACTATATCGCGTCGATTTGGGTCGACTCGGTTTTACATCTGGACAGTATGTGTGGAAGCATCCGTCACTATCCTTTACACCACAGAGACTATAATTTTTAAACTTTCTATAAAAACTCTCTTCAACATGGAAGCTCTAATTTGTTATCTTACTAAAATAAGTATCTTTGTTAGTTAGAATACCGTCCTATATATGGCAGATTTTTTTAAATAATTAACATTATTCTGAAACATCCTATGCATCGATTGCTTTATTAGATTTTTAAAAATCACGTTGGCCAAAAAAATTAGTTAATAAAATTAAAAAATGATAATAATAATGGTAATAAATAAACTCTATGTTTGATGTTATTGTGACAAGTGATATTACCGATTCTTTCGGCCATTACTTTCAAATAGACATTATAATAATTTTATATGGTCGTTTTGAACAAATCTTCTAGAGTCGGCAAAGATTCAGAAAAGATTAGAACGATTATTTATTTTCATTATTAATGAACTAACAAGTAAACAAATCTGTTAAGTCCCGCTCTGTGTTCGCCGCCTTTGATCCAACCAGTTTTCTTCAAATACTTCATTTATAAAGAGATATTTCAAGTATTTAAATCAGCTAGCTATTTGTGATAATATGATAAAATTAATATCATGTTTAAAAGGATATATAAACACTCATCATAATGACAGAATGCTTCTTAGAAGAAGAGTTGAAATATTTTGACATTACTAAAAAATACTGGTTAATGAAAAAACACATGTAATAGTTGGTAGTAGTTATTAAATAACTAGGCAATATTAATCAATAATCAATTAATCCATTGGTCAAATTCCTTTCTTTACCTTTAAAATAATAAATAACATTGTAAAAAATAAATAAACGGGAAGAGAAATATGGATTAATTTCTGTTTTTAATTTTGAAATTCAAAATTTAAACTGTAACAATCTTAGCATTGCCTTCAGTAGTTGTAGAAAACAGTTCCGCTTTTGCTAATGTGATTCACAGGCCATTACACATTATAGGTACGTAATATTAATTTAAGCATTTCATCTGAAGCTGCATTTTTTGACATGATAACTGGAAATAATACATAGACTTGTAAATAAAAGGTGCATTTAAATTAGAGCGAACAGAAGCGATCGAACGAACGAACTAATTCGCTCGTTCGTTTGTTCTGTGCACAATTTCATTGAACGAACTATCGCATTCATCGATGATCCGTCTGCAAAATGAATCATGTCAGATACAGATGATGATATAATAATTGGCGTTGCTAGTTTCATAGTTATGACGGGACTTTCCGGAAAATAAAAGAAAAAGAAGAAAGTGTGGTGTTCTAATTTGTTGAAGAAAAGAAACAAAACGAGGGGTGAACCTTTGTTAACGGATTTAACAATTGATAATTTGGGCCAAATAAAAAAATTTCTGTAGAAAGTATATGGCAGATTTTGAATTTTTTGTTTAGTTTGATTGGATCTATCATTTCAAAAAAAGATGCAAGCTTCAAAAAAAGCAATTACAGTCAATACTGATTCATATTTTTTTTTTAACTTAGAAAATACCATTATTTAGTTTCATAAAATGACACCAAATAAAATATTCGGATTTTCTTGATTTAAAAGAATATCCATCAATACTGTCTGTAATGTTATATATTAAATCTACAAGATGGTATTTAGAATGAATCTAATGTTTTCGTTATTATTAACAGAAAATTTTTAACAACGACTTATTTATTTATTCAAAAAACTCAACAGGTTAAAGATCCCAATTACAGAGTAGTACTTGTACAAAACATGTAACATTGCTAAAAAAATGTAAAGATAAAACGATAACATAGCAACTTATCACAAATATAACAGAAGCTTAACTTATAAGACTCAAAAACATTTCCTTACAGTACATTTATTAATGATTTTCTTACAGTTTTTTGATTATCTAGAAAAATATCACAAGATATTTGTATGCTGTTGTATAATTTGCACATTCTAAATAATGGCGAATTTAGATACCTGTTAGTCCGAGCATTATCTTTCAGAGAGAAAGTGTGAAAAGATCTTGTTGAGTGAGATGGCACATTCAGATTTACAAGGGAAAGAAAGTTTGGATCATCAATATGTCCATGTATCAGTTTATGTAGATAAATTAGGTTGTTGATATTCCTTCTTTTTCCAGAGTATGCATGTCATAAGTATTCAGCAACTGCATTTTGGGTGTATTAAAATCATAGGTTCCAGTATCTTTGTAATACAGATATCTTTACAATTACAGAGTACTCTAGAATGCTTCTTATATACGAAAAATACAGTTTAATACAATTTAAATTACTGAACTGTCTAGTGTTTCTGACTATAAAACCATACATTTTCATGGCTCTGTTTGACACATTTTGGATATGTGTACTAAAGGATAAAGTGGTCTCACATGTTACACCCAAATCCTGAATTCAAAGCTATCCTGGCGACGAGGGAGTACAAACTCCACCTTAAGGCCTGGTTTCCTCGGTCGCAGAGAGCGGACAGTCTGTCGACTGTCGCGATGTGACGATTTTATCCAACCAGAGTATTTTAATTGAGACTGGTTTTCTTGAAACCGCTCCGCTTCGCTCCGCAGACCTGTCGCGACTGGTCGGTTCATATCTGTTGAGTTTGATTACAGCGGAATCGCTCAGTTGAACTTGCAGTGTGCGGAGGCATTTTATAATATAAACAAATTGTAATAATGAGTGACAAATTCTCGTCTGAAGATGATGAAGTCTTAATAGACTTGGTGAGGAAGCATCCACCGTTATATAGTGTTGGCGGTAAAAGCTAGAATCATTGCAGGTGGGATGTTGAAATTACCATTATTGATATACTGTCCCATTATCGATTTTTCGAAAATACTTGCATCTCCTTCTCGCCCATAAGAACCGACATCAATTGCGATGAATCTATACCGTGCATCGATTATAGACAGCAATACGAGTGAAACTGCTTGTAATTATAATAAAGTGACCCCGCCGTCTTCGGACATTGTATTCGGATATGTTTTCCATCGATGGATCCGCAACAATTAAGGAAGTTCCACAAATCACTGTAATATTGGGCATTTGCTCTCATACGGTCTTCTGAGAGTCTTGGTATGAAAATTGGAAGCATGCGTTTCCTAATGTTTCGGAGCACTTCCATAACAGAAACGCTAATCCAGCTGTGATGCTAGCGATATTGAAATGCTAGTGATCTGAAGGACTCCCCCTGTCGCCAAATACCTAAAAATTATTATTTTTAATTTATACCTAAAAATATTATTTTAATTTTAGAAAAAGCGTGCCAAACAAGGTGGAAGAATATCTTTTGGTAATACCAAAAGAAGAAACGCGAAGCAATAAAAGGACAGAAAACTGGCTTGGCCAGGAACATCAATGTGGAAAATTTTGGTACCAAGTACCAACACTTGAGCTTCCTTGACAATACCTCAATCCTAGAGAGAAAGTAAAGCAAACATTTTATATCTTTACACAATATCTCATGGTCGTTTAATTTCAAGTCAATCAGTAACCTCAGTGGAAGCAACAACTATCCTAATCCTCAAAGTGAAAAATCAGGTAGTATTTTCACTGAATCACAAGACGTAGTGGGCGAATCATAAGCAGCTGTAATTAATAAGGAGGATTCTCAAGAGGTGGTTGACTCCCAAGTCTCTCTTATTACTGAGGCCTTTCCCAATAGGCAGGAACCGCACATGTAGCGGACACAAAGGAACTATCATTTTTCATTTCTAGCAAACTACCTCGGGCAGAAATCGCTATCCTCGGCGATCGACGGACTGCCCGCTCTCTGAGACCGAATGTTCAAGGAAACCAGGCCTTTAAAACAAATTCCGTTCAGTAGAAAGGAAAACAAAAAAAGAGCTTGTTACTAAACTGGCATTGTTACATTGAGCACAAATTTCCTTTGATGATTCGTCGATTCACCGACACGCGTCGGAACATACATCAACACGAATGAGTTAGTTCTCATCCGCTTTGTTCCCCTATTAAATTACTTGAACTTAAGCGAGCAAATTCGTTCGTTCGCTTCTGTTCGCTCTAATTTAAATGCACCTTTATAAATTAATGTTGAACGTATAGTTTTAAAGTATCGCAATTCGCCTCTCAATATTTAGTCATAAAATAATTAATATTTTGAGTAATTTGCACAACCTATTTTTTAAGCACATCGAAATGTGTATTGTATTATATACGGTGCTGATCTATCAGTTTTTGATGTAGCAGATACCATAAATCATATTATGTACCGTTAAAACCAAACTTAATTGTTTACAAATTAAAATTTGTGTTTATTCTACCAAAAGTTATGGATTTGGGTGCCACAGGGTTTAGTACTGAGACGTATATGTTTTTCAATTTACATGAACGACCATAACCTGTAACTAAATTTGATATAGTTTTATTTGTATAGTCTCTACAATAATAAGAACAAAATGAAACATTAAATGTAATGGGTACAGCAGGAGTATATCTAATCGCATGCTACAAAGTGGGTTTATTATAATAAATTATCCTTGATTGGAAGTGAAACAACAGATATTATTTTAGTTAAAATATCTAGAAAATTGTAAAATCCAGATGATATAAAATTTTTTATTGGTCTCGCCCAAAAATTAAATTTGAATCAGCACACAGAATATTTAGCAACTGAAACTATGTTTTTGACCCTATGGTATCCAAAGTAAATACATAAATATGTGGGTGAGAATTATGACATGATCAACTAAATACGAGTATATTAGTATATTAATATATTATTGTGTTTGAATATCGATTTACATGTCAATTGCTTTCTTACCTCTCAAGTTAAGAAGGCATTCATTTATAAAAAAAATTTAAAAAATTTTTGAACTTTTAGCCGAACCTCGACGAGTTATAATAAATTAACATAATTTCGACAACAAAAATTCTATCTGTATGTATCGTGACAGTAGCCACAGCTTTTGCGACAAAGTTTTCAAATTTTTTGTACATATACGTCCTAGAGACAAAGGAAAACAAAGAAGTTTGTTTATGTATGAACAAAATAAATTCCATGTCGGGTTATGCCGCGCGGTGATGAAACTTATACCACTTTTATTTCTCTTTGACTAATTTACTCTTCCAAAATGTATGAAGGCGTAGAAGGGCCTAACAATATACAGGATGTTCTAATAAAAAAACACCCTTTATAAATTTGTGTTGCACGATTGAAAACCCCAAATCAGCTTGTATAACTTTTATTTGAAACTTTTCTCTGAATTAAAAAATAATGGACTTAAGGAGGGGTGGCATTCATAACCAATCACCCTGTATAGCTTTCTTGTGTCTTGGATTTTGTTGATTGAATAACCATTTTTAAGATAAAACTGAAAATGCTGACAACAACTCATGCTAAATAAAGAAATGAGAGCCCTTTCGAGCACCTTTTGAAATAAAGTTTTAATAAAATATGTTATTTTAATTCATTTTATTTTAAGTTTTTTTTTTGATCTTTCATTTATCAAAAAGAGCTGTTTATTTATTTTTAAATATTATTTACATAGATGCTCGAAATGGCTTCCATTTCATTATTTAGCATGACATGGTTTCAGCTTTTTCAAATTTATACTCAAATCAAAAAAAAGTTATATACAAAAAAGTTGTATAATTAAATTTCTTACAATATACATGTACCAAAAAAATCATGGGCGTACTACTAAAAAAAGGGGAGGTTAATGAGTGTTGCTTACCCCTGAATGAGCCCCTTAGCAAGCATGTTTGCAAAATGTTTGTTTTTAATGTGAACTATTGCTCTTCAACATACGTTTTAGTGTACCGAAATTAAAAAAAAAATCTAGTCATTTGTGCAATATTTGTAAAAATAAGTTTATTTATTTTCAACATTAGAAGGCTGTATGGGGGGCATTTTCGACTAGAGGTAAATTTGGTTAAAACTTCTTTTGACACCCCCAATCTATGGTTAAGTGATTAACATACTTTTCAAAAACTCCCTGTATAACAAATTATTTAAAAAAAAATCTTTTCATTTTAACCACTGACCAAAATACCCAGGAATTTCAAGAAAGAGTTATTTATTTCCTAAAATACTTGTAACTGTTTTACAAAATTAATTAAGTTATGGCCTATTTAGTTTTATAATTCCGCCTATGTACGCCGGCCTGTTCACGACACAGCACGGTCGTCACACAGTCGTGTATGTGAGATACACCTTTATTCCGACTTTAATCTCGGAATTCCGACTTTAAAGTCGGAATTCCGAGTTTAAAGTCAGAATTCCGAGATTAAAGTCGGAATTCTGATATTAAAGTTAGAATTCCGAGATTAAAGTCGGAATTCCGAGATTAAAGTCGGAATTCCGAAATTAAAGTCGGAATTCCGAGATTAAAGTCGGAATTCCGAGATTAAAGTCGGAATTCCGAGATTAAAGTCGGAATTCCGAGATTAAAGTCGGAATTTCAAAAAAAATAATTAGGTGGCCCTTCTACGCCTTCGTAAAAATGAATTTATTAATAATTTGTAAAATTTTCGTAAACTCATTTGTCTTTTAAATACTTAGATAATTCCGTCAATTTTATAGGTATAAATCTGCAAAAATTCTTTTATGTCTTCATTCACTTGTTATGAATTTAGAAATTTAAAAAACATAAATATGAATTGGAAAAAAATGTCGACAACTTGCCCTCTAACATCATTTAGAATCTGCAATATTTTTTTAATAGATGTATTTACAACAATATTTGATTTGATCATTTTGTGGTTTGCATGAAGAACTTTTATGACCACACTGTATTAGTAATGTAAATATTTCCATTTGAACAAACCATTTGAAAATTAAGATTTTTTTAAAAGAGCTTGTTTGGTTTAAATTCGTTATTTCTAATAATTAAAATTCTTTGGTAGATTAATTTAGTAAGTTAAAAATTGTACCCAAGATATCTGCATATTTGTGGGACACTATTTAAAATTATTCGAGTATGTTGTTTTTATTCGTTATTCTGAGAAATTCCATCATTCCACAATAAAAATACTAAAGATTTTTTACATTGCGCAATAAGAATATCTTAATTGTCAATAAATTATTAAAATATCTGGTCATTATCTAGTGGCTCAAAGGTGCCGCCTGTAGGGAGATATATTGGTTATAAATAAACTCTGCATGGGTCACCCAAAATTATTCTTCCATAAAGGACTATTTGCTCGTTTTTGACTCCATCTGCAGGTGTCCTGGGTCTCTTTTATTACGGCAGGTATAATAATGATTATCCATTTGCACAAAAACCAAAAAGTCAAGTATATCTATTTGAATAACAGAGCTCTCCATGACTTTGCCAAATTGATTTGTCAAAGAAATATTTTACAGCTTCCGTGAAGTTATATTCTAGATATTTTTAGTACAATAATATGTACATTGTACACACTGTGCAAATAAAGAATTTGGAACAATTTTCATAGAATCGTAATGAAGGATTTTTAGGAAAAAATCCTCAGATGTTTGCTACAATTTTCAAAAAAAGATACTTTAATTGCCTAGAGTACATTGTAACAATGGTTAGGGTTGTCATATTGTATATAATTTTAAAAATGCAAACAGTTAATTAAGCAATTTAATTAGTTTCTCATAATTGCCATTTCTTATACATTTTATTTGAGTAATGATTTGTTTTCAAATAATAATCAATTTTTCTAGTATGGTATAAATTGTTTAGAATTTAGGTCGCCTGCGATAGGAACCAATACTATTCCCAATCCTTAATATACAAAATAAGACACAAATTATTTGATCCATTATGGACGGACCGATTGGACCAACTTTATTCCGACGTTTATTATGTTTTTTAATTTCCTAAAAGTTATACTTTAATTGTTCTAGAAACCTTGCATATTAGATGACCACAGAAAAATTTTGAAGGTTTATATCAGAGGATCACGCTGGCTATTTTATGATCCTCTTTGCAGTACAAGAAAAACTTTGCTGCACAAAAATTTTAGTTGTTGTTATGTTGTTACTGCACGAGATTTTCTTCAAATAATTTTTTGTGTATCATAACATAATATAGATATAATACCGGTTAGGAGCATACCCTGTAGCATATTTTTCATGGGTAAAATTTAAAATGTTTCAAGTACCACAAAGTTTTTCCAAAATATAATCATACTAAGAGTAGTAGGAATGGTATAGGTTCTGGGTGAACACGCAGCAAAGAAAAATTGCTTTCTAAGTGGTACATTTCATGTACCGATGTATCACTGAAAATTTGTTGGGATAATTTATGAAACAATATGTTGAAGGGAGATACAATATGTTTGAGAATGATTTCTACAACTTAACTAAGGCAGAAAGGATGTTTTCTCAAGTGCCAAAGTTGTGAATAATTATATCAAAGGGATGAGATGCCACGGCCAGTTCAATTGATTTAAAGTAGTCGTGGTGGTACCCGTAATGCAACTTTTGATAAACAATCTGATAATGTTAAAAAACAGAAAACAACACAATTTTGTTTCAAATAGGTAAGTGAATTTGAGTTCCGATTCTTAGGTATGTAAACAGTATTTCAAAAGAGGACCAGGAACTATTTTTTCTTTGAATGATTTATTGGTGCGACAAATTATTTCGGAATTATTAATTATTTTTCTGAATTTGCTTGATTTTTACTACAATTCCCCTGAGATAGTACTATGTTGTCTTACATTAGATTGTAAACAGCAGTATTGTCAGCTAGTTTTATCGCTACCATTAAAATAATATTTGTATCCATAAAAGATTCTAGTTGCTACGGCTCTTCAAATTCTTCTGTACTCTATTTAAATATACATTGCATGCATCATAAAAAGAACATAAAAATGATAAAAAATAGTTACCTATATTATATATAAATTTATTTAATTTCTAACTATTTATGTATTATGTAAATTAAATCTTTAGTATATGATTTTTTATATTTATTAAAAAGGTCAAATTGCGTTGTGCAAACTGCTCTCTTGAAATTTCATTTCTGTTTTGACATTTTATTAAGGCATATTTAATTCACTTATCATTACATGATACTACTGACTAAAAAAATCACTGATTTAATTCCAGTTAGATCTTACAAAAACCTCATATGTTTTCTAATACCACCCGCAACTATTACACTTTTATGGCTTATGGGTTAATACTTTTGAATTGCACATAGTATCCAATAATAAAATTTAAAAGGAAGTGGCTCTCCTAAGGTCCAATTTTAAATTTTTTGAAAAGTGTTTGATTTTTTATCATAGAATCTGTTCCTGTTCAGAGGGTAGTGAATTTTGAGAAATCCTGAGTTTAGGATCAACGTCAACTGATCATCTAAATTGATGTACTAATTTTATATATTTTTGGACTAGGTATTCCCATTTTTTTGCCCATTAGGTAGAAGAATATACAAAATAACAAATTTTACGCAAAATGAATTTGACATCGCAAATAACAGAAACTAATTCATAAAAAGCTTTATTTCAACACGCTACCAGTTACAAGAAGTTATAAGAACGTAGGAATTTCAGTCTATTAGGTAACATGTAAAAATGTGTGTGAAATAATTTGAACACGTAAAAAATCGTATATAGCGTTACCTATATTGTATTTCATGTTGTAAATTAAAAAGGACGGCTTCTTTTGAAGAGCGGCAAACCAATTAAACTGTAAATTTCTTTAAATCACTGTCATTTGGCTTATTTGAAAAGGATTAACACAGGAGCTGTGAAATAAATAGAAATTGTATACAGAGAGTTCATTTGGAGACAAAGGAAAAACGCACGCTATATGAAAAGACGTCATGTTGATATCTTGTAATCAGTGTATCATGCATGAGAATTGACAGGGACGTAGCTAGTTTTTAGTTGGTATATTTCCCAATAAAAAAATAAACAAACATGTTGGTAGTGTTATTTACTGTAGAGATTATTTCTTTAATACATTTTGTCTAAGAAACTGATATTGTAAATTTGTTATTACTTACGACGTTTAATAATAAAAGTAAAAAATTAAATAAACAAATAACGAGGCACACAATTACTATGTATAATTTTACTAAGTTTTTTAGTCTGATAATCAGTGTTACAATCTGGAGTACTTTGATTAACGTCATTGTTTTACTTGATGGATAATTACAAATTCGAAAGAATTTACGTAATATTCTGAATAATTTTGAGAATCTTTGCAATATGGAAATAACTACTTATAGTGAAACCAAATTTTCACGATTTACGACAAATGATTTGTAAAGGGTTACAGATTTCCATAAGTACTTCTGAAGAATGCAGTTATGAAAAAATAAGGAGTTAGTCCTTGTTGGATTGCAGCACCACTTTTAAGAAAATACCTATGAGTTGTGGCTAAGACTAATCATTTGCAATTATCTGACAAACATACTATTACGAGAGCGTAGTTATATATATATATATATATATATATATATATATATATATATATATATATATATATATATATATATATATATATATATATATATATATATTCAGACTGAAATTTCGATCCAGAAATATCCATTTTTGTTTTAAAATTTATAGTGTAATTTTTTCTAAAATAGGTTGCCGCGGAGTTCTGTTATTTCGCAAAATACTTGCAAGTTATCTGACAAATGCGCATACATTCAATTGTTAAAAACAAAACACCAAATAAAATTATTATTTACATAAATTACTTTTAATTTTTTTTTTATTATGCTCTAAGACGACTTATTTTCACACTACCTTTGTGATAAGGATATTGACAAGTTTCCTTTTAACGCGGTTTCTCCTATAAAACTATTCTCCTACTATCTTTATTAATCCCCATAATTCCCACCTTCCCCTCATATAACGAGATATTTAGCTTTGAGTTCTGCCATTGGAACACACGATTAAAAAGAGCCTTACACATTTAAAAAATGTTCTGCATTGCCCCTTCCCATCCTAACTAGCAGCCTACTATCAAGTTTTTCTCTTGAACTAGTGCCTCAGTTCCACAGACTAAAAGAAAATTCTAATTTTTTATCCCCAACACACTGCAGAGTTTCTCCTCACCATTTGGCTAAAAGTAGACGTATTTAATCTTTGACATATTAAACTGGATTGTAGTAGTAACAAATAACTGCTCGATCAAAATGCAGAAATTTTTGAGTGATTAAGATATTTAGTAAAAATACATCTTAAACAACTAGTTTAATTATTAATTATTTGGACTTTTCAGACTGAATGCACTTTTCTTTACTGAACAGTATTTAATTTTAGCAACTTTAGAATATTGATGCATTGTGAATAGTGACTATTTAAACTTTCCTTGAATATCTTTTAATAATGTGTCCACAGATATTATTGAAAAATACGTTGTTCGTAAACATTTTATTTTATTTTATTTAAAAATACACAGAATATGATACTGTTTTAAAAAAACTTAAGCCCATAGTAAAAATTGCCGGTTCCGTTTGTGACGAATGTATATAATAACTGTAACATGGTCGAGCGAACGGCGGACACTGAACTGAAAGTGCTTTTGCTTTTGCCGCCAATAGTTAATATTTACAATTATTATTTATTACAAATCGTTAAAGTAATTATTTATGCTTCATCTTCTTGCATAAGGTCTAATTCCAAAACACTCCTCCAGGAACAAAAATATCATATTTCGTAACTTAGTCTTTTATCTGGGTTATATTATTTAAATGAATTGAACATCGTGAAGAACGATTAGGTTCTATGTAATTTACTCAAATATAAAATAAAAATCAGCCTTTGTAGTTCATAATATAATACATATTTAAAGGTTATTGTTGGTAATATACTCTCATATCCCTGTGGTATCTTCACTAACAAATAGTTTTTAAATTTTATTACAATTTCAGATAATATCTTGGAAAAAATCTTCAAACTCATTTCTTACTGAACTTTGTAATAAAGCAAATTATTATTATTTCAAACCAAAGAATTACTTAATTTTCCATACCCGGTAGAAAGAATGCACTATAATAACTCAAGTTAAATAATCCAAGAGATACAATTGATGACTGCAACAATTAGTTATTTGAAAACTACTTTCCTTCAACCTCACTCTCACGAAAATAACTTTCTTGACAAAATTTCAATATATCTAATATAAATATTCAATCATTATGATCTGAGGTTGAACTCCTGTCTGAAATGAAAAAAACGAAAAACAAAATAGCTAGTGGCCTTGACCACATTACTACAGTTTTTGTCAAAAATTACGCATAAGTTTTAACGTAGATAGCCATTAAGCATTATATTTAATCTATCGCAAGATAGGGTGTCTTTCCAGTATTTGGAAAATTACCAGTCTCTGTCACATACTAAAGAATCGTGATATTTCTGATGTACAAACTATCAGTCTGTCACCTTACTATGTAATTTCGAGAAGGGTTTTCGGATTATTGTGTATAATTGCATTTACTCACTTGTTAAAAACGTTATATTCCTTAATCAACATGGTTTTGTGGAAAAACGCTCAAAAAATACAAATTTAATAGGTTTTACGAAATTTATTTCCGAAGTTATTAATGAGCAGGGATAGATGGATGACACCGACTACTCTATAGCCTTGGATCGCACGGATCATACTGCTAGCTAAGTTTAAATAATACGAACTTTCCTAGCTCTTACTTCAATTGTTTCGTTTTGACAACCGACCATTTCTAGTGCGTTACGCATAACTGTTTTAAACCTTGGAAATATAAAAATTAGATTAGGGGTTCCGCAAGGTTCAAACCTGGGCCTGCTACTCTTTTCCCTATTTATAAACGATATAAACGACCTTATCGCATGCCATAAACTGTTTTTTTGCAGATGATTTAAAAATCTATAATTCAATCAATTCTGTTGGCAACGCAACAGCCACAACCTGCAAACCGATTTGAACGAAGTGATGCATTGGTGCAACATAAATCGTCTTAACTTGAACATCTCCAAATGAAAAGTCAATACATATTCGTGTAAGGTTGACTCAAACTGAGGAAAGTGTTTTTCCTCTACGAAAATGTTGGTATTTATATTTAGATTCAGACAAGAGTTTTATCATTAATTTGTTTTGTGAATATGTCTGCTCTAAGCATGATAACTGCTCTCTCGTTAGGAATCCCATGTATGACTTATATCAAGAGTCTGTTTAAAGAATATTTTAATTTCTAATTTTTCGAGTCAACGGCGATGGTAGGTATATGAATAGAAGCTATGGCAACAGTTTGTTTTTAAATAGATTTATCTTTAATTCATTAGAGTTTAGAGGACATCTTTACGGCTTAAAATTTTTATATATGCTATTGCATATTAATGTCGACTGTCCTTGTTTATTAGGTTAATTAAATTTTTTGATATTACATTTTAACAGTTTAATGCATTTTACAATTCATTCGCAAATACTATTTTATGAAGATTCCCCATAAACATAAATTCTATTTGTGACACTTGTGATGTATTCAGATGTTCACTAAAAACTTTTTATATTAGATTTAAAAATACTAGGAAGCTATTAATGTGGTGTGTTTTTTTATATAACCATATTCATAGGCAATCCATTTTTATTTTTTTTAGTCCTTTTTCTTCAATTGTTCAATATTTACATTATTGCCAAAATTGTTCTAATATTACAGTACTTTGGCCTATAATTGGTTTGATAGTGTTGGGCATATAAACCATTATTATTGTTATTATATTCTTTCTATTTTAAGTTATGCTATTTATTTAAAATAGTCTGCAAATTCTGAACGTTCTTATAAATATTACATTTCATAAATTAGAGTGAATTGTGTTGCTTAAAACAGGATGCGTGAATTTATAATTTATTGATTTTTCTCGTATTTCTGGAACAAATTTCCCCCCTTGCTTTAAATGGCATTTATGTAAAAATGTGAAATATAACAACCAATAATTAACTGAAAATCGTGAGCTTCTTTTTGTATATAGGTAATGGATATATTTATCTGATTACAAGTTTAAATGCTTTTAAAAGAATTATGTTTTTTTTTAAATAAATAAAAATAGCATATTATTCTCAATAGATGGCAGCTTCCCTATGCAGTTCTAACTCATTTTTTAAAAATCAGTACATGAATATTAGTCTCCCAACTTGAATTCCTGAACGTACTATCACTCGCTTGAAAAATTCAAATTCCAAACATCTATAATTTTAACGTTGTTGAGATGATTGTTACAACGTCAGTCGTATTATATTTTATTAACCTCGATGGATTTAAATAGCCAGAGTTTTGAACAAGGCCTTCCTTTCTGCCAAGAAATTAATAAAGAGCATTTGATATTGCCGAAGTATTTGTTAACGCACATTTGGTTTTTGGTTGTTTCGAAAATAGTTTCGGATAAAATTGTCTATTGCTTCATTTGTTAATTAATACAGAAATATTAATTGTTTCGATTTATAAATCGGATTTATTGAAAAATTAAACCTCCAGATTTGCTGGGTAAGTTACAATTTATTCTCTTAACGACCACGTGCTTGAAGGTTAACTGTAAATAATTTTTGTTCTTAACTTATTTTAAACGTTTTTGGCATCGTGTGTTTTTGACACCGTAGGTTTTGGTACTTAACGTTTTGGTACCTACAATTTTTTTGGTATTATAGTTTATACCTTATTTTTAGATAGAAATTTGTAAATTTGGCAAGTTAATGACAATTGAATTTGGAGATTAAATTAAACTGCTTGTCCCTAGTATTGAACTCATAAAACTATTGTCTTGGAAACTTTTATATGGTAGTCACTTATTTGAACATTCACTCACAGAGAGAAAATATGAAAGAAAAATTAAAATTGGAGATCAATTGCTTGTGCGCTTTTGAAACTTAGAAGTCCCAAGCAGCACCAAAGTGACGGGAACTGGCATCGAAACTTTAACAGTAGGCATTACATAACTGTCACTAAATTTGTGACTTTAGTGTAAAATTCACCTTGTAGTATGCCTGTGTTGTAACAATTACGTAGATTCTACTGAATTTAGGTACTGTATAGTTACTACACTTTCAAGTAATTGCTGCAGTATGTGCAACGTCGCAGATACTACTTTGCATTACTTTAAAGCATTCTCAACTTTGAAGTGAAAATTGGTAGTAATGCCGACTGCATAGTTTTAGCAAAGAATCACTTCAAAGTAATGATGACTATAATTTTCCATTTAAAGTTCCTGTGACGTTGTCGGGACATTTTCTGGAACCTTAAAGTTCTGCAACTCATTAGTGACATCTTGACTAAAAATAACGTTACTTCTACGAATAAAGAGACTTTAAAGTAATTTTCACTACTCCCCACTAGTTTAAAATTACTACAAAGTTACGTATACCTTGAAAACCTACTATAAAGTGATATAAACTTTAAGGACTTTTATATAAACAGTTTCTTGTTCCCAACCGTCGAACATGGCGTCGAAGAGCGGTAAAATAACAAAAAAAAATTTCCTGCATTCATCGACCTTTTTATAGAAAATGAAGTTACTGTTAAATGATGTTTACAATTTAAAAAAATTTTTGGCTAATGCGGAGCCGACTCCTTTATCCGCGAAACAGGTAAATATAAATGACCATGTTAGTAAAATGGCACATGAAACTATTCTGTGTGAAGAACCGACAAATGTTCAAATAAAGAGTTCAGTTTATGTTGATGATGGCGCTCCACCTGAAGATTTATAAGACAATTTTATGATTTCGCGAACTCCAAAATTAATAAATATAGTTCCTATGGGAAATGGAGAATTCTGGTATAATAGTATCAGGAATGCAGTAGATGCCAGTTTAAAGCTACCGAGATAATGACGTGTTTGGTCGCACTTGCTACTTCTTGGTAAACATAACTACACAGTGAAACTGTTATAGTTCCCATCACCACTTTTTAAGTAACTACAACTATTACGTTAGTCGCATCTGCTACTTTTTTGGTAAATGCAACTTTGAAGGGAAATAATTTTGGTTTTTGTCACCTCTATTAAGTGAAAAATGCCTTGTTGACATATGTGTCACTAGTGACTCAAATTAAATTCGCCATTATTCTGTTATTAAGTGATGACGCTATCTTGACAGATAAAAATATAATTCAGAATTTAATTGTGGTCATTTGTTAACATGTTTTATGAACATTATTACTTTACAATTCGTATAATAAAAAACCGTTTTCCATAAAAATATTGCAGTTTAAATTGTACACATAATTTTTTGAAAAAATATTTTTACATGAAAAAATAATATTTTACAGGGCGCTTCTTTTTTATCGAAGTATCATGGTAACATTTTACAGAAAACAAGTACCCGTTTTAATTTCCACACTCAGGAGTGACTGCAAAACATTATTGTTTATTATCAGTATTTGATTGAATCCATTTAACTTGGACATATTGACTTCAACTCAACTCGATAAGTCCGATTGCCAATAGGTACATTATATTTTGCTATTTGAACGAGAGAGAAATCAAAACATAGTTTGCTCTCATACCACTGACAGAGCTGTTACAAAAATAGTCATTTCTACTACTTACAATTAGTTACGTTCCGTTTATGTAATTGCCACGTAATAACTACTCCCCATTTTGGTTAATGCTTGGTAGAAGGATCGTTCCCATTACGTAACAGTCGTTAGTTGCGAAAACCTTTAAAAGTTCCACTGATAGTAGCTACTACGTAGAGACTACTAAATATGCTGCTTGGGGTGTAGTGACCAAACAAAGATATCGTTCATTTATACGAAGATCCTCTATATGATAGTTTGAACTATCTGGTCATATATCAGAACTACCAAAAGGACTGCCAAAAAAAGGTGATCTACAATAAATGCGACATTGCCTTGCTAGAGCCTAGAGCTTGTTTTTATGGCATGTTGCTGTTAAATTGATGCGTCCTTTTGTAAATTTTCTCCAAAGTTGTATAGGGCTGGATTTTTGTCATGCCGTGACTATTGAAAAGACTTTAATCCATCAAGCTTTAACATAATTTATATACTTTTAAAATGATACTTGTATATTAACATTATAGACATTATATTTTGATAGCACCAGTATAAAACCTTATTATTCTTTTAAAAGAATACCATTTTTTTCAACAAACTGTAATAAAAAAATATGCAGTTTTTATACCAAAAAAATTGTTAAGACTTTCATATAATTCACAAATTTCCTTACAATTTAAATTCTTAGGATATATAATTTGTAATTTGTAATTCGATGTCCACCTGTCGAAGTTATTCATTGGTGGGTGTTAAAAAAGGGCGGATTCTTTGTTTACATTTAATTTAATTTGGAACAGAATGAAAATAAAACGACAGTTCTGAAACTGATGTATAAATTTGAAAAATAAATATGTAATCAAGAAGACAAAAGGTCCAAAGGAGGTTAATTTTTACATTTATTTTACGATTAAATAGAATATAAATTGTAAACAAACTCAAGCGAGGAGTTTAACAGTGTTTTAAAACCCGAACATTTCCATAACGAATAAGAATCCCCTGGGAGATAAATATTTGAGTAATTTGTAATATTTTTAGTTTAACGAAGCATAATATTACGCCTGTACGCTGTAGTGAGATGAATAGCCTTAAGATCTTTTCTTTAAGGCCTCATAATTACTGTTTACAGCTTTGGAAAATCATAATATGTAACTAAATATGGGCCGACTTTAAAAGCAGCTATTCGAGAGAGACGTTCCTTAATTTACATGAGGAATTTCATAGGATCAGTTATCAAGACGACAATAACATGAAAACAAAACATAATCGGGTTCCCCTACCGGAAAACAATTTAATAATATCTAGCAAGGAATATCGAGTTTCTGAGTTTCAGAGTGCTATCGAATGACCTACGGTAAAACATAAAATGAGTAATTTAATTTAAAAACAGTGTAGGTGCGCGGCGGTAACTTCAAAGCTAAGACAGCCTCTTATTATCTGCTACTGTCGGCAAAGGGATCTCTTCATCCCCGAACCCCCCAATGACGGCCCGTTTGTTGGTTGCACACTCGTTCTCTACGTATAAGTACACTACACACTAGATGCTTGTTTTCTACCTAATACCGTTTAACTGTTAATTTACAATGTTGTTTTCAATTTTCCATTTTTAAGCGTGAGCAACGATGAATTTTATTACAGTTAAATTATAAAATACCTATTTCCTGGATAAATATAATAAATTGGACAAACATACAGGGTGGTCAGTTTTATAATGTAAAGATTATTTTAAACTTATTTGTAACACAAAAAAACGTCGGCACCTTTGACGGCGATAAACGGATCAAAGTCGCTGATATTTTTTATGTTGCGAATAAGTTTGAACTTTACACTATTGGGGCTTGCTAAACGCACTTGGGTTGGTGAAGTTGCAAAAAAAGTTGCACATTTTCATGCAACTTTAAGTTCAGAAAATAAATCTAGGAAACCCCCTGCGTTTCTGAAAAAATTACAGGCATTTTAAGATAGGTACATTCATTTTATTATGGTAAATTTAAACTTAAATATAAATACATTAAACATCGGAAACGCTTAAAAGTATGCAAAAAGAAATGAGGTAATGACCATCTTCAATGAGATTTTTTTTAAGGCCTAAGGGAAGGGTGGTAATTGTACCCATTCTCCCCTTGTATATTGCAGGTGCAAATTTGAGAGATAAATACGTTGTATATTATTAATATTCTCTTTAGAGCCTGAATTGACATCATATCATTCTATTCATCTATCATCTATCATCTATCCCATCGTAGATCCAATTCCTTAGCTACGATACGCTGATAAGGGGCAATAACTCCGAAACACGTGTCCGTAGCTGCATAATTGTTTCTTTTTGGGGAATATGGCACTAAATCTTCTTTGTTTTATTTTGAACCCCAATAAATCTATCAATATTCACGAGTAACTAATTAAAACAGATTTTTAGATATCTGTAAGTATATCTGTCCATAGTCCTGGAAAATGATTTTTATTACTACTAAAAATAAATACGCAATTCTTGGACATGATTGACATTTTGTTAACTTGCAGGGTAATCTTATCTCTGAAATTGGACTCTGGCGAGAGATACTTTGTAGTACTTGGACCTTCCATCGTATCATAGCTACTAAAATATGAGAAAATTAACTGGTTGATATACTGTTATCATTATTTAAACAACACTACTGACAACGGCAAAAATTTTGTGAATGCATTTACCGATAAAGATTTATTAGTATCAAATACGAAATATAGGAATAGGGTTATCTATTCGTATCCATTGGATAATGAAAAACTAAAAGAGCTTTTACAAGGTACAAGAATATTAGTTATTGTAAAACAAATTACTTTCTGCAAAAGTTAGCATGTGAAGAGAGTGAATTAATGATCATGAAGTTAAATAAAGCTGCACAAAGTTAAAAAAAGTATGAATCTGGCTTAAATAAAGAATAGGTTGGGAAGTAATGGTAATGGTAATGGTAATGGTGGGGGAGGCTGACGCCTGGCAAGTAGGCCACAGACGGGCCCTTTTTACCAACCCCCAGCTGTCCCCTCAGCCATGTGCTTCTCTTGCTCCCTCATCGAATCTTTCCGACCTTCTGATGAAGGTCAGGATGTCACTCATTGCGAGGGAGCTCATCTCCTCCCTTAGAAGCGCCTCAGAACCGAAAATACTGTGTCTCAGGCGCCCAAACGCTTCACATTGTCCCAGGAAGTGGTAAGATGACTCTTCATCACTCCTGCATCTTGGACATGTAGGGTCTTCCTCAATACCTATCAATGATAGATGCCTCTTAAGTCTACAGTGGCCTGTCAGAACACCGATTAAGAGATTCAGTTGGGAAGTAAGTAATTCTCTTAAGGAATAAGAAAATGGATGAGTGGAAATAATGAAAAATACACAGAAAACTATTACGAAATAAATTATACAATGGATTTGGGAAGCAATTTTCAGTTTTCTAAAATTATTCTGACTATTTTTATTTATACGATAACTACCACAATCAAACGTATACTTGAATAACCTTTGGAAAACTTAAGAAAAACAGCGCAAGGGAATGACTGTTGATAATAATACTTAAATATAAATATATAATCTCTACAAAGCTCTTTGAAACTAGTTACAATTATCTTAAAAATCTTCTTAGGTTTCAATTCTTCAACATTCCATTAAATTTTAATTTATTTACAATCGTTAATACACAGAAAGTAGTTTTCAAACAGTTTATTTTTTCCTTTTTTTCTTCTTAAAATAATAACAGCGATAATAATTTAACGAATTGAACTCGGAACCATTAAAAACTGAATTTTAATTATTTTGCGTGAGGTCAAAATTCAGCCGTTTCACGGAATAAATTATAATCATTCATCAATATTAAAAAAAAGTTAGGTATTTGTAGACGCTAAAACTTATTTATAAAAAACCAAGTCACGTTTTACCTACATCACTGTGATTGGCAAGTGACATCTTTTAAAGTAATATCTATTAAATTAATAAAAAATCTTGTAACTTTCGTTATCTTTTTTCAGTTATTGTCATTGCAGTGCACTGAGTTTTTTATTCAATAATAACAGGCCGTAGGAAAATGCTTAGACCTGCTTATTAATATTTAAAAAAAGTTTGTTGGGAAAGAGTTCTTATTTTGAGAAAAACTACTTCATTAACTTACCGATGTTTCGGTCACTTTTATTACCAGCCTCAGGGCAATTAATTATGAGTTTCTCCTGGTCACCATTAGTCAAAATAAGGACCCTTACCCAACACACATTTACCAACTATTAATAGGTTAGTCACTATAAATTTTTTTTGCAGAAAAATTCCCAGCGAGATGATTTTTGATCCATATTTATTTTTGGTGTTAGAAACAACATATCAAAAGTCCTATTGAATCTGAGTGATGCTCGCCACGATACACATCGAAGCATGTACAAAGCACATAAATATTTTTTTTACGGTAAAAATATTTACTGCACAAATGAAGGCAAATAAATTTTCTACAAAAGAGGTACGATAACATTTTTTGGCAGATGCAATAGTTTTGACGCAGCAAATTTAAGAAAAAAGTTTATCTGCTCAATGTTTCTATGCGTTTGATATGTCTTGGGCGGCCTATAGATGGCAGTTAAGGCTCTCCGTTATGAAAGAGACTGCGCGTTGACATCTTGGAATCGTAGTGTTTCGTAGCCTTTGATTGTACAAAGGGGTTTTTCAAGTGCGATTGTGATAAAAATAAATTAAAGTTGTTTACTTTGTGTGCAACGAGTGACTAAGAGATATGGAGAAATATTCCGGTAGCCCTGTATAGTGAATCGGCATCTGAAACATCTCTGGACGCATACTGTTTCAAATGTTTCACAATATCTGTTAGAGAAAGTAGAGCAGGTAACTTAGCGTCGCTGCCACTAACGAAAAGAGCTACTAGGGAGCTATACTACATACTGAGGGAAATTGACCAAATAAAATGTTTTGCTAAGATGATCTGCATTTTCATAAGTATTTTTTTTTGTTAAGACTACATTACCATCGTCTAAGAATAAGAAAAACTGTTTTACTAATAAGCCTTTGCAACCTTAAACCTTTGACTAATTATCTCAATAACAGCACTTACTTAAACTAACTCAAATATTTTTCTTTATGTTTTTTTTTATTAAGTATAACTAAGTATTTTCTTAAGGTAAATAAGTGCCTTTAGTTGAGATTGACTTTCTTGTGGTTAAGAAGCACATACCTACGGTTGGTAAGCTATCTGTTAACCATAAATCTGCACTTGCTAATTCGACATTTTGTTTGTAGGCGACGCACGCGTAGACAGTTTGAACCCATTAAGAATATTAGAGTTGATCTTTGTTGTCAGGAGGTAGGATTTGTTCTCCAAATAACGTTTACTGGAAGAGTAACTACTTCGTGCATTTATAAAATAAAACGTTATTAGATACTCGCAGTCATATTATTTTTCCATAGTGAAAGGTTTTTATGAAACTGTCTTACAAGTTGAGATTAGAAAATTGGGGCCTTAAAGACCATAATAATATAACAACGTCAACAAATAAGGAGACGCGAGGAAGAAAAAGCAGAGTTTTTTGTAGACAGAAATTTATGCTGAGGAGCTGACGATCCTTGGAAAGTGTTAATGCCAGGTTGGAGCCAGCAATTAGCACTGGATCTATAAATTTCGACGAGTGGAAAGCTGTAGAAGATTTTATTAGAAATTGGTGAAAAGCTTTAACCATAAGAAGTTCCGTTTTATGGCATTATATGAATGTACCTGAACCTGTTATATAACATAGTAAATTTTGTCTAGAGAAAACAGTCTACATTTATTATTCACCTGATCCTCTTACTCACCCCTGATTTCAAGTATTTTGTGGTATAACTTTTCCGTAGAGCCTATCGTTTTTGAAATAAAGGGTATCAAAAAAAGTAGTTTTTTTGGGTGTTTGAAAATATGATAATTTACCCCAAGATATTTTAGTTACCGTGTAGGAAATACGAGTTAGTCAAATAGATGCAACCTAACATACTGGTATTTAATATCAAATATAAATATTAACTAATAATTTTTAGTTTCAGAGAAAAAAGACAAATATTTTTCAACATCTTTTATCTCGAAAACAAAAACCCTAATGAAAACTTTATACTCTACTATATAAAAAATAACTTTAATTTGTTGACATATAATAGTTGTTAAAGTTATTAGTAATAAAACTGAATCACCCTATATATACAGGGTGACTGGTAGATCGACGTATTCCTTTGAGGGCATGTTAGTAGAGTTCATTTGCAATTGAATTAACTATAATATGAATAATGCCAAACCCAATAGTTTTTGAGATATTTTAATATAGTTTTTTACAACAAATAAAGGATTTAGCTCTTGTATTTTTATCTTATCAAAGTATTTAACATAATTTTTCTTACACAATTTGTACTGTGTAACTAATGCGGGAAACTGATATATTAAAAACGTTTTATTTTTGTTTATTTTAAATAATTAAAAAAAAACAGATAAATTAAAATATCTCAAAAACTATCGACTGTTGCATAATGGACATTATGGTTAAATCAACTGCAAATTAGCTAGCTACTAACACGCTTTCAAAAGAATACCTCGACCTACCACCAATCACCCTTATATGTACACACAGAATACTCTACAACTTGCAAAAATTCTTTCTATGGTAGCAATTTTTTTCTAATGGCAGGAATAAAATTACGCTAGATCCAGTATATATTTTTACAACGTTTACAAAGTGAAATTACCAGGACAAAAAGGAGTATTTGCTGTCATTACTAGGTATTTATTTATACAGTGTAAGCTTTATCGTGGTTACAAAGTCATCTATTAGCGGTAGGAAAAGCCTTTTCCGGGTTGTAAGTTAGTAATGATGTAAAAAGTACGAGCTTACTAACTATAACAAAATATCTGATGTGACCAGCACATAACTTTCTTATACCAATATATATTATCCTAATCTAAAAGAATCATTCTATTTAATTCTTCATTTACTTCAATTAAATTTTAATAGCGTACCTTGAAATGTGTCATTAAAATTTTTAAATAATTAATTATCAGTGTCATTCGATACTGTTAATAATAATTCATGTCATACATTTTAATAAGTTTTTGTTATTGACATTGACATTTTTGTTACTTAATTAGACCTTTCAAACTGATAAATTTATCCTAACCCCATTTTATGAGGCCAAATGTGTAAAATATTTCAGTTTATATAAGCTTTATTTAAGTACTTAGAAAATATATTTTATTCGCTCCATATAATAGACATGATTTATAATCTTTCATCAAGAATATATTTGTAAAGTCAAATACAAAAAAGTTTGGGTCCCATGGACCCCTTTTCAGAAGACCAATTTTGCTCATCACTTAATTTTTCAATTTCTTTGCCCTCTAGAACAAGTGTACCAAATTTGAAAGCTGTATCTCAAAAACTGTGGCTGCTCTGTTACTACAGACATGCGGACAGTCGAAAAAAAATCACGACTACTACACTTCCTTATATTAGGCATAAGAAAGTAAAAACCTATGAAGGTTAAAATAGGGATCTGACTCCTAATAGCAACAAAGAAATATTTAGAAAAACTTTTTTTAACGATAAAATAAGTGTGTCTTAGCAAAATCGTTTTTGTTGCAAAGCAGTCTATTTGGAGTCTATTTAATGCGGATATTTCTTTGGGGCTAGCGAATTTTTATTTATGGTTAGTAGAAAATTCTTTCAGTATAATACAAGTGGTAGAATTTGTTTCATGTACTTAGGACCATTGCTATGTCAAAACTATCGTCTCTATGGAAAAATTCCATGGAACCTTGTTAGTAGATCAGTTAATTGCTTTTTATGGAATCATATTTGTGGAGATATCTGCCAATACCCATGTTTTGGACATTCTTCAACGTGCTGCACAGGAAGCACGCTTTGATCCAATAGAACTTTTGAAATGTTGTTCCTAACGCCAAAATAAAGATCTACGCCTAAAATCGTTCCTATGGGAATATTTCCGAAAATTTTGCCTTGTTTTAGTTTAAAGTTAATAACCCATAATAAAAATAAATTATTTTATTTAAATAAATTAAACACTTTGCTTGCATTCCCATGCTTATATTTGCATCTCTAGTATTCTTGAGCCTTACTATGAGTAATTGGTTACCATAAAACTTAATACTGTGTGTGTTAGGTGTATTGTAATAAACTTATATGAGGAATTTTATTGTTCCACTGCAAATTAACATCTAACATAAAATAAGTTTAAAATTAAATCACGGTTGATTAATTATCGAAATCAACAACAACAATATCGAATGAAATTCATTAGTGCTGGTTTGAAGAATGTTTATTTATTTATTAATTGATTTTTCATTAAGTTAATAAAACATTTAGCATGAATAATTTCAGAAGTTAAAATATATCGCAGATTGTTTCTTTCATAAAATGTAATTTATTTGTTGTGATCTCGGTTATGATTCGCCTAACAAGAGTTATTTTTAAGTAAACTAGTTTTTTTTAAACGACATTAAAATTAATGGTATTTATAAAATAGGTGGTTTAAGTATTATTTTTCATTGTTATTTATATTCTTTGTATCTTAACGCCATTTTCTAAACTGTATTTGTGAGTTTTTCCAGGTATGTGATTTTACATTTTTGTGTTGTACTGTCAATTATTATATCTCTTTTCATAGAGTTCATTTTTGAAGGGGAGGAGGTGCGGTCTGTCTCCAGAAAAAATCCATAAAATGATTTTCTGGGGCAAGCTACACCAATATTTTTGTTGTGATACTCCACTTTTCATATTAATTTTATTGGATTTTATGTATTTACCAAAATCATTGACGTAAAAATTTTAAGTCTAATCAGTTCGGTAATATAGCTGACTGTGCAGTGATGTGACCATCCACCCAGATGATTGGGGTTCAAATCAGGATCGGACGAGGTCTGTTGAATTTGCGGATCTTCTTACGTCACCATCTTTTGAAAGCGATGCATAACTATGGACTTCATATATCTGCGATGTTAATGATTCCTAGTCCCACGACATGAAAAATCGGAAAAATTTCCAGATTATTGTCTGCATAAACAATGAGTTTATTTGTGTACGTCATTTGCATTCGCACGTGTTAAACCGCACTTCTCAAAAAATATTATTCACCGCTAAAACAGTGAATGAACCTCATTGTAAAATTGTCAGCGTAGTTACAGTCGACTTATTAAAATTAATTTAATTTCATTTTAATTATTTTAATGATTTATCTAGTGTGGCCTCGTAGTCGAGTGGTAAGGACATTTGCGTCTCACCCTGAAGTCCCTGGTTCAAACTCCGGTCGAGGAACTAGGATTTTTTCTAAACCAGAAATTAATTGTAGCATACTCGAACATTGAGTGTGTCTCCATTGTCTCTAAATGTGTAGCTCTCTCCCGCACAAGGTACCTCGAAGTATCTTCAGGCATACAGGGGGTTGTAATACCTGTGGTTCTTAATTCACTTTTAACTAATTTTGACTATCGCCTAGGTTCCGATGCATGGGGCATGCGCAAATTAAATTATTAGTCTGCATGAGCGTCAACATTTTTTTAGAGACCTTAAGTTAATTTAACTTAAGTTACAATAAGTTAATAATGACATGTGAATTTACCATACCTAATTGCGTCTTTTTATGGTTAATTCTGGATTCGGAATTCTAAAATTAGTCAGCACAATATAGATATTCAGTAGTGTTATTTTACAAAAATGAAAACTTTGGGTAATCGGTCAATAAAACGTAAATAAACCATTTTTCATTGGTACTTTTACGAGTAAACTGCACCTTCAAAAAATATTTTAAAACAAAATAATGATTTAAATATTTAATTTGTTTTGTGTATAAATATATGCAGGGTATAAATCTTAATTAGAACAATAATTTAAAGGTGAATTTGTTCTGTCAGCAATCAATACTGGCAGGGAGCCATCAGAACGCCCTGTATAATTCGTTTGGTTAAGGTAGTGTGTCCATCTGTTCTGCTTGATTTATAACACCTTCTTTAGTGACAAGTGCATCATCGGTGCTGTCTATTCTTATTAAGTTGAACAGCCAGGTGATTCTGGTCCTGATCGTGTTACCGACAAGTTTCTACGAAAATATTAAGAAGGGTTGATTTTACCTATTATAGTGGAAAAAATAGTTTTAGACTTTCAATAGAGTTCCTAGTAGGCGTTGTTTTAGTAAACAATTAGATTTTAGGGGCGAATTGACCGAAAATATACTTAAAATACCTCACATCTCTTGTCCGTCATAGTGTAAATAATATTGTTTACTTTTAAAATCAAATTAGTGAAAATCGCATGCCATCACGAAATCTAGAATAAGGCCTTAAAGTCAGTTAATTAATTTCTTAATTCAATCGAAATAAAAGATATCTGTTCCACAAATCCAGTTAAGTTAGGAAAAGAGAAAATAGCGTCTTGAAAAAACGATAAAGCAACAGCAAAATTTTCTGTGATATGTTTTCAATGCCACAAGCTATAAGACATGTTTTATGATACGGTTTAGGCATTTCATGGACTTAAATGTATCTTATTTACCAGTTTTGGTTCAGTCAACAGTTGTGAGTGATTGTGCTGTTTATCGTTTTGGATTTAGATTTAAAAAATATTGCTCAATTTAGAAATGTGCCCATGAATGAAATTAAATTCAATCCAAAAAAATATAATCACTTTGGTTAATCAAAATGTTCTATCATTTATTTGTAAATGTTACTAAAAACAATCTGTATATGATTTAAAATGAGATAATAGTTTTTATTTTTGAATATTATGTATAAGCTTAAGACCGATTTACAGATTTATGTTGGTTACCTGATAAAATCACCACTTTAATATTAACTTTTTCAGACCTAAATGTTCCTCCCAAAAAAATCAAAATTTGATTTATATCTCGTGCGTTAAAATGTTACCTGAAAATTTTGAAAAAGTCATTTATTAACAAAATTTTGTTTACTAATAAAGTTATAATAAAAATTATAATACCAATGTATTCCAACAGAAAGGGTAAAAGTTAATTTACAAGATAGTAATAAATATTACAAATTAGTGGATATATGTAGGTCAATCAAAACAGAAAAAGTACTGTTTTAATTTCGTCGACGTTTCGCTGTATTTATTAGCTTCCTTAGGACTAGTTAAATTGTGTTTTTCTCGTTCATAATCAGTAATATATCAAAGAAACGAAAGCTGATACAAATTATCATATGCTATGTATTGTTGGTAGAGCAAAGACCGTTTATATGTATGTTTAATGTTGTATTTACTTCGACCAATATTTAGCAGCATTTGGGGGTGGGATAGGACAAATAATAGTTTAATCCCAACACTCTTGGAAAGCAATACAGTATCAGACGATGTTCTAGAAATTGTTTGCAAATTGCAAATGCTCAAATAGTTGTGGATCAACTTGTGGTTGTGGACTAACCTGTGGTTGTGGACCAATCTGTGGTTGTTGAGCAACCTGTAGTTGTAGACCGACCTGTGGTTGCAGAAAGGCTGAATTGTGATGCTATATAATGTGTGGAATATGTGCTCGTAGGGATTGTTAAAATTGCATCAACCGTAATGAACTTTACGATCCACAAGGCCTAGATGTAATCGAATCGTACGTTACCGAGGATGATAATGATAATTCTGAAAGTGATAATGGAAATTTCGAAGATGTAATAAAAATCATGCATTTGAAATGTATTTTAGTATTTAACAAATAGTTATTTCTTGCATGTCTATTTTCATTTTCATTGCAAAATTAAATTAAATATATAAACAAATAAACCTCATCATACATTTCAGAAAAGTGCAAAAGAAAATTATTAGAAAATTGAAGTTTTTTGAGAAATGTATTTTCATTTATTAAATTTATAATTTAATTAAATATAATTTTAAAACATAACTAAATTCAATTAAGAATAATTTTTGACTCTTGGTGTTTTCTAAAGTCCACAATTTACAAAAATGAGATTTTTTCCAAAATGGAAATTACTTTATTCGAATTCGAAACAATTCTTGAAAACAAAATTACTTTTTCAAAATAAAATAAAATTTTTGTGAAAATGAAGTCACTTTCCCCAAATTTAAACTACAATTGGAATATTTCAGTATTGCTATGTAAAAAATTTTTATATTCGCCATAAATCTGAAATGATAATTTTTTTTTTATAATATCCATCAATCCATATATTTTATAAACATTTAAATACATAACTTTATTACCTGGGAGTGCACCTATGCATGCGATTTCATAACTATAATTTAAAATAATTGATTGCTTCTTGAAATAATAATATTTTTAAATCACTTAAAGTACCTACATATTAAACTGAGCTATGATGCCAACAGTGAAATAAAAACAAAATTATGGACCTAATGATCTTAAACCTCAAAGGAGCAGATGTTTTCTTCTTTTAAAAATTAACATAAAGTATAATGAATTTTTAATGAGAACAATCTTTCTCGTTTCTTTCCTTTCAAGTTTTGGCGGTTAAAAGTGAAGTTTTAGGATTCATTTAATTTGCCCACGAAAAACTGTATGAACAAAAATTAATTAGGTATGCGTTACTTAAAAATCGCAGATTTTTGTCTAAAGTCTTATGCTTAGATTTTTTTCCAGGCCATTAAGCGTCATTAACAATTTAACAAGACTGTGTTTCATTGGCGGTGAATTTATAAAATTTCTTAAGATGTTCAAGGAATAAAATGTGTATGTAATTAAATAAACTCAGCTTATGTAACTACATAAAAGTTTTGTCACTAATGGTAATATTCTGTTTATTTAATTGTTTATAATATCCAGCAAGCAAGAGACTAATTACTAGAGCTGTCCGAGGTGACTGGAGTACAGCCACGGTCTTGCGATGGCGTCACACGTGCCGATTTAGAAGTGATTTACGCTGCAGTCTTATTTGAAAGGTTAATGCGTGAGGTTGTACCTATAAATTATACATAATGTCAAACGCGCCAAAGGGTAAAAAACGACCGTATGCGGACACAGTGAATAAATTTATCGGTGAATTTCCGGATTTATTCTATGACGGATGTAAAATAATTTGTAAAGTTTGTAATCAAGACTTAATGTGCTGGCACAAAACAGATTGTCGTCGTCATCAACACCGTGCAACATCAAAATAAAAAAAATGGCATGCCTTTGACAACTCAGTTTATGTTTGATTTATTGTTAATGTTAATAGCCTGTAATATTCCGCTACACATACTGGATAAACAACCATTTCGGAAGTTTTGGAATAAATACAATCCCCAGGTGAACTTACCAAGTCGTACATCGTTACGTAGATATATTCCAGCTGTTCGTGAAGACATTGTAAATAGGATTAAATGTGGATTAAAAAATACACGGCTCTGGTTATGTATTGACGAGACGACAGATTGTAAAAAAAATTCTATTTTAAATATTATAGTACGTGTACTGGGCCCTCTTAAACTAACATTTCCACTTTTACTAGCTAGTAAAAGACTAACTGCGTGTACTGGCGAAATAATTACGGGGTGTTGGAACATTCGAAAAATTTTAACTTTCAACAAGTCAACTATTGATGTTTGTGACTGATGGTGCTGCGACAATGCGCATGGTAGGCCGTTGTTTTCAAAGAGACAATTGTAGGTTTTTACATGTTACGTGTAAAGTGCATGCGTTACATCTTGTGGCAGAAACGATTCGAAAATGTTTTCCAGAGGTAGATGCATTAATAGCAAATACAAAAAAAGTTTTTCTCAAATCTCCTAAACGGCTTCGAGCATTTCACAGACAGTGTCCTGGTATCCCTGAACCACCAGAGCCGATTCTTACACGTTGGAGAACGTGGTTGAAAGCGGCTTTTTATTATGCTGAATATTTTCAACAAATAAAAGCTGTGATACTACAGTTCAACCCTAACGAGTCTGCAGCTATTAGGGAAAACCAGACAAGCTTTCAAGACGTTTCCCTTGAAACAGATTTAAAAACTATTAATAACAATTATAGAGGACTACACGACGCAATAGAAAAATTGCAAAATAGTTCGTTGTCGTTAGTGGAATCGCTGCAAATAGTGGACGACGTAAATACACAGCTACAGGCTATAAATGACGCAAAAAATAATCGCGTTAGTGAAAAATTTGAGAGTGTATTACAGAAAGATCCTGATTTTAGCAAATTAACACAAATTTGTGATGGTGCATCTACAACTTCGTTAAGTGAGTTCACAGATTGTTTTACTTATGCCTGTATTACATCCGTAGATGTCGAATGGTCATTTTCAAAATGCAAAACATATTTTTTCACCAAAGCGAACATCGCTGACGGAGACAGCTGTAGAAACATACCTGATGCTATTATACTATAGATCTTCCCCACTTTGTGATGACGACAACCAAACTACTTCATAAATCTGCTTAAAAGGGTGAGTTTTATACAAATTTTTATAAAATGTAACATTATTGTTAAAATTTATTTCCATTTACTGTACTTATTTAAGTATTATGATATGATGTAAACATATGAGTCATATGACGGCTCTGTCGGCCAGCTGACCTCGGACAGCTCTACTAATTACAGGATTAGGTTCACAGAACCTCGTCTAAACTGGAAGTAAGAAATCATTTCAATATATGGGCCATTGTCTGTAAAATGTCATTTGGAAATTTGTCGGTCTTAACTTTTCTGTTAGAAAATAATACTTTTTTTTCAGAGATTGCAGTGCCAAAAACCGCAATGTGAATACTGAATATTTTTGAGATATTTTTACTAGAAAACTTATATAAATAAAATTACTTTTGGATTTTTAACAGCAAATTGAACTCTTTCTTCTGAAAAATTAGAAACATGCACATTCTCTATGTTGGTATTGTACCCACGATATGATATTGATTCAGTGTTTTTCGTACCTTGAAAAAAATTAAATTTATTCTTAAACATCCATGGCAGGTCCCGTCTATGGTACTGAATTAAGAATATACCATAACTTTTTTATATAATGCTCTAATGCACTGCTTCTTCTCAGTCAATTTTATTTGATATATAAGCTTATAAATATAGTCAAATTTGATTTGAGTTGAGAAATATCCACATGCCAGTCTTTATTTAAAATGTGGTCCTAAAAAATGAGCCATTCCCGTGTTCACCTTATTAAAATATGAAATAGCAATCCACAACGCGTATGCTCCATTAGCATGCTAGAAATTAAGTGGAATATTACAGGTAGAGATCTGTCGTTTAGGAACGTTCGAGTCAATGTGAATGAATCCTCTTAGTGACCGAAAGATCCGATTGACTGATCCATATGAACGAATTCCACTGTTCGGAATTCGCAGATTTTAGAGAGGACCAACTGGCTCAAATTTTATTAATTTTACTAGGTGAGGAAATGATGTGCTTGTATTTCGTGAATCGTGATTTGCAATTGTGTTCCTGGATGCTCTGATTAGGCAAGAGAATGTTTTTCATTTACTGTAGTATATCAAGTACCTTAACTATAGGACTCGTTCACTCAACGCTAAAACCGCCGACTGTACATAACAATGATGCATAATTGCGAGTTACAGATCTGCTATAGGGACGCGGGAGCTCGTTTACATTGGTTTTCTTGCACCGCGTCCTAGTTAAATGGTACAAATTGAATTGATCTTTAATTTGACCGATTAGAATGATTTGAATCAGTAGAGTGTTCTACCCCGCCCATCGCTAATATCAGGAATCTCATCATTTTGTTGTTGACTAGCAATGTGGACACCTGAGTGATGTACAAATTGTTGTCTCATGTTGTATACAAAATGGTAACATTCCCGTGGTAAGTAATATTTGCAAAATAGTTAATAAATCATTATCTTTGTATGGTTAGAACCATGGACTAAATTAAATTTAGGGAATAAATTATTTCAAGAATTTTACTAACCAAAAACACAGTATTTCGTTTTTTCTACGGAATCATACCCGTGATTATTTGTAACCACGCGAATTACTTATCCTTTATCTTAGACGAGAATGATATAGTTGTTTCAGGTATATTGAAAATTACAATGGCGAAAAAGGGAAGTTGAGAAACAACACATGCGGAAAAGTTAAAAATCAAATTAGAAGCAGAGAGGCAACGACGTAAGGAGAGAAGAACTAAAAGAAAAAGATCAGGAGAAATACTTGAAACAGATTGAAAAATAGAAACATTGATGAACTTAAGCTAGAGAACAACGTAAGAGAAGAATACTATGGAAAATTAACTCCATAAATTACAGGATAAGCAAAAAATATAAGGGCATTAGCAGAATTTATTAGAGGATTTTCCTCCTCCAGCTACCGATCAAGTTAATCAACCACCAGGAGAAGTTCTTTTGCATTCTAAACAGGACCATGAGAGGAAAGAAATAATTCTAGAATTAAGAAATCTTGAAAAGGAATTGGATAATTACTCCAGCTGGACCACTAACTCCCTATATTTGAACCAATATATTACCAAACGAAACCATGGCGGGTCAATCTAAAATCGAGGAAATAAAAAAATAACTTCTTTTCGGGGAGGTTATTAAAGATCAATTATCAGCAATACCTTACGACGATCTGTTAAATGTTGTCAAAAGTAGTGGTCATCAAGGAATTTGTTTATAATGAAATCTACAACACCAGTGATGATGAGCCATTGACCTCGCTCCTACCGATCATACGTATTAGTGGAGCTTGGGGAGGTAGCAAACGTATCTTTGATACAAAATAAAGATATGTAGAAGTATGTCAAAGTGAAATTGAGGAAGATGATAAAATTAAAGTTCTATTCTTGAAAATTTGTGACGAGCGGTTTCAAATTTTCAGAATGATCGAGAATGATTTATCTTATATTACTACTGAACAAATTCTATCTGTCTTATACCTGATCCAAATTTAATACTTAAAGGAAGTAGGGTGTGCTGCAAAATTTCCTACCATTATAGATAGATTTGAACGTGCTTAAAGACGAATCAATAATTATGACACTATTTTCAGTTTGGAAGCATATAATTTGTACATGTCAGTAATAGAAGGCTAATGATTATTCATTTCGTTTTATACAATTTTACTAAGTTAGGTTTTGTTGTTAAATATTTAATAAACTCTAGATGAGCAGCTTTGTAAAACTCTTAATAAATTGTCATTAAATAAATTTTATGAGTTTCTAGAAAAAATAATAAAATAATCTTTAGGTATTACATAAGCATTGTTTCAAATCTAATATCATTACAATAACGAATACCTACAGTTTCTTATATTTTATACTGTTATTCTTATCACAATGTGCTAGTATAAAAGTTGAAGGTAGATAATAAACTGCCTTAGACGATTATTTCTCCCACATAACAGTTACTTGTTGAAGCACAAGCCTACTGCGATACAATAAAACAGAGTTTCCAGAAATCATAGTAGATGGGGATGGAGAGATATTTATTGAGGACAAGTTATTTAAAATCACTAGTTTTTCCCAATTGTCAAATTTCGTGAAAACCTAAACATTTTCAAATTATCTTTTTCTGTTTCACTTCTCACCTCAGCATCATTCTTATTTGTTACCAAATTTAATTGAAACAAATGTGCAAGTTCCCAAAACGTTTTTTCTTTCTCATAACAGTCGGCCACATTTGAAACTGCGATAAAAGTAATCTCCAAATTTCTCCAAATCTAAACATAACCTATTTAAAACTTTCCCTAAAATAAACTAGGTATATTAGTTGTTACTATTCTTGTGCAAAAATAGTTCATTGATTTATTGTTCAATGTCGAATTTAAGGTGTATTATTGATTGTCTCTTCTCGTATATTACTCAATATTACTGTTTTTAATTTTTTCATTATTGACTGTTGCTATTCTTTTGAATTTTTTTTTTCAATTTATCATTTCATTGTCGAATTTCAGTTGTTTTAATTTATTTGTAGTTACTTCTGTGTTACTTATTACTGTTTCTGATTTTTGAAGATAAAGAATGGAATACATTTATTATTGCTGAAAATGTAGAAATAATACAAATCATTGGTGACAGCTCAAGTGTAGGTTATAATATCACAAACAAAATTATTCTCTAATTTCATTGTGCCATCGGTGAGAAAAAAAATTTGTTTGAATAATAAAGCCCGTGTTCATCATGGAGAGATCGTTACTTATGCACTGCAAATCTTTGTAATTCCTGCAGCTCCACTATTACCAAGATCACTAGACCTCAATCCCATTGAAGACATGTGGGATATGTTCGAAAGGACCATAAGTGATAATCACCCTTACCCACAAACAATACGAGACTTAAAAGCGATCATTCTAAGAATTTGGGCCAATATCTATAAAGATTATATCAATAATCTGACTGACAGTATGCCTAGATGATGTCTAGCTATTATTGATGCGAATGGGGAACATACATCTTATTGAAGTTGAAAACCAATTTGCAGCCGCAATGAAATTTGTACTTTAATATTTTGGTTGTTTTCTTGTGAATAAAATTTATTTGTATATCATAATCTCATTCGTATATCATAATCTAGTGAATCGGAAAGTGATCATGAGCAGAAATAGAAAAGGATCTGTAATCCATCGAATTACAAAAGCAATATTAGAAATTAAGGAATACACTAACTAGAGAGGAAAGAAGGTAACAAAAACAGGCGAAGACTAGAAGTAAGTCATTTCATGATTTATACTCTATTAAGGATAACTATTACTATTTTTATAGAACACTGTTAAATATATAACAACCTTCGTGATTATAGGTGCAAGAACTTGTGTGATTCATAAACTTTTAAGAAAAACTTAGTAAGAAATAAATCAGAACACATGATCCTGTTTACGTGCCAAATGAATACTTTAAGATGGTAGTTGAATCAAGCGATAAATTTTCTGTAAGACAGCTTCAAATAGATCAATTTTATGATTTAAAAAAAGTGGTGGTCATCCTTCTATAAAAAATGCTGTTTGTCAGTTCAATAATTCGGCAAGAAAGTTCCAAATGACCAAAAATGTTCCTTCACATGTTCAGGCTTTTAGTATGGTTCCTTAGGAACATGTGGAAAGTAATTTGATGGGCACGAGTTCAATTTCTAGCAAAAAAAAAGACTTTAAGTTAAAATGGAAAGAGCTGAAAGTTTAAAGCATTTTTTCTCGAAAATGGGTATTTCTTAAATTTTTAATACCAAATTTTATAAAAAATCAAGGAGTTGGCCTAGAGAGGTGCGGTTCATTTTATTTTGAAGCTTTTTGGCTTATTATGTACATATATGGGTATAACTCCATATCCTTGCTATATGGCGGTACACATATTTGTACATAATTTTTTTATGTTTAATTATTATCCTCAAAAACAATGTCAAAGATTTGCTTTTTTTATCTTTTTCTAACTGTTGAGCTATAGAAATATAACAATTGAAGAAAATATAGCCACAAGTCCTAAAAACAATCATTAGTAATTAGTAAATTTTGAAAATGTTGCTATTTATTGAAATTTTATTTTATTTTATTTTTTATTTAATTGTTTTTATTGATTTTTGTAAAATTAGTTATATGACTTATGTTGTTTCTGAAATGATCGATTCAACTGATTATATGATGTATTTCACATTTTTACAAAGAACATTTAGGTGTATAAAACACAAAAATACATATTTTTTTAACAGCTAAATATGTTGAACATGTTCGATTGTTCATTCAAATTTTCACAAATGTTTTGAATAAAAACGGGTACGCTTTTTCCTAAAAAAAAAAGAAGAAAATAAATGAAAGAGCACAGAAACAGCCCTACGAAATCGGTGCGATAAAAACCTTTTATTTGGTTTTAAAGGTTTTTATTCGCCCCAAGTCCGGCTATTAAAAATTAAGACAGCTATTATTCAACGTTCAGATTTTATTCAGACCTCGGTGAGTAGGGCATAAGAGGTAGTTTATAGAACTTTAAAAATATACCACAAAGCAATCGACGTCCTTTAATCATAAATTGATCAATCGAACATGTTGAATCAAAAAATAAAACTTTGCAATATCCAGTTTTGTCGGCAAGTCCTTTGTGGGATTAAGTTTAAAAGTCACGCATCAGATGTATCCCTATTGAAATTTTCTTTACGCGGCATTACAGTGGTTCGTTTCTAAACGCACCAGGCTGAAATCAGTCAGTTGTTTTCTTTCGTCACTGTGGATTTGGGTCGCCGATTTATCTAGAGGGCGGTGCGTGTGGGAAGGTGGATATTCCTTTTGTACTCACCGCCGTAAGTCGGTAGCACTTTAAAAGCAGGTACCGGCACGCACCCACCTTTACTACACTACTACAACAGAAGGCTTACGCTCACTACTATTGGTATTTTACTATAATATACTACGCTCTTCCGTAAAATGAGTATTAATTGAAAAGAGAGCCGACAAAACAAATGCCGACACTGGCGCATGCTGCACATTTTTGCTGCATACTGGTGGAATTTTGTGCTAGATTACATCTAGACACTTTTATTTGAATATGCTTATTTAGAGAGATATTAATAACCGATTACTTTATTTAATAATTTTATTTTAGATTATAGTTTATGGTAATATACAAGTTTCTATAAAGGTTTAAAATAAATAAAACATAAAAGTCATTTTACCTTTTATTTATTTTAATGAACAGTTGATTATAATTTATAACTACACAAATCGCACTGAAATAAAGTAATATTTTACCTTTATATGCATTACAATATATTAAAGCAATGCTGATATGTCGTATAGATGGTTTTCGCTGGAAAATGGAAATAAATTATACCATAGAATTATGTACAGAATACTACTTAGTAATGCTACTTGATAGTTTCAACGACTTCTTGAGATGTATTTTCATAAGCTGCCTATTTTACTTTTCATCATTATTTCAGTGAGAAAAGAAGGTAACAATTTTTTTCAGATTAAAGAGAGGATAGATAAGAAGTTTGGTAAATAGAGTAATCATTGTTGTAAACCAGCAATATTAAATCATTTCATTCGCATACAGTTGGTAGGTATATTGCATTAAATTTTTTATTATATATATTAAAATTTAGAGATGAACATTATTCGTCTCACACAGATTAAATTCTGCTAGTTTTATTAGTTCTTTCCCAGATGATAAAATTAGAAATTTTACATTATCCTTGTAAAAGTCACATATAGCATGTGTTTCTATTTTCTTAGAAGTAGAAGTAAATAAGTTTCCAAGAGAAACGAGTTTAGATGTACGTAATTTTTGCACATTACAAATGTTAAGACATATATTAAATTCAATACAATACAAAAGGGACACTAAATTTTTTCCTTTTTATTCGGAGCCACTTTAAAAAGTTACAGTTTGGCAGAGTTAGAGTAAGAACGCGATCGGGTTAAATTTTTGAAATTATTTACTAAACTGTTTGTATTGAAAATTTCTATATAAGTGAGACATACATTAATTACCTCGAAACTTTTGTTATCTTTTCACCTTCCTATTTTCTTTGTATTTACTTTGCAACCCCTTGCAAAATTAACTAGATTACATCATAAAGGTAGTGGTAAACTAGTAGATTTATGGACCTTTCGTGGATGCTCCCATTTCCATGGCTAGCCTGCGTAAATGCTGAAAGCGCAGACACGATCGAAGACGATGATGATGTCGCCACTGACGTACCATGCTTTTCTTGATTTTGAATAGGCCTCTAGGAGAAACTATTTTAAAAAATGCGCCTACAACTCTACCGCAAGAGTGGTGTGGAAATGAGTTCCTAAAATACGAAATGTACAGTTCTAGTAAAAATACTGAAAATTGAGCGAAATATGTAAAAACTAAAAAGGGGAGTATTCGGTAGACAATTTCTCATTCAACAAGTCCTCTTGACTTTTCCCGTAGAATGATTATTTTCAAACAAAAGTTCACAAAACCCCCACCGGACCAAGTTATAAGGGCTGATAAGTAGGATGTGGAGTACGTAAGAAAAGTGTGAAAAACAACAATAATCACCTTTAAAAATATAAATATAAGTAATATTTATATTACTTATACATTGTAGTACAATGAAACAACGAGGGTAAGGATGCCATTGGGGAATATTAGTGCACCTGCAAAAATGGTACTTGTACTGTTGCCTATTGTGTCCATGTCATGAACATCAGTTTACGGACACCATCTGTGAAGATCAGCGATATTTCTATGAGATTCGACAGTTCCGAGACTAGAAGAATATTACCAAATATGAAAAGTTTTTTGAATTGTTCCGGCGACCTCGATAAAATCCAAAACTACTTGATTATTATTACTATTAGCGTGCACTACAAAATTGTATATGTTTCAACCCTGGGCGTCCAAAATGGGCGAGGTTCTTTGAACGGTTCAGCAGATAAATTAGCTGAATTGTATTTGGGGGTATTATTCCAATTTTAAGGGATGGACCTACCACGGTAGGTTAGAGAACTTTCTTTTATTTCTGTTCCAACGCCTCTAATAATGTACCAAGTTTCACAACTTGAAAGAATTTTTCCTTCCTAAAACCTAATTTCTCTGGACTAAACAGATAATTTGAGGATCTAGTGTAAGTGTGCCCGACACTTGGTACGGAGGAAGTCAAAATTTCAACTCATAAATTCACTGTTCAGGCCAAGATGGCATAAATAACTAATGGTAGATGAAATTCAGCTCCATTCGCCACCGTCTGGGCCGAGTTTGAACTCACCGTTGAACGAGAGGCACAGATTTGGGGCTGTTTGTCGAAGGATGAAATGTCCTACCCGAAAATATTTCGCCCACCATTTGTCTCAACTGTTGCTAGAAGATATTTACGCACACTAAGGTGTGTAGATTCAGTCTTTCAGCAGATACGTAAACTGCGTGGTACTAAGAAGGGCATGGCAGTATGTAAGAATAATCTGCTGATAGAACATTACACCGGATTCTGTGTAGTACAAGATTCTATCAATGGCCTGGAGTTATTAATACTTGATGTATATTATGAGCTACTGATGAGCTTGCCCAACGCCTTTCTATTTCAACATAATACAGTAAGGTACTGACATTCACTGACCAGATGCTTCTACTCCGAAAGATGACCTTCATCATAACAGCAACAGAACATATGACATTTAAGGGAGGAGTTTCCTAGATCACTCTAGAATTGTAGAGCATGGAGAAACTAGATCCAGATAATAATATAATGGTTCTATTAATAATAATTACAATAAAAAATTGAGTTACTTTTTTATTTAATATGCAAATCGCTGAAAAATACTAATATATTATCTCTTGACCACATCTCGTTGAAATATGATATGATACGGGTTAATAAACCAGATATAAAAAATTTTTAAAAGCATTTAACTACTAATTTAAACTTAATTAATCATTACTTACGATTATACTGGGTGTCGATGAAATTATGTATCAGCCCGCCATTTTTTTAAAAATTGGAATAATATGTCAAATTTAAAACTAATATATGAGAAGTAAATGGGCTTATTTTGAAACATTGTTTTCTATATTTTAAATCAAACTTTTTACATCACTCTCAAATATGGCGAACTTATTTAAATTTTTTATGAAATTCAAAATTAATAATTGAAACTCTTTGTATAAAGAAAATTTTATTGGATATCATAACATGGTTCATTTTTGATATTTGGGTGCAATATGAAGTGAATATTTTTTTATTATAATGAAATTATTTGAAAAAATTCTAAATAATTTGTTCCTGATTTTTGGGAGACAATTATTATTTTTTTTCAAATAGTAACTCCTATTGTTTCCTTCCCTATACGACTCGTCATAATTTAAAGTGTAAAATGGTGTAAGTATAACAGACTTCATTATAAATGAATTGTGGTAAATTAAAACTTTTGCTGAATAAGATTTGCAGGAAATAACTACTCAGCGGACAAAACCACGGACCTGCATTCAATTAAACCTGCAAATCTTGTTTGGTAGCTAAGATCATTTGTCAATTCCTCACTAGATATAGACCGGTTTCGACCTTTTTATGTTCTCGTCAGTATGCCATAAGTAATGAAAAAGACAAATAATAATAGCAAACCAGGCCAGCCTGAAGCAAACTAAGCAAGACAGACATAGTGAGTGATAAGTGTATCCCTCTGGTGGTCAGTGCTAGTACCCGTCAGACATCACTGATTTCTTAGTGACTTATAGCGATCTGCAAAGCAGATACCAAGAGCTGCGACCTCTAATCCTGGTGGGCTAAACTATATACTGAATAATATTTACAGGAAACAACTACTCAGCGGACAAATGCCCCGACCTGCGTTGAATTAAACCTGTAAGTCTTGTTTGGTTGCTAAGATCATTTGTCAAATTCTCATTAGACATAGACCGGTTTCGACCTTTTTATGTTCTCGTCAGTATGCCATAAGTAATGGAAAAGACAAATAATAATGGCAAACCAGGCTAGCCTAAAGTAGACTAAGCAAAACAGACATAGTGAGTTATAAGTGTATCCCTCTCTAAGAATTCTATTATGCGTTTAGCTCATAATTTTTCAAATTTATTGGAGAACACTGATGAAATTGATATAGGACGATAGTTGGAAATTTTTTTATTGTCTACACTTTTAAATAAAGATATAACATTTGAAAGTTTTAGTAGGCTTGGAAAACACCACTCCTAAAACATCCATTAATAATATGTATTAGCGGTTCAGCATGCTGTTTTGCACATTGTTTAATTATTTTTATGGAATAATCATCTGGACCAATCGAACTTGTTAATTTTAAGTTGTTTATCACATCGATTGTTTCGGAAATAATGACGCGATTTAAATATATCGATTCTTCTAATGTACGATGTGAAACATTCATTGGGAAATTAGTACTATTTTTATCATAAGGCGTAATTAACGATTTTGGCAAGTTTATAAAAAAATTATTGAATTCATTGGAAACAGTTTCTTTATCTGTGATTGACTCATTATTTATATCCATTTCAAGGTTTGTGTGATTATTTGATATATTTTTTTATAATTATTATCTATTATCTTCCATACAGTTCTAGATTTGTTCGCAGAGTTTATAATAATGATATCAAAATCATCTTTTTTGCCTGTCTTATTACTCGCTTATACACTTTTTTGTATGTATTATAGTGATCTTTATAGATGTGATTATTGTATTGCATTTTAAATAGTTCCTTGAGATGTACAGATGATATTTTAAAGCCTCTAGTGATCCAGTTTTATTATCTTTGGAGTCAAGTAGTAACAAATTTGAAACTAGAATTATAGTAACCATGCAGTATACCGTTGAAAGCTTGATATTTGTTTTCCACTTTTTGATTATAAAAAACATTATTCCACGACTCATTGTTTAAAAATTCTTTAAATTTTGAAATATTCTTTTTAGAAAAGCACCTAAATGTGCATGGTTAGTACTATGTGAAGAACTCACATTAAATACAATTTTTTGGGCAGTGTGATCTGACAAACCTGCACTTAAATAAATTAATTTATTACTAAAATTAGTTAATACGTAATCAATAGCTGATGCTTTATTATCCTGAATGTGAGACAAGGTCTATAAGATGCATAGTATCTCTATTTTTACATAAAAAGTTTATGTTAAAATCACCACATATCTTTTCATGACTATATATGATATTTAAACATTCTTCAAATTTAGATGAAAACATATTTGTATCTGAATTCGATGACACCGTTGACACCTGGTATGTTTATGCATATACTCGTATTATATTATAGTACATGCAAATATATACACACGTTTGAATTTAGCTCCTGAGAATTGGTGAGAACAGTATGTTCTGTTGAGATGGAAGTTGAGTTATAGATGAAAGGGAATGAAAGCAGGCCGACGAACTATACCAGCAGGCCCAAACAACGAAAGAACGCATTTGTTAATCTGTAATTGAGAGTTCGCAGAGAAGCACCTCGTTACTCGCGCTCGCACTACTATTGTGGCGCGCCGTTTGATCTCGCAATTAGCGCGACACGTCTCGCCACGGCCCTCATTACAGATACAAAGTCATGCCGCTCAGGCTCTCTACCGGTTTAGTTGAGCCGGTACTTCCGTTCTACCTCGCTGTGCGGAGCTCTACTCTTTTACAAAACCACCGCAGAAAGTTGTATTTAACTATACGCCATACCACTTATGCCTTATGTATATCACCATAAATACTACAATTTGTGTAAGTTGTTACACAAAATATTACAGCGGTGGTATAGTCAAGGAAATAAATTGTAGAAAGCCTTAAAAATCTTTGTAGTAATAATAATACTTAAACGGAACAATATTCTGTATGAGACTCATCTAAAAGATTTTAACTAGCCCACATTATATTAAAGTCGCAATTTGATTTGAATCACTTTCTTAAATATGCAAACTCAATATGCCACTCACACTAAAGTAATAAACAATGATATAGTATTTAACCTTGTAGTTATGTTGTTTTGTTTTTTAATTAAATTCTTAAAAATAAATAGTACTTCTTACAACTAATAATAATAAATTAAGCGTAAATACTACACTGGAAGAAATTTCTACTAACCATAAATAAAAATTGACCAGCTCCAAAAAAATATTTGCGCATTAATAGGCTCCAAATAGACTGCTTTGTAATCGCAACAAAAACGATTTTGCTAAGACGCACTTATTATATTATATATTATAAAAAGTTTTTCTAAATATTTATTTATTGCTGTAGGTTTATAACTTTGCTGTCAGGAGTCAGAGTGCTCTTTTAATCTTAATAAGTTTTTTGTTACAGTTAATAAGCTCGTATTTTTTACACACACAAACTCCTTTTTGTCCTGATAATCTCACTTTGTAAACGTTGTATACATATATACTGGATCTAGCAGAATTGTATTCCTGCCATTAGAAAAAAAATTGTTACTATAGAATTAATGTTTGCAAGTTGTAGAGTATTCTGTGAGCACACATATGAGGGTGATTGGTACATGTACAACTTAATATTTAATATTAAAACACGTTCACTAACAATGTTTTATGCTTTTTTTTTTAATGGCATTGGGATAAAATCCATACAGCCAGGCGCAAGTTACTATATGTATACTATTTAACAAAGTTAAAAAGATTGTAAAACTGATTACTCCACTACCAACTATGAACCTAATCCTAACCACAATTTATTACTATTTTTTTTTATTTGAAAAAAAAAAAGAAAAAACCAAAGGAGGGACATATGCACATTCTTCTCGCCCTGGAGTCTTTCAGGGCTTTTTATTGTAAGACAAACTAGCATAGACTGCGGTAAGTAAGGAAAGGGTAACCAACCGAAGGAAAGACAGTAGGATACGAAACTAATACAATTTTAAATTTTGACTCCAGAAGTTTTTAAAAAGTTTATAATAGCTCCAATCACTCTGTCGTTATTTAATGATAATAAATGTAAGACGTTCACTGGCATTTGAATATTTAGCTTCAGAATGTCTGCATAAAGTTGGTCCCGGCCAGGTTTGTATTTATCACAACAGAAAAATAAATGATCCAGGTCGCCCACAGCATTACAGGGTTCGCATAAATTAGTTGGTAAAATTCCTATTTTGTTTAAATGCTTAGGGAAACAGCCATGTCCAAATCTCAGCCTGATAATAGTTGTGATGTACCTCCTAGAAGTTTGTAAGCAGTAGTACCAAGGTTCATTCGGAATTTCAGTTTGGATTTGGGTATATCTGCTAGGTGTAGTAAAAACAATATTCTTGCCAATGACCATTTTTTATTTAAACATACTTTACTCACATTAACACAATCCTGTAGACACAGATCGTCTACGGTGGTTCCGTTCGCAACACTGTCTTTTGCCAATAAGTCGACTTCTTCATTGTGTTTTATGCCAGAGTGAGCTTTAACCCATATATAGTGTATTTCAAAACCAGATGTTTTTAGCAAGTAATTATAGTGTTTAATATATTTAATAAAAGGATGACACCTGTACGACACTGGTTTGTAAGTATTGTTTATTGCCAAAAGTACTGATCTGGAGTCGCTTAGTATAATTGACCTTTTAATTTGTTTGTTTTCTATATGTTCTAAGGACGTAACAATAGCATAAGCCTCTGCGGAGAAAATTGACGTTTCGTGAGAAAGTTTAAATTTGAAATGTACACTAGAGTTGGGTATTAGGAAAGCACAACCTGTTCCGTGATTAGATTTGGAAGCATGTGGGTAAAATCAGAATGTTTTATGTTGACTCAAAGAAATTTTAATAAAGTATATGGCGGCGTTAGCACACTCGCGTCGCCAGGATAGGTTTAAATCTCTGTTAAAATTTTTCGGTTAGTAATATTGAAAAACTAAAATATTTGATTCATTCTAAATATCATAGATTTAATATATAAAATTAAGTAAGGGAAATAGTAGATTTCTCCAATCAAATTGTACTAATTGTAAGTGATGTTGATGTTTCCAGATTACTTTGAACACTCGTACTAACAATCATTATATTGACGACAAATCGATAATTTGGGATTCACCACAGATTTTATTCATATAAGTGATACCTACTGTTTCTGTGTTTACAATTTTTTGTACATATCTCTCTTATTCTCCCAATGATTATGATCTCTCAATTGGAGAATCAGGGGTCAATTCACTTAGTATTTCCACTTTCCCTGATTGCTGAAAGCGTTGAAAACTCATCCTGGAGAAAGGAGCGCTGGTGAGAGAGAGCTGTTGAAAGGTTGTTTATTCACTTGTAGTGTATTTTTTTCATAAGTAATCACTTTAAAATGTCAATCTGCAAAAAGAAACCAAATACAGATAGCATTACAGAACATAATTTTGTCAGAAGAGAAATACGTTCTGCTTTACCTAAAAAAATTAAATATTATTTTACTCTATTGCCTATCATTTTCTAGTAGTCAGTACAATATAGTGAAATTAGGCCAATACATTGAACAATAACAGAAAAAAAACGGTATATCAGATGTTACAACAAAATAAAATTCCCAACAGCAATATATGATCCGATATGATGAGATATCCGGGCATGGCTTACTACTTAATTAGGATATATACCTACTGAATTAAAATCATTCATTATCCACTTTTATATTTGATAGAAATACTGGTTTGACTTACTAAAAATAAAAAAACCAGCAAAATAATATGCTTCAGTAATAACTAGCGATAGGGAGGTAGTGAAAAATAATGTCAATTCCAGGGTTGACGCTAGATGATGTGTCACCGCGTAATTGTGTTCATGCAGATATGACAAAATATCTTACCTTGTGAGTATTTTGACGAGTCCAGTCATATCCAAATACGAATATACTGAAAGTATTGGTAATTATAATACTAACACACAGATGTACATATTTTTAACTAGCAATCACAATAGTAAACGTATATTACTAATATGAATACACCGCACCCATTAGAATATTTGCCACCTTCTAGTCGCAAGCACTGTTGGTTTCATCTACGCTGATCCAGACGTATTTGTCATTTTTTCATAGTATCGTTTCCGATGGCACCTGAATACTGCTATACTGTCCATTAATACACTTTTAAAAAAATTGTCTGAATAGTGGTTTATTTGTAATATTATCACTCACGCACTTTTCTGACTGCCTAAAAAAATGTGTCTCTTGATGTTTGCCTTGATATTGCACGAAAGCACTTTTTTACAATATATTTATTTCTGTGCCGTTAAATGGTAACACTGGTAAATCACTATTCTACTAGTTCACTCTATTCTTTGAAGGACTTGACCAAGACACTTTAAAAAATTAACCTTCGTTGTCTTCATTTCGCACTGTTTACGTATTTACATGTTATTCACATAGACATTTCATAAATACTACGTATTTAGAATGTATTCAATATTAGACAGTGGGCGTAAACGTGATAGCAAAGACAGATCCAGCTATATCTATAAAACCCTTTAATTTTTTGTCCCAATAAAGAAAACCGATTTAGTGCATAGTACATAAGAATCTTTTATCATTTCATATTGTTTGAGAATATTGCATTAGGTATTTACAATATAATGTTATATCTACATAAGTCGTATGGAAGTTATCGCTATCTCTCTAGCTCTAGTAATAATTTGTAGTAATCGCTTTCTGAAAAGTTTTTGAATTATTATGTTTATTTATTATCTGTCTACTCTTTTATAATAGTCGCATTTATCTAAAATAATATATTTTTATTGACTTTATGCCAGAGACGATAAATAATTCTTGCAAAATATATGCCAATTTTATTTACGAATAAAAAACTAATATTTTCAACAAAGGAAATGCAATTAAAGTACATCTGTACATTTCAAACATAAATCTTCAAGGTACCTACAGAGATGCCATAAATTAACTGTAACTGTTGATTTACTAGGTGTTTACAATTGCCTAATTTGTTATAGACCCTACTGGTAAATCAAAATGAACCTGCCCTTCTCCTTTCGGCATTTTGGCGTAAAAGACTTCAATGCTCGTGTACACTAGTAACCTGGCAAGTACTACTTGGTGTAAACCAACGTCTTATGCTGGAAATCTCAGTTGAAGTAAAATTTCTTCGTGTATTATAAACTTTTGTTTACGAGACAGACAATATACACTATGTTAAAATGTACGGAATAAATTTATTTTCTTCGTTAATGCAAGGTTATAAAAAAAAACTTCATCTATTGGGATAGAAAATACAAAACTGACATCATCATAGATGGGGCAATGACGTCATCAAGAATTTTTTTAAACGAAACCATATATTTTTTAATAGTTTTCGTTGCAGTTTTTAATTCTCTATTTAACATTATGTCATACGCTTATAAAATATTACCTACTAAAGAGTTGAACTCTATCGAGAACTTACATAAAACAATGGTTCCATTTAAAAGAAAACCTAAATAATGTCTTCACGCAAACAATGATGACGTCATTTTTAAATTTTCTGTACCAAAATCCACTTGTTAGACTTTCGATAACTTTAGATCTATGTGGAAACTGACTCCATTTTTTTTGTTATGCACAATGTATGTAAATATGATATATTTTTGATTCCGTTAAGTTTTTTAATTAAAATAAAAGAAATATTATTAAAGCTGCATATAATTGTATATTGGTAAACAACTTGAGTAATACTTTTTTCATTGCAATAATTAGATATTTCCAAATTAGGACTTATCTAGGTCAAAACTAGAGCGACACGTTATTAGGTTAATCTTCTCTTAATTTTCAGCACGATCTTATTACAGTATTATTGTACCATCATAATAAAAATAGTGTCGTGTATCGTACATTATAATAAGTTGGTATTATAAACTTAACTGCAGAGTGGAAACACACGATATTGCGTAATTCTCGAAACTCATTTATTTTCAATGTGCCTTCCCGAGTTAAATGCATTTTTATTTATTTTTTGTAAACAATGTGAGGTAATTTGGCATATGACCAGTGACGAATTAGGTTGAAATTACTGTAATTTATGTGGATATATATAATTCAGTGTTTTTTTGTTGCATTTGCAATTTCTTTAGTTTTTAATCAAACTTGACATCGAAATCTTATTTTAGGACACATAAAGAAAAATGCATTTGATTCAAGATAACATTTCAAAAGGAGTTTTTAAAAATAATTGCACTTAGTGGTCTAGAGAAATCCAAGTTCTCAGAATAACACTTTTATGGAGTAATACGTTTACCTATTAATATTATTCAGTACTTTTTATAAATTATTATTAGCCAGTTATTGCAATACCTGAGATATATGAATTTCCTAGGCATGACTGCCCTTTGGGATCCCTAGGCCGCTAATGTTTACAATATATGCAAATTATATTTCTCTTTTCTGTTCTGTGGTCTATACCGGGTGTAACAGGATCATGGTACACCCCCTTTTCTTCTTTAGTTTTGGAGATAATTGAAATTTGGGATATCCAATATACATAACAAGCGGCACTTTTTGACATACAAGTGATTCTTTTTCACTTCCGGTTTCGCCGGAAGTGATACTAACTTTCAATTTTTAAATGGAACAACCTGCATATTATTGCATTTTTGAATTCTGCATAATTTTTTGATTTCAACGACACCAAATAAGTGACATTTCAAACGAATTTTTTTTTATAACATAATGTTTACTTTTCCATTTAAGTGTGCTATGATGATTCGGATTTATTCTAAATGACCCGTGTAATGCTAGAAAAATCGAAATTCCGTCAAAAATACTAAATTACGTGATTTATGACAAAATAAAGTTCTACAAAATGGTTTTTGGGTTTTGTGGTACAATTTATTAGTAGTATTAATAAGGAATTTATTCATATGTCTTATTAAAATGTACGATAAATACAAACAAAATTATAACTAAAGGAATATAAAAAAATACAATTTTCTTCCAATTAAATGTTAAGAAGTAACTAACTAAGGTGGCTTTGAAAACAATGAAATATTTAGCTAGTCAAACATTTGTGGGTTTAAAAATATGAGAAAAAATTTTATACATTACGATATAATTGAGTAACAAATTCGTACGGAGTTTATGTAAACATCTGAAATATCATGTTGCTTGATTTAGCATTGAAATATCATGTGAAGATCACGAAGTAATGTGCGAGATTTCATTTTAATATAACATCATATACAGCATTTTCAACTGTTTAATAACTTTTACAAGAAAATAATTAAATAAATAGAGATAAATCATTCTTTGCATTTGAAATATATTGCATTTTATCCATTAACACTTTATCGCTATTAAAAAATTGTATATTGTCAGCTCAACAATAAGTATGAGGAAGTTGAAATAACATAATTAACATTAACTTGAGATAATATTTACACTTAAAGTAGTTACCAGTTGACATTACACCTGTTAACCGTTCATCATTTATTTGAGTGTTTGGTAAATATGTAATGATCACGGGATACCGTACAGTAGCAACATAAATAAATAATGAATAATTGATTTTGTTTGTATTCTGGTCGACGAAGAAAAATCAACAGATATGGACTATTGATAAAAACGTTCTAATTATTAGATTTCCAAAAATAATATAACTCGTATTTCTAAAGTAAAATGGACACTACAATAAGAATATCACTAATAACTTGATCAGTAATTTGACATGTCCGAAAAAACTATAATAATGATAATAATATTATATTGGTGTCACAATACATAATATTATGTTTACATAAGGCAAAACTATTCAAAATAAAAAAGACTTATAACAAGGATATACTGTAGACGAACAAATGACAAATTAATTAATTGAAACTATGATATAATAAAATAATTGAAGTGATAAAATATAACGAGTAAAAATATAAAAATAAAAATACATAAAATTATGTAGACTAGACTAATTACGACAAGTCTGAAAAATCGTTCTCAAGAAATTCATTGAGATTGTAAAACGCTTTGGCCTTAAAGTAGCCTTTGAATTCGTTTTTATGTCGCAATATTTAACATTTTTACTGAGTTGTGTAAAATATTATAGAATTTGGCTGAATAGTAGCGAGTTCCGTTTATGGATGTTTTATATCGAAGTAAATTTATTAGAATATTTTCGGTTTCCTGTGTTATATTCATGTATTTGGCTGTACGTTAAAATATTGATTTTGTTTAAGTTCAACACAGACAGCAAAGTTAAATTATTCAGCTTTATAAATTGGTCTTTACAAGCATCTCGATACTTTAGATGGGAGAGTATTCGAATGCATTTGCGTTATAGGAGAGCATGGACTGAGTGCCCCAGTTCAAAATGCCATAAAACGTATTAGCATGAAATGTATGCCATGAGTAGGAACTTAAGGAACCTGTGCTGACAAGATTACGAAGGAAATATTTATTTTTTGAAAGATATTAAGTTTATTTTAATCTTATTTGCAACATATAAAACGTCGGTTTCTTTGATCCCCTTACCTCCATCAAGGAAGCCGACATTTTTTATGATGCAAATAACTTTGTAATAAAATTTACATAGTTTATTAACATGTTGCTTCAAGATAGTATTCGATCAAGATGCATACCTAAAAATTTTACAACTGTACTGTTCTGCTGTCACGAATGTTGGCGTCACGGCATCAATTTATGAATTATAGAAATGTAAATAAATAGTCTTTTTTACATTTCTTTTTTAATTCAAAATACTTCATCTTCTGCAAACAATTTACAACTGATTCGAACACTTTTTCATTGAAAAAGCAATGCGTGCTGTTCTGTGTAACCTGATTTGGAAATTTAAATTGATCACGTAAACGCTAACATTCGTGGTATAAATTATATTAATTTTTTTGTGGGTTACAGAGATATTCTGGATTAGTTACCTACTGTAAGATTAGTATTAAGTATAGTTGTATCATCATTAAACAATATGAAATTGGTATCGTCATCTGAATTGGGAAAGTCAATTATTATAGATCGTAAAAAGGATGGGACCTAACACGAAACCTTGTGGAACACCCTGAATTATTCTACGTGCTTGGGAAGTGCTTAAATTATAGCACATGTTGGAATCTATTGTACCCATAAAATTTAATAAGTGTGGACTTTCGGAATGTAAATTATAACCCAATAATTTATGTACAAGGATTTCATGTGATACACAATCAATGAGAGATCATTAAAGCTAGCGCTTGTGTATGTTTTGGTTTCAAAGGTTCCTAAAACAATTTCAACTAAATTATTTATTGCCAGTGTTGTGGAACGCTTACTACTAAAACCATACTGACAAGAGTGGAATAGATTATTGAGCTCAAAGTAATTACTAATTTGTTGTTTAATGCCATTTCGAATGTTTTTGTCAGCATTGGAACCTGTGATATTGGTCTATAATTACTTGGAATTTCGATTGAATCGTTCTTGTTATATTCCATAGGTTGATGAAAATAAAAAATAAGTAGGTTACCTGAAGAAAATTAATGCTAGTTTTGAAAAAATATATAGCTTTACATGATTTAGATAAATTCAAGTTACCTTAGAGTCGAACTATGATAAATATACCATGGATGATCAATAAAGCTACGCTCAAAGCAAAAAATTGGTAACGTATGATATGGTGATGTGAACCAATGATTTGTCTCGGTTACTATTTTCCTTCCCACTGCAGGACAGCATTGATACTGAACTTATTCTAATTCCACTTGATTTCTACAGACTGGGCTTTTTACTATTATAAAGTTTTGTTGCTCTTATATATAAAATGCAGTTTTCTACTTTTGCTAATTATCTATAAACATCAGGCATGCTATTTTGCGTCAACTGTTTGAAAAATAAGGCACTTTTTTATAATGCCACCATTCGATTATCATCAAAACAATTGCGCATCGTGTTAAAAAAATATGACATCTTACTTTGTTTTATTATATGAAACGCTCTGCATTTTTTAAAATAGTTCAAATTTCCTTATATTTCTGATTTCAACATGTATCATGTTATCTCAAAAAGTTTTTCAGATATTTGAATTTTGGTATTAAAATATCGTTAATGATTTTGTTAAATGTAGTTGTCTTTGAAAAGAAGAAGAAGATTTAACCATAACAAATATTAACATTTGAATGCTAAAATCCACATATTTCAAAAACTTTTTGAGATAACATATAGGGTGCTCTTTTTTTAAAAAAACACAGTATGTTGTCATAATTCCCAATTCTGCGAACAAAATTAGTTAATGAATGTCTTAACGCTTTTTTGAAAATTTCAAATATAACCGTTATTTGACAAAAGGACATTTTCGCGTAATGACCCTGTACAACATTGCACAAGTTATTTGAGAAATCTAGTTTGACGTTCGTTAGATCGAGACGGACTTAAATGATCCATTAATGTGCTCTGCTATACTGAGTATTGTGATGGTTGGAGTCTATATACTTACCAAAATTTTATTTTATGTGGCTCACTCCAAAAATCTCTTTAAATATTAGTGCTAATATGCAGGTAATTAATTTTGTAGCAAAAAAAATTGCCTACCGTTAGGATATTTTATAAAACGAGAGGTATTTTTTATTCAAGTTCTTATAATAAATGTGAGTAAAAATTCTAAAACTTAAATTCGTCATTTAATTGTGTTAAGAAATGGAAAAAAGGACCAAAGATAGTAATTTTGTTGCCAAAAATTGTTTCTATATATTATTATTCGACCTCGAGATTTTGATTGATTTATACGTTTTGAACCCTCCTGAATCCATTCTAACTATTTTCCGAATGATGTTTGTCGGTGCGTGTGTGTGTGGATGTGTATGTGTGTATCCGCGATAACTCAAAAAATACTAATGGGAGACTCCCCAAATTCGGCAGTTAAGATTGTCAACAACATTTTGGGCGATACATTAAATTTGGTGAATGCGGTACCACCAGAAGCGACATAATGAATGAAAGAAGAAAAAAGATACAATTTCGGTAAAAAAAATAAAAATTTTTTTATTGCATTTCTGGACGAATCTAGACGGATTATAATGAAAAAACATAAATTTATGGAAAAAAAATCTGTCTGCATGTCTGTAGTATCGCGATAGCAACCACAGTTTTTGAGATAAAGCTTTCAAATTTCGTACACTTCTTCTAAAGGCCAAAGACTATGAAAAATTCGGTGACGAGCAAAATTGGCCAGCTGAAAGGGGGTCCACTGGACCCAAACTTTTTGGTATTTGACTACAAAAAAATATAATCTTGATGAAAGATTATAAACCATGTCTACTATATCAAGCGAATAAAATATATTTTCCAAGTACTTAAATAAAGCTGATGTAAACTGAAATTTTATACGCATTTGACCTCATAAAATGAGGTTCGAATTAATCTGGCAGTTTGACATTTGAAATATCTAATTTAGTTACAAAAATGTCAATATCAATAAGAAGAAATTATTAAAATATACGTTATGAATTATTATTAACAGTATCTAAGGACGCTGATAATTAATTATTAAACAATTTCTATGACACATTTCAAGGTAGGTACTTTTTAAAATGTAATTGAGGTAAGTGAAGAATTAAACAGAATGATTTTTTTAGATCAGGATGATATATACTGGTATAAGAAAGTTATGTGCTGGCCACATCAGATATTTTGATGACCAAAACAGCACACCAAAAAAGAAAATATTTGGATTAGCTGTCAAAACGTCTGCATATGATGGATGGTGATAAATAAACAACAATGTTAAAACTGAAATTTACCTTTTCAATATAATCATTAATCAAGCAATGTTTACACGTTTATAGGGAATATTAAATTATTTCATTTGACAAAACGGCACTGATGTAAATAATGCTAGATCAATGTCCCATGACCAAGAAGTAAAAAATTACAAACATTAGGCGTCCATTAAATAACATCCTTGATAATAATCTATCAAGCTTTTATATCCTTAAATTTTATTGGAATTACTTCAAAATATTGTTTATCAGGAAATCGATCATTTAGATCATTACATGACTATGAAATATTAATATGCGACCTCCCCCTCCACCCTTAACACGTCCTTGGCAATATAAATATTATAACTGGAACAAATTGCTGAGGAAATTAGCACGTGGTAAGTGCCCGTAATTATATAAAATACTATTAAATATAATACATACGAATTACTTTGCAAAAGGAGCAGTGAACTAGAGAAATATTTTTATTTAAACATAAACAAAATAATATCTAATATAAAATTAAATTAAAAATATAATATTTATAAAAAGTAATGACCTTGTTCAATGCTGTTTTGTTTGTTTACATTGTCAAACTGACTTTCAATTTACTTTTATTTCCATGAATTTTTGTGGTGGTATAAAAGTTACAGAAATAAATGTCGACAAAAATAATATACATATGTATCAAATAATATCTTGCGTTTATGTGCAACATAATTTTAAAAATTGAAAAACTCATCAAACAATATTAAATACTTTTAGATGAGTTTAAATAAAAATATTGTACAGCTATAAATATTATCACTGCTAATAGTAATAAACTAATTGTGTCACTTGATCCTAAACTAAGACATAATATTCCTTCAACAAATCATTTCAAAAAATTTTAAAGTCAGGGTCCTACCTGGGCAAAGAAGCGCATGTCTGCCGCGTGCACTTTAAACACCTGATACGTCCACTAAGCTCACTCACTAGCACTGTGCACCAAACAACTGGACTGAAGCAGATCCATGTGCTGTGGTGTATATACCGAACCCCACCACCCCTAACACGGGGGTGCGCGCCACAGATTATCATTGTCACCCCCCAAAGATCCCATCGCGGCCGTATCTCATTCCGCTTCTAAAGGTGATAAGACAAATCCACAAATCTACAACCCATAACTTCACGTATAGGTCAGGTGATAAGCTCGAATATATATTAGGATTTCTCAACTACATATACAGTTATACACCTTCTGTCTCGGCTTAACTGAACAAAAATAACAAGGTGGACACTAACAACATTTTTAATTTACAGAAATTACGTTATTAACGTTTTTTGTATTATAGTTCTTAAGATATTGTAATGAATATTACATAGTTCAAGAAAATATTATCCAGATATTGAGCAAAAAAAAACGTTCGCACTTTCAATACTAAATGAAAATTAAAAGGAAATACCTAATTTAAACGTAGATTAATGTTCTTTTCTGAACATGTTAATTTATAATTGTTAGGTAAAGGAATTAACACTTTAAATTACAATCATGGAAAATACGGTTACACATTATAATTAAAACCCTTAGAAATTGTACAAGTTCTTTCATTTTTGTTAGAAATTATCAGGGTCTGCTACGAATTACAATGATTAATGAATATAATACATTGATATTAGATCAATATGTTGTTGATATAACTATAACCTATGACACGTATATCTGATATTTAAGCCTATCCTTAATATACATAGTGTTTAAAAAACAATTTATTTCATTTGTTACTACATATGCAGTAGAAGAAAAAAAATATTTATTAACTTCATTTTGCATTATTTATGTTAAAAACAGGAATTGCTTTAGGAAACCGATAATATAAACTCAAAAGAGCGTTGGGATACACTCGTGTTTTAGAACGTTATCTAAAGAAAAAAACTGGTATTAATATAAATTTATTTATGTCTGGATTTTAACTGTTGACCATATTTATACATCTGTTGGCTTTGATCACCTTAACAGTGTGATATATCTTTATCAGGTATCTTTATAAGTCATGAAAAAATAAAATTTACTGTATTATTAGAAAAAATTATATTCCATGTCCCTTCTATATCAACTTACTTCACCACACTTTTTTATTTAAAAAAGCCAGAAAAAAAATAATAATTACAATTACTTACGACTGATATTATCAACATTTTAAAGGGACCTTTGACGTAATTTAAATAAAAAAATAGGTTTAATGACCATCGGATTTATATTTTGCTGGACATTTTACTAACCCTATTCCTCTTGGTTGGCGGGAGTAGACTTACATCTGATTACATGTAAACACTTCTAGATTTGTTAATCTCTAAGGGAGGAGATAAGCTCCCTCATACTGCCTGACAGTGACATTCAGACTTTCATTAGAAGATTGGGAAGATTCAACGAGGGGGAGCAGAAGTACATGGCTGGGAGTTGGTAAAAGGACCAGTGTGCGGCTACTTGTCAGGCGTTACCATTACCATTAGCAATAATGTTGCTCAGTAAGAAATCATTCATACGCACAAAAAATTATGTAGAAATCCAAAGTTTAATGATGACATAATTCTTTTCTCAATACGACTTGTTACAAATAGCATATAAATATATTCAAAAAAGTCGAGTTGTATGTCGATGCAAAATTACTGGTAATAAGCAGAGGTAGAATTGACCAATCGGATGTGACGTAAACCCAGGGTTGGCTTTAGGTGGTTATGTCGGATTTGCATGCATATAAGAAACAATATCTTACATCTCTTTTAGCGAATTCCGTATTATCCAACGTTGACAAAGTTAATTTATTATAAACACTTACTCAAAGAGAACTGGAGGTATAGGGGGATGTACTTAACAGTAAACTACACACACAAATATTTCTCACTGTCGTTTGCAGGAATAAAAGTATATTATTAATATCTGTTCTAAATGTTTTGTAGTTAAACTTCGGCTACTTTCGTTGAAAATCCATTTATATTGCGAGAAGAACCGCTCGACGTCGATACAGCAAACTTAAAATATGTAAACTGTAACAGTCACCACATTTATGCCCGGTGTAGCAAAGTCCACTTCTTTGCCGTTTAAAAGGTCCATTACAACTGTCATTGTAACAAATCCTAGATTTTTTATTAAACAGTTTGAAATTTTGTTTATACCCTCGCAGCAATTTCTCCCTTGAATTGAAAAATATATTGTCTAATATCGAACACAACGTTTATTGCATCAACTGTAGTAAATTGTGATGTTGGCTGATATTGAAGGTCCCGTATGGCTAGAGGAATTCGTGAAAATCTTCCGTGTATGGTCTCCAGATTTTCTTAAACAGTTGGATCCATAGATGTCTGTTGTGCCTGTGAAATAGCAACTGCGTCATTTGGATTTAACTGCTGTGTTAGGGATTTCACATTTTAAAAATGACAGTAATAGTACAATGCTGCCTCTAGCCAAGTTCCCCATCGTGTTATAACGGGCTGTGGAGGTAATGTGGACCCACTAAAACAATTTCTACCTTAAACCCGCAAGTATTAGTGGTTTCGTCCACGCTAAGTCCGATGTACTTACCATTAAGCTCAGAAGAAATTTTCTGTTTAATATTTTCACGCTCCATTGATAAATATTTTTTTCTTAGTGTAGACCCTGAAGGCACATTAACATTGCTATGTTTGCCTCTCTTTTTCGAAAAATTGTCTAAAAAAGTGAATTGTTTAGTTTCGACCACGGTAAGTTACATCCTATCATAAATTTCACTAAATTTAAAATAAAATTACGTTGCATATCACTGTAAGTAAAGCCACCTACGCTGTGTTTATGGTTTTCTGAGGAAATATGTCTATTAATATTTGTGTTGCATGATCACGAAATTACTTTGTTACATCTAGTGCAATACAATTGTCTACTTTCAAATTGTAAATCGGCAATATCGCGAATCCAAGAATTTACTGTACCTTTCGTCGATTTATTACGTTGTGATATTTTAACTGCGTATTTTTAGTAACTACATCCGAATGAATCAACATTATGCAAGATACTGTTTGATCGTCTTACAGGTTTTTCCCCTCCACGCTAGGGTCGGCAGTTGACCTTCAGTAATGTAAATTACCAATATACTGTAATTTAAAATAATGTATTATGCATTACATGACAAAACTAAGTACATAGTGCATTCCTTGACAAAACTAAGTTACCATGAACATTGTAAAATTAAATAAAATGCACTTAATATGTTTTTGTAGTTTCGGAATATTTCAGTAGATGTTTGCAACATATTATAGTATATCTGTAAAACCATCCCTGGAAACCGATCGGTAAAACCAGGGTTGGCTTTAGGTGGTTATGTGTCAGATTTGTATGCATATATTAAACGATATCTTACCTTGAAATTTATTTTAGCGAATTCCGTATTATCCAAATTTGAAAAAGTCAATTTGTTATCAATACTCACTCAAAGAAAACTGGAGGTATAGGGGGATGTACTTAAGAGTAAACTACACACACAAATATTTTTCACTACTGGTTACAAGAATAAAAGTATATTATTAATATTTGTTCTATATGTTTTGTAGTTAAACTTCGGCGCCGTTCGTTAAAAATCCATTTATATTGCGACGTCGACAAATGTAACTGGAGCATACTTAAAATATGTAAACTCTCGCAATGTCACCACATTCATGTCTACTTCTTTGCCGTTTTAAAAGTCTATTACAACTGCCAACGTAACAAATCCGAGATTTTTTTAAAAACAGTTTGGAATTTTATTTGTACTCTTGCAGCAATTTCTCCCTGTAATTGGAAAATATATTGTCGAAGATCGAACACAATGTTTATTGTATCAACTGTAGTAAATTGTGATGTTGGCTGATATCGAAAGTCCCGTATGACTAGAGGAATTCGTGAAAAACTTCCGTGTATGGTCTCCAGATTTTCTTGAACTGTTGGATCCATAAATGCCTGTTGCGTCTGTGAAATATCAACTACGTCATTTGGATATAATGACCGTAATAGTACGATGCTGCCCCAAACCAAGTTCTCCATCGTGTTATAATGGACTGTGGAGGTAATGGAGTATTTGGTAGAATTTTATGATATAACCGTACATGACTTGGTGCTTTAAGAAAAACGTTCTTTACACTAGATATCAAATTATCAACATTAGGATAGCACCCCCCTGATAGCTTCAGCAATCCTATGAAGCCTATGTGCTAAACATGTTACATGAAGTATATTCTGATATGTTTCCTTCAAAATTCTTCCAGCAACTTTCATATAATTCACTCCATCGGTTAGAAGTAATAAGAACTTGTCCTTATTTTCTGCATATTTATCATCTCAAAACTCTTGTAGACTAAAATTCACTACCTTCGTTATAGTGCGAGAATTAGTAGTGTGACGTACTCCGCTGCACTACACAAGAGCATAAATGTCACTTTGACGCCCAACACTACGGCGGTGCTCACGGTACGGATATCTCGGGCGCCAGTTTCTGTTTAGAGTGCAGAAACACCACTTTACTCTATCGGCGGGACGATAGAGGCTGGGCAACTACAGTGAAGAAACGGATAAGCCAGGGGTCGAGAAAAAGGCAACTTACACACTACAGTTAATGAAACGGCTCTTATTCAATATATTTACATTTATTCTACACACTAATTATATTTACACTATATATACACCTTAGTAACTATCCTACGGCTAACGGTTCTTACATTACTAGGTTATTTACAACTTATACTACAACGGTCTTAACTACGGGCGAGCGGGGCAGTAAGCGGGCGGTCAAGCGGTGCGATACGGTAATACGGAGAATGAAGCGGTGACAAGGTAACCAGCAATAATTAATCGGTCAAACAGACGGCGGACGGATACCAGAAGGGGAAGCAAGCGCCAATACAAGCACACTAAGACTTTACCAAACCTTGCTACTTACTTCCGGATCTGGGACTGCTTCCTCCCTGGAGCGGTCGGGGTCGGCACGTCTGGTCGGTACGGGCGGCAGCAACGGACTGTTCTCGGATGCTCTGAAAAATCCTCAAGCTACTAAACTCTGCCAAAAAGCAGAAGTAGGATGAGACGCAGTAGTCATGAGCGGAATATACCAATACGTCACCCGAATTCAATTTGAAACAAACCTATACCTGGATACTCACAACAAGATTACTTACTATGCTGGTCGGCGTGGTTCTTCAGTCAGCAGCTAAACGGCAACTGACTTGTTCGAAAAATCCTCAAGCTACTAAACTCTGCCAAAGGCAGAAGTAGGATGAGCCGCGGTAGTCATGCGCGGAATATTGCAATTACGTCACCTTTTTCGCAATTACATTTGTATACCTATGTACCTCTATACTCACAAGTTTACTTACGGTCCTAGGCGGCGTGGTGCTTCGGTTGGCGGTCAGACGGGGACTAACTTGATTGTAAAATCCTCGTGCTACTAAACACTGCCAAAAGCAGAAGTAGGACGGGACGCGGTAGTCATGCGCGGTTTATTACAGCTACGTCACCCATTTATGGACTTAGAATAATTCCGCATTAAATTTAAATACCTATTTCTTTATACTCACGAATTTACTTACTATCCAAGTCGGCGTGGTGCTTCGGTTGGCGGTCAGACGGGAACTAACTTGATTGTAAAATCCTCATGCTACTAAACACTGCCAAAAGCAGAAGTAGGATGAGACACGGTAGTCATGCGCGGTATATTACACCTACGTCACCCGTTTATTGACTTAGAATAATTCCGCATGAAATTTAGATACCTATAAATCCTTATACTCACGAGTTTACTTACTGTGCTGATCGGCGTGGTTCTTCGGTTGGCGGTCAGACGGGAACTAATTTGATTGTTTCCAGTCTCGGGCTCTTTCATGGTAGCGCGGGCACAAGGGTGCCGGGGCACAATGCGCGCTTCGCGTTTCGCGATTCAAGTACTGCCGGCCACTCGGCCTATGTGGAATGTTCATAAAAACATATCAATACTACCTATCTATAATTAACAATTAAACTGTTATTAATGATCAGCTGACAATACCACTTATTAAAAACGCAGTACTACAATGGTTAAAATATTTTTCGAAACAGACAAATAGCACCCAGTTACCTAACTTAATTCTATAAAATAAAATCACTTCGTTACAGTAGCTTCTAAAACTTTGGAGGCAATCAAGTGCCCGCTCATTGAACAATTTTGCTCTAATGCAATCACTAAAATATTCGCTACCTTAAACCCGCAAACGTTAGTCCACGCTAAGTCAGATGTACTTCCCATTAACCTCAGAAGAAATTTTCGGTCTAATATTTTTATACTCCTTTGATAAATATTTTTCTCTTAGTGTAGACCCCGAGGCACGTTAATATTGCTGTATTTGCACTAACACATTTTTCCAAAAATTATCTAAAAAAGGGGATTGTCTAGTTACGACTACAGTGTTACATCAAAAATTCCACTAAATCTAAATTAACGTTAGGTTGCATGTCACTGTAAGTAAAGCCACCTACGCTCCGTTTATGGTTTTCTGAGAAAATATGTCTATTAATATTTGTGTTCCATGACCACGAAATTGCGTCTAGTGCAATACAATTGTCTACCATCAAATTGTAAATAGGCAATGTCGCGAATCCAGGAATTTATTGGAGCTTCCGTCGTCGGTTTAGTGCGTTGTGACATTTTAACTACACATTTTTAGTACCTACGCACAGTGGACGGAAACGCCAAAAAGCTGGCCAAAATTTAAAAAATGAAGACTTTTTTTTTGAAATGGAAACGTTTTAAATCGTTGTAGTGGTACCCCTAGCATTAGAAACGACCGTTAATACCAGTCCAGGTTCACTACCTGAGCGAGGAAATTACTTATTGTGCGACCGTGCAGCGCGTCACTTCGGCAGCTCGCAACGCTTCAAAAATCGATAAAAGTTGTCTGCAGCGTAAAAATTCTCAAAGTGCAGTTTTCTGTGTCATAAAAATGGATTCTGCATCAGAAAGTAAGTACAATTAAAATATCTCAGTATCAGATCAGTTTATTTATATGGTAATTAGTAAATAATTATCGAAGTGGAGTGTAATTTTGTACATGCAACGATTCATAAACGCCACAAAAAAAGCCATAAGTTACGCGGTTGATGATGGTTGGTCTTGAAACTTATTGGAATGTGTTCAATGAACATTTTTTTCGAAAGTGTGTAAAAAATTAGCTGCATCTTTTTGCATCTTTGCGAGATATTGACCAAATTGTGTGCGAATGCACGGATGCATGCACATTCGTGCACCATAAAGTGGGCTCCTTTTGAATGCGTTCTCATAAAATGAGAACGTCATGCATTCTCAACTCATGCGTTCAAAGTCATTACACATTTTTATTCCATTCTCCAGATCCTAATTTTCCCGAAACAAATGAAACACATGAATTCGCTTCAATTCAACAATAATTTTTGAACTATGTATATATTTTTGACCGTAATTTTTTTGAAATTCTATATGCGACCCAAAAAAACTGTATACAAAGTTTTGTAAAAATGCAGCGATAATTGGCGATTTTTAGTATGTTTTGGGGGATTTCATGGCCGCCATTTTGTTATTTCAAAATTCAACTTCGGATTCTTGATGAGCGACACAAAAATCCCCTGTATGCACAATTTCAGTACAATAGCTCAATGCCTTTATATTTTGGCCAGCTTTTCGGCGTTTCCGTCCACTGTGCTACGTCCAAATGAATCCACGTTAGTCAAGATATTGTTTGATCGTGTTATATGTTTCTCCCCTCCACGCTAGGGTTTGAAGTTGGCCTTCAGTAATGTAAATTACCAGTATACTGTAATTTAAAGGAATCTATTACGCATTACGTTTTAATTTAATATAGTGCATTTCCTGACAAAACTAAATTACAATGAACATTGTAAAATTAAGTAAAATCTACTTAATATATTTTTGTAGTTTGCAAATGTTTCACTAGATGTTTGCAATATATTATATTATATCTGTAAAAGCCATCCCCGGGAATCCGATCGTTACCGATCGTATTCCTACGTATGGTAATAAAACAACCTACCAAAGTGTAAATAACGTTGACAGTAAGATAATAAATAAATTTGCTGACGTTTAAACTATTGGGATACGTTTACAACAATTTCTTACCTTTGACCAAGCTAGTGAAATGAGTTTGTGGCACCGTCAAGGAATAAAAATAATTTCTGTACAAATTGAACTTGTAATTTTCAAGGGAAGTTCTCTATGATAATCAATAATCAACAAATCACATTTCGAACTTAAGATGTACTACTACTAGAAATAATCTAGTATTACGCCAACATTTCAAAATAACACACAAAAATTGACAAACAAGGTATAAATATACCGAAAACTTAATGCATTAATATTTATTCTCATGAAGGAAAATAACCTTATCCCAAAGATTCATGTAACGATTATATTTTCTGCATCTTTTCAACAGTCAGTTAAAAAGTTTACAATATTTATTATGCTTTTGTAAGTGCCAAATACACTGCAGAATTACATATAAAATAACGAGGTCCATTAGCCTTCCTAAAATAATCAAGGTTTACTAATCGATAAGACTGTTTGAATGCATGCTTGAAATCATTTCAAAACATGTTTCGATTTCCTTTCACATAAGGGGCAAAAGTAGCCATCCAAAAATATTTTTTTATACTTTCAAAATGTTTTATACCATCACCCGTACTACAAGGCGCACGTCCTGCTTTAACAGCAATTTTCGTGAATTACACTGGCTGGTTCAAATGAAAATACTTGGCGGCATCCTCTGTCGGCAAGAGCAACGCAGTTGTTTGCTATTTATTTACTTGTATACATTTGTAATAATCTTGATAATTGTCTACCAGTGCTAAGGTATAACACTGCGGGAAAAATAAAAAGCAGGGATTGTATATGAGTAACATTATTAAGGTAAGTTGTAGTATTTTACCCTTAATATCTTATTCATTTTATAGATTTTAATTATTGTATGTGTTTTTGACATTTATTTCTGAAGGTTTCGAATAACGAGCAAGATTAATATTTAATGCCGCCACAAAAAAGCAGTTTTTTAATTTCTCTAGTTGCATATGGTCCAGTGCCATCAAGACACTGGCCAATAAGCTATTTTAAAAAATTGTTCAATGAAGTGTGGGTGGCTGCTTTATTTAATTTCCAATGAAATAAAACGAGGGGATTACGACTTTGGTAACTTATTAGGTATAATTTATAGTAGGTAATCATTACTATTTGCAACTGAATCTCATCTCTATATTGAAATTTTTGGTATTTTAATTTTTATTATATCTTTATTAATAAAAACGATACATACAGGGTGAGTTTTAAATGCGTAGTTATATTTTAACCCATAACATATTTCGTCGAGTACAATCGATTGGCACTGTCAAAAAAAATTTGATAATTTTTTCGTCCTCCAGCAACTGACATTTTGATGGTCACACCGTTCACAGAAATGACGTCACTGAAGGCAGTGTTGCCACTGTCAGTTAGTCACAATTCTATTTTAAATTAGTACCCAACTGGTAATATGCCGTTTGAGTTAAATACTAAAAATCAAACAAAATTGAAAATAATCATTTTATAAAGAAGCGTCTACTTTAACCAACGGAAAAGTAGATTTGTTTACTTAATATGTGGATAGCACAGAACATCAGCAGGCCACAAGGTCGATACACTTCTGCTCCGTGAATCGATCGAAGTCTAAGACTTAAATTATTAATTGCTATCTCATCTACAATAGAATTATTTTTTTGCCCATTTTAGTAAAATGTTAGTAATATCAACAATAAATTCTGATAACAAAACTTATACTCCTTTATAAATAAATAAATTAAACCATAAAAAATTCTAATATTCAAATTGTTTTTATTTAGTGCATGAACCGTGTTACTGATTTGAACTCATTTTTCCATCATAATTCATATCAATATGCTTGATGGGTGTGTGATAAGAATCTCCTGTCGTCTCAGTGAAATTTATAATGTGAATCATGAATTGGTTGGTAATGTAATGTACGTAAAGGATAGGTCAGTGTAACTCGTCCATTGACCTATCAGGTTAATGAAACAGCCAAACATATGACTGTTAGAGAACGATTTATTTATTAATAGATTACAGGGTTACTTCAAATTATTATAATCGCATGGTGAGTAATTACTACTTTTAAAAAATAATAATTCTTTTATAAAACGAAATCAAAATTGTCAGTAGCATTTTATAAGTTTACTGTTCATTGGAAAATTTCGTTTTAGTTGTATGTTTCATACGAAACACTTGAAAGAAAGTTTAATTGATGCAAGAAAAAGGCAAACTTGTACATTTCTTACATTAAAAGGTATTTTAAAATGTTTAAAAATTGTATCAAATGGAGCAATTAATCGCATAAATAGGTAATTCATTCAAAATTATTATGTTCGGGAACGAACTTACTGGCTAGGTGATAAATTGCATATGATATGTGGCAACACTGTTTCAAGTCAATGCAATATGTCAGATAAAATAAGGAATGTTTCTAGTAATCAGCAGTTCCAAAACAATTTTATCTTATTTTTTTGGAAAGTCGATAACTCAATTTTACGTGGGAATTAAGAGAAAAAAATGTGTCAGTAGGTTATACAGATGTCAAGAATCGGTGGTTTAAATATAACTACGCACTTAAGACTCACCCTGTATATACTCGCTTTTATCAATCTGTTCTCTTTCACAATTCACAAGAAGTTAAAAGTTTGCAAATATCCTAGCGCAAATAAATGTTATTTTTCTAACCTAGTCTTCAGTTGTTACTATCTACCATTGATTTTATTTTTAGCTTAATATTAAGTTTCGTTTCTATCTCAATAAGTTGAAGAATTGTAATTTGTGTTATAAACTATAATTGCTACACAGAACAATGTTCAGATTGTAAAATTTTCATTGGGGTAGATTTTATATTCAAAACAGAATAAATTCGATATCATTTTTTTGTGTGGAACATGTGCGTGACAGGAGAACGGCATTTGAGAATTGACCAATTTGTTGTGAAGATAACGCAATTATTTCAACTAACTACGTAATTATCACAGTTTCTTTGTGATCAAGGAAATTTATCATCCACATGGTGTCCAAGAATACAATTCCATAGGCTTCTCTTACAATAAAATGCATTCTGGTTAATAAATATAATAGTACCATAGCGGATTTATTATTGACTTATTATTACACACTTCTATTAAATAAAACTTCTTTGTGAAAAATGTTGTGCTTAGTTGAAAGATTTTTTTTTTGATTACATAATGTTAGAGATCACTTGAGGAGTGATTGTACAAAACGCAATAAATCCTCTTAGAACAATTTCTAGTAAATTGAAAAATAATATACCAGAAATGTCTTTAAGAATATAAAAACGCCAATTGGTAGTAATGAGTGCAATATAATTAATACTTATTTATTGAAAGTTTTTTTTGTTTTATATGAGTAATTCCTTTAAAAAATCCTGGATTTATTGCGTTTTGATCGACTTCAATGAATATATTGTTTGTAAGAAAATATTTATTAACTAAGAAAATTAAATATCGGCACCATAATTAGGCTCCAAACAGTCACATTCTCGCTCTTCTTCTTCTTCTTCTAGATCATTACAATTTGATTTAAATCAAAATAAATTGTGCATCATGTTAAATTTATTACGTTTTGATTGAACTGCTTACTTACATTCGGGGTTAAATTTCAGTGGGAATTATTGGGTTTTGAATCTGATACCGTCATTGGATTTATCTCATATCTATAATACACGCACTGTATCTAACTTAAATTAAGTTAAAATGGATTTATTTCGTATCGCTCCACACTTATAATAGTCATTTTAGAATGCTAACAAGTCTAAAATTAATTATTTATTTATTTCAGTGTTGAAATTAATCAAATTCTCTTGATGTACAACATATATAACTCAAGTATCAATCTTTTTTTACAGGCTTAGGAAAGGACATGGATACAAAATTGGATCACGAAGCTTGGACGATTTTTCTTGTGTTAATACGCATAATAATGTATTGTAAAATAAGAAATCTTGTAATGATTGTACTGATTCCAAGAAATAATCATAAAATAGTAAAGTAGTGCTTGATTTGTGACATAATTTTATCAAATACACCTTAATCAGTCGATAATTATCACTTAAATTCATGTTACCCATTCAAGTACTCCTTATCAAAGTTGATTTCTTATCGACTTTGGACATTTGTGACTCCACAATAAAACGGCGTACGGACCGGAATTTGTTTACGATTAAAGCCTTTTCTAGAAACCGCACCACAAGTCAGAAGCTGCAATAATACCATAGATAAATGAGTGACCTTGCAGCTTCTTTAATGTGTCCAGAGACTAAAAAAGTAAGTATTTTCAGTCAGCTACATGTGGCGCGATTTTTAGAAACGGCTTCATTCGTGAAAACAATTGCAGGTCGGTGCCCCGTGAGGGTCACATTTAATCAAAAGAAGGAGGATTTTCGTATTGTATTTCCATTAAAAATCCATAAAAACATCCCATAAAAAATTTTCAGGTTACATTAATTCCGGAAAAATGTCTAATCCAATATGAATATCCATAAACATGAGGACTATGCGAGATCCTGCTGAAAAGTTGAACTTGCACTAATAGTCATTTCGATGATTTTTAAGCAAATGCTTGAAAATCACTCACCTACAAATTTTAACATTTATTTATCCTTAACCAAAATCATTTCTTTGTATTGTGGACCCAAATTGATTAAAATACCAATAACAATTCTTTTTGGCTCTAGAAAATATGAAAATATTAATTATACGTATAATTTTCATAAAAACTGCAATAATTATCAAGCTCATAAAATGTGTAGCTACAATTTCAAAGGAATTCCAAGTAGCTATTTCATTACCATCAAGAATGTTATCAAATTCAGCGTCGTTGAAAAGGTTTTTGATTTGGGAACCCACAAAATTTTCTTCCTTAATTTTCGCATCACTGATTATGGGAAATTTTTTGTTTTAAATAAGTGAAACTGCGTCATTCTATGTCTTTGCCTTTACAAAGTTTTCATAAGCCTCAGCTTTATGTAGGGTGTTTGGATTGAATGCAGATTGCTGTTAAAAGTAGGCTGTGCACAAATTTAAATCAAACCAGTGAAAAGTGTTCAAAAAATAGTTAAAGGTGTAAGAATACTCAATTAGGAGAGAGCATAAATGAAAGAAAGGCAAAAAAGCGAGATAATTCGGTCTGGAAGAAGAAAAAAGTGAGTAATAAAATAAAAAGTGGCAGTGACAGTAAAAAAAAATAAAATTGTGATATTTGATAGTTGTACACACAATTTTTTAGATTTGACAGTTAAAAACTTGAGGTTAGGACTTTTTTTGATATAAAAATAGACGTAGATAAAAATAACAGAAAAGAATAGGTTTTGCATCCAGGTAATACCGGGCGAGAATACAGTGAAATTTAAAAACGTGAGGGAGAAACTAAAGAACGACGGAAAAAGAAAGCAGGAAACAAAATAGACACAAGAACAATATTGTCCACTTCGTCCTCATAATCGGACGATGAGGCGAAGAGAGCAAAAATAGCCAAAACCACAAGTGTCGAAAGAATGGAAACAGATAAAGGCGAAACAGGCAAAGAAATAGAAATCGAAACAGTAATGAAATAAAAAATAGAGTGGCAGATGAACAAAATTTCACCCACCCTACGACGAAAAGAAAAGTAGACAATGAAAAGATCGTAGAGACAAATACAACAAACAAATCTAATCCCTAAAAGATACTAAAGATGTAGAGCAAGATATGCATCAAAAGATGAAAGAGACGGAACTGGAAATGGCAAACAAAGAAAAGGAAAATAAAAATGAACGACCGCCACACATAATCGTTCACGGCAGATTTGAAAATCAATCGAAGGTGACACACCATGCGAGAAAAATTCCATTTCAAAAATACACCTAACAACATTGGATTGTACCTAGAGAATTTCGTTGACTATAAAATATACCTCGAAGATGGAAAGATGGGGTATCATACACTGAGAGGCAACAGAAAACCCACAGGTTTGTCGTCCATGGGCTGTAGGAAGAAACGGACCTGGAAGAAGTGAAGAATAAGTTAAAGGAAGACTACAAAATTGATGTGAGAAAAATATGCGGGAATGGGACCTTACGTGGGTCTACTAACAGTGTTGGTAATTTTTCTTTCTGGTCCTAAAAACAGTTTCAACAGCCACATTTTTCTTTTGTAATGCTCTAATCGTGCTCATCTTTGAACGCACTTAACGGATCTGGGGCTGCACCATCATATATTTGTCTTAATTTGGTAAAACCGGTGTCTTTATTTAACACACCTGCGAACTTTTCTTTAACGCGCTTATTTGTTTCGTCACTTATAGCGTGTAGCAGTAGATTTACTTCGTCCACTATTTGCAGTGACTCCGCTAACGAGGC